>OX411331.1:3247511-4447511 GCA_948150665.1 Conistra vaccinii | reverse complement strand
TGTTCAGTCTTGAGTTACTAGTTGATTTCCGAACGACAACTTCTGTGTCATAGATTTCGTGGTGAGTTCTGATTGGTCAGGGTATTTAAGAGTAACAATGAGTCAGGAGTCAGCTGTGGTTTGTTTACATTATCAAGAAATCGCCAATTTAAATTAGTAACTGTTTTTCAAATTATGTGCAATAATTCTAATGTATTGTTATTATGTTATCAATTTACACTCACGTTTGGCTATTTTAGATGTATTAATCCTTTTCCATGCACAAATTCGAAGTTATAACTTGTTTGTAGTTCACAATAACAAAATTAAATTAGTATAAAAACACGGATCTATTTCAACCGTGGCTAGTGTTGCCAAGTTGTTGGAAGGTAAGGTACTAAGGAGTTGAAATTTCTATCTCTTTCACTCTTAACGTAAGAAACGTTTACGTGATTTTCGCGGTCTGTTAGACGAATGTTTATGAATCTAGGGTTAAATAAAAATAAATAAGTTTGAAACTTTAAAATTTTTACAACAAAATTCCCGCCCCTTATTATATTTCCAAGTAATGTGCGTGTGTGTAGTTCTTATCTCGGGAAACACTACATATGAAGGTTAAACCACTATAAATATTTATGTTATTTTCAACAGTAGTCAGTGTATTAGAACTGTGTAGCAGCACAGACCATAATATTAATGTGGTTCGTGGGTTCAGATCCACGGGTTCATACTTTGTATTTTTGTTATTATTTCAATTGAGTGCAATAGTCCGCTGTAAACTTGCATCAAAAGCGTTTGCCTTGTAAAGTGTAAAGAGTTTATAAAAACTGAATAGACATATGTAACCGTCTAACTATCGAAGATCACAATGAAAGAAGACATTCCAGTGTTCAAAAGATATTGTTTCTGTCTGCCTCCTCTACGATATGGCTTGCTCGCGTGGGGATATTTCAAAATGGTGAGTTTATTAGTTGCTAATCAATGAAGGCCGAAGAGACCAGCTATAAGCCGTGTATATTATTTTTCATTCTAAACGTTTCAGGCAGCAGATGCGATTCTCTTCTCAATAATAACATATATATTGATAGATACTTTAATGGTGATCAGTATTTATGGAAGGCCAGACAATATCACCCGGATGTATACAGAAGTGATTGTAGCAATTATTGCAATGACTATTTTCTTTACGGATTTCGTAGTGACCACAGTGTTCGTCGTAGGAGGACATAAGGTGAGATTTGAATTCTTCGTTAAATTCACTTAGTTATGGACCCAAGGCCGAGTCTCGACATAAATAGCGATGGTTAAACAACCGAATTCGGTCGCAAAGTCATAATGGCGTCCCTAGATGCGTGCGACGCGCTTGACAAGCACGTGATTTTGTCGTACTTGTCAAGCACATCGCACGCGTCTAGGGACGCCATTAGGACTTTGCGGCCTAATTCGGTCGAGACTGCCGCCCCTGGATACATGAACCGACGAAGGTGCCTGAGATGAATTCCCCGAGGTTTAAGACGCTGTGATAAAACCGCGGGGCTAGTACAAAATAAACTTAATTAAAATATATAGCCTCTCTCTAGTGTGAATTTTGTAAGTGTATGTGTCATTTGTATGTGTCATGTTGAATGATGTATGTTTGGATTGTCTAAATAAGCAGGAACTGTTAAAAAAGTTTTCCAAACAACTTTTCAATCTCCTCGTGGGTAAAAGTCGTGAGCCATTGATTCAATTTCTTTTTACACTCGAATTTATTTAAGTCATAAATATTGTAATCTTGGTTAACTGTATTATAAATTCGACTACCTAATACTCGTAAGTGTCTGTCAGCCAAATTTTGTTCTATAACTTTCTATGGGACATACATATTTTGATCTTCTCTTTGCCAGATGTATTGTATTTCAGAGAACCATGCATGCGCAAGATGGTATTGCGCACAAACAGTTGTCCGGTCATGACTTTGCCGTCTTGATGCGATTGCTATACCGGAAATGTTTAAAGTCAAGAACAACTCGTTCCACTCTTTCCAGTTTACGAATACGTTTAAGTTTAAGTTTTTGGAGCACCTTCCCAAGTCGTTATGCCAAATAAGAGTACTGACTAGTAGAAAGAAAAGTAGAACATTCGAAGTGTACCTAAGTCTCTCTTTCCACTTTCCACATTCAGTTTATCTGACTTTCAATCATTTCACAGTCAGATAAACTGAATGTGGAAGATGCAGAACGGGCTATTGAGGTGCACTTGAAAGAGGCCTACGTCCTGTCCAGTTTATGGGATGACGTAAAGTGGATGTTTCGATCGTCCCTATGTCATAATTGGGAGGCTGATGTCCAGCACTGATTGTATTATGCCAATATAAAAACTTGTCATGACTCATGGCAATAATGATTCTTCCTTAGAACAAAGCTAATAAATATTTTTCTTTTGCAGAAAAACGTGAGCCTGATAAGAGTATTCTATAACCTCAGCATAGTGATGTGGGTAATAACTTGTCTATTGACTGCCATAGCAGTCGTTACAGCAATATAGGATTTTATGGTATTAAACAAGTTGCGTTGTAGCGGTGTAATCGCTACAGCGTTATTGGATGAGAGTTGTAGTGCCACCCTCATTTTATTTCGTCGTATTAGGTGAGCATATTTTTGTATTTAAAATACTCGTAGTACCTATAATTTCTTAGAAATTATTGTTAAAGTAAGAGAGTTGTTAATGACTTACAACTATGACTAAAACTGTAAAACCGTGAAGGGTTAGTATGGGATGAATAATAATTTATCTCAAGAATACACTTTACATTGTAGTTGAAAAACATGCTCTACCATACGGAATGTATGGGAGAAAATGACACACACACAATCAGAAATTTTTGAACGACCTTTCGAACGACACCGCACACCACGGGACAGACGAGGGAAAAAAAAACCTTCCCACTTTACCGGTAGAGGGGAGTTACCCAAAAAAAATGTTTGTCGGCGTGACTAGAGTCTGGCTAACGAAAGTTGGCCCCAGAATATTGGCGGCAAATTTAAAAAATACATGCATGACAACACTAAATACACCAGAGATACCGAACGACAACCTTGTCAAATTGACGTTCACGTTCATACAGAGTTGCTATATAAAAAGTTCGCAAATAATTCCAGGGCCAACTTTCGTTAGCCAGACTCTAATATGTATATACCCATGCCAAATAACAGCTTTCTAGTGCTTAGAGTCGCGGAGCTAAGCCGCAGACAGACAAACAGACAGACGGATATGGCGAAACTATTAGGGTTCCTTGTTGACCACGGAACCCTAAAAACGAGAGGTGACGTGGGACACCCGGTTGTAATAAAGTTCCTTTTGCTTTGACCGTCTCACAGAGTATAACATACGATAAGGAACTTCGTTTCAATTAAACCAACCTCTTTGTTTTTCCAGCTGTACAGAGTTACTTCCTTTTGCTGCTGAGGAGTGAGATCATCAAACTGAGGAGCAACGGCGAGTTCAGATTTGTGAACAATGCGGCTGAAGCAGAATATACCATGACATGCGAAGAAGAGGCAGTGGGAGAGGAGACGGTGAACGAAGTCATAATAAACTAAAGACTCTAAACGCGCGAAACGAAAACTTGAAAAAGAAATAGTGAATGTCTCATTGATGAGTGGAAGTGAATTAAGCTAATTTTAAACATAAGTTTATTGTAAGTTAATGTAGATGTAGTTACTTGTCGATAAAAAACAATTTTGTAAATAATCTGGATGTTTTTATTTATTGCTAACTTTCTCCCACGGCTTCGACCGCGTGGAGGTCAGAAATTATCCCATGCGAAAGTACAAATGGGATAAAAAGTATCCATGCCAAGTATAGTTAACCCCTATTATAAACTATGTGCCATGTACCAAATTTCATCCAAATCCGTTCAGCCGTTATTGCGTGAATGAGGAACAAACATCCAAACATGCAAACTTTCATGGAAAATTGAATACGTCAAATTACAAGTCGCCCTGTTTATTTTTAATCACGTTCTCGAAAACGGCCCTAACGATTTCGATGATAGTTGCAATATAGGTAAACACCTATATTGCAACTATCATCGAAATCGGGGGCGAAAAATCGATCTAGCTAAGTGTCATATCTGGGAAAAAAACGAAAATTCAAAACGAAAGACACCGACTTCCGAATATTTTTCACTTTGTAGTGTTGTCGGTTGTTTTAAAAAAAAAAAGTTTTTGATTGAAATTGTAAAACATAAGTAGGTATTTTATTAGGTTAGACTAGCTTCCGCCAGCGGCTTGGCCTGCGTTATATATTTTTATAAATTATAGCCTACTAGCACAGTAAATATATGGACTACTAGCTTTTGCCCGAAGTTTCACCCGCGTGGAACGCGTCGGAAATTACCTATCCCACGGAAATGTGCTACTGGGATAAAAAGTATTCTGTCTTGACCCAGGTCATGGTCTACCCATGTTTCATCCAAATACGTTCAGCCGATTTCACGTGAAAGCATAACAAAGGAAACAAACTTATGTTCGCATTTATAATATTAAAGAGTAAAGACTCGTGCAGACTAGCGCGACTTGTCGCGTGACGCAACACCAGTAATTGTTCTACCGTGAAGTTTTCTTAGAAACTGTTTTGTTAGAGTCGCGTCGCGCCTGTTTGCAGGACGCTTTATGATGATTGCGACTTCTTCCGGTACCCTGACAGCCTGAGAGCCGTTCCCTATGAGGGCGGGCTATTGCTTTTTAAACAAGAAAAATCGCATAGTCTTCGGCACGACCGCGGTAATACTTTGATCTTGAGCTGTCTTCGCGCCAAAGAGAGACTATTATAGTCATTGCTTGGAGCATAACAGAGTTTTAATAGATAATAGAGGCCATATTTTATTTATTTAACCATATATTGCACAATTGCACACACATATACAGAAAAATACGTACAAAGGTGATGCTTATTTCTAAAGAAATCTCTTCCAGCATACCTGCGATAGGAAAGTGAATAAAAAGGAGATGTAAAAAAGGTTTGCTTAAATTGCAAAAAAGGTAATTTAATTTAAGTATTTAATACTTAGTATTAAATACTTAAATTAAATTAAATAATAATTATACCTTTGGCCGTCCACGCCCATAAAAAAGCACAACGTTTGAACGTAACTGTGGGTTTCTATGGCGACGATTGACAAGTGTGTGATCGACAGAGTGACAACTACAACCATTATATTTTTTTACCCACAAACTTTTCAAGAATGTGCTTTTGAAAAAGTAATTTAAATAAAAAAGGGATTTTAGTACTTATTATCTTAGATATAATTCAATATTAATTAACTCTGTTTTATTCACAAGTACTGTCTATTAAATTTCTCTCAAAATGGCGGCCTTTGTGGTTATCCTACCGCAAGGTATATTCCAACCACTCATCTGATCATAATGACCGTATAAACGTTTAGTGGTATGAGGAACAGGGTATAAAGTTCACTCATCCACCATAGAAAAGGAAGGATCCTCCGAACAGACTGGTGTTATGTCTGGCGGGCAACTGCCCGTAAATTGATTTCGGATAGTCTTATCTATGTCGTTCGTGCGGTAAACTCTAACTGCGCGATACAGGATTTGTGTGACGTCATGTCTTTAGTTGTTGCGTAGTTCGTATGTGGCGGTGTAACCGCTACAAACGAATTGGACTGTAAGGCTGACCCCACATTAGGAGTGCGCGTTCCTCGGGCGTTCCTTGGGCGTGTGAGTAAAGAAAGCCCGCACCCTGCCCGCGCCCGTCCCCCATCCCGCCGCACCCGCGTCCGTCCCCCATCCCGCCGCACCCGCGTCCGTCCCCCATCCCGCCGCACCCGCGTCCGTCCCCCATCCCGCCGCACCCGCGTCCGTCCCCCATCCCGCCGCACCCGCGTCGTTCACACGCCCGAGGAACGCGCGTGCCTAATGTGGGGGAGGCCTAATCTTTCACTATATGCAACCGGAACTACAAATAATATATATTATGTATATTTTTATTCAATCTTAAGCAAATGCTTTGATTAACTCTAGTACTAACAGTCTCTGAGCTAAGCCGCGGATAGACGGACATGGTGAAACTATAAGGGTTCCTTGTTGACTACGGAACCCTAAAAACTAGCTAACCCGACAGATGACCTCCTGTTCCAATACAAAATCTCATTTTTTTTAAACTTTCAGTTTTTCCCTAATTTGAACATTTTCCGGGAAATTTTTAAATTATTTTTCCTATACAACCTTATTCGGACTATTACGGCCCGTAGGCCTACGGCCCTGAGGATAGGCCGAATCAGTGGTGGACTAAGTTTGTCGGGGGCCCGGGGCGGCAAAAAAAATGAGGCTTCCCGGTCATCTCAGTTTATGTAGGTATTATTAGTAAAATTTCGCAAAAAGAAAAAACGAGTATATCGTGCATAATTTATAATCCACCTACACCATGGCATGGACATCGCAACCCGCAGGATTTTTTTTAAGGGACTTGCATTTTCAATTCAAAGAAGAATATGCAAGCAGCATCACCTTTGTACGTATTTTTCTGTTCTTTTCTTCTTGTCTGTTTTTAAATATGTGTACAAAAATGGTTAAATAAATAAATAAGAATGTAGGGGAGCAAGCAACGCGAGCTTGAAATTTTTTGCACCTTGTCTATGAATTCTCGGTTAGGTTTGTATTGAACAATTTGAACAACAAACAGGAAACGGAAATAGGAGTTACTTTGTCGACTTTGCAGAAAAGTTTGAGAGTTAGAAGAATATTTCTATTCGCTCGAAAATTTCAGCACATCCGCTTTGTGTAGGGAAGATTTTTTTTTTAAAGTCATACAGAAATAGAACACGTCTCTCCTCTTCGTCTTCGTTGTCTTTTGTCGACATAAATGTAAAAAGTGCGAGAATGTAGCGAGCGAAGCGAGCTCGAAAATTTTCATCCTCAGCTTCCAACTTTAAAATGCTTCTTAGCCGACGTTCGCAGGGACGTTTTTATCGCGGTGATTTTTTTTCGTACACTGGATTTACAACCGTGGTCTGTTGGATTCTCAATGCTCGGCTCAATACCAACCTCGGTATTGAGCCGAGCATTGAGAATCCAACAGAGTGCATTCAGCGCGTATCCCAGCGCGTCAAGAAAACACACTGTTGGAAATTCAATTCTCGGCGCTGATAAAAAAACGTCCGTGCGAACGTCGGCTTACTGAATATATTTTGACCATGTTTGGGATATCATTAAAAAGTACTTCTTAAGATCTGAGGGGCCGCCAGGGCCTGGAGCGGTTTGTCTTGACACTATTCTAGGGTATTTAATTTCTACGTCTATTTGCTAGCTTCAGATAAACCTACATGGGCACTTATGAACCGTCAGAGGCTTAGGAGCACGGTTTCATTTGGTTATTTCCTATAGAGAAGAGCCGGCAGAGAACTCCACGGTCCATCATCATAATTATAATAACAGGACAAGAAGTCTTAATAATTATGCGTGTCGTTCACTCATTATGTAGCAAACACATCCTACGCGGCAACATCATACAAAGTGTTTATTTGATAAAATTTATCAAGATTTGAAAAAATATCTGGTCGTTGACCTAGACACAGCCCAGGAGGGGGTCATGACCCCCATGACCCCCCCCTGGATCCGCCACTGCACTTATGTCGTCGGAATCGGGATAAAAAGTATTCTATGTCCTATTCCAGGTCATGGTCTACACGTGTGCCAAATTTCATCCAAATCCGTTCAGCTGTTTTAGCGTGAAAGTGTAATTAACAAACAAAATCACTTTCGCGTTTGTAATATTAGTTAGGATAGTATAGCTACCCTGTGTGGTGGCTCGCTATAATATACCTAAATATAGTATATTAATATACATTATAACTACGCCTGTGACGGCCTTTAAGGTGTATAATATTCTAATATTATTGCAATGCAGGCGAGATTAATGTTCTTTATGTGTCTTATTGCAATACTTGGGTATATAGCCACTTATAACAAAAAAACTAAATAATAAATAAGTAGCTCCAGATTATTTTACAAAATTGTTTATTATTTACAAGTAAGTACCTCCATCAACTTACAAAACTTATATTTAAAATTAGCTTAATTAACTTCTACTCATCAATGAGACATTCACTATTTCTTTTTCAAGTTTTAATTTTCGCGCGTTTAGTCTCTTTAGTTTATTACGACTTCCTTCACCGTCTCCTCTCCCACTGCCGTTTCTTCACATGTCATGGTACATTCTGCTTCAGCCGCATTGTTCACAAATCTGAACTCGCCGTTGCTCCTCAGTTTGATGATCTCACTCCTCAGTAGCAAAAGGAAGTAACTCTGTACAGCTGGAAAAACAAAGAGGTTCGTTTAATATCGCACGTTTAGGTGAATGAGAGCTAGACCGAAAAAGTGTAACATTTTGACTGTCACGACTGTTTTGTTACGTAAAAAAAGTATCGTGACGTTCAAAGCGAAAGAAACTCCGTTCCAACCAGGTCTCCTACGAATCCTCCCGTTTTGTAGTTTTAATAGTACAGAGGTCAATATTAACTCTCTATACAATAATTCCTTATAAATTATACTATTTGAACAACTCAAAAATATGCTCACCTAATGTGACGAAGAAAAATGAGGGTGGCAGCACGATTCTCACCCAATAACGCATGTTGTATTCCATTAAGTTTTGTATTGTTATTACGACTAACATGGCAGTAAATAGACAAGTTATTACCCACATCACAATGCTGAAGAAATAGAATACTCTTATCAGCTTAACGTTTATCTGCAAAACAAAAAAATAAAAATTAGCTTTGTTCCAACTCCAAGGATGCCATGACTTGTTTTTATATAGGAATAATACAATCAGCGCTGGACATCAGCCTCCCAATAATAACATAGGAACGATTGACTTATCCACTTTTCGCCATCTCATAAACTGGACAGGACGAAGGCCTCTTTCAAGTGCACCTCCACAGCCCGTTCTCTACCTTCCACATTCAGTTTATCTGACTGTGGAGGGCTTGATAGTCAGATAAACTAAAGTGGAAGGTGGGGAGAGAGACAGAGTGAAGAAACTCAGCGATTTTCAAGAGTCGCATAATTATACACTTACCAAATTCACACTAGGAGAGAGGCTATACCATGTCTAATTTAAAAGTTTATTTTGTATTGTTTTGTTGACCTCAAGCCTTTAACTTTTTATAGATAAGTTAAAATAATAATTCGAATTCAAATCTCACCTTATGTCCTCCAACGATGAACACTATGGTTACTATGAAATCCGTAAAGAAAACAGTAATTGCAATAATTGATACAATCAATTCTGTAGAAAATCGGCTCATGTAGTCTCCATTATTATATAAGCTGATCATGACTAAAGTATCTATCAATAGATATGTCATTGTTGAGACAAGAAACGCATCTGCTGTCTGAAACGTAAGAACGACAGTTAATGAATACACGCCATAAAGTTAGTCTCTTTAAGCCTTCGTTGATTAGCAGCTAATCAACTCACCATTTTGAAATATCCCCACGCGAGCAAGCCATATCGTAGAGGCAGACAGAAACAACATCTTCTGAACACTGGGATTTCTCCTTTCATTTTGATCTTCGTTACTTAGACGATCAGATATTTCTAGATCACACTTAAATCACTTTTTATAAACTCTTTACACATTTAAATTTACGGCCACGTATCTGTGGTCTGTGCTGATTGTTCAACTGTTGTGTCTGCTTCGCGGATAGTGAACCTGTTAATGGTTGCGTTGACTCAGATAAACTGACAACTGTTGAAAATATCTTAAATGTTTTTATAGTGATTTAACCTTTATATCTAGCGTTTCCCGAGATAAGTACTCTGACTTGAAAACATGATAAGGGATGGGAATATTGTTGTAAAACCCACTACTTTTAAAGTGCTTTCGTATTATTTTTATTTAAAGTCCGTGGAGTTTCTCGCCCATTCTTCTCCATATAGGAACATACTATGCTTTGGAATGGGAAACGAGCTTCATCTTTCTGACTGACCGAATCCTTGACCGTTGAAAAATGCTTGATAGTTATTGAAATAAACGTTGAGATGTTTACGGTTTTTTTTTGTTATTAGTTGATAATGTCCACCTTCGCTAAACAGGACAACATCTGTCTGGTCAGCTAGTGTTAAATATATTATTTAGGCTGGTTTTAGAGTCACGCTGACCGCACGCTGACCGTCGGCGCTGACAGCCGAAACGTATGAACTTCAGATGTCAGCGCTGAGCGGTTGGCGTAATTTCATAGAATAAAACTTTATACACATTTGAAAAATACTATATTTCGCCGCAGAAATGTTGGCAACCCTAGTTCAAGCTGGCGCGAGACTTCCCAATCATTAAAACAATCGACGCGCGGTCGCGTGAACTCAAGACCCACGTCCCGCGCGGGATTCGTTTCAGTGTGGTCAGAACTTTATCTATCTATAATTATCTACTTTCGGGAACCGTACGTGCCACTCAATTTGTACTTGTGCTTTTAATGTATGCTATGATATAAAAACTTTACGTTACACATTATGAATAAATAAAATTAATGATTTCAATATTCTTTGGTCTTTTTTTGTAAACCTAGTAGGTACTGAAGCCAAAAGAATCAAGACCAGAGTCCTGTATGCCAATACCTCAACCAAAATGATCGTCTTCTAAGGCTGCCTGTCCACTGAAGCGGCGAGGAGAGGAGAGGAGCGGAGATGTGCCAATATTAACCAATAGAATCTAAACTCCGCTCCAGAGGTGCGATTCTATTGGTTAATATTGACACATCTCCGCTCCTCTCCTCTCCTCTCCGCTCCAGTGGACAGGCAGCCTTAAGCTACACAGTCATGGTGCATCTAAAAGCGCATATGGTCTAGATTTTGAAAGAATTCCTCTTTTTAATTTAAAACAGCAGCTTTTTGTATATTTGATGATAACAGAAATAATACTTTTCCTAGCATACAGCTCATTCGTTTCATTTCAAAAAACAATTCGCCGTCCCCATCGAATAAAACGGTAATGTGCTATTACGATAGCAATAAAGTTAAAAAACTTTATTGCATATTCGAATATGCAATAATTTTTTTTAACTACTTTTAACTATTTAAAGATCCGATTACACTTTGTCAATTTTTTTCAGACATTTCCTACGGTTATTTCAGAAGTTACGAGATTTACATGTGTATTGTAATGAACTTCACAATATTATTTGTATATAATTATACTTATTAGACTTTTGCAACGAATAAAATTGTTATAGACTATTACAATACTTTCTATACGTTACATTTCCAGTAAGATGCTATTACTTAGTAAAACTTGGGAAAAAGTTACTTTAGAGAAAATTGTAATGAAGAAGAAAAGTGACCATGACGCTTATAAGTTCTTTGTATCTGCATTAAAATTACAGATGTTCTTGGATGAAAAACTATGGCCGAGTGGTATCATTTTCAGACGCTTTGTACATTTTAAGAAGAGATTTTTGACAGAGACAATAAAAGTAAATGTTTCTGATAACGGTCATTATAACAAATTAAATGGCTAGTAACGTTGACAATTTTGCTACTTTTAATTGTAAGAGTGTCAAGCGCTCTGTAGATGGAGTACGTGAGCTGTGTAAAACATGTGACATGATAGCTCTTCAGGAGACATGGTTGTTGCCGAGTGATATCTCATATTTGAGCAGTATTGATGACGAGTTTAGCTGCACGGGCACCTCGGCGGTGGACATGTCGTCGGGCATGTTACGAGGACGTCCTCACGGCGGTCTCGGAATACTCTGGCGGCAAAAAGTGTTTTCTAACGTGATAGTGGTGCAGTGCAATAATCCGCGAATATGTGCGATACGCGTAGTGTTACCTGAGCGGTCTATACTAGTGGTGAATGTTTACATGCCTGTGGACGCAGCGGCGAATCTAGTCGAGTTTACGGACATCCTCGGGTCGGTAAGCGCTATCATAGGCAGTTGCAACATTGATTGTGTATACATACTAAGTGACTTTAATGCGCACCCTACAGAACAATTTTATAATGAACTATCGTTATTTTGTGTGGACCAGGAGTGGACTTGCATTGATGTAGAAATGTTGAAGGGCGTTTCTAATTCGTTTGATTGTTTCACTTTTGTGAGCGATGCTCACGGATCGCAAAGATGGCTTGATCACTTGATCTCTAAGGCAGCTGTGCCGTCAGTGCGCAGAGTGTTTGTCAAGTATGACGTACTGTGGCCGGACCACTATCCGTTAATAATGGAGTGTAATCTGGGCGTAGTCTCACCTAAGTTACTAGAATATAAACCGACTGTAAATTATGTTATATGGGGGAAAGAAGTGTAGATCAAGTTAATGTATACATGACTGAATGTCATAGACTCTTAAGACTTCTTGACTTTCCAGAGGAGTTTACAGAATGTGCAGATTACACTTGTAATATTTTGCAGCATAGACAAGTCATTGACAGTTTGTATAATAATATTGTAAAAATATTAAGAGAGGCAGCATTGTGTAGCAAACATGGTACACATATACGTAAGAAAAAGAAACCTATTGCAGGGTGGAACTTACATGTTGGCGAGGCACACAGGGAAGCTAAGCAGAAATTTTATTTGTGGTGTTGGTATGGCAAACCAAATTCAGGTACAATTTATAAAGAGATGTGTGAGGCCAGGAAAATCTTTAAGAACCGACTTAGATGGTGTCAGAACCATGAAGAACAGGTAAAAATTTATATTTTGGCCTCTCTTCACTCAAAAAACGATTTTCGATCTTTTTGGAAAGCTACAAACAAACTTAATAACAAACCAGTTACTCCTGTGTCTATCGACGGCGTAAGCGTTGCCGGTGAGATAGCAGATCTGTTTCGACAACATTTTAGTGTCAAATCGCCATTGGGGTCCTCGCAGTCGGTGATCAATGTTAAGAACGGTGAAAAGATAGGTTTTGGATGTACAGCTAGAGAATTGAAGTTGATAATTAAATCAATGACTAGGGGTAAATCACCCGGCCATGACGGGTTGAGCATTGAACATCTGCAGCATGCTGGACCCCACTTACCGAGATTGTTGGCTTTGCTATTTAACCTTTGTCTAAGCCATTCATATTTGCCTGAAGAGATGATTAAAACCGTTGTTATACCTATCGTTAAAAATAAGACAGCTGATCTATCAGATAGGAACAACTACAGGCCTATCTCTCTTGCCACAGTGGTATCGAAGGTATTTGACAGCATGTTGAACTCACAGCTGACCAAACACATTGAACTTCATGACAATCAGTTCGGCTTCCGGGGAGTTTCACGCATGCTTTCTTGATCTTTCGAGGGCCTTTGACCTGGTTTCCTATGATATTCTATGGGAAAAGCTAGAACACACTAATCTACCAATAGAACTCATCAACATCTGCAAGTACTGGTACGGGAACCAGATCAATGGCGTACGATGGTCGGGAACCATGCCGCAGTCCTACAGGTTGGAGTGCGGGGTGAGGCAGGGGGGTTTATCCTCGCCAACCCTATTTAACCTGTATATGAACGATCTGATTGTGGCACTCAGTAGCACCCGGGCAGGTTGTCACATAGACGGAATTAATGTAAACAACATAAGCTATGCTGGTGACATGGTGTTACTGAGTGCTTCGGTATGTGGCATAAAGAAACTGCTTACCATCTGTGAAGCATATGAGATGTAAAAAAAGTATTTGGAAAGCAACACGGGTTAAAATACAATCCACTCAAGAGTGAAGTCATGGTATTCGAGGCCAGAGGAAACAGTACAGGTAACGTGTTTCCCAGCATTATGCTTAATGGTATAGCTTTGCGTAGAGTGTCTAAATTTAAGTACTTAGGACATATGCTGACCTCTGACCTCAAGGACAATGATGACATCGAGAGGGGACGGAGAGCGCTGGCAGTGCGGGCGAACATGATAGCTCGCAGGTTTGCACGTTGTTCGACAGAAGTCAAAATTACTCTTTTTAGGTCTTATTGTACATCATTCTACACGTGCAGCCTGTGGGCCGACTATACTCAAGTCTTACAGTGCCCTCCGAGTCCAATTTAATAATGCGTTCAGGGTGCTGATGGGGCTGCGGCGATTCTTTACTGCATCAGGGATGTTTGCTGAACATCGCGTAGACTGCTTTCACGCTACGATGCGTAAAAGATGCGCATCCCTGGTGCGTAGAGTACGTGGCAGCGCCAACAGCATTCTTAACATCATCGCCAGTCGGCTGGACTGTGCTTACATCAGTCATTGCTGCGTCATTTCTCATGGAATGGCGCAGTAGTGATTGTTGAGTTTTCTTTTATATGTTTTATTCTGTTTAATTTTAAGTATTACTAACACTAGTCTATAAGAACATTGTTACTAACAAAATGGACACCATGGTCTGAAAATAAAGTATTTAATTAATTAATTTATTATTACCATTATATTCGTGGGAAAATATTCAACATAATTTGCGTAAAGCTTATTACTTACAATTTTATTCCGGTAACTGACAATTTTATTGCACGACTAGTAATGCGAAGCATTAGAGTGTGCTCTACGATCGAAAAAAATTTTTTGCCCCATTTCTGCAACTGTTATTATTGTTACACTCCTGCTAATACACAGAACCTACTTTATATACCATTGTATAGATGATTAAATGGAGATTAATACTGTACTTTTTACCAATTGATTTAATGCAAGAGAAATGAAAAAAAACATCAAAATAGTTGAAAAAAAATTCCTGTCCGTCAATTTATGAAGCTTGAAAACATTGTAGCTTGCGATAAAATCAATTAATTGAGTCAATTTTTTAATACATTGGTTTCGGCCATAAAAGGAACCCTATTGAAAATGGCTCTTTTATTCAAAGTAGTTTAATAATAATTAATAAAATACTAACTAAAATATAATATCTTTATCTAAATATTTCCAACCTTGACTTATCGTGTTGTCTAGCAACCCACAAAGTAAATATCTAAATAAATAGTCTTTGACATTACGTAAGGATTGCGAAGTTAGAAATTTACCCATATTGATGGGTAAAACAGCAGTCAAAACATACTTAATGATAAGTGATAAATTGTTAATTTTTGTTAGAAACTATGTTTTGAATTTCTTTTTCGTTTATGAATGTGTGTTATGAGGCGTGCACTTTTGGAATTTCCAAACTATTTTATAATCGTTGAGGTTTTTACGATACATTTAATTACAAATGAAAGAAGGTAATATTGATTAGCCAACTGCCTCCGATGCAAGAATGCCTCGATGTCACCCTCTCCTCAAGTAATACTCTACCGCCTCTGTTTATTTTTATCTCCTGCATGCATTGAGGTCGAAGATACTGTTTAGAGGAATACTTATACTTAAGTTCAGGGTACAGCAGAATTATTATAATATGGAACACGGTTAGTCAGGGGTTTTCTAAGGGAAGTTAAAATTAGATTTTATAAAAAGTAACGATACAGTTCTGACGAAAACTTTAAAGAGACAATAAAAAACGTTTGTCAATGTATGACGTAACGTTTTTTTTTTACATTGTTCAAAGACATCAACAATAGGTTTTATTTAAACGTGGCTGTTACAGATTACCTTCAAGTATTTTAGCTAGAATATTTACACTAAGTAAACGGTGAAGGATTATTTTTGAAACATTTTAATGGATAGCCATGGACATCAGGAGAAGATAAGTCTAGAGATTTTCATTAATAGTGATAGTTTACCTGATGTACTTTAAGCTCCATTTTGTGTGGATTTCATGTGATCAATGGGGTTAATTTCGATTCTAGGCCTAGCAATTTTTTCACAGTAGGCACTGTACTGACACCGATGCCAGAAAAGGTAACAAAATGCGATGCAATGTCATTGGTAATGTTTAAACTGATGGTGAACCCCAGATCTAGTACCTACTTAAGAATAGAGTGCCACCACGCTGTCATTAAGTATCTCAAATAGAATATTTTAGCCGCATTTCCGGCCACCGTAGGCGCGGGCCTGCGGACGGAGAGCAGAGGGCAGCTCGCCGTCCGATAAGGACCAGGCCCGGGTCGACGGCGCGTCGTGTTCCACGCGCGCCTCAAAGAGATGTCAGCAAAACTGACGGGGTCCGTTAGGGCCGATGCCTGCCGGGGTTGCGGGTAGTCCCAAGGGGAAACCGTGGCCCCTGGCATGGCAAGGGAAGGAACACGGGTGGGTTTTAGTCAGTAAAAGTCTGACACGCCCTTCCGCTCCGCCCAGAGCGGGAGAAATCATTGGATGATTTCCCACCCAAAAAAAAAAAAAAGGGTAGCATGTGGCGAAATGTTGGGCAGCAGCGACCCCACGGAACCTACTTTACGCGAGAAGGGTGGTTCGTCACCTATGGCTTGCCTTTATTGGCCGGCTGGAGTGAACACTGCTGAGGAACAGAGCTCACACCTCTGTTTTGCCTTTATTGGTTGTTTTGAGTGGAGATTCGCAAGAGCAAACGTGTTCGAAGGAGGAAAGTATTCCAGTAAGA
The DNA here is from genome assembly GCA_948150665.1 of Conistra vaccinii. Taxonomy (NCBI): domain Eukaryota; kingdom Metazoa; phylum Arthropoda; class Insecta; order Lepidoptera; family Noctuidae; genus Conistra; species Conistra vaccinii. The sequence continues at coordinate 4,431,074 of OX411331.1, read as the reverse complement.
TGCTGGTCTTCTTCTGGATTAGGGATCTTGACCATTTTCCGGGCTATGGGATTGTCCTGATAGCCGTAGAATACCTCTCCTCTCCTCAAATACCTCAGGACATGTTGCTCCCTCGTCGCTACGTTACTATGTGCTAGCGACAGTTTCCGGGGGTCCATTATTGAGTGTGCAAGTTACCCCATGCCATTTATCCGTGTAGGTATATTAATAACATTGGTTAGTCAGGGGAAAAAGTTCTTCCATTGCTCAAAGTTATCAATCCAGGATAGCCACCCAAACTCATAGCCCAATATGTTTTGTTTCCATGTTCTGCAACTCTCTTGCACCTTGTCCACTTACATAGTGCATACAGGGATAATGCAAAAGTGATGAAGCATGAAATGAAGCAGCGTGACTTTTCCGACATAAAATGACTGCACGAGCTGCGAGGCAAACCCGAGCGAACATTCAGACTCTAAATTCTCTTAACCTGTGAATGACGAGGTTTAGAGCTACCCAGAGTAAATGCTTCTTAAAAAATAAGAATTAAGTACTTAATTAAAGTAGACACTTCCTAATTTCTTTATTTTAATAAAAACTTGTTAATAATATAAATAGATAATAATTCCTCAGAAGATGCAATGACTTATTCCACAGTTGCGATCTTAATGTTTTCGGTGGTAAATTGTGTTTATTTAAGAAAAATATACTTAATAAAATGTAAAGTGTTAGTATAACAAAACCCAGTTTTTACCATTTTTATTTGTAACGTAACACAGTAATCAACATTATTATTTATTTTAAATTGTTTTATTAATATTTGATGTTTATAAATTATTATTCTTAGGCGCGTTGAGCGATTTCTTTAATGTTTTAATGTATAATGTGCTAGTACGCTAATTGTAAGTGTTGTGCTTTCCTGTAATTTAGATACATGCGAGATCTATGTTATAACAAAAAATTGGGTTAATGCTCTTTATGTGTTTAGTTGGTAAGCCTTTAAATAAATAAATAAATAATGATTAGACAGATTTCTTTTATTTCTTGGAAAATTACCGTGTACACGTACAAAATATTGATTCGGTATTCGATACCAGGGATGTTGCGCATAGATTTGGACATCTGCATCCGCATCCGCATCCGCAATAATCCATGCGGATATTCAAGAAGCGACAAGAAAGAAATTGAGCGGGGCCGGCGAATGGCGCGTGCCGTTCGCACGTGACAATGATCATTGGGAGCGAAAAAATTGGTGACAAGATCCGACGCGTTTGTTGTGGTGCATCATTTCTTTCTTGTAAATAAGTCATTACGTGTTTGTTTGCGCTGCTAATATGAAAAAAACAGTGTATAGAGTGCCACCAGTGGCACTCTATCCCTATCGGATAAAGTGCCACTACAGGCACCCTAGTAACACCGCTTCGGCCCGGCCAAAGTCCGCAAGCATTGGATTGTCATTGTCACTGTCACTAAGTCACGTCACTTGGTATTTTGTTTGATTGTCGAGGTTAGATCGCTGTAAAACATCACATTTCCAAAACATTACATTCTCTTGTGCCTAAACGGACCCTGGTACAGTCTGTGGCCAACATTATCTAACCCCCTTGAATAAAAGCGAATTTGAACCATAATGCAAATTGGAATACTCCTTCGAGCATTTCGATAATCATGTTGTTAAGCTATTTTAATTATTATCTTGTTGGCGTTAAGGTTTAAAGGCTAATGAGTATTAAAATAAATTGAAACACAACTACTAAAAGTAACCAAGGTGAGGGTGGATTTAAAATAAAAAACTTTTTTGCAAAAAATTAAACCGACGAAAAAAAACTGAAAAGCGGAAAATAAAAACTTTTTTGCAAAAAAAGCGAAAAATTTAAAATAACTACCTATGTATTTAGTGACAAATTGATGACCTTCAAATAACAAATTTTGAGGCGGCGCCTAAAACACATTCAACGAAGATCTATCAAGCTAACATTTTACGCTTTATGTAATTATAATATGTTTGTTTGGCGCCGCCTCAAAATTTGTTATTTGAAGGTCATCAATTTGTCACTAAATACATAGTTATTTTTTATTTTTCGCTTTTTTTGCAAAAAAGTTTTTATTTTTCGCTTTTCAGTTTTTTTTCGTCGGTTTAATTTTTTGCAAAATTGTTTTTTATTTTTAGCTTTTGAGTTACCATTAACCGCCTGGCCACGGGACATTCGCTACAGCGAAATTTCGCGCGGTGCGAACGGCGAAGCGTCTTGCGACTAAAACAAATGTATAGAATTTCGCCCCGCAAGACGCACCGCCGCGCCGTTCGCGCCGCCCGTTCCGTGGCCAGGCGGTTTTAATATTTGCCTCAACTTCTGACCGTCGATGACAGTCATACCCCAGCTAGGTGTAAAGTTCTCATCAGGGGGAATGAAATAAGCCCAAACACGATGTATTTGCTGTAAACTGGTGAGGAGCTCTCGCGACTGTCTTCTGACTCCATCATCAGATCAACTCCAGGTCTTTATTGTGTAGTTGTGTCATCAGAACTACATATGTGTGCGAAATTACAACAGAATCGGTTCACAGTTGAAAATTCAGTACGTGAAACATCAATCCAATTTTTTTACACTTAGGGGTGGGTTTCAATTTTTATTTTTTTATGGGACCAACTTCGAGGTATACCCTTCCCAATAAAAAAAGAATCGTTCAAATCGGACCACTCAGTAAAAAGTTACCCATAAAAAATATATATATATATATATATATAATACGTGTCGAATTGAGAACCTCCTCCTTTTTTTTTCGTCGGTTAAAAATTCGTTTTCTCTATTTTCGCAGCGTCGGAATGTGATACAACATTGGTATACTTGGACGATATGTTTATCAATTTCCACCCGAGTTCTATTCTCATTTTTCACCTGGTGGACTTGGTGAAGTGCAATGCAGAGAGGTGTGAGTCGCTGACCAACAACCCCACCTGTAGTTGCGCTCCCACTCCGCCACCTCTCATTTCACAGCATGTTGTTCCTACAGCTTTACCAATTTTAACTCGTACTTTAGAAAGTGTCAACCCCACTCAAAGTAATCTTTTGGTCTATTCAGATAGATTAGGAGCAGGTTTTGGATCATTAATAAATCATCGCTCTAAACATACTATAGTTAACTGTTGTTACCATAAGCTGCACTATAATGAGCTTGTTCATAATATTAAACATACACTAATGAATGAGCAGACTACTGTAGTTCTTTTAATTGGAAACCGTCTGAGCATCACTAAAAGGGACAAGGTTAATGGTATTGACACCCTACTTAAATTAAGATTAAGTAAATTAATATTATGTGCATTGCCATATTCTCATAGGTGACACGATCAATATAACAACTACATTTTTAGCTTAAATAACCTTATGCATATTTTGGCATGTCGTCATAGTGTAGTGTAAGTAAGTTAGTATCATTAGTATTATTATGTATGTGTGAGTAACCACACCTTATTTAGGATTAGCCAAGTAAGCAATATATATTAGGATCGTGTACGCTCAATCTATGTGGAAGGAGAATAAATGGAGTCGTTATCCAATGTAGATGTCTTTCATTTACCACGACACTTCATGGCGACCCTGCCATTCAAGGTCACGACGCGAGTGAATTTTGGACTATAAAAAAAAAACAAAATAATTGTGATTATACAATCGGATATTGTTACGAAATTAGTGGTTTTGTGATGTAAATCAACCATCAATCAAACGAAATGTGTCAAACTACTCAAACGAAAGAAGAGACGATAATTGCGCAGACGGCTGCTGGTAATGGGAAAAATGGTGCGACCAGCGATCAGGGTTACTACAGCATCAGTACGACAAATATACTCCTCACCCTGATGACAATCGTCCTTCTGGCAGCGGCATGCTATGCCATATGTTTTTATTATAAGAAGATGCATGTAAAATGGATGGACAGGCAGATGAACCGCAGGTCCTTACGTCGCAGGCAGGCCTCCATATATTTCAATAAACACGCACCCCGTGATGGTGACACTGCAGCTAAACCCGTGTAAGAGAAGAAAAAAAAAAAAACTTGACTTTTCCCAAAATTCAATTGCCGCGTACGGTTCAGTGCTACATTAAAAAAAAAAAAATACTCAAGACTTGTGTCAAGTGTTATGTGAACAATAATAAATAAACTTTAATGAAAATCACTGCTACGGAACTTTTCTAAAAGTTATACAAAACGAACTAGTCGCGGGCTCGAACTCAATGGTGGGCATGGCCGAAAACCACGCTGTATCACCTGGCATTGTATCCGACAGAGAGTATCAGTGATGAGCAGTTAGAAGCTGGTCTACATGGACAACGTATAGTTCGCACGCACAGAAACACAGTACCGACCAATTTTAGTAAAACAAGCGCGTCAAAAATTACGAAAAGGCCTTTGGAAAAAAGGTTTTTCTGAAAAAACCACTGCATAAATCAATCACAAATAAAATTTATTGAAATCTTCGATAATTTTTCTGTGTCGGTAGTACGGATTTTGTTTTCGAGATTTCACACTTCTTGTATTACTTATTTACGCCCAAAGTTGCGTTAAAATTAGCAAGAAAAACGAATCTTTGTTGGCTTATAACTTTTTAATGGCTTTTTATTTTACTATTCTGCTTCCATACAGACAAAATTAATAATAAGACCTAACGATATCATGTTATATTTTGAATGTACAATGTCAAACAGTGGAGTAAAACCCCTCCGAAGTTTGTATGGAAAAAATATCAAATTGTTTCACATTAAGTGATGCTCCTATGCATATAATTTAATTAACTTTACGTCTTATAAATAAGAACTATAGCGTGTAAAATGCATAATTGAGTAATTGCACGTAAGTAATTAGTATAAGGTTTTATTGTGCTAATTATGTAACAGTTATAAATCGTGCGCGACGACTCACCAAACTCGACACCCCGCGCCATAAAGTGAATGTTTTCGCATTGCTATCTTTATTTGGAAGACAGTTAGAATAATTGTAGTGAAAATAATTAGTTGTTTAGGATGATGTCATTACATTCCATTACGTTTTATTTTTAGATTATGGCCGATGATTTTATAAGAATATATGAAGATTTAGTGGACATTCGTAGATATTTAATAAGGAAAGGGCAAGCTAAATTTACGGGTTCTATTGCGATAAATAAGTTGAAAGAGGCTAAACATTTATTTAGTGAAGCGCAAGTATTATATTCTAAGTTATCGCATGATTTAAGCCCCGAATTAGTGACGGAATTGTCCACAACCTATGATAATATTAAGAGTGTATTTTTAAAGATAAGTCAATTGTGTACTTCCCCTCCTAGTGAAGTAAAAATAGTAATGGAATTTGATATTCGAACGGCGTGTAACTTAATTCCCCTTATGGATGGTAAGGAGTACACTACGAAACCATTGATTGATGCAGTGGAGATGTATGCTGATATGTTAGACGATTCGGGAAAAAATCTTTTAATTAAATTCGTAATTAAAGGCCGCGTATCTGAGAACGCTAAGCTCCGTTTATCGAATAACTACGACACGGTTCCTAATTTAATACATGATTTAAGGAAACATTTATTAACAAAAAAATCTTTTACCGCAATTCAGTCCCGCCTCCTAAATACGAACCAAGGTTTTAGGTCAATTGACGAGTATGGCACTGAATTAGAACAACTTTTTACCGATTTAACCATCTCACAGGCAGACGGAGATTCGTCAAAGTTCGCGATTCTCAAGCCATTAAATGAGAAAATGGCTATTAAGAAATTTTCAGATGGACTGAAAAATTCAAGGCTAAGCACCATCGTCGCCGCTCGCGACTATAGTAATCTCAAGGACGCCATACAAGGTGCAAAGGACGAGGATGTATCAACGCCTTCTACGTCCTGTACGCCTGACGTCATGCAGTATTCGAGAAGAGGTCGAGGTAAGTTTATACCTTCTTCAGGACCAAGGGGTCAAAGTCAGCGTGGCCGCAATTATGGATATTTTAATAATTATAACCGCCGCGCGCCGTGGTTACGGAAGATCATTTCAGAATTATAACCGCGGTAGAAACTTTTCACAGGCGAATTGTAACAATGGCCGATATTACCATCGTGGTAATAGGCGAGGAAATAATTACAACCGTAATATTGTTTTGACAACGCAACCCATACAGCCCGCGCAAGCATCGGCGCAAGAGGAAGTTTCCCAAAATTCAAATGAAAATGTTAATTCCCAAAATTTGACTAAAAGGCAGTTTTTTCGATTTTAATAATTATATTAGTATTATTAATTATACTATTATTATATAGTAAGGGACGATGTCAATTTGTGTAATTTTATTGTAACAACAGAAAATATTCCTTTTTAGTAGATACGGGTGCGTCACTAATGAATTACCCGATTTGATGCGTATAAGTTATAATAGCACTACTATAAACGGCATAGGAGGGCAGATTAATTCAATGGGATATGTAACCTTGAAACTTGTTACAGAAAATAATGACACGTTTTTTCATAAATTTTACGTTTTTCAAAATTTACCCTTCAAGGCAACTGGTATTTTAGGCTTAGATTTTATATCTACTTATGGCTGTAATATCGATTTGGCTAACAACGTGTTAGTTGTTAATAATGCGGATAAACTAATTTATTTACCGATCTAGACTTGATTTATCGTTTACTAATAATAATTGTCTAGTATTACCGGCCCTAAGTGAATCGACCCATTTCGTAGAGTTAGATATTGATGCGGAAGATGATTGTGTTGTTTGCTCAACAGAGATAGAAAAAGATGTTTTTTTAGCAGGGGCTATAGTTAGACCTTTTTCCTCCTGTGGCAACACTACAGCTAACAGCTGATTTGAATTTGCTCTTGTAATTTTATTATTAAATATTCAATTAATTTGTTTTTAAGGCCTATTTCCAATTACTCATCAAGTAATTAGGCTAATAATGTGTATTTTGTATTAGTTTCACTTATCAAGTGCAAAGTGTAATTATTTCAATTAAATCGGTGACAGTTACCGGCACAAGTGAATTTTTGCATTGTCATCTTGGTAATATCAGGTACAATTCTTTATATTTTACTTGCTATTCTTTTGTTTACGTACTATAATTTCACCAGCAATTAGATAGTTCACTTTTAATAAGGCTTCTTATTGATGCCAATGACCTTTAAAAGTAAACATAACCTTAGTTTGGTTTGGTGACAGAACTTCCTTATTTACATCTAAATTTCATTTTTCCTTTTAAACTAATCATCTCTTAAACTACTGCCACAACTATCTTCTCTTTTCCTATTTCTTGTCGCTTCCTTATTAAGTTATAATCATGATTATGACTCGCAGCGCCCGTGCTCGCCTCGAAGAGTCCAAACTCAGTCAGGCTTTGAGCGAACTAAAGGCTTCAAAGGAGTCCTGTGACCAACTGAATAAGGAAATAGATGACAATGAAAAGGTGCTCTTTGATGCCCATGAAAAGAATAGGAAGTTGAAAATTGAAATGGCTCAGATATATAATCAATTCACTGATGCCATAGAAGAAAGGGACAGACTTCAACTTGTTGTGGACGGGTTCAGCCAGTGTAGCATAGAGTATGAACAAGCTCTTAGTCACAAACATTTATTACAACAACAGCTACATGAGGCACAAAGTCAAATAACAGAACTTCAGACTACAAACCATAACATCACCGCCTCGCTGAATCAAAGTCTGTTCAATGAGTTGATGCCTATTGCCCCGTCAATGGTTTCTGCCCTAAACCCCTCTCACATTATTGATTTAACAGCGGATGAGGATTCAAAGTCATGTAATTCAGTGAGGGTAGTCACCAGTAAAAATAAACTTAAAAAATACATTAAAATTAATAAATACATTGTTAGAACACAAAAGATGATTAAAAGACAAAAGTTCTTTATTAAAAATGTTAAACTTAATAGAGAAAGGCTAAATTTGCTTAAACAATTAGATATGTATTCTTTTAATTTGGAACAAAGTACTAGGAGGTACAACATTGACACAGAGTACTTGCAATCTGAACTTGACCATTTACAGGAGAAACTTAGTTCAATGACTAACAAATATAATACCTCTGAACATCTAATGAGGGAGTATGTGTTGGCAATGAATGAGCTGGTAAACTCACAAACAAACAACTGTGAGCAGTGTCAAACACCATCCAATGTACTTACACCGGACCATTCATTGACAACATGCAATACCACCTTACCGCAGTCCTGTGTTGATTTGATATTTCCTGCTATCAATTGTTCAAATAAACAATTGAAAAAAATTGGAAAAAATGATGTAGTATTATTCTGCGATGAGATTGGAAAGGACTTAGGCAACTTGTTAACAGATGAATATCCAGGTCACTCCATACTAAATTACTGTATGCCTGGTTGTTCTTTATTTCATATTATGAAAGAAATTATTAAATGTAACTTTAATCAGGACACTACATTATTAATTTTTATGGGTAATAGGGGAAGTGTGAACAAAGGAGAACTGCTCCAATATTATAGAACGTTGTGTAATCTTAGTTTAAGAAAAATTGTGTTGTTTACATTCCCTTATAGTAACAGTTTGCCACAGGAAGAGAATAACTTAAGATTTGAATTAAATATGACATTGCATAATTGGACATTCAATAATAATCTGTTCCATCTAGTTGATACTAACAATTATGTTGGTAAAAATCTGTATTTGACAAGAGATAGACATAATATTGTTATGTACTATCTTTCAAACTACTGCAAAAGACAGATAGCTGTGTCGCTATCATATTTTTTTTCTATTACAGCCAAAAATTTGGCTAAACAACTTGCTTCTTTTGAGCAATGCAATGACATTTTTAATAATTCTGCCAATCTTTTGGCAACAAATACTGACATTAATTATAATTTAAATTAGAAATAAGGACAATAGAGGAAACCTCTTGCTCAATAAATGAAGAAAATTTAAATACTGGTTTAAATCATAAGAAGGTTTCAAAAAGTTCTTTAATATCTCACCCATCAAATTGTAGTAATCTAAATAAATGTAATAATAATATTCTAAAAATAGTTCATCAAAATATACAGGGTGTGTTAGGTAAGGAATTAGAATTGGAGCTGTTCATGAACTGTAGTTATGTTGATATCCTATGTGTAACTGAACATTGGTTAAAAGTCCACCAGTTCATGTTCTGCTTTAACAACCACCAGGTTGCCAGCTCGTTCAGCAGAGTTAATATGATACGTGGTGGCTCTCTAATAATTGTTCGCAACAATATGAAGTTTAAAGAACGTAAGGATATTGTGAGCCTCTCTGTTGAGCGAGTTATTGAAATTGCTTGCATTGAGCTTGAGCAGTTCATTGTATTGAGCGTGTACAGGCCCCCATGTGCTTCATATGATATATTTGAGAAATATATGGAAGAAGTATTGTTAAAGACTTGTAACAGTAATAAAACAGTTGTTGTCTGTGGAGATTTCAACATTAATATATTGGAAAAATCTGCTGTAGTAAATAAATTCATAAGTTTATTAAAGTCTTATAATTTGTATAATACATTCTTTGAGCCGACTAGAATAACTGCCACTAGTGCTACCTGTATTGACAATATTTTTACTAACTTAAAACCTTCATGCCATTTAATTATAAATGAGTTGGACTCTGATCACTGTGGCCAGTTAGTCACTTTCCCTCAGAAAACAATCAGAGCTCAAAGAAAACTTGTGAGTTTTGTTCCTGTAAATAAAAGTCGCTTGGGACAATTTAAAAATAATTTAATGGAAAAACTACCGGGTTTGCCTTATCATAACGACCCGGATCAAGATTATGCTTCCCTATTTAACGTCATCAATTGTGAGTTTAGGAAGGTTTTCACCTCAAAAACATTGCCTGTTTGTGACCGCGTTATATTTAGTGATTGGGCAACACCAGGTATTTATAAAAGTAGGCAGAGGTTATTTGAATTGTATCATGAAAAAACATATAACCATGATGAAACTTTCAAAGAGTTTGTTAAGAATTATTCTAAAACTTTTAAAAGAGCCTGTTCCTCAGCAAAAGCCATACATATTAAAAATAAAATAAAATCTTCTGGAAATAAAATTAAAACAACTTGGAATATTATTAATTCAGAAACGGGAAGAACGACAGTACGGAATCGTGACTTCCATCTAAAAATCAATGATGTAGATATTAAGATGGACGTGGAGGTGGCAACTGAGTTTGAAAATTTCTTCACTAATATTCCCATTTTAACAACCAAAACTCTGTCATCGTCGTCCTCCACTTCTGCTTACTCAATACTTAAAGAATGTGTACCAGAATGTGACAAGACTTTTGAATTCACAATTATTACTGCTAAAGACATAATAGAATCTTTTAAAAATCTTGATGTAAAAAAAACTGCTGACCTTTGGGGATTATCAGTACATACCATGTCTTCAATAATTGATGTTATTTCACCCTTTTTAGCAATCGTTTTTAACTCTTGTATTGCATCTGGTGTATTTCCTGATTTGATGAAACTTAGCAAAGTGATTCCACTGTTCAAATCTGGCAGCACAACTGATCCCACAAATTTTCGGCCTATTTCGATATTACCTACTTTGAGCAAAATCTTTGAAAAATTAATTTTAAACCAAATGTTAGGACATTTCAATGCACATAATTTACTGCATCTGAAACAGTTTGGCTTTACAAAGGGTCGTTCAACTACAGACGCGGGCGTGGAATTACTGAAGAGCATATTCGAGGCCTGGGAGGAGTCGCAAGATGCTCTTGGCATTTTCTGTGACTTGTCCAAGGCCTTCGATTGCGTACATCATGATACACTCATCAGGAAACTGCACCACTATGGTATGAGGGACAAGGCTCTTGACCTTCTGACTTCTTATTTGAACAACAGAATTCAGAGGGTCGATGTTAATGGCAAGAGATCTGCAGGATCCGCGGTCACCATGGGCGTTCCGCAGGGTTCAATTCTAGGTCCTTTCTTATTTCTAATTTATATTAATGACTTACCTTACCACATAAGGGATAATCACAAGATCGTATTATTCGCAGATGATACATCCCTCATTTTTAAAATCAAACGTCAGTTAGTCAACTTTGAACAAGTTAACGATGCACTCTCTAAAGTTGTGCATTGGTTTAATGTAAATAATCTTCTCCTGAACGAAAAAAAGACTAAACTCATTAAATTTTCAACGCCAAATGTCAGGCAACTAACTACCAATGTTCAAGTTAACGGAATAGAGTTGAACCCTGTTGAGTCAACAGTTTTTCTTGGAATAACTATTGACGGTAGATTACAATGGGGCCCACACATAGAAAAATTGTCAGGAAGGCTAAGTTCGGCCGCCTATGCTGTTAAAAAAATTAGACAGATAACTGACGTAGATACAGCCAGAATTGTTTATTTTAGTTATTTTCATAGTCTGATGTCTTATGGGATTCTTCTCTGGGGAACCTGTGCGGACATTAATTCTATCTTTGTTCTACAGAAAAGGGCTGTCCGAGCCATTTACAACCTAGGTCCAAGAGAGTCCCTTCGAGAGAAATTCAGAGAAATAAATATTCTGACTGTAGCCTCACAATATATTTTTGAAAACCTATTGTATGTACACAAAAATATATCAAATTTTAAGAAAATGTCCGATATTCATAGTTTAAATACCAGGAACAAACACAACCTTGCTGTACATCGCACACGTCTCCACAGAGTAGGCAACTCGTTCATGGGTCAATGTATACGCTTTTACAACAAACTTCCCATTGACATTCGAAACTTACCTATTAAACGATTTAAAAGCTGTATTAAAACCAATCTTTGTAAAAAAGGGTACTATAAAATTTCAGATTATTTAGAAGATAAAAAAGCTTGGGATTGAGCTGCTCGCTCTGCTAAGCCTTGTGATAAAACCATAATACTTGAAATTTAAATTATTACTTATAAACATCAAAATAAACCAGATTAATATTCACATTGACATTATTTAAAATTATATACAAAATGACATGATTACTTTGTAAAGTATTAAATTATTTTTAATTATTGTGAATGTGAGGACTATGTGGGTTTTTTTTTTCCTCTTTAAATTTTATTTCTCAGGTAGTTTTAATGATGGTCTGGCAGTTTGAGTAGTTGATGCGGCCTACCCAAATGTCCTTTCTTTGGTATTGTTCGTCGATTTGAGCTCCTTAAGTTCTGAGTTGAGCTCCACGATTACTGACAAATGCTTGCACTGACTGGACAGGTCCACTCAAATCTGTGTGGTTCTTTCCTCAAAAGACCATTTCAGACACTAATCTACATGGTTCTCATATGGCTTGACCAAGATTATGTCTGGACTTTAAAAGAGACTGTGACCTCTGAGTTTGTTTCGGCCTTTCTTCTCAGAGTAGTCAGTTAGGAAACGCCGACCTCATCTAGCTTATTTTAAACATTTTTTTTAATATGACGTGTAAAAGTGATTCCGATATCCTATTTACAGAATAAACAATTTCATTTCATTTCATTTCATTTCATTTCATTTCATTTCCTAAAAATCGTAGGATACCTATCAGAATACTTAATATTAGAGATAAAGAAGTAAGATTAGAGAATTTCATTCCGGAAGTAATTTTTTTAAGCAAGTATAATATTTTTTCTTTTGATAAGACTAATGCTAATGCTAATAGGGCCGAAACCTTACTTTCGTTGTTACAATTAAACCATCTTAATTCAGAAGAAAAGAGTACTCTCGAAACAATATGTACAAAATATTCAGATGTCTTTTTTCTGCCAGGAGATAAGCTAGCCACCACCAACGTTTATGAACAATCCATAACTCTAAAGCCTAACGTTAGTCCTACGTATGTTAAACCTTATAGATTGCCACAAACAATGAAGCCAGAGATTGATAGACAAATTAAACAAATGTTGAAGGACGATTTATAATAGAAGAGTCTTCAAGCGCGTGGAACAGTCCTGTATTACTCGTTCCCAAAAGTCTGAAGGCAATAGAAAGTGGCGTTTGGTAGTGAACTATAGAAAACTCAATGATGTAATAGTGGATGATAAGTTCCCACTACCAAACATCACAGACATCTTAGACTCACTTTCAGGCTCAATGTATTTCACACATTTAGACCTAAATCAAGGGTATTATCAAGTTAGTTTAAGCCCTGAAAGTCGGAAATATACTGCTTTTTCAACTAGTTCGGGTCAGTATCAATTTAAGCGTCTTCCTATGGGACTTAAAACTTCCTGTAGTAATTTCAGTAGAGTAATGTCTATAGTCTGGTCTGACGTATGACAAAATGTTTTATTTATCTTGATGATTTAATAATTTTTGGGCGAAATCTAAATTCCCATAATAAAAACTTGATAGATATACTCGAAAGGTTAAGAAAAGTAAACATAAAACTCAATCCGGACAAATGCCAATTTCTAAAAAAGGAAATATTGTATCTTGGACATTTAGTTTCTGCAGATGGAGTTTTACCAGACCCAGAAAAAACAATAGTTTTACAAAATTACCCAGTACCCAAAACAGTAGATGAAGTGAAACGATTTGTAGCTTTCTGCAACTACTATCAACAGTACCTTTAAATCGATTATGTAGAAAGAATATAATTTTCGATTGGACAGAGGAATGTCAACACTCTTTCGATACCTTAAAACAGAAGTTAAATAGCCCACCCATACTTCAGTACCCAGATTTCTCAGAATAGAACGAATTTATTTTACAGACAGACGCATCAGGTGTAGCTATTGGTGCAGTTTTGTGTAACAATGACCTAAGACCCGTAGCATATACTAGTAGACCATTAAATAAGGCAGAATTAAACTACCCCATAATACAAAAAAAACTTACTGCTATAGTCTGGGCAGTAAAGTACTTTAGGCCGTATTTATTCGGTAGGCATTTTACTGTAATGACAGATCATAAACCACTCATATACGAGTATTTGTTTGGCGTGAAAGATCCTTCTAGCAGACTGTTGAAGTTTCGTTTAGTTCTAGAGGAGTATGATTTTAAAATAGTGTATGTGCAAGGGAAGGATAATGTCGTCGCGGATGCATTATCCAGAGTAAATGTGACTTCCAGTGAATTAAAGACTATGAATGAGAAAATTTCAGAAGTTAATGTCATGACTAGAGCACAAAAAAAGGAAAATGGATGAAAAGAGTAAGAATGTATCACCGCCAATTAGTAAATCCACCGACGAAGGGTCTGATCAGCCTAGAGTCGTGGAGGTACTGAGGAAGCCGAGTGATGTCGTGAAGATGATTTTGCTAGACAAAGATAAAGTGGATAAATATAGAAGAGATAATTTGATAAGTGCTGAAGACGAGAGTCTCGCTTATATCACAAGTAAAATGTTGTTATGTGTAAACCTCAACTTTAGGGCACATTTCTCGCGAGCCAAATTTGTGACAAAGTTAGAGAAGTTTAGTAATAATATAAAGGTAAAAGAAGTATGCATAGTTAAAAATGATGAAAAAGAAGAGTTTATAAAGAGTTTGTGTAGTGAAATACAAACATAAAAAAATTGGACCGGTCCGAGAGTATGTATACTAAGAGGAATAGAAAGAATAGACAACGATAAGGAAAAACAATATATTTAAAATGACTATCATTTACTGCCAACCAGTGGACATGCTGGTGTCCGCAGAATGACTAACAATATCAAGAGACGATATTTCTGGCCAGGTATCGATAAAGATGTTCTTGATTTTGTAAAAAAGTGTACCACATGTCAGAAGACTAAATATAGTAAGTACACAAAACAGCCGATGACAATCACAAATTTAAAAAAAAAAAAATATTAAGAGCTTTAATAAAAATGTTTTTCTTCATCCCCCGGAGGTGTAGTGTATGTAAGTAAGTTAGTATCATTAGTATTATTATGTATGTGTGAGTAACCACACCTTATTTAGGATTAGCCAAGTAAGCAATATATAATATTAGGATCGTGTACGCTCAATCTATGTGGAAGGAGAATAAATGGAGTCGTTATCCAGTGTAGATGTCTTTTATTTACCACGACACTTCAATAGTGACCGTTTATTGTATTTTGATACTAACAATATTGTTACAGAGCTTGTGTTGACTCAGGAGCATATGTGTTTACCTAAATATGGACTGTACATAAACCACCAACTTTTAGAACTGGTAACACTTGTATTTTCTGCAAATAAATAATTCTTATACTTATTCTAAAAAGCCAACATATATTAGCTACTTTATTAGCCTACAATATACGTGTAGTTCATAATGTTTTAACTGAGATTAGCTTAAGTGATGAAACAGTATTATCTAGTACCTACTTCTAATAATACTGTAATAGATTCTTTAAACTTTTAGAATCGACAAAAGAGAAACATAATAAGAATATTTTATTAAAGTCCTTTCTATAAACTCCAGTGAACTAACACTTTAGAGAGAGATAGATTGTTGGTAGAGAGATAGGGAAACGATAGATTAGATGGTAGCATTATTCCGTTGCACAACTATAGGGCTTTGTCTGCGGGACTTCTTCGTTGAAAGCACTCTACAAACTTTTTGCGAGACGCCCTTTCATTAAACAGCACAGTAGCACACTGCACACTGTAAATTCGTCGGTGTTTTGCAGGGCGACCTTGACCAACCTCATTTGAACCAAATGGTTACATCCAATGATATTAAATTAAACACATCATGTTTGAATATGGATGAACGGGACTGCGTTGCCAAGGAAGTTTTCAAAAAACAATAAAGAATATGAGGAAAAAATTTAACTCTCTCCTCCTAGACTCCTAGAGTGTACTGCTTGCCTTTTGTTCGTTTCTACACCTAATGAATGGTGGACCACGAAGTAAATAAATATCAGTGGACAAACGAAAAACAGTTCTTTAGTTATTCATAGACAAAGTGTTTGTAGGAGCGGCTCCAAATAAAACATCTGTAAATATGGGTTCCCCTACTGGCCCCCTTATTAAACCGCCAGCAAGGCGCCAGGTCAGGCGCCCGCCCCCGCGCCAGTAGAAAACTAGTCTTGACATAGAGCGCACGTTGCGTCGCGGCTGTGATATTTACATTAGATACTTTGTTTGGTATGACTATTGACTTCGTGTTCTTAATTCGCGTCTATCTGGTCCTAGTAACAGTGAATCGCTTTTCTTTACCTCTATTGCCCATCGTTCTAACTATTCGAAACATCTATATCTTATCTGTTAATTCTAATAATAGCTATGAATAATTTTTCGCGTTAGCTTGTTTATTTCAAACACGCTTCACATTTTATTTATACTAGTCGTACAGTGCGTAGTCAGTTGGTAGTATCTCGGCACATGTAAGATTAGGTTTAGGTTAGGTTAATATAAACATTTTGTTATTATCATCAAATTGTAAGAAATATTTGACCAGTCTTACTCGTGTCTTGTCAGTAGGTTCATTAACATTAGCTATTGTGACCGAAGACTGATTAATTTGGCTGTTCAGTTACTTTAGACTTTCTTCTCAAGTGTTTGCCTTTGTGGAAATAAATGACTCTAAAAAAATTCTAACAAGTGATTTCAGTGATATCTAGGAAAATCTGACTGTTAGTAAAAATAAGACAGTATCGAAGATCAAAATGACAGTGGAAATACCAGAGTTTAACAGATGTTGTTTCTGTTTACCGTTACGTGGCGGCTTGCTAGCATGGGGCTATTTTAAAATTGTGAGTAGATATTTGTTGGTATGGTGGCTATAAATGTGGTTTAATGGCTGATAGAGGGCGTACCTACCTACATCTGACTTGGCATGAATGATCATTAAGAGCGCGGTGACCGTTGAATTGTCCATACAATATGAGCATATTTTCACCATATTATGTTAAGGGGGATGCGCCAAGGTAACCCGCGAAATTCAAATTTTCTTACGTTTTTTGCAATTTGCAGCTCAGGGTCAGGTTGTATATTGATTAAAATATGATTCGCGACCGTAACAAATATGGCTTCACAGAATTATAATCATTAGAATTAGCAATACAGCTTCTTAAGTTAGCAAAGGTGTCAAATGTCATGATTTAATGAAATAGTCATTTAATAGGTACACTTTCATGAACTTAGAGAGTTGACGACCTTTATGATTACAATTCTATTAATAAACATTTGATACGACCGCGAATCATATTTAGATCAACATACAACCTGATACTGACCTGCAAATTGCAAAAAACGTAAGAAAATTTGAATTTCGCGGGCTACCTTGGCGCATCCCCCTTAATGTGCGGATTTAGACAGTATTTATCTAGGCTCGTACATCTTTTTTTTCCAAAAAACTTAACTAAAATGAAGTTTAAGCGAATTGAATTTCGCACATTTTTACAGCGTAAATGACATGTTTTCATACTGTTTTTTCTGTATTAAAAACAACAATATTTGGAATATTGTTTCACCAGAAGCATAGCTTATATTATCAAGTTACAAATTATATAATATTACAAATAGAAAAAAATATAAAAGAATTTTAAGTTTTCATTCATCATTTTTGGTATTACGAAACACATCCAAATTTATCATAAATTCCGTGTTTGCCGGGCCCTTAAAAGAATATCGTTTATATAGTGCGATTGTCATCCAACTCTTGTTGCCAGTTATATGGGATTTGATGGGATACCATCACTTCCACCAGTCAGGGATCGGTGCAGAATGTCCTCTTCTTCATCACATCGCAACACTTCTATTGCCGTCATCTCAGAATACGCTCCCTTTCTAACCATAATAATCATCTCTCACACAATCCATCCTTTGTTACTTTGGTCTTCCTTAAAGCCATCCACATTCACACTCTAAACCTTCCTCACTACATGTTTCTCATTCCTTCACATCACATGCTCATATCATGACAAACCGTTTTAGTCACAGCCACCGACCGAGTCTGAAAGCGGTCAGACTTCCTCTTTCATATTTCGGGTTTCTCGGTTCGGCCTTATATTATAACAATAGCAATATTTTCACTATATATCTGAATATTTTCAGAATTGCTGGTATACTTTAGATATTTTATTTAAGGTTTAGGTTTGTTTCATGATTTTATTTTATCACTTTGTAGACGTGATTAATTTATGTATGCCAAATTACAGCTTTCTAGTACTAAGAGTCTCTGAGCTAAGCCGCGGGCAGACAGACAGACAGACATGGCGAAACTATAAGAGTTCTTTGTTGAGTAAGGAACCCAAAAAATTATGCATCAAGTATATTGAAGTTTAAATAAAGAAATTATATTCTGATCGGACCCTACTCAGAAGCAAACCTGTAGTAAACCTGTATCCAAATTACGGCATCAAACTTCTTAAAGTCAATGAGAATCAAGGTGTCGGTATATCATTTATAAACTGACCTTTTTACCTATATATCTTGTGTTTTTTTGTTACAGATAGCAGGCGCGTTGATCATACCAATACTGGCGTATTTTATACTGAGTTCGATAGCGTTGAGTTTCATGGGTGGAGGAAACAAGAAATATCTGGTCTGGATCCTGTTATATAGTGTCGTAGCACTCATCACTCTTATCCTGTTCATATCGGATTTCGTGGCCACTATTGTGTTTATCGTCGGAGGTCATAAGGTGAGATGTTCAGAGTAATGTGAACTTATCTCTTTTTGCTTAGTCTATGCGATGACGTAAAGTGTTTATCGTTTCTTTGTCGTTTTTGGGAGTTCCATGTCCAGCGGAGGAAGGGACGACGATGATCTACTTCTTCTTAATTCTTACATACTCGTATTTGAGTAACATGAACGGCTGAACGAGTTAAGATGAAGTTCCTCTTGCAAATAAAGCCGCGGGCGAAAGCATACCTGTAAATAACAATATTAAAAATCTGATGAATCTTTCTCTTTAACAGAAAAACGTGAACCTGATAAGAGGATTCTATACCTTCTGCATCGTGGAGTTGATAGTGACGTTGCTGTTGATTCTGGTGGCAGTCGGTATATCAATAGCACGTTGGGTTTCAAGCGACACGACGTGGAATTTGGTCATCTTCGCAGCGTATCTCGTGACTTTAAGTGAGCATTAATTTTGTAACATTATATTAAGTAGGAAAAGGCTACATAACCCGTTTCTTACGGAAAGTATGTTCATTAATTTCTATCTAAACCTTTAATATCATCACACTGTGATGTCCTTCTCCCTCTTACGTTCAGACTGCAAAACCAGACTTTCTTTGATTCCTGCTTCGAAACGGTAGATAACATTTCAATGATTTGTTAGCATGAGCACCACATATACCCATCTGGTTCTAGATCTTCTGCAGTATATCACGAGCATATCTTATCCCGAGAATGATTTGTTAAAATGCCAGCTTGCCTTCGAATTAGTGGTTACATGAAGCGCAGTGATAGCATACTATTCGTTGCAGCTGCTGGTGGTGGGTTGGAATCCTGCGCCGAACAAATATATGTATGGCCTTATAAGATTGTATATAAAATGTGTGAGAAAGGTTCATACTTGTCAACGTACCCGAAGATATAAAGAAACAGTTACTATTGTATGGCAACGATTAATGGAAGCTTTTAAACAAATACACTAAAATAGCAATTGTATCCACCTTCCTAAAGTCAAACGCATTTGTTTCCAGTTGTGCAAGCTTACTTCATTCTGCTACTGAGGAGTGAGGTCATCAAACTGAGGAGCAGCGGCGAGTTCAGATTCGTGAACAATTCTGCTGAAGCACAATGTATGATGACAAGTAAACAAAATGAAGCGGAAAAAGAAACCGTTTGAAAAGAAGAAGTAGACTAATGGAACATGGAACTAAAGAGAAAGAACTTACAGCACACGACGTAAAACACCCGAATGTTTGAACTTGAAATATCTCACGGATACGGAACGTTAATCAATAAAGATTTATGGAGATAATAATAAATTTTTTTTTACTTGTGTATTTTTTATGTGTTAGTTAATTTGTTAATTAAATTCAATTTTCAATCTGGATTATATTTTATTTGATTGAAAATGAAATCTTTTAAATCACTGAGTAAATGTAGAGAGCATTAAACTAATATTACATACTTATACAGATGGTTTTCCATTAAGGACGCTCGATCTTTGTTTTTAAATTGAATGGAGTACTTAATTACATTATGGAATATGATAATGCCAAATGACGGCCGCAGCTTATATGGGCGGCGCGTGTCCGAGAGGTCAGTTTTCGATGACTCGACCGTATAAATCGGGCTTGATAATATAGCGGCATCTACATTCAAAAAACGAACAACGCATCACATTGACTTCATGTAAAATTCTGCATAGCGTAAGCAGCGTTTACCGCGTGACTAGAATATATACAACGTCCTGACATCAATCGTCGGGCAGCCGGGCCACCAGACACAACATCTGTCTGGTTGGAGGATCCTCCCTTTTCTATGGAGGATGAGTGAACTTTACATCCTGTTCCCCATACTTCTAAACTGATGACTCCGAGTATGAACGACAGCGCAGCCTTCGTGCACCTACTTCTGCATGACGTCATCATCATCATTTCCTCAAGTTTTCGACCAGCGAGTCACAAATTCAGCCAGCACCCACGGCTTCAACGGGTATCCTGATCGCCAGAATGCAGCGTACGCGCATACCTGGTCAGCTCAGCACCCTCAGCTTCATTAGCAACCTTGGCGTAGCACACTGTACTCGGTCGGTCAACAAGACGAGCTGTTAATACCTTAACCGGTCAGATAGTTAAAGTATTAATATTGTGAAGAAAATTGCACTATATAGTGCCACGTTGTTCATGTTCTCCCATACGAAATATATGGGAGAACAAGTTTTTTAACTAGGTACAATGTTAAGTCTGTTCTTGGGATAAATTCATCCCATCTAGGGAACCCTTCATTGTGCGTGGTCCGACACGCACTTGGCCGGTTTTTTTATCATAAAAATCTCCGCTGTTAAACAATTCTTTGGTGGTTTTATGTGAAACCAAATAGTACGACGGAATTAATAACTATTGTTTCTCCGATGAGTCAACCAATCAAGGTCTAATGATAACTCTCTCTGAAGGGCTCTCAGTTTTAGTTACATCTTTCATTAAATCTGTTTGGAACATTATTAGATATGATGTCGACTACAGGTAAGAGATTATAAATTATTGATACCTGTTTATGTTAACTTTAAATACAATGTTTTTTTTTGTCAGCGTGACCATTTTAAACACCTAATTAAATAAACAAACTTTGGTGGCCCCGTGATTCAGATATTGTTCTATGTAAAAATATATCTCCATCCCGAAGTTAAACTGTAATTGATAAAACAGGGGTAATAACAATGGAAAATTATAACACATTCCTAAAATTACCATAATTTAAATAAACAAACAATTATTTTCTAGGAAAACCTTGTTTTGACGTTTTGTTATTGCCGCCAATTTAGATCACCGGACATGTCCGCTTATCATATAATGAAACTTTTCATTATTGTAAACATTTTGAGAGTTAAAAGAGGTACATCACTGGTAGGTACCTATCTCAAAAAAAAACTTTCTAAAATCAAGATCGTTGACAAATGTATTGACCTCAGGTATTGACAAGAAGGGGACCCAGGTCGGGCTGTCAGAACCCTGTGGTTATTACTTAGTACTATTCCATTAGATACCTAATATTTCAACAAACATTTTAATGAAACCTCTAAAACATCAAACACTTAAAAGTTAGAGGAAGAAGTTTATAAACCATTTTAAAAAATTATCTCTTTACATGAACTTTGACACCGGTTATCTCAAAATTATACCGACGCATTAAGCGTACAAATTACGGAAAAGACATCTTCATTTATTCAGCTATTTAATGAGGTACAAAAGTTCATAAAATATTTAAAGGTGCCTATGATTCAGTCGATAATGCTGGCAAAGGGCGAATTTGCAAATTGTTGAAATATAAAAAAATTGTGTGATAATCGAATTAACAACATACATCACGCTTTTTTTCTAAGGGTTGGGCAGAAGTGTATCTGTAGCAAGGTACACCCACATGTCACCAGTTATGTTTGAGGTCCTGGGTTCGATTCCCGGGTCGGGCAAAGTGTTATTGGGTTTTCTATATGGAATTTTCAGTAGCAGCCCGAAGTCTGGATTTGTGCCCGGTTGATGGCAATAGGCTCGCCCCCTATTACATGAGACTTAAACATAATCGAATTAAATAACTGGTTTATGCCATTCCACTACTTTCTAACCTACCAGCAGTCCATTGCACGTTAGACACCCAGTTATATAAAAAAATAAAAAATATAATAATAAACCCGCAGGGTAGCATGTGGCCGGGGTTGCGGGTAGTCCCAAGGGGAAACCGTGGCCCCTGGCATGGCAAGGGAAGGAACACGGGTGGGTTTTAGTCAGTAAAAGTCTGACACGCCCTTCCGCTCCGACCAGAGTGGGATAAGTCATTGGATGACTTCCCACCCAAAAAAAAAAAAAAAAAAAAAGGGTAGCATGTGGCGAGCTGTTGGGCAGTAGCGTCCACACAGACCCTATCTCCCGGGAGAAGTCTTGTTCCTCACCTCTGGCTTGCTTTTATTGGCCGGCTGGAGAGAACACTGACGAGGAACAGGGCTCCCACCTCATTCTTGCCTTTATGGGCCGGTTTGAGTGAAGATTCGTAAGAGCAAACGTGCTCGGAGGAAGGAAGTATTCCAGTAAGTGCTCGTAGTGATCTTGACCATCTTCCGGGCTTTGGGATTGTTCTGAGAGCCGTGGAATACCACTCATCCTCAAGTACCTCAGGATATATTGCCCCCTTGTCGCTACGTCACATAATCACTTTGTGCTAGCGACAGTTTTCGGGGGCCCATTATTGAGTGTGCAAGTCACCCCGTGCCATTTTATCCGTGTATAGGTACCATAACATTGATCAGGCAGGGGCCATAATCCTTCCATAGTTCCAGGGCACCAGTCAACTTTAGCCACCCATACCGATAGTCCAATTATATTTGTTTCCATATCTTGCAATAGTCCTACACCAACCGGGGGTTGTCCTTGGGTGCACTTGCATAGTGCATACAGGGATAATCGTCGGTTGGTGCCTCATTTAATTAAAAATGTCTAGCGGGCCTCTGCGAGTTGGCTTCGGCCCCTCGTACGCCTTCCAAAGGTCCGGGACGCGGTCCCGAGAATAGTCAAAAACTGAAAAATAATAGATAATAAAGTGTAGTAGAGTGTGTAGTTTATTTTTATATAATAAATATATTTAACACTAATTGACTGGACAGATGTTGTCCTGTTTAGCGAAAGTAGACATAATCAACTAATAAAAAAAAAACAGTAAACATCTCAACGTTTATTTCAATTAAACCATTTACAGGCACTTTTCAACGGTCAAGGATTCGGTCAGTCAGAAAGATGAAGCTAGTTTCCCATTCCAAAGCGTAGTATGTTCATATATGGTGTGAACGGGCAAAAAAATTAAAAAAATCTTTACAACAAAATTCCCGCCCCTTATCATGTTTAAATGTGCAGTGAGTAGTACTTATCTCGGCAAACGCTAGATATAAAGGTTAAATCACTATAAAAACATTTATATAATTTTCAACAGTTGTCAGTTTATCAGAGCCAACGCAACCATTAACAGGTTCACTATCCGCGAAGCAGACACAAACAACAATTATATGTGGCCAAAAATTTAAGTTGCAAAGAGTTTATAAAAGGTGATTTAAGTGTAATCTGGAAATATCTGATCGTCTAACTATCGAAGATCAAAATGAAAGGAGAAATCCCAGTGTTCAAGCGATGTTGTTTCTGTCTGCCTCTACGATATGGCTTGCTCGCGTGGGGATATTTCAAAATGGTGAGTTTATTAGTTGCTAATCAATGAACGCCGAAGAGACCAGCTTTATTGCGTGTATACTAACTATAGTTCTTACATTACAGACAGCAGATGCGATTCTTGTCCCAACAATGATATGTGTATTGTTCTATACTTTACTCAGTATCAGCTTAAATGATAATGAAGAAGACTCCATCCGCCGATTTTCTACACAACTGATTATATCAATTATTGCAATTATTGTTTTCTTTACGGATTTCATAGTGACCATAGTGTTCATCGTTGGAGGACATAAGGTGAGATTTGAATTCGAATTATTATTTTAACTTATTAATATAAAGTTGAGGGCTTGAGGTCAACAAAACAATACAAAATATCTCTAGTGTCAATTTGGCAAGTGTATAATTATGTCATGTTTCTATCCAAATCGTGTATGTGTCGTGGGTATCTGTCGTCGCCGAAGTGTACAAAGCCTGCACTATGGCGCAGACTCTTGAAAATCGCTGAGTTTCTTCACTCTGTCTCTCTCTCCACTTTCCACATTTAGTTCATCTGACTGTCAAGCCTTCCACAGTCAGATAAACTGAATGTGGAAGGTAGAGAACGGGCTGTTGAGGTGCACTTGAAAGAGGCCTTCGTCCTGTCCAGTTTATGAGATGGCGAAAAGTGGATAAGTCAATCGTTCCTATGTTATTATTGGGAGGCTGATGTCCAGCGCTGATTGTATGATTCCTATATAAAAACAAGTCATGGCATCCTTGGAACAAAGCTAATAAATATTTTTCTTTTGTAGAAAAACGTGAAGCTGATAAGAGTATTCTATTTCTTCAGCATTGGGATGTGGGTAATAACTTGTCTATTTACTGTCATGCAAGTCGTAATAACAATACAAAACTTAATGGAATACAACATGCATTATTGGATGAGCATCGTGCTGCCACCCTCATTTTTTTTCGTCACATTAGGTGAGCATATTTTTTGAGTTGTTCAAATAGTATAATTTTTATAAGAAATTATTGTATGGAGAGTTATTATTGACTTGCAACTATTAAATCTATAAAACGGGACGATTCGTAGGAGACCCGCACCCTAATTACGTAATGCACGATCAATTTTAAATTGAAACCAATTGAAAAAGATTGCCAGTCCATTACTTTATAAGTTCGACAAAAAAATCTGAACAATTTTTTTTGTCGATTTTATGAAGCAATGGACGGGCAATCTTTTTCAATTGGTTTCAATTTAAAATTGATCGTGCATTGCGTAATTGGGGGGCTGGTTGGAACGAGGTTTCTTTCGCTTTGAACGTCATGGTTGACATGTCATGTCATGGTCATTTTCGGTCTAGCTCTCATTCACCTAAACGTGCGATATTAAATCAACCTCTTTGTTTTTCCAGCTGTACAGAGTTACTTCCTTTTGCTACTGAGGAGTGAGATCATCAAACTGAGGAGCAACGGCGAGTTCACATTTGTGAACAATGCGGCTGAAGCAGAATGTACCATGACATGCGAAGATGAGGCAGTGGGAGAGGAGACGGTGAACGAAGTTGTAATAAACTAAAGAGGAACAACAAACACGACGCGCGAAAATGAAAATGTCTCTTTAAGTAATTAGAGTGAAAGTGAATTCAGATAATTTTATACCTAAGTTAGAGCGAACATGCTGGCTCGCAGGTTTGCACGATGCTCACTTCCAGTCACGCTCTTCCGAGCCTACTGTACTACTTTTTACACGTGCAGTCTGTGGGCTAGATATACGCAAAGATCGTAGGTACAGCGCTCTCCGCGTTCAGTATAACAATGCGTTTAGGATTCTGGTAGGGGTTGCTCCGTTTCTGTAGTGCGTCAGGGATGTTCGTAGATGCGCATGTAGATTGCTTTTACGCAACAATGCGTAAAAGGTGCGCTTCCCTGGTGCGCAGGGTATGGGGCAGCTCCAACAGTGTCTTAAGCATGGTTGCGAGTCGCCTGGAATGTGTAAGTGTATACGTGGGTCACTGTTGTGCTGTCTCTCATCATCATCATCAGCCTATTAATGTTCCCACTGCTGGGACACAGGCCTCCTCTCGGTGAGAGGGTGTGGGCCGTAATCCACCACGCGGGCCCAGTGCGGGTTGGTAGATGTCACATGTCTTCGAATTTTTGGTTCTAAGACATGCCGGTTTCCTCACGATGTTTTCCTTCACCGTTTTTGAGAGCAGTGGTGATGAAATTATTTACACAAAGTAAAGCGCCTGCTTGGGATCGAACCCACGACCTACAACTCGTAAGTCGGGGCCGATACCACTGGGCCACCACTGCTCTCTGACCACCACTGCTCTCTCTGTCTTCTGTCTCTCATGGGATGTCGCAACGGTGACCAACCGTTATTTCATGTTATTTGTTGTTATTTCTGTATTGTTTCCCTTGTTTTTGTTTAGTGTCTGTGCTTACTAACATAGTCGTAAGGTTTACTAACAAACTTGTTGAGTCTTGGTTACTCCAATAAATAAAAATTATATTCTATTCTATGGTAAGTTAATGTTGATGTTGATGGTATTTGTAAATATTAAACCGATTTGTAAAACAATCTGGATGTACTTATTCATTAATTTGATATTTTCTTCAAAGCGGCTGAATACCCAAGTATTGCAACACACACACACAACATTACATCTCGCCTGTATTGTAACAATATTATACACCTTCAACCTAAAGACCCCATTCACGCCAAACGTATAGTCAACCACTGATTGTGACCCGGCTCACTGTGAGCCTCTAAGTGAACACTATGAACGTGAAGTCTTAGTAGCTTATTTTCGGCTCGGAGTAAACGAAAATGTACGGAAAAGCAGTAAATTGCGTAACGTTCGCTCACAGTCGTTGGCCGACAATACGTTTGGTGTGTTCACGCAGTTCACACGCCCTATAGCTGCTTTGTTCAGCTGAGAATAAGTACCTACATAGTACTTACCTACTGTGGTTTTGGCAATATGGTGCTTTTACAGACCAGCGCGACATGTCACGCGACGCGACACGATCAATACAATTTATATGAAATCTTCACGGTATAACAATAACCGGAGTCGCGTCGCTCGTCAAGTCGCACTGGTCTAAACTAAGCTTTAAGTTGAAAATAGCGGGCTTTACAACAAAATTCCCGCCCCTAATTATCTTTGCAATGAATGCGTAGCCGGTTATATTAGATAAAAAGGTTAAGTTAATATAAATATTTGTGCTATTATCTGTAATTGTCAGTGTCACTATACCAGCGCTATCATTAACATCACTAATTGTGTCTGGCGGCTGATTATTCATTTTGTTGTTAAACTGTATTTGAATTTAGTGAAGTATAATAAGATCTGGGCTTTCTTCAAAAGTTTTATTTTTTACTGTCACTTTTAATTTATATAGTAATAATATAATATTTAATCACAATGAAAGGAGAAATTCCAGTGTTTACAAGATGTTGTTTCTGTGTGCCACTACGATATGGTTTGCTCGTGTGGGGTTATTTCAAAATGGTGAGTATTAAGTTTACTTTTATCCTGTTTACCAAGTATGGCCAATAGAGGGCACTACCTCATCTTCGTGATCAGTCTTTCGTGATACCGGTAGGCTAGCATTCGGTTCCCCAACACATGCGCTGTTGTTCTTATCAACAACTTTATGTTTAAAGTAAATGAGGGTTTTATCAGACAAAATGATCATGTTACATTCATTTTTAGGCCTCATATTAATGTCTACTTTTTACATTACATAGATGTACCAATTTAATATAAAATTATGACCTCTGATTGGACATAAGTCAGGATAAAATTCCTTAACATTAGTCAGTTTTATGAAAATCACAATCTATAGACGATCTTCGCAAGGCGTCTGGCAGCAGCTATATGAGAGCTCTACATAACCAAGGATACGTGCGAAAGGAGAAACTTATGTGCAACAGTGCACTGATATTGCTGGTGATAATCATAATGTCACATTGGGTACAGTTTGGTGAAGTGGACTTGCCCATCAAAAACAGCATAACGTGATGGTACGCTGTGTTTGTTGTTTCCCCGAAGTGTTGGGCCGAGGTCCTATCTATAGCACACCCACATTGTCCCCCCCCCGGTCATGTTTAATTCCCATGTAACAGGGGGCGAGAAACAAAGTTGTTTATTATAGACATGTGCCAGCATCAAGGTCAACACAAGGCAGTCACAACACAATATCCGTTCAAGATATGTCAGACTCAAAGGATGACGATGACGGTGAATTAAAATAGCATGCACTCACAAATAAAATGCCCTTATTTGGTGACCTCTCGTCACCAACAACAGTTACCAATGTCTCAAAGGTTACAGCACGTATTTTTATGTTCCAGACCGCAGATGCGTTTCTCATAACGTTGATGTCGTATTCAATGATGCGAACGATAATGATGATCAAGGTATATAGGACTGATGATAACTATCAGAGCCGGATCTTTGAAGAAATGATTGTACCAGTCATTGCTCTTGCAGTGTTCGTTACTGATTTCGTTGTGACCATAATGTTCATCATTGGAGGACATAAGGTGAGATTTGAAATCGAATGCTGCTATAATGTACATTATTGTACTAGTATTTTATGGCCCGCTGAAATATTGACTTGATGTTTCCTATCTTAATTTGGGAGAGAAAGAATGTGAGGTTATTTAGGGGTTCTAGAAGGTCTCTTAAACCTTTCACAAAAAAAAATATTTTGCCGGAGATGTTTTTGAAAACTATTTTAGTTTAGGTAAGTAAGTTTAAAAAAAAAAACTACTTATTTAGAGTCCGAGCTTGCTTCGCTCGCTCTTGCATCCGTAAATTAGTGGGTTTTATTGCACGACTCGTAATGCGCAGCATTAGAGTGTGCTATACGATCGAAAAATATTTTTTGCCCCATTTTTGCAACTGTTATTATTGTTACACTCCTGCTAGTACACAGAACCTACTTAATTTATATACCATTGTATAGATGATTAAATGGAGATTAATACTGTACTTTTTACCAATTGATTTAATGCAAGAGATAGGAAAAAAACATCAAAATAGTTGAAAAAAAAATCCTGTCCGTCAATTTATGAAGCTTGAAAACATTGTAGCTTGCGATAAAATCAATTAATTGAGTCAATTTTTTTTTAATACATTGGTTTCGGCCATAAAAGAAACCCTATTGAAAATGGCTCTTTTATTCAAAGTAGTTTAATTATAATTAATAAAATACTAACTAAAATATAATATCTTTATCTAAATATTTTCAACCTTGACCTATCGTGTTGCCTAGCAACCCACAACGTAAATATCTAAATAAATAGTCTTTGACATTACGTAAGGATTGCGAGGTTAGAAATTTACCCATATTGATGGGTAAAACAGCTGTCAAAACATACTTCATGAAAAGTGATAAATTGTAAATTTTTGTTAGAAACTATGTTTTGAATTTCTTTTTCGTTTATGAATGTGTGTTATGAGGCGTGCACTTTTGGAATTTCCAAACTATTTAAACTTATCTAGAAAACAATAAAGTTTTTTTTTTACGTTAAAAAGTGTTTAAGAGACCCTCTAGAACCCCCAAATAACCTCACATTATTTCTAGCGAGGCGGTACGTTTCTAAACTGCCGTTATTTAGCGCCCAGTCCAGGACAGGTGTGGGACGAGGGCTCACGGCAACTGACCACTGCTAACCATCACAATTAGTTTTAATTGGTTAGAAGGTCAACTTTACTAATTAAAAGTTGTGACGGTTATCAATAAAAACACAGGAAGAAATTCTGACTAATCTTTTCCTTTTGCAGAAAAACGTGAAGCTGATAAGAATATTCTATTTCATCAGCATAGCGATGTGGATATTCACTTTACTGTTGACTGCTACGTCAGTCGTTTTAACAATACAGAATTTGATGTTGCGCGACATGTATTTTTGGGAGAGAGCTATTTTGACTTTCTCATTTTATTTCCTGGTTTTAGGTAAGCACATTACATTTTTTGTTTTTCTATACAAGC
Source organism: Conistra vaccinii (assembly GCA_948150665.1). Lineage (NCBI taxonomy): Eukaryota > Metazoa > Arthropoda > Insecta > Lepidoptera > Noctuidae > Conistra > Conistra vaccinii. The sequence continues at coordinate 4,401,351 of OX411331.1, read as the reverse complement.
TTTAATTTAATTCGTTTTAATCCTCTTAGGGGCCATTGTACTACTTGTATCATTATGGACAACTTTCACTATGGGACTAACACCGAAATCGCGAAAATAAATCAGCTGTTCCATATATTTTGACGAATTTTGCGAACATAAATGTAGGGAACAGCTGATTTTGTTTTACGATTTCGGGGTTGGGCCCATAGTGAAAGTTGTATGAACAACTTTAAGGGCTCATTGTACTCATCATATCATAATGATGACCATGACCCCTTAAGAGGATTAAAACAAATTAAATTTAAGCTTGTATATTTTTTTATCTTTGCACCTGTTAAATAAATCTGTAGGCTCTGCTTTTCTAGGTAAATTACATTAAATTTTTGGCGTCTTGTAAAAGTCGCTGGCGTATATGCTAGGACAACTTGTAATGTAATATGTGTTCAATAGATGGCGTTACGTGGATTTGAATGATTTAAAATTATGGTTAAAAATCTACAAATTGCTTATCTTATCTTATTCATAGAAAACTTCAGAAAGCTACAAACGAATTAAAAATAGTTTTCTTAATATGTATTTAGAAGGGTTAGATAGCTGTCGCATCAAGTAAAGAGCTTTTTCTAAAAGAAACGCAATTTTTTCCAGTTGTACAAAGTTACTTCCTAATTTTGCTGAGAAGTGAGATCATCAAACTGAGGAACAACGGCGAGTTCAGATTTGTAAACAACGCGGCTGAAGCAGAATGTACCATGACATCTGAAGAAATAATAGCCGGAGAGGAGACTGAAAGGGAAGATATTTGAAGAGAAATAAGAGATGGCATGCTAATCTTCTATTGAAACCCAACAACGTGGAATAGGAACTATGACTGTTGAGAAAAACGAATAGAAATTTATTTATTTTAAGACACAATTTAATATAGAAAGTATTTTGGGATAATGTTATATTTATTTATTATTTGTTTTATTTGTTATGTACACACAGTAAAATACATAAAGATATCACATCGTTATAATTTAAGTACAAAGGGACTGCTTATTACTTAAATAATTTCTTCCAGCAGACCTGCAAAAGGAGAAATGAAAACGAAATGTAGACAATAGTGTTCTCACACACAATTGTCGACATTTCTTTTTCATTTTTCACTTACTACACTTCATTTTTCACAAAAAGATAAAATATGAATAAGCGAAGCCTTAAAACTAAAAAATTGAATATACCTACACTACACGTATAAAGCCTAAATATGTATACCAGGGTTATTGGTAAAACACCAACAACCTCTTAAGGGGTCATTATACTCATCATTATGAACAACTTTTACGATGGGACCAAAGCTGAAATCGCGAAAAAAAATCTGCTGCCTCATACATGTTCGCATAAACTAGGAAAAATGATAAAGTTGTAAAAAGGTAAATAGTAAAAGTTGTTCATAATGATGAGTATAATGACCTCTTAAGAAATTGTTGGTGTTCAACCAATAACCCTGTTATACATATTTAGACTTTATACGTGTAGTGGTTAACCCTGTATAAATATATACATACATACCTGTTCTATATTGAATAAGTAGATAGGTAGACACGTTCTATCTATCTATCTAATATTTATAAAAAAAAAAAGTTTTTAAGAAAAAAAAATTTATTACATTTTCAAATTGATACTTAAATGTACACCCTGTACATGCGCACTTGGCTTTTAACGTGGAAAGACAAGTGCGACAAGTGCGCGTGTACAGAGTGTTTGGTTTACGTACGAAATTAATATTTTTTGTAAATATTTTATGATAAAAAAATAAAAAAAGTTTTTTCTTTTTCGATTTTAATATTTTTTCTAGCATGTATGGACGCTATACTATTGCAGGTTAACGGGAACGCCCTCTGTTAGTTAACATACTGTATAATATACCTATAGTACACCCACATTCGCCAGTTATGTTTAAGTCCTATGAAATAGGGGGCGAGCCATCAACAAGGAACAAATACAGACTCCGGGCTGCTACTGAGAATTCCTGATGGAAAAACCCAATAACATTTTCCCCGACCTGGGAATCGAACCCAAGCCCTCATGCCCAGCAGTAACGAGACTAACGAGGCAGTCGTTCTAAAACTAAAGTCTCCAGAATTTACTAAATTATACGTCCCTGAATTAATATTCAGACCAATAGTTTCGTATGTTAGCCAGTAAGGATTAAAACCGGAATTATAATATTATGTAAAAAAAATACTCATTTTTAACGATAATTTGATATACTTCTCTTTGCTGGCAGAAGACGTCGGGCATTTTTGAGCCTTGTCCTTTAGTGTATACTTTTATTCCATTAATTAGTTTCGAAAACATTGTTTATTAAGAATAAGGGCTCGTCATTTGTTATTCCTCCTTCATATTCTATCCTACATTTCGTTTCAGTTGTATTATTAAAAGAATAATCACATTTTTCATTTTCGCAAGTAACTTCAATTATTTCCCCTATTTCTACTGTCTGTTTATCAAATGTGTCTTCTTCCTTTTCTTCGTCCTCTTTTTTAATTGGTTTGAACACTCCATTATCCATTTCCACAACGCATTCCATTCTACATTTTGCTCCAGCCGCGTTTGTCATAAAGCTGAACTGACCCCTATTTGCCTCAAGTTTTTTTATCTCTTTTCTTAACAGGAACATGATGTAAAATTTCATTACTGAAACAAAAACCATTACTTAGTGCATTCAAATTGTTATTAGAATATGGGTTCATGTAATACATTTTCTTCCAATAGATAACTGCTGTAAGATAAAATATTGCCAATTGTGTTATAGACACTCACATCAACGGGGCGAGCACGGCCTACGGTGACATGACTTGAGTTACACAGTTTGGGCGATAAAACCGTTTTGTCTTTAAAAGCTAAAAGAAAAAACGGCGGCATAAAATTTAAATCCAAGATGGAGGCTGCGAAATTTTACAGAAAAAAAAAACATAAGAAAATTTTCGCAGCTGCCATCTTGGATTTACATTTTGACCTCACTGTCCGATTTAGCACACTCAAAAACGATAAGTCGCAAAGAAACGTCAATAAGTCACATGTCAAGAAAATGGAAAGCGAAGAAGGTATTAACTTACAGATTTCAATACATGATGCTGCTGCTAGTCTAACAAGCATCCAGATGTTGAGCGTGATTTCCGCAGTGACTGACGATAGGTGGTACCAGAATGAATACCACGAAACCATATAGACAGTGTACAGTGTGTACACTATCACTGAGGTTAGATTACCGATCAAGGCTATCTTCAACAAAGCCACGTTTTTCTGAAATATGCAAAAACTATTATTATTAACCTAGCTATTAATGTAGATTTTATGGAAATGTAAAACACTACTTTTGGAAAATAAAATATTATTATTTTTATATAACTAAGTAGTTTGTATTTTATTTAATGAGGCAGTGCACTTTATCTTAATTAATCAGATAAATATAATTTAACAAAAACATTACAATAATTATTTTTATCAGTGTATCTAGTGTGGGTACTAGGTTTTGTGACTTCGTCTGCGTGGCGTGGCCTTCAGAATTTGGGTCCAGAGAGAAATGAAAAATGCAGGTAATCATTTACTTTTAAATTGGAATAATTCCGTAATACATTGTCTTCATAAATAAGGTTTACGCGGCGCATGGCGTAAAGCTCCCAAGAGGGAATTTTTTGTGACAATAATTATATTTCAAGCCAATTTACACAAAAACTGAATAAATTATACACTTCCTTTCTCATGAATCATGTCGTGCATAACTGAAAACCATATGAAAATTTTGCAGTTTATAGCGTCCAGACAGACAGACGCGGTTGGGGAACACGCGGTTGGGGAACTTTTTATCGTAGTGATTATGTTGTACCTCATGATCATCAGCCTATAATATTCCCACTGCTGGGGCACAGGCCTCCTCTTGGTGAGAGGGAGTGGGCCGTAATCCACCACGGGGGCCCAAAGCGGGTTGGTAGATGTTACATATCTTCGAATTTTTGATTCTAGGTCATGCCGGTTTACTCACGATGTTTTCCTTCACCATTTTGAAAGTCGTGGTGATGAAATTATTTACACAAAGTAAAGCGCCTGCCTCGGTTCAAACCCACGACCAACAACTGGTATGTCGGGGCCGTCACCACTGGCCCACCAATGCTTTCAAATTATACATTGTACCTGTAGCTCTAATGTCACCTAGATAACCTGTAGCTATTCCAAGCACGTAAATTGTAATAGGTATCAAGTTTATGCTACTGAATAATGGATTTTTTATTTTATTAAAGACAAACCATGTATCACAAACGCAACGAACAGAAACTTATGATTGATATCTACTCATCACATCACACAGCAGAATTTCCGTGCCGCCAGTGTAGGCACTAAAAAGAAGGCAGTATAGGCACTAAAAAACATGAGGGGCAGTCTTTGAGCAGCAGTACCTACCTACTGCTGATGGAAGTGAAAACTAAGTAACGCCATCTAGCGAAAATGTCAGGGATTTATGTGGCTTGCTGTCAGTACAAGAACGAAAGCTGTAGCTCCATTAAAACAATTCCAAAAAAATAAAACAGAGTGCGCTGTCAACAAATTCTACTATCCCTACGTCTTACGAATTTTCGATCAGGTCACGTGTCCTTACGCGAGTTTAAAATTTTTTACCCATCCCAATAAAAGTGCACAAAGCCGCTAAAGAAGAATTCATTAAAAAAAAAAAAAACGTGACTCCGAAAGTAAAGTTGAACACACAGCTTCTATCACGAACCGTCTTCAAAGCCGTCAGTTTCTATGCGTCATTTGTATCAAAGTGCGAGTTAAGCCTCGGTCATACACAGCGAATACTCGCTGCGAATAATACTCGCAGCGACAATTCGCTGCCTGCCACATACAGCGAGTTCTACACGAGAATTTCGACACTGTTAGTGCCCCAAATACAAATATGTCGTCTATTCATCGCACGCGTCTAAAACAGTGTATTGGGTTGGCATGTGGAGAGTTAGCAAACCAAATGCTGATTAAGCTCACAAGTCACAAGAATCTAAAATGAATTCGTAAATGGATTGAACGTAGAGAACAGTTTGGGGCTTCTAATACGCTTATAAAAGAATTGGCTACACAGGAATACGTATAATCTATGCAGCGACGAAACGACATGTAGCACAGGCGTGTAGTGTCACACACAGCGAATTCTCATGGCGAGTGTGCAACTCGCAGCGAATAGGCTGTCACACACAGCAAGTTCTCGCTGCGAGAGCCTAATCATAGCGACTATTCGCTATGTGTGACTGAGTCTGTAAACGGTGACTCGCTTAGTTTGTATGGAAAGTTTTGACAATTCCGCCTCTAGCAGAGGCTGCCGAGGCGTATCCGTGCTCTGTGTTACTCATAATACTCGGCAGAGAGACTCTACCAGATACCAAAATATTTTGGAGACCAATAGTGCACATACTCTTAAAAACAGTGAACAAAACGTTATATATTATTAGCTTTTACCCGCGGCTTCACACACGTGGATGTCGCAAAATATCCCACGGGGACGTACTACCGGGATTACATACCTAATAGCCGAGGAAAAGGTCATTGACTCCTACCGCTGCGCCTGCTAAGCCGTCAACGATAATTATTTTGTTACTCGTAATTTTGAATCTGTGAAATCATTTAAAATATTAATTTAAATGATTATGATGTCAGGCATATTTTAATCTAAATAAAATGCCCCAAAAAGAATTAATAATACCGGTCATAATAGCTTCGGAAATAATAATATCAAATTCTGAAAGATAATAATAGTTACTGTGGGTCATCCATAGATGATAGACGTATGCCATCGCGGACTTTTTTGTTGAACTTTTTAAGATGAACCATTCTCTAAAACATAATTTTAATGTATCTTTTACGGTTTTAGTGGTGCACACCAGTAAAGCTCCCAGTCGGCATGATTTTTCCGACATCTTCAACAATAATCGTCATAATTATTTCAGCCAATTTACACAGAACCTTAATGAATTACAGACTAAAACTTCCGCATGAATCACTCCGTCCATTGGTGAAAACTGCTTCAAAATCCGTTCTTTAGTTTTTGAGTTTATTGCGTTCAGACAGACAGACAGACAGACGCGGCGGGGGACTTTGTTTTATAATAAATGTAAGGATATATCTTACCATAAGAGCTGCAACGATTAATACAAGGACGAGTACCATGTCTGCTATCATCACCATTAGCTCACCACTTTTATAAAGTACACTGTTGTCATGGTCTTCTTTATTTAATAGATTATGGACCGTCGATATTTTATCACACAAGAATAAGAAGTTTGTGGTCTGAAAATTGATTTTTTTATGTATTGTAGTTATAATTTGCAAGGCAGTGGCCACAATAATAATGCAACCATGGCTTGAGTGCAGCTATGTCAACCAAAAGAGTGAAATGCCATCTTGTATTTGGCAAGTATCCATGTAGGACGAGTTGATGAATTAATTACTCAATGTTGAGTGACAGGGCCAGCTTGGTTAGTTCCTACGTAGGTACTTTTTTGTACATTTTAACAAATTTTGGTTCTAAAAAGAATTTGCGTGCGTTAACCCAGAAAGAAAATCTCTTCCAGAATGAATTGAGTTCAATTAATAATAAGAGCGTAATTTGCTGTAAATGTGCGCCAAGTAAAGTGCGTGCTGTCGTTTTGAAAAAAAAACGAAAATCGAATCCTACTGGAGTAACGTTATTCCAGCAAGAAAATTTTAAATAAATGACCGGAGAGAGAAATAGAGTACATGGGCGGATAGCTTATATTTGTGGGTAAATGTGCACCGAATATGAAATTAGTGCGTCATAAATGTACATATATCAGTAGCTCTTAATTTGTGCGTCTTTGTGGATTAGATAATTAGGTTTTCAAAAATATTACCCATTTTAAAGAAATCAAGTATTTACGAAACCAAAAAAAAATCTAGCAGTTAAATGAACAAACGTATAAATTCACTGTAAAGTATTCAGTTCTTCTTGTTATTCTTAGCGTCCATAAAATGTTTCAAGACTGACAGAGACAGTATACAGATACACGCGTTTTTTTAATAATATTACTTCACGTAGGTACGACACTATTACTGGTAATCCGAGCAAATGAGAGTGACCACAAAAAAGAGGCAGTTTCATAATTATTATGAATTTTCTATCAAAGATCAGTAATAACGTTTATCGATAATCGTGTTTTTATTTTAATAGTGCGTAATATTATTTATATTAAATCCGTATTTTTCATTACATATTTATTTATTATTACATAAAACGCTCAAAATAAGTAAATACTTTTTAAAACATAATTACCTAATAAAAACAAACAAATATAAGCTATCCGCCCTTGTACTTTATTATCTCTCTCCGGACATTCCTTTAAAATTTTCTTGCTGAAATAACGTTACTCTAGCAGGATTCTTTTTTCCGTATTTTTTTCAAAACGACAGCACGATCAATTTTTTTACTTGGCGTACATTAACAGCAGATTACGCTCTAATTATTCGTTAAATTCAATTCATTCTATGAAGAGATTTTCGTGCTGGGGTAACGCACACAATGAATTTTTTTAGGATAGGATAGAGTATGAAACTCACCAAGGTGGTATATCCCCATACAATCAAACCATATCGTAGAGGAATACAGAAGCAACATCTTTTAATCTCTGACAGTTTACAACCCATGATGTTGTTCTGCTTCAAGGAAAACTTTTCACCTATGAAAAATTCCTCACTTTTAACTTTCTAAATATTTTTGATAAAAAATATATTTCGGTTATGTTTTAGAGAGACACCACTATTCCCGATGATAGCTAACGATCACTGCAGCTTCCTCGCTAAATATAATGTATAACTCATGACAAATTATCAAATTGATAAGCAAGGGAAAACGGAACTGTTACAAGCTTTCATTGGTCGAATTTTGTGCCTATTTCAATCCCACTGCTGTGATAAATGCGGATGTAGGGATAAGCAGATAGTTTCTGATTCACACCCTATGGTCACACCATACACTAGATGACTAAGTATGGCCCATTATTGTTGGAGTTGTGATAGGAAATTTATTAATAACTAACTATGAGGTACCCGCGACTTCGTCTGTGTGTATTTTATAAGGTTAAAAGTAAAGCCCATGTCCTAGTGTACCCGGGGTTGCGGATAGTCCTAAGAGGAAACCGTGGCCCCCATCTAGGCAAGGGAAGGAACACGGGTGGGTTTTAGTCAGTAAGAGTCTGACACGCCCTTCCACTCCGCCCAGAGCGGAAGAAGTCATTTGATGATTTCCCACCAAAAAAAAAAAAAAAATTCCTAGTGAAAAAAAAAAAAAAATTCCTAGTGTAAAGGGTACCTATCTGTCAAATTTTATAACGACGATTGGATGAATTGTATGACGACGAACTACGAACGGTTTTGGAGTGAAAGGTAACAGACAGACAGACAAAGTTAATTTCGACATTTATGATATTTTTAGGGTTCCGTACCTCAAAAGGAAAAAATGAAACCCTTATAGGATCACTTCGTTGTCCGTCCGTCAGTCTGTCAAGACCCTTTTTCTCAGGAACGCGTGGAGGTATAAATTTGAAATTAATATAAAATACGAAAGTCTGTAGTGCCTTGGTTTTAGTTTTGATATTCGTAAATAAATCAAAATCTACAGGGTACTTCCCGTTGCTAGTCGTTCTGAAACTAAAGTCTCTAGATTTTACTAACTTATATCCGTAATCAGTCTATAATGTTCCCACTGCTGGGACACAGGCCTCCCTTTGTGAGAGGGAGTGGACCGTAAATCACCTCGCGGGCCCATTGCGGGTTGGTAGATGGGACGTTCTTCTTTTTTATCGACAATCGGACCGGCAAATTTTTATATTTGTTAAAAAAGTAAACATGTGATTTCTTTAGTAAAATGTATTTTAAATTATTGCCTCGTTATTTTAGATTTCAAAATTATATAATGCATCGAAGTACCTATTACTTGTAATTTTTGTTTTACTTCACATTTTGTAGGAATGGTAACAAAAAATCAACGCCTCAGTCACGAAAATGTTTTATTTTTTTATTTTTCATGCAAAATCAGATCTTTAGTTTCTTATTACTTTCTTATCAAGAATACGAACATTAATTTTTTGCTAGCTCCATGGGACGGAATTCTTAATATAAACATTTAAAAAATGTTATCCAATACTGTCACATTTTTGCCCTTTAAGACCAAAAACTTTTTAAAATTATGAAAGTCTTCCAATAAAAAATAATTTGAAAAGCTGGTGAACACCTTTATTGTTTAGCATGTAATACTAGAAAACGTTATTTTTGTAAATATTACCAATAAACTGGATCATAACACTACTTTGAACTTAAATTATAAGGGGGACAAAATTATGTCAGAGTGGTTCTAACTTTTTACGAGCACGATATCTTTCTAAATCTTAACGTGTCACTTTTGCAACGATTTCAGGATCTAAGTTTCCTTTTTTCACGACACCGTCGCTGTCTTTCAGTCGCAGATAATGCCATTTTTCCATTTACCTGATGACCTTAAATTAACAAAATAATCGACGATATAATAACCAACAGAAGAAAACTAACAATCATCTATTATGAAAATGAACTAAGATTCTAAGTTCCATACAAAAACGACCACCCCGTCACGAGTTATACCACCCCGTCACATTTTTTGTAACAGAGGTGCCTCGTGACAGAGGTGTAAAATAGTATTGTTCGAGATTCTCAGCATTCGCCCAATTATAATTTATGCATAAAACTGGGCATATATAAAATATTGATGAGGAATTAATAAAATAATGTTATAATAGAAATTACAATAATATTTGAAAGTAGTAACTTACGTGACAGAGCGGTCGCTAAATAGACACACGCACCTTCTTTTACTGTTTGCGAGTGACTGACTGGTATTGCCGCGGGGTGTAGGGACGCATAGCGTGGGTCCGGAGTGGAGGGAGACTATGCTCTGTCTAGTGACCAAGGTCAAAATTGCTAACGCTCATTATTTTGTACCATAAAATGAGTGACAGATGGGAGCAACAAAAATCATATACGTCGGGAAACAGCTAATAAAATATTTTTTTATTTAATAATAGAAACATTAAAAAATATTTCTTCTTATTAATTAATAACAAAGGTTAAGTAGTTCAGAAAATGTTTTTCGATAGAAACTTTCAATATGATTTTTTTGTACCAGAGCAGTTTGTTTACATTAGTGGTCACAGAGGGACGTACACTTTATTTGTATGTAAAACACCTCCGTTACGTTTTTCGTATACTATGTCACAATAATTTTGTAAAAATTATTAATAATCAAAATCTAGTTTTATATTATTATTATTATTTATTTAATAATCAAGTAACAAGACTCATAGTTGATCGATCTTCCTAGCCTTTTTCCCAACTATCTTGGGGTCGGCTTCCAGTCTTACCGGTTGCAGCTGAATACCAGTATTTTACATGGAGCGACTGCCTATCTGACCTCCACAACCCAATAACTGGGTAATACGATACCCCTTGGTAAGACTGGTGTCAGACTTTCGGGCTTCTGACGACTCGTAACGACCGTCAAAGATCCACAAATGACAGCCGGGACCAACGGCTTAACGTGCTTTCCGAGGCACGGAGGAGTCTCGGTATGTGAAGATGGTCACCCATCCACTGACCAACCCCGGCAAGCGTAGCTTAACCTGATGGATCGATCCGTGCGGCTTGTTATTACTTAGCCACGAGCTCCTCTAACAAGACTCATAGTGTTAGTAACAAAAAACTTACAAAATTATGTTAGTAAAACATTTCACACATAAACAATTTGACACAGAAACAATTTGTGACGTCACTGCAGCAAGGTGACAGGCCCAGCCGATACCTTACAGCAGTGGCTCACAAACGCACAATCTAGTCTGCTTGCTACCATAGACAGGATGCTGTTGGTGCTGCCTCGCACCCTCCTAACCAGGGATGCACACCGCTTCCGCATCACAGTGTAGAAGCAGTCTACGCGAGCTTCAGCAAACATCCCTGATGCGCTGCAGTGTCGAGGCAACCCCATCAGCACCCTGAATGCGTTATTATACTGAACGCGAAGGGCGCTGTATGATTTGTGAGTATAATGAGCCCACAGACTGCAAGATTAAAAAGACGTGCAGTAAGCACTAAATATAGTGCGCCTGACCTCCTTAGAGGCACGCCTGAATCTGCGGGCAATCATGTTAGCTCTCACACACAGCGCCCTCCGCTCCCTGTCAATGTCCTCATCATCTTTGAGGCCAGTGTTCAATACGTGACCCAGATATTTAAACTGGTTCACCCTAACTAGGGGTATACCGCTCAACTTCACTGAAGGTATAGCTTCTGGGTATCTACCCCTGGCCCCAAAGACCATGACCACACTCTTCTTAACATTATATGCCAAACCATGCAGTCTGGCATATTGCTCGCAAGTGGCCACGAGTTTCCTGAGCCCGCAGACTGATGCGCTCAGCAGCACCATGTCGTCGGCATAGCTTACGTTATTAACACACACGCCATCGATATGACACCCGACACGCATGCTGCTAAGCGCTCCAATCAGCTCATTCACATATAGGTTGAATAGCGTAGGCGAGCATAACCCCCCCTGCCTCACCCCGCACTCCAACCCATACAGCCTAGACAGGACACCCGCCCACCTCACACGATTGACTTGGTTTCCATACCAGTATTTTAGAGTATTTGTCACCTCTGGCGGCAAATTTACCTCTTCCATCTTCCTCCATAAAATGTCGTAGGAAACCAAGTCAAAAGCCTTGCTCAGATCAAGGAAACAGGCGTAAACTGGAGTGTGGCGATCTGTGTAGTATTTCACAGTGTGCTTCACACTCAATATAGCGCTGTCAGTGGATAATCCTGAACGGAAACCAAATTGGTTATCGTGAATACGTACATGACTGCTAAGTTGAGTGTTAAGCACACTGTCAAAAACCTTTGACATGATTGTGGCAAGCGATATTGGCCTGTAATTGTTCTTATCGCCCATGTCACCCGTCTTATTTTTAACAATAGGCACCACTGTTGTTTTGATCATGTCACTCGGCATATAAGCATGACCCAGACAAAAAGTAAATAGCATAGCCAACACTCTTGGCAAAGCGGACCAGCAAATCGAAGATGCTCAATACTGAGACCATCATGACCAGGAGACTTTCCTCGACGCATTGCGTTAATTCTGTCCAAGAGCATTTTAGCTGTAATTTTAACTCCCAGGTTTTTCCGTGTCTCCACATTGAGCACCGACGTCGATGGACCTAACGGTGACTGCACACTAAACTGGTCTACAAAAAGGTTAGCTATTTGTCTAGCATCACTCACGCCATCGACGCAAACAGGGAGGCCAGGCTTACCCTTTAATCTATTTGTATGCTTCCAAAAAGATCGAAAATCGTTCTTTGAATGCTGTGAAGCTAGAATATCCATTTTAATCTGTGTCTCGTGATCTTGACACTATTTCAAACGTGACTTAAATATCCTTCTAGCTTCACGCATTTCATCAAAAATACGTCCCAACTTAGGCATACCGTAGTCTAGCCAGCATAAAAATCTACGTCTAGCCTCCCTATGCGCGCCGCTCACATGCATGTTCCACGACTGTTCCTCGCTTTCTAGGACTTCCCACATATGCTACCGTCTCGGCGGCCGACTCGCACAGTGCACTAACAATTTTACTATACATTGCATCTATTACATTTAAGTGGCGAGGGTCATTACAAGTCTGACCACAACACTCTGAAATCATCCGGGAAGTCAATAAGTCGCAATTTCTCATGACATTTCGTGTTATAAGCATGAATCTGTGCTTGACTTCTATCTCCCCAGATCACACTATTCACTTCAATGCTTACATGTGGTTGTTGAATCTGAACAAAACTAAGGTAAAACATAATGTTTTGAGGAGATTATAATTGTTGCATTGTAAAGTGTATTTTTGTTAAAGAAAAAAAAAGAAAAAATTGTATTTTGGAGCAAATTTTTTTTTTTTTTTTTTTTAAAGTCATTGTCGACAAAAATGAAGAACGTCCCAGATACCTATCACATGTCTTTGATTTTTTTATTCTAGGCATCGGTTTTCTCACGATGTTTTCCTTCACCGTTTTGAGAGTAGTGGTGATGAAATAATTTGCACAAGGTAAAACGCCTGTCTGGGTTCGAACCTACGACCTGCACCCTCGACCTCGTAAGGCACGGCCGTTACCACTGGGCCACCACTGCTCACTCTAAAGTCATAACTAACTTTTATACTACCCCTGAATTAATATTCAGAGCTATTTGTATGTTTGCCAGTAAGGACTAAAACCAGAAGTAGGTACCTATGTAAATTTTTTTTACTCGTTTTTGCAATGCTTTGAGATAGTTCTCGTTCGTGTCAGACGATGGGGTATTTATACAACTAACTTTTATACTACCCCTGAATTAATATTCAGAGCAATGTTTTTTTTGTATGTTTGCCAGTAAGGATTATAAGAAAATTATAAGAACCGCGAAACATCTCTGTGGTCCACCGCACTGAAAATACCATGTTCCTAAGTACAGTAGATCCCAGTGAAATAAATTTAATATTGAAAAGCCTTAAAAACAAAAACAGTTATGGAATAGACGAAATACCACCAACTCTAGTCAAACAGTGTGCAGATGAGCTGACCCTTCCATTCTACTTGCTAGTCAATCAGTCTTTTGAGGAAGGAAGATTTCCGAACTACCTAAAAAAAGCCATTATAAAGCCAATTCACAAAAAAGACTCAAAAACCGACCCCTCTAATTACCGCCCTATTGCTCTTTTACCTACAGCCTCGAAAGTATTCGAGAAAGCGATGTGTAATCGCGTCTATTCGTTTTGCGAAAAATATAAAATTTTTCATGAATCCCAGAATGGTTTCCGAAAAAACCACTCTACAGTTCTAGCAGTATATAATTTTATCCAGGAAGCCATAAATATAATTGATAAGAAAAAATATGCCGTAGGTATACTATTAGACATGACAAAAGCCTACGATAAAGTGCAATTCGACATTCTACTTAACAAGCTACAAGGAATAGGGATCCGCGGAAAATCTTATGAATGGTTCAAATCATATTTGGAAAATAGAGAACACCAAGTCGAAGTAGAATACTACAACGAACACGAAAAACAAATCCAATACATTCAGTCAGATAGCAAGCAAATTAACGCCTCAATCCCCCAAGGGAGTGTTATTGGATGCCTCTTATTTATCATCTATATAAATGACCTCCCTACAATAATAAATGAATCATGTGTTCTGTTTGCCGACGATATCTCAGTACTAACTTCTTGCCACGACAATACCAACTTAACCGAAATACTTACAAGCATACTTAATAAAATAATAACTTGGATGACAGAACACAACCTTGAATTAAACTTCAATAAAACTAAAATCATGTCCTTCCATCCACGTCAGAAAACTCCTTTAGACTTAACATTTATTTACAACGACACAAAAATTGAAACAGTAAAAGAATTCAACCTACTCGGCTTGTCCATAGATACACATTTAAATTGGAAATCACATATTAAAAAAATCAGGTCAAAGCTATCAAAATTTTCCTATGCCCTTCGTGAAATAAAAAAATCCACAAATTTCTCCACTGCTCTGGTTACGTATTATGCCTATGCATACGCATGGTTAAACTACGGCATAATATTATGGGGAAATAGTACAGACGCATCAACACTATTCATACTACAAAAACGACTGATTAGAATACTAGTTAACATAGATAACACAGACAGCTGCAAACCCCATTTCCAAGAACATAAACTTCTAACCCTACCTTGCATATATATCTTGGAAATGTGCAAATTTGTTAGAAATAATCAAAAACTCTTTACTACACGCGAAAACATACAGACTCGCTACACACTACGACACAAAAACAGACTAAACCAACCAGGCTCAAAGCTAAAAATTCACTCCACAAGCACTTTAGTAATGTCAGTTAAAATATATAATAAACTACCTGATGAAATTAAAAATGAACAAAAATTTAATATCTTTATAAATAAATTAAAACAATTTCTAATCTGTAAATGTTATTATAATGTACATGAATATTTAAATGATAAATAAAAAATAAAAAAACGCAATAATAATTTATTTATAATTACCAATGATAATAATAATATATGTATAATTTAAATAAATAGGTATTAATGTTTAAATCCAATATATGAGTGGTAAAAATTATATGTACACAATTAGTTATAAGCCTACCTACCTACACAAAACGAAAGAGTAGATTAATATTAAAATTGTAAACAAATATCTATAATAGCCCTCGTCCTAACTTTTATGTTGTTATGCCCGACAGGGCCCACAAATGCTCCAAAACGAATGTATGTCTTTATGTACCTACCACCTAAGTTCACATTGTGGAATGCAATAAACGTATTGAGTATTGAGTATTGAGTATTGATTAAAACCAGAAGTATGTAATTTTTTTTTACTCGTTTTTGCGATGTTTTGAGATAGTTCTCGTTCCTGTCAGACGATGCGGTATTTATATAACTAACTTTTATACTACCCCTGAATTAATATTCAGAGGATTTTTTTTGTATGTTTGCCAGTAAGGATTAAAACCGGAAGTATGTAATTTTTTTTAGTCAGACGTGGGGTGTTTTTGAGCCTTCTTCTTTGGCAGGAAGCAAGGTCCGAAAATTGTTAATTAAAAACTGACATTTGCAGTTGGAGAATAAACCGTTACAGAAGGGAGAATATGTTTTTAACCGACTTCAAAAGAGGAGGAGGTTCTCAGTTCGTCGGTTTATTTTTATTTTTTTTGTTTATGTTCCGATTCGGTCAGCCAAAGATGAAGCTATGTAGTTGCGCATGAGTCCGCGCCACCACTCAAGTCTGATAGACGCGGCACTAATGCATTGCATCTAATTGCATTAAAAAAGATGTAGTTTCACAATTTTCCGCCGGTCTTGATTGGTGGCGCGGACTTTATATTCCTATTTGGAAAAGAACAGGCAAGAAACACCACGGACATTATTTTAAATAACAAAAATTAAGTTCAAACTTTAAAATGACTGACAAACTTTAACCTTATCATGTTTTCAAGTAATGTGCAGTCAGTAGTACTTATCTCGGGAAACGCTAGATATAAAGGTTAAAGCACTATAAAAACATTTATGTTATTAAGGTTCCGTACCAAAATGGTAAAAAGGAACCCTTATGACGCGACTCAGTCTGTCTGTACGTCTGTCTGTCACAGCTGGATATCTCAAGAACTACCAATGCTATCAACTTGAAATTTGAAATAGTTTTAGACGATGTTTGCCCCACTATTTTGCAAATAAGAAAGAAATAAATAAATATTTATTTATTTGCAACGGGGACTGGGCGGGGGTCTTAAAAATTCGAAGTGGGGCTACTAGGGCATGATGGGTTATGTCATATGAAAGAGCGCTATTTGCACATTCTCAAACATTTTTGTTTTTTTTTTTAGGCCGCATTCTTTCGAATTTTGACGAAAAATGTAAAAAAATACCGCTCCCCCCTTATCTCCGAAGTGTGCATAGAGAAAAATCTGAAAGCATTCTACGTGGTAGAAGTTTATTTAAAGATTACAGGAAAAATAAAACGACGTCTTTAAATAGCACACTTTTTCAGAAATCATTAACAAAAATTATATTACTTCCACTATCATCATCATCAGCCTATTAATGTTCCCACTGCTGGGACACAGGCCTCCTCTCTGTGAGAGGGAGTGGGCCGTAATCTACCACGCGGGCCCAGTGCGGGTTGGTAGACGTCACATGTCTTCGAATATTTTGGTTCTAAGACATGCCGATTTCCTCACGATGTTTTCCTTCACCGTTTTGAGAGCAGTGGTGATGAAATTATTTACACAAAGTAAAGCGCCTGCTTGGGTTCGAACCCACGACCTACAACTCGTAAGTCGGGGCCGTTACCACTGGGCCACCACTGCTTTTACTTCCACTATCCTATTTGTATATGAAGTTACGGAACCCTCGGTGCGCGAGTACGACTCGCTCTTGTTTTCAACAGTTGTCAGTTTATCAGAACCAACGCAACCATTAACAAGTTCACTATCCGCGAAGAAGACACAATAGTTGAACAATCAGCACAGACCATAATATAAATGTGGTTCGTGAGTCTGAGGGTTCATACTTTGTATTTTGTTGTTATTTAAATTGAGTGCAATAGTCAGCTGTAAACTTGCATCAAAAGCGTCTGCCTTGTCGTAAATTGAAAGGTGTAAATAGTTTATAAGAACTGGTTAGAAACATCTAACTGTCTAACTATCGAAGATCAAAATGAAAGTAGAAATCCCAGTGTTCAAAAGATGTTGTTTCTGTCTCCCTCTACGATATGGCTTGCTCGCGTGGGGATATATCAAAATGGTGAGTTGATTTGTTGTAAATCAATGAAGGCCGAAGCGACCAGCTTTATGGCGTGCAAATTAAGTATCGTTCTTACGTTTCAGACAGCAGATGCAATTCTCTTCTTAATAACAACATTTATATTGATGGATACTTTATTGATGATCAGTGAATATGAAAGGGAAGACCATGTCACTTGGATATATAAAGAACTGATTGTATCAATTATTGCAATTACTATTTTCTTTACGGATTTCGTAATAACTATAGTGTTCATCGTAGGAGGACATAAGGTGAGATTTAATCTATATAAGGCTTGAGGAAATGAGGAATCATTGAGTGGAGGACCCGAATCGGCAAAATCACCTAGACTGGAACCCCAGGACCCATTCTAGGTGCTTTTGCCGTTTGCCCCAGCAACCTTAGAAAGATGGCTGAGATAAATACCCAGAGATATATGCTGGGGTGAAACCGCGGGGCGCAGCTTGTACAAAATAAACTTTTAAATTAAAAATGTAGAGCTTTTCTAGTGTCAATTTGGTAAGTCTTTGTGTCAGTCATGTCGAGAACGGGGTGTTGAGGTGCACTTGAAAGAGACCTTCGTCCTGTCCAGTTTATGGGATGACATAAAACACAATAGACGACGCATATTTAGTAACTTAATCCGCTTAATTGTTCTTAAAGAGTCATAAAGAACCTTGTAAATAATCGACACGTGTTTCACCTCTAAATGAGGCATCCTCAGGATGACGATTGACTTGTTGCGAATCCGGATACGACGTGTTGCCACGACCAGAGCCGAACGCAACGTCACTCAGAGTCGCAAAGACTTTGCGACATTGTATTATTCCAATATAAAACTTGTCATGGCAATAACGACTCTTCCTTGGAACAAAGCTAATAAATATTCTTCTTTTGCAGAAAAACGTGAAGCTTATAAGAGTATTCTATATAGTTAGCATAGGAATGTGGGTAATATATTGTCTATTGACTGCCATAGAAGTCGTTACAGCAATACAGAATTTAATGGTATTATACAACATGCGTTATTGGATGAGAGTTGTGGTGCCACCCTCATTTTTTTTCGTCGTATTAGGTGAGCATATTTATTTTGATTATCATTTCTTACAAATTATTGTTAACTACTTTATAGAGATTTGTCACCCGGTTGTAATAAAGTTCCTTTTGCTTACACCGTCACGACACTATTACAGAGTATGACGTACGATAAGGAAATTCGTTCTAATTAAACCAACCTCTTTGTTTTTCCAGTTGTACAGAGTTACTTCCTTTTGCTACTGAGGAGTGAGATCATCAAACTGAGGAGCAACGGCGAGTTCAGATTTGTGAAAAATGCAGCTGAAGCAGAATGTACCATGACATGCGAAGAAACGGCAGTGGGAGAGGAGACGGTGAAGGAAGTCGTAATAAACTAAAGAGGAACCAGACACACTACGTGTGAAACTGAAAATGTCTCAATAATTAGAGTCGGAGTGAATTCAGATAATTTCAAACCTAAGTGTAATGTAAGTTGATGTTGATGTAGGTAGGTATTTGTAAATATTAAACAATTTAGTGAAATAATCTGGATGTAATTATTTATTATCTGGATATATTCTTGCTTACTGCAAATAACACATACAATATTACATCTCGCCTGTACTGCAATAATATTAGAATATTATACAGTTTGATATGCCTTCAAACTAAAGAACGCGTTGGGCGCCACTAAACACATTTGGTGTGTTCACGCGGCCAAATATGTGCTGTATTCAGATAAGTGCTCATATACACAAGCGGCATGCGCCATCGGCAGAGGGAACTACAGCCGTCGACGCGTCTACCAAAAATACCTACAGTTGCTTTACCATAATAAAATTGAAAGTAGCCGGTTATACAACAAAATTCCCGCCCCTAATTAACTTTAAAAATAAAAATATGTAATAAAATAAAAAAACAATAAACACCATAGCCCTGCCAAAAACCAACCTAAAAGTAAAAAACAAGTTGTATTTTTTATTTTCGCTGACTAAGCAGATAAATAAAATTGTCATTGCAGTCGGGGGCCAACTGCGCAAAGATTGATAGGAACACGCCAGCTAAAGGCGCTCTATGCCTACGCAGTCACCCCGCACACTATAAAGGCTGCCAAGTATTCCTAGAAATGAATAATAGAAAGAACA
The DNA here is from genome assembly GCA_948150665.1 of Conistra vaccinii. Lineage (NCBI taxonomy): Eukaryota > Metazoa > Arthropoda > Insecta > Lepidoptera > Noctuidae > Conistra > Conistra vaccinii. Next base: position 4,381,776 of record OX411331.1, on the reverse strand, counting down.
ATACAACCAAAACTACAAGTATGGCCAAGAAAACCGATAGCAACCCAGTAACAAAAAACATGAAAAATATTACACTGACAATTCACCAGCAACAATTATTATTAATGATAGAGCATACCTTAAAACTTAGAAAGACCTAAACGAGACACAATAGAAGTTTTACTGTTATGATAAGGGTGTTTAGTGTACTTCAAAGTGTTAATAGAAATCGTGCCAAAAATATACTGCTGCCCACTATAACTCCAGTTAAGACATACGCAGGAGACGCCAAAGGATAACACAATCACAGAACAGAAGAATCAAAACTAAATCTTTCTCACAAAATAGTTATCTATTTTTGTTTAATAAGTTTAATAAGCTAAGTTTATACTTAGCTTATTAAACAAATGGACAATAATACTAATGACTATAATATGATTATTCCCTTTGGAAGGCCGTCAAAATAAGCAAAGCAGTATCATGCCAGCACATAGTGCCTTACTGTTAGATAATACCTGGGCTAGAACAGACGAAGAACGATCTCAAGCCTTCGGCAGATTAATTAAAAGTCTTCACACCAAATGACAGTGCTGCAGAGACTGAAAATGAAATAAACAACTTCCTAAAATCGGATCTTCAGCTAAGCCCACCACTAACCACTTACTCACCAAAAGAAATATTATATCTTGAGATAAGGTAACTAGACCGAAAAAGGGCTATGGGATTTTGCTTGATAACAGCCGAAGTGCCTACTACAACAAATTATGTACCCAGAAAGGCAATAGTATTCCTCACACAGTTGTTCAACAGTATCTTAAGGCTGTTATACTACCCCGAATTATGGAAAGTCTCAGAAATCATTATGATTCTAAAACCCGGTAAACCACCATACCTTGTATCATTTTTTTTTTTTTTTTTTTTTTTTAAAGGTCTTTATTAAACAGAAAGATAATAAAAGTTAACAAAAAGATCTTATTCTAAGTGTAAACTAACATAATAAGAGCAATGTTAAATAGGCTAAATCGCCTCTTTTAACATACAACATGTATGATTGTTGTGTGACAATTTTTTTTTTTTTTTTTTTTAATAGTTACTTAATATAAGATACTGCTGTTATGTAGGGTTTGCAGACCCACATTTTTAAATTGTAAGTTACCCAGGCCCCCCATTTTAAATTATTTTGAAATGATAAAATTTTTACATTATTAAGTATTGTAGATTATTGTAAAAAAGAAAAAAAAAGATAAAATAAAAGCATGTAAACATAATTAAATGTACAATATTTAGTGAGTTAGTTGACAGCAATCACGCTGGCCAGGTGGTAAGTGCGCTAACGTTATTCCACCAGGAAGTGGTGATGAGGCAGTTTGTACTTGTTATAAGTCCTGGCATAAGGTAATCGGGTTAATCTACTCTTACCAATGTGTGAGACCAGAGTATTACGATGAAGTGGATTATTAAAGAGGTAGAATTTTCGGGATACTTTCAGAATGAAATCCTTTAGAGGTGGAAACTTGATATCATTATGTAGTTGTTTAAGATTTGTGTAAGGAGGTGTGTTGAATGCTATTTTGAGTGCTTTGTTCTGAACAACCTGGAGTTTTTTGTAGTTTGTGTCACTAATACTACTCCAGACAGGGGAAGCATATGTCATACAAGGACGAACTAGCGTGGAATAAATGCGTAATTTGTTTTGAGGGCTCAAATTAGATTTACGATTAAGTATTGGTTTTAAGCTGTTTAGGGACTTGACGCCTTTTAAACGAAGTTCTTCCATGTTTTTTAGCCAGCTTACTTTATCATCTAAAGTTGTTCCTAAATACTTGACAGATTTCTTCCACGGAACGTTATAGCCTTCAATTTTAACAAAGCGGGTGGGAAGTGATCGCTTTCTTGAAAACATAATAATTTCCGTTTTTGTGGAATTCACTTTGAGCTTCCATTTAGTGAAGTAGTCTAAGAGAAGGTCAAGCGAAAGTTGCAGTCTTTGAATGACTAGGTCTAGGTCGTCAGAAGAGGTGTATGTTGCAGTGTCATCGGCGTACACAGCAAGATGCGTTAGCCTTTGCTTCGGAATATCATTGAGATACAAAATAAAGAGGTACGGTCCCAATATTGATCCTTGTGGTACTCCGGCAAAGAGTTGTCTTTGTATGGATGCTTGATTACCAATAGCCACAGAAAAGGATCGTTCACCCAAATATGACTGAAGAAGTTTAACAAGGGATAATGGGATATGGTTGGTAATTAATTTGTGGATTAAACCCGCGTGCCAAACTGTGTCGAAAGCCTTTTCGATATCTAGCAGCACCATACCTGTGGATTTGTTATGGTTGAGGTTGTCAACAATGTGTTCAGTAACTCTAGCTAGCTGTTGGACTGTGGAATGGGATTTGCGGAATCCGAATTGTTCTGGGATAAGGAGATGCTCAGTAAATTTGTAGAGGCGGCTCAAAATCAGGGACTCAAAAAGTTTACCCAAGCTTGGGAGGAGGCTTATAGGCCGATAGCTAGAAGGAATTGTTTCATCTTTGCCAGGTTTCTTAATAACTATAACTTTTGCTAGTTTCCAAGAGGAAGGAAAGTAGCCCAGCTGAAAACAGCCATTAAAGAGTTTAGTTAGGAGGACTACACATTTTTGTGATAAGTTTTTAAGTAAAGAGTTGTCTATTCCGTCCATACCTGGAGCCTTGCGAGTTTTTAAGGCATTTAAAAGTTTGTGAATTTCTTTGGGTCTAACCGGGAATCTTAAATCATTTATTTTGTACCTGTTCAGTATATTGGTCGATTCTCTAACAGCAGCATCAGTTTCTGGGTCACCATTCCAATCTCCAGTTAAACTAGCGTTTTCCAGAAAAGCGTCTGCTAATGTTTCGCATTGTTCTTGAACGGATGATGTTAGGGCATTATTTGACGTCTTAAGTGGAGGAATTACTATAGGTTTGAAGTTGAGTGATTTGACTATACGCCATAAATCCGAGGCAGGGTTATCTACTTTGGAAAGTTTCTTATTCCAGATCTCATCGTTGTGATTAAGTAATAAATTTTTGATGTTTTTGTTAAGTAAATTGACTTTCCCAGAAATAATCTTTTTTTCCATAGGGTGTTTTTCTTTAAGAGCAAGCCTACGCCACATGTTCTTAGTTTTTATCACAGTTTTAATGCGTCTGGGAAGTTTAGTTTTATGTTCACTTTTTAATGTGGGAACACTTATTTTGCGAGCATCAACGATAGTCTTAGTTAGATTTTGAATAGCGTTATCTATTTCAGATATTTCCTTAAAAGTGGCTGAACTTAAGGCAATATGCTGATCTATAAAGGATCTATACTTTGCCCAGTCCGCATCTTTATAGTTAAAAAAGGTTTCGCTCACACGCAAAAATTCACCACCAATGGTGAATGTTACAGGAAGATGATTAGAAGACAAACAGGTTAGTGCCTCGAGTTCACTAGATACTTTGACATTGTTGACTAAGACTACATCGGGTGTTGAAGGTATGTGGGAGCTGTCGCAATGAACTAACGTAGGAGTAGTAGGGGCAAGAATTTCATATTCATTAGTGACCATGTGATCGAAAAGTAATCGTCCATGAGGGTTTTCAACAGAACAGTTCCAATAGCGGTGTTTAGTATTAAGGTCACCCATTAACAGTAGTTGCGGGTTTAAGTGCAACACTATGTCAAGGTCACTGGGAAGTAAAGGCAAATTAGGAGATTGATACGCTGAAACGATAACCGATTTTTTTCCTGCTATTGTTAATTCTATACCAATACACTCTAAATTCAGCAAGTTGGGAATTTTAACAAGGGAATGGGGTACATCAGACCGAACCAGAATTGCAACTCCCTGACCTCTACCTTCACTCAAAATATCCTGGCGATAGCACATAAAACCAGGAGTGGCGAGAGATGTTTTAGTAGAAATTCTGGTCTCACACAGGGCTACAATGTCAATTGAGAGCTCACTTACCAAATCCAAGAGCTCATCGATTTTTGTACGAATGCCATCAGCATTCCAATAAAGAACACGCAAGAGGTTTACATTACACATATTTTCCGAGATGAGTAAGAATTAAAATCACTTTATCCATCATATTATCACATGCTATAAATTTACTTTTTATCGATTTGATAGTCATTAAGATTGCTAGCATGTCTGTGGTAGCTTGATCTTGATCTTGGACACTATTGGTGGGCGGGAGAATAGTCGTCGCAGTAGTAACCCCACAAGTGACCTCATTCCAGGCACGTCCGTCGATCTTGTTTGTGCTGGTAGATTTGACAATACCACTAACTGCTTTGGTTTGTGAATGCCTAACCCGAACTTGCTCTAGATACTTTTGGCGGTCTTTACATTGCCGGTAGTTTGCTGGGTGGTCCTCCTTACAGTTACAGCACTGGGCTGGGGTCGTCCGATCTTTTTTCGGGCAATCTGTTGTGAGGTGAGGCTCAGTACATTTCACGCAGCGCGGTGTGAGGTTACAATTTCTGGAGGAATGCCCAAAACCTTGACATCTATAGCATTGAGTTCCATAGAGGTTGTTAGCTTGATACTTTCGCACTTGAACAGCACAGTTGCTAAGGTATTTAATCTGTCGGAAACGTGAGATATCTGTGCCTGGGGAAAGTTGCACCAGAAAGGGGGGGCACAGAGCTTTTTTGTCCTTATGAATCTTCAGTTTACGAACAATAGCATCGCTGAAGCCTAGTGTGCCAAGTTCTTCCTTTAGATTTTCTTCTGCATAATCGGGCAGACCAAAGATCACAGCTTTAGAAGTCCTCTCATCCTTGCGAGAAAAAGTGGAATCCAATATTTTCGGAGCGGAGTCCACTTTTAAGAGCCTCATGACCTTCGGCTGAGTAACAGGCAACAGCAATTCTGTTATTTCCCTTGTAAGATAGATGAAAACTTTTGGTGTATCTTGACATAAGAGTTTTTATGTATTCATGAGTCCATTAGTCTTTTAAAACTATGAAGATGGGAGGAATACGGCTCGGATTTTTCTTTGCAGAACAGGCATCTCGGTAACGTGCGGTTGTTGGTTCCAGAGGATTTTTATCTGTAGATAGACTGCTGAAGCGGTTCTTAGTGTTGAATGTATTAGGGAGTTGGTGCTCAGATGGTCTCGCATAATGCTTGGGTATTTTCCATTCGCTCATATCGACAGGTCCTTCCAGGGGACGTTTGCCGATTGAGTTTGAACGAGTTAAATATCGATCCATAATATTTACTTAATGAATATTATTATGTTGCTCCAGTTAAAGTCTATAATACCTTGTATCATTATAATTATAGACCCATAACCCTCTTACCGATAATTTCAAACTATTTGAAAAAGTTTTATCACGTAGTAAATCTTATAATGGAGGAAAACAAAGTTATCCCAGCACACAGTAAACGCTTGACAACATGAGCATTCACCAAAATAAGAAATGCAATAGAGAAAAAGGAATATTGCTCAGCGGTTTTTTTGGATGTCCAACAAGCCTTTGACAAAGTCTGGCACCCAGGACTTCTGTTTATCCTTAAAAGTAATCTTTCACACAATCTTTACCTGTTTTTGGAATCGTACCTAAACAATCGTATAAAAAGAGAGAGATTAAAGAGTCATACTACAACCTACCTGCTTGCCTGCCTAACATAAATCCCCACCATCCACCCAACCATCCATCCATCCATGCCATCTTTTTTTGATTTTAATTTGGAATTTGGATTTTAATTTTTTTTGATTTTAATTTGGAATTTGGATTTTAATTTTTTTTGATTTTAATTTGGAATTTGGATTTAAATTTTTTAATTGTGATTTTTAATTCTAGTTTTTAATTTTTAATTTATGTGTTATTAGTTTAGTTTTTTATGGATCATGTGGTCTGCAATAAAGATTTTTATTTATTTATTTATAAAAGCAACAGTGCCACAGCTGGGCTCTGTATTGGGCCCGGTACTGTATTTGATATACACAGCTGACCTACCAAAAACCGACAATATTCTCTCCGCAACCTTCGCTGACGATACCGCAGCCCTTAGTAACGACCAAGATTCAACAAAAAAAATCCAAATGCTACAGGTACGCCTCGATAAAATTAACACATGGATGGAGAAATGGAGCGATGACGTATAAAAGCAAGCGCCAGTAAAAAAGACGTTCGCTCTTCGAAAGGGAAATTGTGCACCAGACAAACTCGGAAACGATGTATTGCCCTAACATGCAGAGCTAAACACCTCGGTACACCAGTACTTTTTTTTCTGAAAAAACAACAATTTTTTAAATTTATTACTCGTAATTTAAACTTAAGACGATAGTACAGACGCAGCACATCAAGTTACTACAATCTGTCAAATATCTTTAATAGATTTTCAACTTTATCGCTAAAGAATATGGTTCTATGTTGATTGGAAAAAAATTACAGATTGGAGTAGGTTGATGTGCTGCCGTCTGTACATTTATGTAACTTGATAACGACCTATAATAAAATATTAAAAAAAAGAAAATTATTCAAAAACAAAAAACCCGACTGCAAAAACACATAACTGAAAAGAGAAAAACAAGCATTATAATCTATAGAATTTTAGTATCGCAGGCGGGGACAAACTAATAACCGGAAATACGGTGTAAGTTTTGTTTGTCCCCGCCTGCGATACTAAAATTCTATAGATTATAATGCTTGTTTTTCTCTTTTCAGTTATGTGTTTTTGCAGTCGGGTTTTTTGTTTTTTGAATAATTTTCTTTATTTCAAGCTTTTAAGTTTTATTAATATATCGCCGTCCCTGGAGAAAAAAATGACAACTGCCATTATCTTAGTTTTAGTGTAAATTATGTCAATTTTGGGATCTGTGAGTGCTATAAATACATCTTCTCAAATTGTTTCGTAATTTTTATACGTTATTTACGAATTTACTAAATATTACAATAGTACTTATTCAAAGATTTAACACAGGCCTTAAATTACGAGAATACCTATAGTGTTAATATAATATTATCAAAATGTATTCCGATTTGTTAGTTTATCAAACAGTCATAGAATTATGTTCTCGTGAAAACTCGGTCGGGAATTATACTCTCGTGAAAAAAATTACGACTAGATCATTATCTAGTCGATTTTTTTTAAAATGATAAATGCATTTATCATTATAAACGGAACGAGAATAAAATAATAAATGCATTTATCATTCAAAACCATTCAGTCGCTTCGTTGTGTTAGTAAAACAACTTTTATGGTTTTGAAAAGTAAGACATATTGTCATCCTCTTCCTTCACTTAGATTTTACACAAACGCAATATAAGCTAAGTTCCTGGATTCTGGTTCGTTACGTGCTTCTTTCATAGGGAGGCCTATGACTGGGTGCCTCCGAGTCCTCTATACATAGCTCATTAGGGTGCTAAAGTTGCACAAAATAGACGCAACTCTACACATCTTCTTGATGTCGTGTATGGGGCAGTGGAGGATGGTCCTTCTGTATCCAAGATGTCGACAGATCCGGGGGATTGATGAAACGACCAGGACTGAGCGGGTTCAGGGCGATAGTTTGAGTCCGCTTTGGTTTTGCTTAGCCTTGAAACCTCTAAGCACAAGGCTAGAGTCTCAAGAGAGATACAAGTATCGGCTATCAGTTGAGAAGAGGTGGTCAGGTGATATCTGACCTCCTTTACATGAATGACTTGAAACTCTTTGCCCCCAACAATTTGCGACTGATGGAGCTGCTGAAGATAGCAGAAACGTTCAGTAGCGCCATCACGATGGAATTTGGTGTGGAATAATAAGCAGTCATGCATGTAAAGCGAGAGGGATTACGGAATCCGTGGGAATCCAACTCTCGGATTCCATTCATCTAAGATCACACTCCTCAACCGAAACCTACAAGTATTTGCGTGTGTTGTTGACTGTCGAAAGCATAAGGCATCACTGCTGCCGACATGAAACCTTGAGGAAGCGCTTCTTTGCTTTGGCCGCCTGAATAAATGTTAAATAGGTAGTCTTATAACAGACGGAAACTAGGTGCGTGCCTTAAACGGTGGCTCATGCTGGTTTTGATGTATTCTTTCGGCATACTAAAATAGATTCAGACGAATGGATAATTTAGATGCTCTGGATAGGAAGGTCCGTACATTGCCGACGGCATATCAGATGCATCACCCACGGTCATCAGTGATGAAACTGTACATCCCGTAAAAGTATGGGGGTTGAGGTTTAATAAACGCTGAAACCCTCCACAACCGCGCTCCACATGGCGCTGGCGCCAACCTACAGTACTTGATACTAACGAAAAACTTACTAACGAAAGGAAGTATGGCAAGGTAAAGATTTTCACGGAAGCTTTTTCTGGGCTCTCCATGGGCCTGGTGTAGACATTTTGGCGTCTGTATCCTGGCTGCATTTCGGCGAACTCTTTGGGGAAACCAAAGGTTTTGTCTGTGCGATTATAGACGAGGTTATCATGATGAATAATTATCGGAAATACATTGTCAAGGACGGTACGCTTGACATCTGTCGGGCAGGCCACCGTCCCAGTGAATCAATCCGACATATTGTTTTCGGTGGTTCTCGTCTTGCTAACGGCAAGCCACCGTCCCGGTGAATCAATCCGACATATTGTTTCCGGTTGTACTCGTCTTGCTAACGGCGAGTACTTGCACAGACACAATCTATTCGCTAGGATTATCCACCAGTAACTTGCCTTGCAGTACAATCTTGTGGAGTCCGAAGTACCATACTACAGAACACAATACATAATATAGTATGTGCCCGACCCTGTTTTAGAGAATGGTATTACTACATTGTACTGGAATCGATCTATCATCACTGACAGGACTATTGTAACCAATAAGCTTAATATTGTGGTGATAGATTGACGAGAGTACCGTGCAATGATTGTTGATATCACTATCCCTCATGACGAGAATCGCGTGATCGCGAAAATCAAGTATTGACTTAGCACAGGAGGTTGTCGACATGTAGGACGTGGACTCTGCAATCATTGTATCGATAGCCGTTACGGTTAACGCTGCTCCCACATCTCCGCCGCGAAACCGTGGCAGCGGAACCGCAAAAATTCCGCCATGACTTGTCCGTTGTACGAAAGGCGAAACGGAAGCGAAACTGCCTGCTCTATCGTACAGATTTGATTATGATTTTATCTCTTTCTCGCGTGATTTCGCCGATCTGCTGGGAAGCCGTTTACACCTCCGCACGCAGTCCGCCGGTTTTTTGCGGTTCCGCGTTTGTTCCGCATAGATTCGCGACATAATGTGGACATGTTTCGCAGTGGAATTGGCAGCGGAATTGGTTCAGCGGTTCCGCTGCCACGGTTTCGCGGCGGAGATGTGGGAGCAGCGTAATGGCCTAATAGCGGAGAGCCTCGACCAACACCTCAGGAGGCTCTCATTGCGCGGCTGGGCTGGGCTTAACTCAGAAAACTGTTTTCCTGGACACGGCATGCATAGAGAGGAGGTTCCTCTCTAGAGACCTGATCACCGGTAGCTCGAACCCTGTTGCCGATACCGGTGGGCTGCTAATTTTAATAATTTTAAATGAAATTAACATAAAAAAATAACCTTTTCTCAAAGCTGAAAATCGTCTCTCTACGACGTCCATTATTTATGGAGCAATTGACGAAAACATATTTGTTTTTTATTTTTTCTGAAAAGTTGCATTTTTGTAGTTATCGTTTTATTCTCCGGGGACGGCGATATCTAAATTTGTAATTGACTCATTACTAGCTTTTATTTGATACCAATATTGTTATAATTTATTTTAAAAAAAACCTTCCCCTCCTTTTTTTTTGTATTTGCAGATGCAATATATAAATATTATATAGCCTATGACACTTCTACAATTAAGACAAATCTAACGACACCTCATATGTTAAAATCCATCAAGCCGTTTAGGCTACAGAGCGTGCCAAAGAAATAGACATACATACATACATACATACATACATACATACATACATACTCTCGAAAAACATTACCCTCCTTCTGGGGCAGTCGGGTAAAAAATACCTACAAATTACGATAAATTTCGCAAAAGAACTTCACAAATGTTTACCAATAACATCCCCCTGTAAATGTCATTCAAGCGCCAACAGATCCTTGTAGCAGTGTACCTACATGGCGACCGGTACTCTTCAGATTTGTACATACAATACAGTACATGTCTGACGGAGCTACCTACCTAGATAAACCTGAAGCTTTATTTCATAGGTTTTTTAACAATAACAACGCCAGTATAATAATGAATCCTCATTCTCCTACCCATATCCCCATTTATTTGGGGTCGGAGCAACATGTCTTTTTCTTCCATACTTCTCTATTAATCTTCATCTTGGTGGTCAACTCCTTTTTAGACATGTCATCTTTCACACAGTTCATCCATTGTGTCATTGGTCTTCCCCTACTCTTATAGCCATCCACAATTCCACATTCATACTCAAAACTTTCCTCTCGACATTTTCCTCATTCCTCCGCATCACATAATATAATGTGAAGTCATCACTTGCATAATGAATGATTAATACCCCAACTTATTTTATTTGTGTTTGAATTTTAAAGCATAATAATATTGAAAATACATGTGGCGAGCTGTTGGGCAGTAGCGACCCCACGAACCCTATCTCCCGGGAGAAATCTTGTTCCTCATCTCTGGCTTGCCTTTATTGGCCGGCTGGAGTGAACACTGACGAGGAACAGAGCTCCCACCTCATTCTTGCCTTAATTGGCTGGCTTGAGTGAAGATTCGCAAGAGCAAACGTTCTCGAAGGAAGGAAGTTTTCCAGTAAGATGCTGATAAGGATCTTGACCGTACTTCCGAGATTGTCCTGATAGCCGTGGAATACCGCTCCACTCCTCATAAGCACCTCAGGACATGTTGCCCCCTTGTCGCTACGACACTTGTGTGTGTGCAAGTCACCCCCTGCCATTTTATCTGATAAAACATTGATCAGGCAGGGGCCATAGTCCTTCCATAGTTCCAGGTAACCAGTGAACTTAAGCCTCCCAAACCCATAATCCAATATCTTTGTTTCCATATCCTGCAATAGTCCTACACCAACCGGGGGAAGTCCTTGGATGCACTTGCATAGTACATACAGGGATAATCATCGGTTGGTGCCTCATTTCATTTAAAACGTCTAACGAACCTCTGCGAGTTGGCTTCGGCCCCTCGTACGCCTTCCAAAGGTCCGGGACCCCAGGGTCCCGAGAATAGCTAAAAGTATTGAAAATACCATAGAAAAATACATTCTATTATAATTTTAACGGCCAGTGAATATGATCCAACGATTTATTTAACTGATTCTAAAAAAAGATTGACCTGCTTTTCCCTTTATCGCAACATTAGTTATGAACCCAGGTAGTGGCCCTGGCACCAGGCACAAGCCAAGGAACGAGGCCCAGGGTGTATAATGCATAAGAGTACATTCCAGAAAACAGATCCCAGATTCTAGGAGGTGCCAGAAAAGAGATAGCAGAAATAAGTTGACTTTGATTTCAAACGTTTGATTGTGAAAAGTCCGATGATGAACGGCAGTATGTCATTGAGAGTCGAGACCCTGAACAAGGCCAACTGTGACAGCTGCAAAATTCAAGCTACATAAGCTAAAAATCCAGTGGATGGATATATTATTGGGATTATGGTATCCAGTTTCAGACGTTCACACGGTTGAGGTATGTACAATTTAATAATTTAAGTTCTTAAATCGTTATTGTACCTAATATAAGGAAAAAGCGAATTCTCATTCAAAATTAATGCCTCCAATATCTTTGCAATTCGTTCGCATGTACTACAACGAGGTAGGTATTTATCTCGAAATATGCTCATTATAAAGGTTAGGTTACTATAAACATTGTAGTGATATCAGCCATTGTAATTTTAACAGAACAAACTCAACGTTTATAGTAATTGGTTGTGTCAACTTGTGTCCTTTTTCTAGAGCTTCGAAACTAATTATATTGCATTTTGAATTTTGTTTTGAGTTTAAATCTTCTCTGAAAATTTAAGTAGCTAGCTGAGCAATTCTGTAACAGTAATTGAATTGTTATAAGTATAGAAGTTATTGAGAGCAACAGTGAGAGAAAATGAATGAAGAAAATGAAATTAAGAGGGAACTTCCAGAGGGTAAAAGATGTTGTTTATGTTTTCCTCTACGATATGGTTTGACATCGTGGGGTAATTTTAAAATGGTGAGTAATTTATTACTAATTTACTGCCGGAAGTGGGCGTAATTTTTTCATTAACAAACATTAATTAAACGAAATAATTACGCCGCATTGCAAATGCCGGAGTAGAAATAATGAAACTTTATGTTTATTATCCTACGGCAAAAGAAAAGCAGGATGCTCTTAGGCAAGATAGTGACGATCTTCGTTGATAACAGGATCATGGTGGATAGAGATCGAGTCAAATGGCGTAAGATTGAAGAGACCAATTTTTTTTTATGCTGTTGAAGTTGACGATAATAATTTTTATTATGTTACAGATAGTGTCAGCATTTTTTATACTAGTGATGTCATATGCGTTGTTACATACTTGTATGATGTTTGGGTATAATGGAAGCGAAAACGCTTGGACCCGGATCTATGCAGATATTGCCATAACAACCATCGCACTGACTTTCTTCGTAACGGATTTCCTGCTGACCATGCTGTTCATCGTTGGAGAACATCAGGTAAGGTTTTAAACCTCTGTTTCAATCAATCTTCCTAGCCTTTTCCCAACTATCTTGGGGTCGGCTTCCAGTCTAACCGGATGTAGCAGAATACCAGTATTTTACATGGAGCGAATGACTATCTGACCTCCACAACCCAGTAACTAAGTAATACGATACCCCTTAGTAAGACTGGTGTCAGACTTTCGGGCTTTTGATGACTCGTAACGACTGTCAAATATCCACGAATGACAGCCGGAACCAACGGCTTAACGTGCTTTCCGAGGCACGGAGGAGTCTCGGCATGTGAAGATGGTCACCCTCTTTTAAACCTCGTGTTTATAATTGAAAAATACCCTTGAAGAGAGTACTCTCAAGTTAATTTTGGAGACTACTGAAAACATCTGTACAATACCTACCATACTCATTTTTTCTTTTTCCTTATTTGAGCCATTTTTAGAAATTGTGAAAATCTGCTGGACGCGGTCTGGTCATCGAGACAATCTTTAGGGGAGTTATATGCCCACTATGCCCAGCAGTGACCTTTTATAGGTTCATATAGCCGATAAAACTATTGATGAAGATGATGTTTTTGAGCTTGAACATCTAGTTTGATCTATGTTGTCTCTAGTAATAATCTATATTATACAATCAAGTTTAATCTTTACAGAAAAAGGTGAAGCTACTAAAAGCATTCTATATCTACAGCGTATCAATTTGGGTAATGACGATACTGTTGTCTGCTATGGCCGGCGGACTATCGCTAGAGAGCTGGTTGTCCCGATATATGTCACTGCGCTCGTTGATCATCAATTTACTGAACTTCTCAGCTTATTACGGGATTATAAGTGAGTAGACTTTATGTAGCCTTTCACTAAAAGGAATATATCCAAAAGATTATCAAACAATGATAGATGATGTTATGAGTAGTACAAACTCCTACATCTCACAAAAAATAATGATACTATATCTCTCGTATTTTGCTCTCTCCTTTTTTCTCTCTTTCTGACTGTTGGTTTCTCTCCCACTTCGATCTATCTTTGAAATGTACTTTGGAAAAATTACATGTCATCATCTCTATGAACTACATCTGTGAATTTAGTTCTAGGTTTCCCCTTTGGATCTATTACCGGGCATCGATATAATTATAGTGCCAGATGTCAGAATTGTATTTTTTTTTTACATTTCCAGTTGTACAAACGTATTTCTTAATTCTTCTGAGGACTGAGATCGTCACACCAAGGAACAATGGTAAGTTCCAATTTGTGAACAATGCAGCTGAAGCAGAATGTAGTATGAAAATTAAATGTGAAGTAAAGGTAGCGGGAGATGAAACGGACACTGATGATGAATGAAAAAGAAAGATGTTTACATACACACGACGGGCGAGTCAAATGGAAACTCCCAACAGATTACTAGTGATAAATGAGCCATGACGTGATCGATGCTTTCAGGAAATTAATAAAGCTTTTATTAAGAAGTAAACTTTTTTTATAAAAAGATACTTATTCTGTTTGTTTTTATTTTTTATTGTAAATAAGAGGATGGCATTGATATGATAGATATTGTTATCCAATTATCAGCTCAGTGCAGAGGCGGTAGGTTAAATACAGCAATAAATTGCTCGAACTATCGAGACAAGGAGTAAGGAAAGTGGAATTCAGGGGTCACAGGCAAACAATTAAGTAACTTTTCAAATAGGTTTTAATTATAAATAACATTAATTTATTGACATAAACAAAATAAAACACTTTTTTCAGAACACTACAATTTTCCCTACATTTGCTAAATCTCTTGATTCAAGCTGTCTTTTTCCCATTTCAAATAATCTATCTCTCTCACTCCCGCTTCTTCATCTTTGTATTGTATCATGTATTCTGCTTCCCCTTTGTCAGTTATTGGGATTTCGTTAATATTTATAATCTCACTTCTTAGTAACAGCACGAAATATATTTGAAGCGCTGAAAAAATCCATAATTTAGATGCTGAATCCCTTTTCATAAAGTTAATATTTACTTAACTTTATAAAATTATTTCGATAGTCGAGAGTTGATCGAACTGAACTTTTAGGTTGGTAGGCTCAGCAAAGAAAGTCAGTTAAAATTTTACATAATCTCTCTAAATGGACACTAACTTATTTGATAGCTACTCTGGTTCTCAGTATAAATTCATACAGTCAAGATTTTTGAGTTGCAATAAAGAAAATATGAAATTGATCCTTTACAATTTTCTCACAGTTGGTTACAGTAACCCCCTTACTAATAAACGTTGTATATCGTCTGTATAGTTACCAGGGGCGTAGCTACCGCCGTATCTGCCGTATCAATTATACGGGGCCCCCGGACCACGAAGGCCCCCGACGTGCGTAAGCAAAAATTTATTTTCAGTAATGACAAAAGTCAAAAAAAGGAATTTCTTTTTTTCCCGCTTAGTGTATGTAGGGTGTTGCCAACTTTTGAACGCACGCTGCGTTCAAAAGTTGGCAACACCCTACATCGGTTATCGCGGGCTGCGGGATTTCCCCGTTTAAGTCATTTACTTCAACGGAGGAATCCCACAATAATCGATGTACATACGATGATAAACCACGGAGAGCAGTGTTTATTGACGTGTTTTATTTAATTGTGCATTACATTTTACATAACATACATAAAAATTTTGGAAAAAATTACAGATAGATAATTATGATGAATAAATATTTCTTTTAATTTTATGCAAACATTTTTTTTTCTTTTGTGAGAAATCTTTAACCTTCCTAAGGGCCCCCAAACAAATATTTATACGGGGCCCCGCCAAGCCACGCTACGCCACTGATAGTTACATACCGATTTCTCTCTTTCAGTCGTCAGTAATTTGACATTCGAAAGAAGAAGACAAAGCGTTGTGTAATATATACAGACGCTATACAACGTTTATTAGTGAGGTTAATATGTAAGCGATCAAATAGGTAAGGTTACGTTGGAACCGTGACCAACCGCTACATCCAAGTTGGTTACAAGCATATTACAGATTAGAGGATTATATCCAAGATAAGAATGCTTGGAAACATGCTGGTCCTGCTCCATAGGACAATTTAGAGTCTAGACAAAATCAAACTGGTTGCTTACTAAATTGTATTTATTTTTTATTTATTGCATTGATTTTACATCCTGTGATTACTTCCTCACACACTGACTTATTAATTGTAATTTTTTAGTAGATTCGTCTATTTTTACAATGTTTGTGAATATGTGAACACCATGTATCTACCACATAATTAATTTATCTGTCGTTTGCTCCACTTTAAATTCTTTTTACTTTATAGGTACAGTAATTTTATTCTAGGTGCATCGTCTTCACAATAATTATATACTCGTAAATAATGTACCTATACAAAATATTGTAATAGTACATTATGATACGAGTGTGCTGTATTGGTCATTACCCATGAGGCGGTATTATTCGCGCGAGCCAAAGGCGAGCGCGATAATTTAGCCGAGTGGGTAATGAACAATGCGCACGCGTTTCATACGACGTTTTTCAACACATTTGCGAGGAAAGAAACCGTCTTGTTGTAAGAACTTATGCTACAATAACGTAACTTTAGAGAAATGATACATTTAGATTTATAAAGTTCAACTGACCTTTGTTGCCAGGTACTGACTATCCACTTCCTGTAAAAACGTTTCTACGTCGGTTCGTATTTTTCTTAATATGTAACCTGCAGTAACCACACAACTTATACGATAAAAAATATTTATGAAAAATGGCGCGCTGGATTTTTTTTCGGGTAGCGTTGCGCGCGCAAGGCACTGACAAAACCGCTGAACAGCCTACCATCACGTTCGGTCGGAGGTGGAGACAAAATTTGAAACTTGAAAAAATTAGATTTCGCTGCTAATTATTACTAATTATTCTCTACCGAGAGAGAGTGAGAGAGAAAGTGCGAATTTGGTCAAATGGAAAATACAGTATGGCGATTGTGAAAATTTTCTCATTTTTCGTCATGGGTGGCGTTTTCGTAATTTTCGATCATGCTAAAACCGATAGTAAATCCATCTTGGATTTACATTTGACCCCACTATCGGCTTTAGAACCATCGAAAACTACGAAAACGACACCCATGACGAGAAATGAAAAAAAAAATTACAGCCGCCATCTTGGATTTACATTTTGACATCACTATCGGCTTTAGAACCATCAAAACCTACGAAAACGACACCCATGACGAAATATGAGAAAATTTTCACAGCCGCCATCTTTGATTTACATTTTGACATCACTATCGGCTTTAGAACCATCGAAAACTACGAAAACGACACCCATGACGAAAATGAGGAAAATTTTGCAGCCGCCATCTTGGATTTCTATTTTGACCTCACTATCAGCCTTAGAACCATTGAAAACTACGAAAACGATACCCATGACGAAAAATGAGAAAATTTTCGGAGCCGCCATCTTGGATTTCCATTTTGACCTCACTATCGGGTTTAGAACCATCGAAACCTACGAAAACGACACCCATGACGAAAAATGAGAAAAATTTCGGAGCCGCCATCTTGGATTTCCATTTTGACCTCACTATCGGCTTTAGAACCATCGAAAACTACGAAAACGATACCCATGACGAAAAATGAGAAAATTTTCGCAGCCGCCATCTTAGATTTCCATTTTGACGAAATTCACACTTTCTCTTTCTCTCTCTATCGAATTAGAAAAAGATAGACGCAAGAATGAAGCCGCGTTAAAGAACTTCGTTCCAAAAACCTGTTTACTTTGTCACACTCTATTAAGTCGCAATAAGAAAGACATGTCGTGCCTTGATAGTACTTACTAATTCCATACTGCCAGACTGCCATGTCATTACTCCGACTAGTAAATAGTTATCTATGGCGCACATTACCGCACTAGTGCGATTATGTAAAGAAAAAAGCACGTGTCTATAATACACTGCATTATGAACCTAAAAGCGGTTAAATAAGAGCCACTTTACGAGCAACTGTGTTGAAAAACATTTTAAAAGAGTAAGGCTGCCTGTCCACTGGAGCGGAGAGGAGAAAAGAGGAGCGGAGATGTGCCAATATTAACCAATAGAATCTTGACTCCGCCCCTGAGTTTAGATTTGATTGGTTAATAATGGCACATCTCCGCTCCGCTCCTCTCCTCTCCGCTTCAGTGGACAGGCAGCCTAACGGTGGAGTTTTATGCCCATTCTTCTCCATACGAAAACTACCTTTTGGAAGGGGCGGTAGAATCAATACTATATTTTGTAAATTTTGACGTTCAAAAGTGCCTTCAAGGGCCTATTTGAAATAAATGATTTGACTTTGACTTTGACTTTGGTTGCAGTTACTTGGCTATTTAGTATTTAGGACCCCCAAGTATGAATTATTTGAGGTTCACTAAGAGAGGTGCAATAATATTATTATTTATTATAATTATTTATTTTTATATAATAATTAGACTGTTCAATATATTATTGGTGCGAAAAAAGTTTCGATGAAAAACATGCCTTTTAATGAATAGGTAAGTACATTTTTTTATTTCTTACCCGCATAACGGGAACCTCGTGAAAGCTGAGAAAGATAAACAAATTAAGTATCTTTACTTGGCTCACGAGGTTGTCGACATGTGGGATCTGAACTCAGCGATCATTGTGCCGATAGTCGTATCAGCCAATGGCTTAATTGCCAAGAGCCTCGACCTAAGGAGGCTCTCGTTGGGCAGCTGGATCAAGGGCTTGATTCAGAAAGCAGTACTCCTGGACACGGCTCGCATTGTCAGGAGGTTCCTTTCTCTGGAGCCCTGACCGCCGGTAGCTTGGACCCTGTTCCCGATACCGGTGGGCTACTATTTTTTATATTCTATAATTCTTATTTTAATATTTAAAAATGTAATTTATATGTTTAAAACTGAATAAAAGAAATATTCTTACAATTATTATTATAGTGATCCGAAAGTTTACCAACTTTCGTTGCCGACTGTATAAATAGGGGCGCTTATCCGTATCAAAGTTGCGACAAACAAATGCGCGACAAATGCTAGGGCGACAGTACGATGGGTCGACCATCAGCGGTGCGACATCACATTAGCTCGACGAACGTTAGTGCGACAGATTGTTTTCACGACAAACGATGGCACGACGAAACTTTTCATCGACAAACATTAGTGCAACTGATTGTTTTCACGACCATCGATGGGACGTTTGACGGACGGATAAGATAAGAAGAAAATGTAAAGTTTTAGGTTCTTTAATACATGGTTTTCGCATACCTTGCTCGTAACTGCACTCGCGCACTGCAGTCATTTAACATTGACAATAAAGAATATTGCCAATAAAAACATTTATAAACGAAAGTATTTAATACTTGAAATTTTTTCTAATCTGCTATTAGCAACAAAATATTATAGAAATGTTTGTCGTACTTTAGTTTGTCGAGCGAAAATTATGTCGCGCTATCGTTCGTCGATCAAAAGTTTCATCGTCCCATCGATGGTCGTGAAAACAATCAGTCGCACTAATGTTCGTCGATCAAAAGTTTCGTCGTGCCATCGTTTGTCATGAAAACAATCTGTCGCACTACCGTTCGTCGAGCTTATGTGATGTCGCACCGCTGATGGTCGACCTATCGTACTGTCGCCCTAGCATTTGTCGCGCATTTGTTTGTCGCAACTTTTAGGCGGATCTTGAGCTTTGCCCAAATTGCCTAAAAATCTACATACAGGAGTACGAGCAAACAATTGATAGAAAAATAAATTTGAGTAAGGTGTTTATTCGAAAATAAGAAAGACCTCTAAATGGAAAGCTTACCAATATTCACAAAATACCCCGTATAGTCCAGGACCCGAATGGTCAAGGTGTACATCGACATGGTGAGCGTAAACCATCCTCGGGCAGACAGCCCAATGAGCACACCCGTCAACACTACCGTCAGTGCGCACAGGCCAATGCTGTAGAAGTAAGAAGCGCGGAGGAGGCTTCGGTTTTTCTGTAAAAGTCATCATCATCAGCCTATTAATGTTCCCACCGCTGGGACACAGGCCTCCTCTCTGTGAGAGGGAGTGGCCTGTAATCTACCACGCGCGCCCAGTGCGGGTTGGTAGATGTCACATGTCTTCGAGTTTTTGGTTCTAAGACATGCCGGTTTCCTCACGATGTTTTCCTTCACCGTTTTGAGAGCAGTGGTGATGAAATTATTTACACAAAGTAAAGCGCCTGCTTGGGTTTGAACCCACGACCACGACTTGTAAGTCGCGGCCGTTACCACTGGGCCACCACTGCTCATCTGCTCTGTAAAATTAATACCTAATAATAAAACCACACAAATTCTGGTGTGCTACTAAGAGTAATGGTAAAACCCAATGATAATTCGTCCGAGCTGGCAATTGGTCCCAAGACCTCACGCACTGAGTAGCACTTGCGACCTCTAGACGAACAAACATAATCAGCCTATTAATGTTCCCACTGCTGGGACACAGGCCTCCTCTCTGTGAGAGGGAGTGGGCCATAATCTACCAAGCAGGCCCAGTGCGGGTTGGTAGATGTCACATGTCTTCGAATTTTTGGTTCTAAGACATGCCGGTTTCCTCACGATGTTTTCCTTCACCGTTTTGAGAGCAGTGGTGATGAAATTATTTACACAAAGTAAAGCGCCTGCTTGGGTTTGAACCCACGACCTACAACTCGTAAGTCGCGGCCGTCGTGGCCGACCACTGGGCCACCCACCACTGCTCACAAACAAAGTAATAATTAATTAGGCACCTAACATCTGACATCTGCATGAGCAGAACGCAGCCACCAGGGTTCAGGAAACGCTGCAAAAATGAAATGTCCCACCCGACACCACCTTTGTAAGATAGTCATGTTCTTATTATTATTAGGTACTGCCTGCTTATTGCCAATCGACTAGATAGTGAGTTTGTAATATTGAGTCCTTCAGTCTGTATCTGGCGGCATGGTAGTGGCCCCGCCAAGTCGAGCGTCATATTATCTGCATGATACGCACGTTTTAACATCAGAGGGCCTAGTGTGAGTTTAATTTTACCATCTCGATCAAACACATCGCGCGTGTTTGGCGTTCCGATTGGCCCTTCCCCGGTGAAGGCTGGCCGGCTGCCGATCGGAGCGCCAAACGCGGTCGATGAGTTTGATCGAGATGGTAAATGAGACTCGCACTAAGCCCTCTGAACTACTGAACTATTCTAATGACACAAGCCTAGAAATACCTTAATATTATGTCCTCCTACAATATAAAGTAGTGTGCCCAGTGTAAAGTCCGATAGGAAGAGTACGATTACTACAGTCGTTATAACACTTTCTGGATCGTAGTAATAGCGATTAAATCCGGTTTTGTCCATCCCAGCCATTACCTATAACATTGTGCTTGGTCATTATAGCAGTCAGTACCTACGTACGGTCGCTGTGATCTGAAATATAATAAAACGTAAGGCACGCACTAGGCGCGGCCCTAGCGGGAATTCGCCTAGACTTGAATAAAATCAACAAACTTCAAAATCAAAATATTCTATGGCAGTGTGTAGAGTGCCACAAGCGGCACTCTATCCGTATCGGATAAAGTGCCGTTACCGGCACTTTATTAACATCGCCTCGGCCCGGATAAAGTGCCGTAAGGATTGCATTGTCACTGTCACTAAGTCACGTTACTTGGTATTTTGTTTGATTGTTGAGGTTAGATCGCTGTAAAACACCACATTCCCAAAACATTACACTCTTGTGCCTAAACGGACCCTGGCTCGTTGTGTTGTGTGGTCACAGTTCTAACCTAACCTAAACTACTTTTCAGGCATTTTCATTTGCTAAGCCAAGGGATTATGCCACTTAAGTTTAGTCGGCTATAGATGAAAGTAACTAACCTCAACAACCAAACAAAATAATAAGTGACAGTGACAATGCAATGCTTACGGCACTTTAGCTGGGCAGAGGCGGCCCTCAAGAATTCTTGCGGCACTCTATACACTTCCATATTCTATTTTACTAATAACATAGAATTTCACATTTTACTCTAAAATGGTTTTATTCCACCATAGACAATAAACATGTAACGGAATCAAGACAAATCCTGAAACGCATACTTTGACATAGACAAGAGGATGTCATTGTCACATGTTATGACAATGACATAAGACATTGACAAAGACAGTCGGGTGACAGTCGGGTGACAGTCGGTTGACAGTCGGTTGTTGTCGGTTTGTTGTGATCGTATGTTATGGTTTTGATCGCATCTCTACCTGTGAGATAAAAATAATAACGCTGCTTATTTATTCAAATATTCCATAAGTGAAAATAATGAAAGATAAATTTAACCTGAACATCGCTACAATATTAGTATTATTGAATATGAAGAAGTGGAACCACATGGAAATCAATAGATACACAAAAATCGACCTCACAACTTTATGATAACGAAGTTATTATATGCTTCTATGTATATTTATATTCAATTGAGATGACTCATATTGACGCCCATCACAAAACAGGTATTCCCAAAAAGTTACTTCGAGTTAAACTTTAAAGATAAAAAGATAATACAGCTTTAACACACGCGCTCCCGTCTTCTCGATGTTGATCCGTGTCTATTTATAGAAATTAAACACATCTGTGTCAGTGTATTGTCATCATTTGCCGCAAATAGCTGCGTATAAAATCCATAAGTTAATAAAACCTATTTTTAAGTTACAGATCATCTCAGTGATGAAGATTTGGGTTAAGTAAAGTGCGGTCGTTTTAGTGACTTCAAAAGAACCTCACTGGGCTTAAAGATTGATATCCGACAAAATGGATGATCTGCCAGTTTTTAAGAAATGCTGTTTCTGTGTGCCTCTACGTTATGGTTTACTAACATGGGGATATCTGAAGTTGGTGAGTTATTTGGAACATTTCATGAAAATATGACCCTTATAGAATAAGTATGGATCAACATTACTATTCCACTTTAAAGGTTATGGTTCCCAATAAAATTACTTAAAATTAAACAAAAGCCTTTGATATGTGTTTCATATTATCCTCTCACCATTTGGCTCAAGATACGGTCTGTTCCAGGCAATTTTTTTCATGTAACACATTATCCCAGATTAGGGATGGTAAATTTATGACAGAAAGCTCGGGGACTGCATACGCCAGTACAGACTTACATTACACTGTAGGTATTACTTAACTAGCCTTTGCCTGTGACTTTGTTCACATACACAATATACCATAACCGCCCCATTTGTATAAAACTTTGATGGCCCCCCACCCATTGCGTCGCATCACAGTGCCCGCCTGTGCTATGACTTCATTTTCGCTTAGCATTCTTTCTGACTTTTTTCTTTATGCTCAGCTCCTAAAGGTCATAGTGAGGTGTTAAATAGCCTATAATCTTCCTAGAGAATTGGGCTACCAAATACATACCTACATAATTCTTACGACTACTTGTTTTTAACCAAACTCTTCAGCTTTATTATATTAGTCTTATGCCCGTTTTCATCGACAACTAAGTGACGCTCAAATGAATCCCTAAATAAAAGAGAAGTGCACTGTTGGATGTTCAACTCTCAGCGCTGAGCCTAGTGTTGAAAATCCAACAGTGCTCTTTTATTTAGGATTAATTTAAGTGTCACTTAGTGAAGGTGACATCTTGCACCGGTCCCAAATAAATTGGGATAAGGGCAGGAAATTAGTGAAGGTGAAACCGGCCACCGGGCATTAATCTTTAATGTTCAAAATCTCCATACTGAAATTATTTCCTCGTATCCAAAAGATAGCCAGTTATCAAATATTTGTTATGTTTGAACATAAACAAATATTTAATGAGCCTTATCTTCAGGAAAATTTAAAAACAAAAATAATATAAAATGACACACCTTACTTGACTTTGAGGGATTAAGTAGGATGATGCAATTTTTCCTCAATATTATATAAACTTTACTAAAATACCTTTATTTTATTTTGTAGTAATATGAAATAAAATAATTATTAAATTTAATGAAAACAAAGAACTTACTTACCAACTTTGTTCATTGTTTTTACCTGACTGCCCCAGAAGGAGGGTATGTTTTTATTTGGTATTTTCCCGGAACTGTATTCTTTAATTTAAATACTAATTTTTTGAGGCTCAAACAGGCACCCAAGATAGAGGTTTGCTAGATTGGGACCAATTAGAAAACAACATTGTCGACCATTCTTTTGAAAAAAAAAAAATTGTTTTCTTAAAAGCATTTCTGGTCTCATCTTCATTTTTTCATACATCCATATATTATGTAGTAGTGCAGTAGCACATAGTGTAGTAGCACATACCTACATCTATATGTCGTGGCCAGATCTTAAAATTGATCATTTCATGAAGTGTTCGGCCAGTTCATGAAATGGTTGCATTTCATGAAATAGAACATCGACCGCTGATCACATCATGATTGTCCAGATCATTGAATACTCAACGTTTGACGATATGAACAGTTAAACGCACGACTACTTCATGACGTGGCCAAACATTAGTGATCATATCGTAAAATAGTTAGATTATCCAACGGTAGAGGCGTTGATGTCGTTGTTTTTGTTGGGCATCATGGCGGCGGCATAGAACAAATCAAACAAAGTAGGGTGACCACGCAAGAATACTCGATGGACTTTTTGTATTGGTTTTCCGAATGTGATATTATGGAAAGTTACCAACTTGGAAATTACTAACCTAACCAATGTCGTGGTACCACAACCGGTGTGGTGAGCAACATAGCACTTAAAATTAAAAATTCACGCCACTTATGGCACTCCGAGTCCCCAACGAAATATGTTAAGTTAGGTTAGAACTGTGACCAACCGCGCGCGGGCCGAGTGAGTGAAGCTAGCGGTGCCGTGGCAGCGGCTGGCGAGCGCTACTTCCAATTTGGTCGCAGTTAGCAATTTTTACTACACCCTAAACCATGGATACCCTACATTAATGATATGGCCAAACGTCGACTGATATATCATTAAACGTTGACGTTTAAACGATATGGCCAATTTTACCTGGCCATTTCATGAAACACAACCATTTCATGAAACGGTCGAACATTTCATGAAATGATCAATTCTAAGATCTGGCCACGACATATATACAATGTAGTGTTAGTAACACTAACAACTACATAGTATATGGTGGTATTATTAAAAAAACAATGGGTTGCACTCCGGGAGTGCCAGCAGAAGTGAAAACTTGAACATTAACGTTGTGCATTTTTGAATACTTAAACACTTTTCATGAAGTATGTTTTGACTGCTTTTTTTTACCCATCAATATGGCATGTGAGGGCGACTGGGACTATACGTAAAATTTCTTACCTCGCAATCCGTAAAGATTGCAAAGTCTATTGAATAATTATTTGAATTGAATAATTGAATGTCAAAGACTATTTATTTTGATATTTACTTTGTCGCTTGCTAGGCAACGGATCTTACGGTCACGTCCTGACGCGAGTTTAACATTTTATACCCATCCCAAAAAAAGTGCACAACGCCGCTAAAGAAGTTTTCACTTCAAAAAAGTTCTCTAATCGTAATCGGATTTTTTTTTAGATCTATAAATATAATGTTTGTTCTCTTTACAGGCTACTGCACTCTTAGTACTGATTTTCTACACAATCATTGTGGTTGCATTAAAATGGTATATTAGAACAAACGTTACTCTTATCACAATAATTAGCCTGGTGGCTTTGATACTGGCAACGGAAATTGTATTACATGTTGTATTCATCATTGGAACACATAAGGTAAGGCTATTGTAGATATTTTTCTGTTTTTCGTGTGGTTAGAGACCAACCTGGTGCCAATAAGCCTCTAACTTGGCTTCACATGCCGGCGATAAATATCTCTCAGGCATGCCGGTTTCTTCACGATGGTTTCCTTCACCGTTTTTGAAGCAAGTGATAAATATACAATACGCACATGAATCCAAAAAGTCAGAGATGCGTGCTTTTTTTTTTGTTTGGGAAATCATCAAATGACTTCTCCCGCTCTGGGAAGGGCGTCAGATTCTTACTGACTAAAACCCACCGGTGTTCCTTCCCTTGTTTGTTGCCAGGGGCCACGGTTTCCCCTTAGGACTTCCCGCACCCCGGTAGGCATCGGCCCTAGCGGACCCCATCAATTTCGCTGACATCTCTTTGAGGTGCGCGTGGAACACGACGCGCCGTCGACCCGGGCCTGGTCCTTATCGGACGGCGAGCTGCCCATTGATCTCCGTCCGCAAGCCCGCGCCTATGGTGGACGGAAATCGGCTCGCGATTCCCGAAGCCCGGGGCGTCCGGGCGCGATGGCGCAACATTTGTCTCTCCGCTGTCCGCATTTGTCTGCTCCGCCCAAGCTGGGCAGACCTCCACCGTGTCCTCCGGGCGATCCACACAATGGTGACACCCGGGCGTTTCCACCCGCCTTATTCGAAACAGGAACCTCCCGAAACAACCGTGTCCGATGAGGACCTACGTCAGGCGGAAGGTAAGGACGCCGTGGCGCCTCTCTAGCCACTCCTCAGAGGGGACTTATCGCCGCAATTGTGGCGTGCCCAGCTCTGGGTTGCGACAATCGCAGTCTCCAGGCCGCCATGAGATCCCGCCGGAGCTCTGTCCGCTGTACCGTGATTTGTCGCAGCAGCGGAGTAACACCCCGGCGCTTCATCTCCTCGCGCCACTCCCAAATATAGGCGAGGACTTTCGCCTCCAGATCTCATGGCGGCGTTCCGGCAAGCAGGTGCGTGCTTTGGGTTCGAACTCGAGACCTGTGACTTGGCAGTACGACGCTCACACCACTGGGCTATCGCTGCTGATATAATATTGCAGATTAGCTTTGTGCTAACTCTTAAACAAGGGATGCCACAGGCAATTAAATGGCACCGTGTATATTGGTCCAAAGTGACAATTAACACTGGAACAGTATCGCTACGGAGCGCGATAGCGATATCGCTTATAATCTGAATAGGCCTTAATGCCTGGGCCACGAAACTACCGTATCAGGCGGATGCCGAGGTTACGGGAAAGTCCGAAAGTGATACCGGCAACGTACAGGCAGATGAAGGAACACGGGTGGGTGTTAGTAAGAGTCTGACACGGCAACTGCTTCCGTTCTCGTTCTATATTGATTGAAATATTATTTGCGACCGTAACAAATATAGCTTTAGAGAATTATAATCATTAGAATCAACAACAACAACAACAACTCAACACAACTCTCAACTTAATACAGCTCTCTCCTATCTTGGCGATCCATACTGGAGGAACTCAAGCGGTTATCTACAATATGCCAGGAGCGTGCCCTCCGCTTTTTCGGACATATTATGCGTTCACCTAAACATTCTGGAAAGGCTTATGTTACTAGCCCGGGTGGAAGGAAAACGCACTCAAGACAGTGCACCGGTGAGATGGTCAGACGCAATCAGGAAGGCTGTTGGACGCAGCATTTACCAAGCGGTCCACACTGCAGAAGACCGCATAGCTTGGAGACGCGTCGTATGTGCTCGCGATCCTCAGCATTGAGGGTACGACGTAGAAGAAGATTTTATGATTATAATTATTTATCTAAATAAATATTTGTAATAGCCGCGAATAATTATTAGAATTGCAAATTACGTAAGAAAATTTGACTTTCGCGGGTTACCCTGACGCTTTCGCTAAGGTGGTTGCGCAAAGGTAGCTCGCGAAATTAAAAACCATAACCGTAACAAATTATGTATTTTCAGAATTATAATCATACCTACTTATAGCTTGCGAAGACGACGGATTTTTGTCCTCTGACAAAAATCCGCCCTAAAATAGATCGCTTACAATTGTATCTTTTGTACGCGGTACTTTTAGTTTTAATCCCTCGTTTGCGTTACTCGATACAAGCTCGTTATAGTATGTAAGCGATCTATTTTAGCAGACAAAAAAGTCCGCGGACAAAACTCCGCCGTCTGCGCAGGCTATTAGAATTGGTCTCAAATGTCATGATTTCATGAAGTCATTCAATAGACTATAGAATTAACAAAGATTTTTCATTTCAGAAAATAGTGAAGTTATTAAAAGCTTATTATTACTACGCCCTCTTCATGTGGATAGTGACAATGATAATGTCTATCGTGGCCACTGCGTTTATAATAGTCGAAATGTACGACAATCATGGTTCTGAGAGAGGTTTAGTTGTCACCTTGAATGTCTTGGGTTTTTTATTCTCTATTGGTAAGTACTCATTCTCATCAGTTTGTATTCCTTACTGTGCGTTTGCACTGGCGAAACATTCCCAACAAAACATGTTGGGATCTCTATTTTCTGTCAATTTTCCATACAATGTTTGACAGTAACTAGAGATTTCAACATGTTTTGTCGTGATGTTTCGCCAGTGCAAACGCACAGTTAGACAAGGATGCGTAGTGCAACACCAAAGAGAATTGTTATTTATTTTTACAAAGATATCTTGCTAGCATGAGTTGAATATCCAACAGAGCGCATTCAGCGCGTATCCCAGCGCGTCAAGGAAATACACTGTTGGATATTCAACTCGGCGCTAAGCAGAGCGTCGAAAATCCAAAACACGAAAAACAAAAAAAAACGCTGTGATTTTATTACGACCGTGCGAACGTTGGCTTACACATTTTCGGGTCTCAATCGAAATAATTATAATCATAATTGTACCGACGCGGACGACCGCCATTGTAGTTTAACTTACGTGCCGCGATCTGTACACCATTGAAAAGTGAGCTTTATTACGCGCTACTCACAGTGATATAATAGTTATTTATGCAACTGTTGTATAATAAGGGGTAATAAAACATGTCAGCACAATTAACGGGGTCTGCTAGGGCCGATGCCTGCCGGGGTTGCGGGATGTCCTAAGGGGAGACCCCTAGCAACGTACAGGCAAGTGAAGGTACACGGGTGGGTTTAAGTCAGTGTCTGACACGCCCTTCCGCATTTGATGATATCCTAAGTCATTTGATGATAATCCCACCCAAAAAAAGTGGTATTAAAACACGAGCGTGGGTTTATACACAATAGTATTACATGAGTCCTAATTATGTACAGTTGCATACAAGACTTCATCTATTCTCCACCCATGATATAAATCCTCTATAAACAACAAAGTAATAATTTTTTTCAATACTATGAACAAAAATACGTAAGTACATATCCTGTATCCATGCGCTGTGGTAGTGAAACGCGCGTGCATGACAATGTTCTTTTTTTGATACGTACAACATTATAACACCCGTTTGGATGATAATTATTATGGTTACTATGACACTGATTGTTTTAATGTTGGCAATAAGCTAATTGTTTCAGAAAATTTTATAGAGGATTTATAGCATGGGTGTTTTTAGGGTTCCGTACCCGAAGGGTGACAAACGGAACCCTATTCATAAGCCTCTGCTGTCCGTCTGTCTGTCAGCGAGCTCTATCTCATGAACCGTAATAGGTAGGCAGTTGAAAATTTCACAGATTGAGCATTTCTATTGCCGCAAGAGCAACAAATAATAAAATTAAAAATTAAAGGGGGGTCGCCATACAATAAAATTAAATTTTGAAAAAAAAATAATCTGTCCCTGGCATGTGGGGTATCATTGTCTAGAGCTCATCAAGTAGAAAATAAATATAATTTTTATTTGTTTTTATCTTCAAAAATGATGAATTAGGGGGCCGTAGAAGTTGTCTGTTTTAGACCATTTTTGTATGAGCTCTATCTCAACAACTAAACAAATTAGGAATTTGAAACTTGTGTGTATCATGTACCATATACTGTTTATAATCAACAAATACTAAAAACGTCGATTAATAACGTATTTTATATAATATGGGCGATTTACTGCAACTTAAAAATAATATTTTGTATTTCATGCTAATATTATGCGATATAAATTCCACAGATAACTATTTACTAGTCGGAGTAATGACATGGAATTAGTAAGTACCTACTATCATGGCAGCATATACTATTTCGATCATTTAAATTTCGATCATCCAAAAAGGTCTACAAAATAAGCTCTCTTCAAAAGATTTTAAAACCGGCCAGTATTTTTTGAGTTTAAGAACTTTATCGACTTTTTTCAAAGTATCCCTAGACGGTGTTGATGTGTGTACTCGTACCTCATGTTAAAACTACACTCCAATAGACAATAATATTCAGTAACATTGAAATGAATGGTGGTACATACAGGGTAGTATTCAGTTACCTTAAACCGTTGTGGATACAATTTCATATTGAGAAAACTTATTTGTGTAAAAATATTCAGCCACGGCGGCCAATCTCAATGGAGACTAGCCTTCGGCGTGGGAGATATTATAGTGCACAAGTGTATGCGCAGACACGAGTGCACTCTCTCTTCCTTCACTCTCATAGTCCGATGGGATGTGTAAAAATTATTTTTATTTTCGCTTGAGTTTAGATTTCGATTTTTTTTTTTTTTTGTTGGTACATTGGCGTGTGCTAGCTGTCATTATGGCAAATATATTTTATTTAATGTTTCGTGTTGAGTAATGTAAAATATTTGCATACTATTGTATAGAATCAAGTTTTTTTTCGTAACTGAACAGACAGCTGCGCTGCTGGCGAGTTTGTTGCGCCACTTCTTCTTTCCAGCAAAAGCACTAGGAAGTGGTGAAGGGCGGGCGTTTTTGGGGGACTGTCTTATGTAATTTTGACGTTCGAAAAGTGCTGATTCTCAGCCTAGTTTGAATAAATGACTTTTGAATTTGAATTATGACTATCAAAAATAACGTAATAGGTACCTGTATTGACGGAATGTTGTAATTAAAATTTGGCGTACTACTTACATTCTATTTTGTACAATATAGTCTGATGTAGCAAGAGAAATCCTTTTATTTATAAGTAACTAGCTTTACCCGGCCCGGCTTCGCACGGTTAGCACTAAGTACTTATCTACGGCGCACCTACCTTTCCTAATTACATATTTCTACCTAATTACCTACCCTACCTATTTACCTACCCTACCTATCTACCCTAACTGCTACCTAACCTAACCTACCTACCCTACATATCTACCTGCTTACCTACCACATATACCTATTTCAATCAATCAATCTTCCTAGCCTTTTTCCCAACTATCTTGGGGTCGGCTTCCAGTCTTACCGGTTGCAGCTGAATACCAGTATTTTACATGGAGCGACTGCCTATCTGACCTCCACAACCCAGTTACTGTTACAACACATAATACCTATTTATACCTACTAATACTATGTTAGTAGCAAATAAATAACTTTGAATTTAGTTAATGCATGTTACTAAAATAAATGAAATAAACTTCTACACCTATAACACTGGTAAACAGTAGTTTTGTTTTATGAAGTTTCATACCTGATTTTGTATGATTCCGCCACGCTGATTCCAGATCTGTTGTCAGTTTTTGTCTAGCAGCTCTAGTTTTTGAAATATTGACATATTACATTTTTAGCGAAAAATACCCGATTTTAAAATTAAAAAAATTGTTTCTCTAACCTAACATGAAAAAAACTTTCTTTTATCAGATTTTCTTGCATGAATCGAAAGTTCAGCCTTGTTTTGAATGCTCCAGCAGTAATCAGCCATCATATTTGCATTCCAACGACCCTGGTATCGCTCTTCCATCGTGCGAATGTCCTGATGAAAGTTTTCTCCTTATTCTTCGCTTAAATCGCCTAAATTTTCTGGGAAGCGGTCTAAACGGCTGAAGAGGAAGTGCATCTTGATGCTCATGTTTACATCATTGTCTTTGAAAGCGCAACATGAGATGCTCAAAGTGTTGAATGTAGTCTGGAGACTTTTTATTTCCTAAGAAATTTTGTACACCCAAACAAATTCAATCCATGCAGATTTCTCTTTATACTGTCATTCAATTAATCTAATAGCTGATTTTAAATGAGGGTAAGTCCATTTGGAACGATTTATGCGGTTTATTCTGGCAACATTCACAACACAAAAATAACAGTAATCGTGATGATTTGTCGGTTCACGCCAAATCATAGGACTTTTGAACTTCAAAGTAGATCTTTTTTTACTAGCCCATAAACGCAATGATATTACGCAACTATCACATACAAAATTTGGGATCCATGGCTTACCAAACACTTGTAATGGCGCCCCAAAGAAGTCCAAGTAGGCCTTTTTTATAAAGTCAGACGGACTCAAACGACATTCTTGAAACATATATTTACCACAAACAGCACAAAAACTATTTGGATCGTTTAAGCAAGCTCTTCTTAATGTAGACATATCGGTTTATTTATGGAATTTAATCATTTTCTACACTAAAAAAAATATTAGTAAGCCGCGTAACGAAATTTTAAGAAGTACCTGTATCACAAAAACTAGAGCTGCTAGAAAAAAACTGAGTGTAGATATGAAATCAGCGAACTCAAATTACTAAAAAACAGGTTAGAAACTTCCTAAAACAAAAAAAAAGTTAAATTTTGTTTACCAGTGTAATTTAACACAACAACATTTTTTTCATTAAAATTAGACAATTTCTTTACAAATCTTTATGTTTTTTATAGCGCCTCTGTTGTTACCTTTATACTTTCGTATTACAAAAATAGTGTTAAATCTTGTACGACATGGTATGGAACCCTTCGTGTGCGAGTCCGACTCGCACTTGACCGATTTATTTTATTTTATTGAGTGTAGCTCTAGCTTATGATGCGTGGTCTGCGCCAGTGTTAGGCAAAAGTTAATTGTGAAAACAATTTACAATTAAATTGCCAGATTTAATTGCAATTAACAATTAAAATAATTAATTGTAACTGCAAGATAGACAATTAACAATTAATTAATTGTGCTTGTGAAACTTTGCAATTACAATTAATTAATTGTTAATTGTTGATGCATGTTTACAATTACAGTCAATCCTATCCTACTTCCTACTAATATTATATCTGTTTAGCATTCTATGTGTTTGTAACCTGGATTAACACATAGAATACTTTTAATCCCGAGAGTACCTTCCCGAGCGTGTGTTTTTAATTCATCAAATAGTATCAATTGTTATACTAAACTAAGTTAATTGTAAATAACAATAAAAATTTTAATTGCAAATAAATTCATTGTGAACCACATTTAATGGATTTAACTGCAATTGATTTCAATTGCATCTCACAATTAAAATATAATTGGATTCAATCAATTGCAATTAATTTAATTGCAATTAAAATTGTAATTCGCACTCTGACCCCCAAGATACAAGCCCTGCTTAGTTTGGGGGTCAACGGTCAAACCAAACACTGTGTGATGTACCTATATAAAATATAAACTTAATTGTACCCATGTAAGATCACTGTATGTCATAAACTTTTCCTTTGCCAATAAAACTTTTTGTATTTGTTTGTATTTTTTTTTTGTAATTGCTTGTTTCTACAATTAAAAAATTAATTGAATTGTGCCCAACACTGGTCTGCGCATTGCACATAATATTAGTCGTCCACGCATTAACGTACGACTTGCAGGCACGGCAACTAACTTTACGCATTGCCTGCATTGGGTTCTGTTACACGAAACACGACGCTGCGAGGTGATTTGTAAATACTCCCCGCTAAAAGTAAGGGATTTTTTTTCTAGCATTTGTTTTAGTAACCAGTGTCTTTTCTACTTTCAGTTGTGCAGACATTCCTCGTGCTATCACTCAGGAGCGAAATTATCAAACTTAGAAGCAACTGCCCATACAGATTCGTGAAGAATGAAAATGACCCCGATGGCACTATCAATTCGGTGAAAGATGAAGAAATTTCGATAGACAATGGTTCAGTGCGCATTTTATGAGAAAGAATGGACATTATTTCAATAAAAATAGGAAGAAAAAAAGCTTGAATAGACAGATCAGGAATAGACACGAAACTACATAAACCTTTAAGACTGTCTCGCTTTTTTTGATGCTGTGCGAAAAAGGCAACTAGGTACCTATTTCAGGATGAAGAAAATTTAATTGAATGCAACTGAGGAAAACAAGTCTTCCAAAAGCTTTCGTGAAAAATATTACATAGGTATATTATAAATATTGTGTTGTTTTTTGAAAACCGTTAACATTGTGTTGCTACTTACGGATTTTACGTTAACACACTTTTAAAGTGCTTTAAGTACACAAAGGAATACAAGTGCCATAATATACAGGAATAAATACCTACGTGTAAATAGATAATAATATCCTACAGCCTACAGCAAATATAAGGCCTAAATGTATGATTCCGAACAACGCTGCACGCGGCAGTGCTGCGCGCCAGTGATGCCTGCCGGGCTGCCGCACGATTCCGACCACGCGCAGCGGTGTTACTGTGTTTACTGTTTGTGGTTTACTTCTCAACATTCACGTGTTTTAGCTGTGGTGAACGCCGCACTACTGGTCTGCCGCGGCGGCAGGGCGGCAACGTCGCGCAGCACTGCCGTCGCAGCAATGTCGCGCAGCTTTGCTGCCGTGCTCGGAATGTAATCCTACTAATATTATAAATGTGAAAGTTTTTATGTTTGTTACTCAATCACGCAAAAACGGCTGAATAGATTTGGATGAAATTTGGCACACAGATAGTTTATAACCAGGGGGCCAAGTCTACTAATTTACAAACGTCACAATGGTCTCTCGATTGTTAGTTTTTGACAGATTTGCCATACAAAATCTGTCAAAAACTCACCATCGAGAGACCATTGTGACGTTTGTAAATTAGTAGACTTGGGCCCCTGGATTAACACTTAGGATACTTTTTATCCCGGTACCTAATACGTCCCCGTGGGATAATTTCCGACCTCCGACCGAAACCGCGGGCGAAAGCTAGTCTCATATAAACCTATAGAAAATGTATGTGGACCAGCAGTGACGCCGCAGCACTGCCGCGTGGAGCATTGTTCGGAATGATACCTTAATTTTGAATTAATTAGCAAAACTTCACAGTCTTATAAATCATCAAGTCGTCATGTCTGTGACGTATCGCCAACTAATTTTAAAAGTCCCTGTGTACTATATTAGCCAAGTTACAAATATAAATTTAACAGATTTAAAAATTATAATAATGTGTTAAATGCGTAAGGCGACCCATACTTCAATAATATTGCGCAATGTTGATGATTGCACAATATTATTGAACATATAGGGGTAGTATTGAAGATTGCGCAATGATTGAGCAAAAGATTGAGGACTTTTAAATTTTATTGCACAATATTTATTTATTGTGTCTTGTGTATGGTATATTGCCCAATATTTTGGTTCTACCAACTGAATCAATTGCCTTAATTTGATAGGATCCATTCTCATATAATTCTTGAAATCTTTCAATTCAGTTAATTCTAAATCCTTTAACAGGCGTTCGTTATTGTAGATTGGCCTTTTCATCAACCAGCCCTTAGTCCAGATTCGGCGTTTTCGTTTTTGCCGTTTCGCTACAATTAAACACACGATAGCTGCAGCCAAATCTTTATCAGACATGGTGCACTGAAGAAAGTTATGACGAGAATGCTTGTTCAATTTTATTGTCTCAATTTAATTGTACCGTGTGGGTTTCGGAGCTCATCAATCATATTGTGCAATCATCAACATTGTGCAATATTATTGTAGGTGTATGGGTCCTCTAATGTGAAGAATTTGCATTTTACGGCAAATGATTGCGATGCTTCGCAATTTTAATACATTTTTCATATTTTTATAAGATTATTAATACACATTGTTATATTTATAAGTATATATTATATATATTTAGTATTAAGATGTTACTATTTATGTACCGATTAAATAAAATCTTTATGGTACGTTTAAGTACTAATTGTCGTTTCTTTTCTTCTTTTCTTTTCAAGTCTTTTCACAATTAAAAGGTTTGTGATTATGGGTGTGTGATATAATTATAGGCTGGGGTTCGAACCTTCGAACTTACGACGAACCGATCTTATCACTGGGTGACCTTGAAAACAATCGACCAATAAAATTTTTGACTTTATACAAAATGGGCCAATCGGGTATGTACAGACGCCAGCAATTTGTCAAATTTTCCCAATCAACATTGAACCTTATTCTTTAGTGATAAAATTGAAAATCCATTAAAGAAATTTGACAGATTGTAGTAACTTGATGTGCTGACGTCTGTACATACCTTTATCCCTAATGGGAAGGTCGTTTTTAAGAATAAGTACAGTTTATTTGGACACAGTTCGTTAAACAGGCAGGATTTAGAGAGGGAGTGGGCTGTATGGATCAGATCTCTCTAAGGTGCATAGCCGAAAAACATCTGGCAAAGCACAAGAAAGTCTTATGCTTTCGTGGATTTGGAGAAGGCCTACGACAGTGTGTGGAGGGAAGAACTGTGGTCAACACTATCCATGTACGGTGTGGACTCGCACTTGGTACGGGCACTGAAATCTTTATACAAGGATTCCAGTGCTTGTGTTAGGATAAATGGGGCATACACGAACTGGTTCTGCATCTCGAGGGGTGTGAGACAGGGTTGTGTAGCGTCACCATGGCTCTTCAACTTGTACATGGATAGTTGTCTGACAGATTTGAAAAAGGGTGAGTGCGGATTGAGAATGAATGAGTTGCCTGTCAAATGCCTTCTCTACGCAGATGATCAAGTACTACTTGCATCGTCAGCAGAACAGTTGCAAGACATGCTGACTGTGATGGATGAAGCATATAAGATGAAAGGGATGAATATAAAATAATGTGAATAAGACGAAGGTCATGGTGTTTGAAAGAGACTAGGATGTATCGGTGTGTGATGTGAGAATAAATAATAAGAGTGTGGAGCAAGTAAGTGAGTTTGTATACTTGGGGAGTCTGTTTACAAGGGATGGGAAGATTAATAAAGATGTGGAAAGCAGATTAAATTCGGGAAATAAAGTGAATGGTGCTATACATGCGGTTGTGACCAACCTGTTGATGTCCAAAAAAGCACGACTGGCTGTTCACAATGGTGTGCTGGTGCCTACGCTTATGTATGGAAGTGAATGCTGGGTGTGGCAGAAGAAGCATGAAAGTAAAATAAATGCTGTGGAAATGCGTTCTTTGCGAAGCATGTGTGGTCTGACTATGAATGATAGGCTGAGTACCTAATGATGTGATAAGACAACGGTGTGAGTTAAAAGACGATGTAGTGACAAAAATTTAAAAGGGTATGCTGAGATGGTTTGGTCATGTTGAGAGGATGAATGAAAGGCGGCTAACAAAATGTATTTACAAGGCAGATGTGACTGGAAAAGCCGGGAGGGGACGCCCTAGGAGGACATACATATACTGACCTTATTGGTGATGGTCTTCAGAAAGGATAGGTGCGTAGTACTCGCAACCGGCGAGCGTGTATGACCAGGTGTATGAACGTAAACGAGGCAAAAGGAGTATGTAAGGATCGTAGCAAGTGGCGTTCTGTAGTTTCTGCCTACCCCCATGGGAAGAAGGCGTGAGGGTATGTATGTATGTAGTTCGTTAAATACAAATAACAAAATAAAAAATGAATAGTAATGTTGACTGCCTCGTTAGTCTAGTGGTAGCAAGCGCTGCTGAGCACGTGGTCCTGGGGTTCGATCCCCGGGTCGGGCAAAGTGTTATTGGGTTTTTCTATCTGGAATTCTCAGTAGCAGCCCGGAGTCTGGATTTGTGCCCGGTTGATGGGAATAGGCTCGCCCCCTATTACATGGGACTTAAACATAACTGGCGAAATGTGGGTGTACCTGCTACAGGTACACCTCTGCCCAACCCTTCGGGGAAACAAGGCGTGATGTTGTGTTATATTATGAATTGTAATGTTTTTACAACAATACAACTTAAACATAAGAATATTGTCATTATGCAAAATATTTGTATGAACTCTGGTACCCAAGGAAAAGATTTAACTTAGGTGTTATGGGTATGTAGGTACCAGCATTCTATAATGAAGTAAATTCAATATGTGTGTTTTAGGGTTCCGTTCCTCAAAAGAAAAACATTTTACCCCTTTATAGGATCACTCTTGCCTGTCTGTCTGTCTGTCCGTCGGTCACAGCCAAATTGCTACGAATCTAATGGATCTAATAAGTTTAAATCACGCGGACGTATAACAAAAATAAATTAATTTTGAATAAGTGGGTC
Source organism: Conistra vaccinii (assembly GCA_948150665.1). Lineage (NCBI taxonomy): Eukaryota > Metazoa > Arthropoda > Insecta > Lepidoptera > Noctuidae > Conistra > Conistra vaccinii. The sequence goes on along the minus strand of OX411331.1, from coordinate 4,344,149 downwards.
ACTAATTGGGGCCAAATTGCAAAAAAAAAAAAAACAAACTGTACCTACCAACTGTGTGTCAAAAAATGTGAGGATCTCAATTTTTTTTTTAAATAATATAATTATTATATAATAAAGTTGACCCCTTATCTCTGAAAGTCTAAAATATTGAACAAATTTTTAGAATTTAGTTCTATTCTTATACGGGAAAACTTATAAGAAGTCTATGGTCTTAAAATAACATGGTAAATCTCCCCATATTGTACGGATCTTACATTTTACAGTTGGAACGTAGGTACCTATTCAACACATGAGCACATGTTTTCAACAACTAGGCAACTTTATCCCTACTACGGAACCCTTCATTGTGCGTGGTCCTGTTCATTCCCAGTCGCCCCCGCGGGGATTTCCACCGGTGGGAAATGGTCCGACCTTCATTGTGGTTGGCCGGTTATTTTTGCGATATCGATTGGTTCTAAAGTAAAAGTTGTATAATTACTTATATTTGATGGGTAGAACACCTCCTTAAATTTTGTCGATTGTTTTCAAAGTCACCCGGTGGTGTTCTGTTGTTTCTGCCTACCCCTATTGGAAGAAGGCGTGAGTTTATATATGTATAGCTCCAATTGAACATTGAGTCTTCATGTGTAAGATCTACCAATACTTATCATCTTCGCAAGTTATTATCTCAGAGTAAGTTGTAAAGGCTATCTTAGTACGTACATAGGCACATATGTGCCTACTACTAACTATAAGCAATTATATACAATTTGTTCATGTATTTGTTTATATAACAACATTAATAAATTTATCAGTATGAAACCAACAGTAGGCGGGAATAATTGTGTACCTACAATTATAATATATTGAAAGCACAAAACATTAATTTGATAGGAAAAAGATAAGAACTGAGCTGTTATTAGTATATTTAATTATATTTGGGCTGCCCTTAGAATTTCCTTTAAATCTCAGTGGAGTTATTTTATTTTTTAGAAGGTTTATTTAAAACAGTAAAGGATTAATATTAAAAATGCGTACGGAGGTGCCAGAGTGTAAAAGATGTTGTTTCTGTTTGCCACTACGATATGGTTTAATAACATGGGGATATATAAAACTGGTGAGTACATTACCTACCTACGTACCTGTAGGAAGCGTTTCTTTTGTTTGACACGTATAATCAGGATTTATTGTTTACTAGCTACTGCCCGGCGCACTCGCCCGCGGGGATTCTTTTTTTTTTCTAAAATAAAAGTAGCCTAAGTAACTCCGTTTATAAATCATCAGCTATCTGCCAGTGAAAGTCCTGTCAAAATCGGCCAAGCCGTTTCGGAGATTAGCCGGACCAAACAAAATTTTTTTTTTTTTTTTTTGTTTACGTGTCGTGTATAATTGATAATGTAAATAATGCAGCAACAGTCTGGTTAAAATGAAACAGAAGATTTTTAATTAAGTTCTCCGCTAAAATATTTATTACCCTAATCCCCGTTTTCACCATCATTCCTTAAATTTAGGGAGGCTCTTAAGACATTTAAGGTGTTGGTTTCTGCTAAGGGATCCTTTAAATATAGGGGCCCGTTATTCGGCATCTTAGCGATAAGTGACAGTTCATTTGTTGTTGAAGGTGAATATTTGCAGAGACTGAACTACAACTGTCACTTAGGTAAGTGGCCCCTAAGTAGGTATCGCTTAATCTGTTGGAAAAAAAACTTAGGTAGGGGGGTAATTTAAGGAGTCTCTTAGGTTAAGAGATCCTTAGTAAGGAAGTGTTTGAGGGAACGATGGTGAAAACGGGCATAAGTATATGAAAGAAAGAAAGAAAGAAAAATAGGTTTATTCATCACAGAAACACGTGCATACAAAAAGAAATGAGTAAAAAAAAAAAAAAAAAAAAATTGAAAATTATATGAAAAGGGTAATAGCGGGCGAGCCTACTGCCTCTGCCTACCCCTACCGGGGAATACAGGCGTGATGCTACGATATTATGTTTATTTAAATCTATTCGTCGTTTTCAGATCACAGCCGCCATAGTGTCGATAGCACTAATAGTAACATTGTTCAACATAGTAGAGATGATGAAACATTACAGAAACCCGTACCAGATCAACCAGATTGTGGCCATCAGCATAGTGCTGGTCATTTTGTTGACTGATGTTGTACTAAACACACTGTTTATCGTTGGAGGACATACGGTGAGCTTTTTAGATTAGATAAATCATATTCTCAACGAGTGAGGAAGAGGATTGACCTCTCCATTTTGCCTGAATTCACACGGAGTAACGGCCAAAGGTAGCCAAAGGTATCTCGGCGTAGTTATGGTGTGACCAATCACGTTTTTGGAGACCAAGATGGCAAGGCCAAAATAGGAAGTTTAGAAGGACGTCGGCGAGGATGCCGACCTACCTCTGTCGTTTGGTCGAGGCCTTTTTGACAGACAGGGCGATGGAACTGGCGAGAGATGCCGTGCGGTGTCCACAGGGATCGGTCATGGGGCCGCATCTGTGGGATATCGGATACGACTGGGTGCTGCGCGCCAGCCTCCCTAGCGGCGTCAGTGTAGTTTGCAACACTGACGGCACGTTGGTCCAGGGGGCTTAATCCCTAAGCGAAATCGTTGCGGACGGCTGTCGTTACGGGCGCTTCGCTCTCTGTCTAACTTACGGTATGTCCGTCGTTACGGGCGCTATGTTCTCAGTCTCACTTACGGACATACCGTAAGTTAGACAGAGAGCGAAGCGCCCGTAAAGACGGCCGTCTGAGGGAGTAGGTAGGCCCCCTGGCGCAGGAGTGGTCGCACCAGGCGGCGGCCGAACTAGTGACACGCGGGGCTGCACGACAATCGTTGACAGGATCCGGCAATTGTGACTCGAGGTAGCCCTGCACAAGTCCGAGGCCATGAATTTTCATGGTCCTCGGAACGCGCCACAGACAGCCGGTGGAACTTCGTGGAGCATTTCTGACTATGGCTCCCAAACTGGAGCGGGCCGGCGCTGTCTTAAAGCGGCTCCTGCCCAATCTAGAGAGTCCAAACGCCTCCTGCCGTAGGCTCTACGCGAGGGTCGTGCAGTCCATGGCCCTTTACGGGGCACCGGTGTGGGCGCGTTCTTTGAGGTTGCGGCCAGCCCGCTGGTTGAATGCGTCCCAAAAGGTCATGGCCTACCGGCTGGTCTGAGGATACCTCACGGTCTCTGGTGAGGTGAAAGACCTTGCGCACATCTGGGAGTGGTGCGAGGATGTGAAACGCTGGGGCGTAACTCCGCTGCCGCGAGAAATCTCGGCAAAGTGGACAGAGCTCCGGTGGGATATCATGGCAAAAAATTCAAAATTCAAAATATTTTATTTCACATAAACCTACATGGGCACTTATGAAACGTCAGAAGCTACGCACGGTTCCAATTGGTCGTTTCCTATGGAGAAGAGCCGGCAAGAAACTCCACGGTTACTCTTTTAAAAATAATTGGGTTTTACAATATTTACAACAAGAAAAATATAAAAAATACAGTATTATTAGGTATGCGAGGACAGTGTAGGTCTTTCAACAAGTACCAAGTATGTACTTAACAAAATAGAAGATGGTCAACAAGTGTACAGTCCACTAAGCCTACAGCGTTCTCACATTCACAAAATAGAAAAGAATCTATATAAAAGATAAATAAATTAATAAAAATAAAAACTATTTTAAACGAAATGACATGATTGCTATTACAACTGTAACAAATCTGAATAATTAACATGTCCACAAAAGTCACTAATAAAGAGTTGAAAATTAAATAGTAGGTATATAATGTCAAATAAAATTATGATTATGTCAAGGAAGAATGTAAATAAAACAAAAATATAAACATGGTAATTTGAGAGCAGTTAATAGAATCTTACATATTTTGCCGTTAATGAGGTACCAGGGAAGCCACATGTGCAGAGGGAATTATTGCCAAACTTCTTTGTCTTCAACGTAGTCTTTAATTTTATAATATGCTTTCCTGATAAGGACACGTTTGATGTGGGTTTTGAACTTCCCATCGCTAAGTTCTGTAACCGACTTTGGCAACTTGTTATAAAATCGGATGCTGTTTATAAGAAATGACTTGCTTGTTTTAGTTAATCTAAATTTGGGTATCACAATTTCATGTCTACTACGTGTATTTATATTATGGAAATCGCTTCTTATTTTGAAAAGTCCTAAGTTTTTCCGAACATAAAAAATATTTTCTAAGATATAAAGAGAAGGCAGAGTCAGTATATCAATTTCTTTGAATTTGGTTCTAAGAGACTCGCGAGGACCCATTTTATAGATAGCGCGTATTGCCCTCTTTTGTAAAATGAAAATTGAATCTACGTCAGCTGCCGATCCCCACAACAGAACGCCATAAGACATAATACTGTGGAAATAAGCAAAGTATACTAACCTAGCTGTAGCTATATCAGTCAACTGCCTTATTTTTCTTACTGCATATGCAGCTGAACTTAATCTACCTGAAAGAGTTCTAATGTGGGCGCCCCATTGCAATTTTGAATCTAAAGTAATTCCTAAAAATACAGTTTCCGTTATTGCATCTAGTTTTTTGCCATCAAGTTTTAGATTTAGACCCACTTGAGGTACATTTGGTAATGAGAACCTAATACATTTAGTTTTGTTCGCATTAAGTAAAAGATTATTAGCTGCGAACCATTTCGAAAGAACAGCCAGACTATCGTTGACGTGTAAGATATCTGTATCTTTTCTATCTATTTTAAAAATAAGAGAAGTGTCATCAGCAAATAGAATTATATTCGATAAGTTAGCCATCATGTAAGGAAGGTCATTTATATAAACGAGAAATAAAAAAGGGCCGAGAATTGAACCTTGAGGCACGCCCATTTTAACTAGAGACCCCGAGGACGTCGCCCCATTAACGTTTACTTTTTGCCGTCGATTTGATAGATAGGAAAGAACAAGGTCAGCAGCTTGGCCACGAATTCCGTAGTGGTGTAATTTACAGATCAGTGTGTTGTGGTCAACGCAGTCAAACGCTTTTGAGAGGTCACAGAAAATGCCAATTGCATCCTGGGACTTCTCCCAGGATTCTAAAATGTGACTGATGAGTTTTACTCCTGCGTCAGTCGTTGACCTACCTTTCGTGAAACCAAACTGGTGACAATGCAAAATCCCATTTGAATTAAAATGTGACAACATCTGGTCTAGCATGATTTTTTCATATATTTTACTCAATGCTGGTAGAACAGATATAGGTCTATAATTAGAGGGATCACTCTTACTACCCGATTTGAAAATTGGTACTACTTTACTATGTTTCATTAAATCAGGAAACGTACCGCTATCTAAACATTGATTAAATATGCCTGTTAGGACAGGGGCAATTGTGTCAATGATATCAGTAAGGACCTTAACGGAAATCCCCCATAAGTCTTCAGTGTTTTTTATGTTAAGACTTTTGAAAGCTTTTTTAATCGTGACAATAGAAATGGGCTTGAATTCAAAACTTGGAATGTCCTTACTGAAATTTTCTTTTAGAAGAGATTCAGCTAGTATAGATGATGAAGGCAGAGATTTCGTAACCTCTATTGGGATGTTGGTAAAGAAATTTTCTAGTGTCTCAGCAACTTTTAACTTATCTGAAATGGTTTCATTATCAATTTTCAAAGACAATTCATTCTGATCTCGCTGTTTTGTGTTACCAGTTTCTTTGTTAATTACCTGCCACACAGCTTTGATTTTATTGTTCGAGATACTAATTTTGTTACTTACTAATTTAGATTTTGCTTGGGCGCAGAAAGTGCTTTGGCGTCATGGAGAGTGCGATTGTCGCAACCCAGTGCTGGGCACGCCACAATTGCGGCGATAAGTCCCTTCTTTAAGGAGTGGCTAGAGAGACGCCACGGCGCCGCGGCGTCCTCACCTTCCCCCTGACGCAAGGCCCTCACTTACACGGCTGCTTCGGGAGATTCCTGTTTCGTCAACCCTGACGGCGTTCCGCATTCGACACCGCTCAATGGCGGCGTTCCACCCCCGCCGCCCTCGCCGTGCATACAGAGATCTCAGTCAAACTATAGCGCGCGCTACAAGCAGAATATTTTGGCTGAATGACAGATAGGCCGTTTTTTCTTAAACATTTGTGAAATTGTTTTTTTGGCAAAACAAGATGGTGAAGTTAGTTCCGATGGTGAGGTTGGCCACGCGCCACAATAACTTGAGCGTTGTATCTGGCTATTTTTCACTTGTGTTATGTACATTTTTGTTCTAGAAAAACGTGAAGCTCCTCAGAATCTATTACATCTACAACATAGTCCTGTGGGGCCTGACTATCGCACTGGTATTGGTCATGGGCTTCTTGATGGTTCCCAGGAATTCCGACCTCGACTACTATTACCACACCTGGCTACTACTACTCGACTTGTCTAGCTTCTTTGTGAATATTAGTAAGTGTTACTAAAACTAACGTTTAAAATACTGCTTGATGGCAGAACTTGGTGGTACTTTCCCTGACGAACTCCATCACAAAGCGCTATAATGTTGCTATATTATTTCATGCCGGCTCCACACTATCGTCCAACAATCCAACTGCTCGTCCAACCATCCACGTGTAGAGAGATAGTTCGTGCATGTTGGATCGGATGGCGCGCGATCGCGCCCATGGTGGTAAATCGTACCCAGATCAAAGGAGTTGGCCAACTCACACGAACAGACCCTCCACACATCAGTGTGGTAATAATTATACAAGGTCCCATTAAAATAGATGCGACAAATTTTAACACAGCGTTCAGTACGTCTAACCAAAGATATCCAAGCAAAAAAAAAGTGATTTTATTTTGACCAAAACATATTATTATACTCAGTGCCGGATTAACCACGTAGCAAGAGTAGCAATTGCTACGGGCCCCGCGCAAATGGGGGCCACGCGTGTCTAAACCCTAACCTCCGCCTGACTGTAATTCTTTGAGTGAAATTGAATAAGACGTGGTAGGTTTATTGAATTTACTTGATGTGATAATAACATGAAACAGTTGGACAGAAGTTCCAATTAAATATTATGTAAGAACGGTCAAAACAAATTGAACCTCCAAGGCGCGTTATGCAAACATTTTTCGAGCTCGCTTCACTCGCCCTTGATCCGAGTTTCTCTTAATTCTACAGCTTTTCTGCATAGTCAACAAAGCAACTCCTATTTATGTATGACTAGCTGTGCCCGCGACTTCGTTCGCGTGGATGTCGAGAACAAAACAACGTCGTTTAGATAAGAGTATATCACCTTTTTGATGATTTAGATAAGAGTCCTGACTTTGGTATAGTTGATTACGTTAATGCTTCTCTATATACTATGTTTTGCGTACATGTCCACAATAAATTGGCCGAAAAAACCACGAAATCGTTGCAAATATACGAAACTGTTTTGCCTTATTTGTAAAAGGTAGGAATAGTATTGTTGAGCAGATTTTTTTTTTTTGATATTAGTGACTCTCGTTCACTTGGTACAGCCCAAAATTGTACCCATCTTCACCATGACAATAAATTAGTGGATATTGCAGGGCGTCGTAAGCTCGGTGGGTTTCCAAAATGCGTTGAAGGCGATCGTCGCGTGTACGCAACACGATATCACGTCTCTCACACTCCTGGTCGACTAAAACAACTACAACTTCATCTGCGACGGGTGCATTGTGTCTTCCACGGTGTTCACCCACAGGACGTCTATCGGCACTTATAACAATTTTGAAATCATTGCTGCCTTGTGGAATTGACTCGAATGCAGCTTTTGAATTCACGAACGTACTGGTTAACGTGATGCAGCAATTCTTGAAGTTGACCCAAAAGCTCAGCATTGAGCTGGGGAAAATTGTGATTTCTAACATTGAGCTGTTGCGTGTAATCGGATACAAAATAAATTTGGAGAAATTTGGGTTCATTTTATGGCAGCAAAGATCCAATAAGGTGATAAACTTGACCTTGTACTTTGAAGGTTGGCATGAACGGTCCTTCCGTTATTTGTTTTGCCCCAAAGGAAGTCATTTGGAAAGCACTGTTATATAAACGAATATTATCCAAAAAATGTTTCGACTGGGGATGATCGCCATTCAGGAGACTTTTAAGTAAGTGTGGTGGATCTTGGAAATTTGGAAGAACAATTTTTCCATTTGAGCAGCACATTCCGTCTGTCTCTTTCCTCCATTTCAAAGCATGACAAAAATTACAAATTTCTCTCATGTCACCCACGGAAGTAAAGCCAGCATAATTAATTCTAGACGAATATGTGAACCCTGATTTTTCCCTATTGTCCCAAGGTAATAAAATATTTGCATCGTCATTTTCCATGGACTCATCAGCTCCGCTATTTGTTTCTTTATTCATATGGTATCGAGCTCGTTCTATTTCTAGGCGAGATTGACGTTGTTCTGCTGTTTTTGCTCGTCTTAGTTCATCTATTCTTTCCCTTTCAGATGCAAGATAACTTTCATTGTTTCTTTGTACACCTACATAGTTATGTCTAGCTATTTGTAATCGTTCTTCTCTTTGGGAGAGAGATACAGACTCGCGCGAGAGAGCGTGTCGCTCTCGGTCAGATTACAGACGTGCTTGGCGTTCCTCGATACTCTCTTGAGAACGCAAAGTCGCGGTCCGAGTTCTTTGCGAACTTAAGCGCGACTCCCTTTCTGTGAATGTCTCTGACTCACGTGAGAGAGAGTGGCGCTCCCGATCAGCAGACAGCCGGACTTCACGTTCCTGGATACTCTCTTGAGACCGCAAAGTCGCGGTCCGTGTTCTTTGTGAACTTAAACCTTTCGGTGAACGTTTCCGATTCACGTGAAAGAGCGATGTGCTCTCGGTTAGCAGATAACCGTGCTTCACGATCTTCTTCCGATTCCTGAGACCTACAAAGTCTCATCTTTTTCGCATTCCGGCTACGCAGCGAAAGGTTAGTTTTTTTTCTTTGAGGCATTTTCAAGGAAAATTAAAGCAATAAACAAAACCAACAACACTTATGACTGAATAGCCTACAAACTTAAAAGAACGGTGCGTCGAACAGTCTAGTGTGACAACGTATCGTCTGTTCGTGGTCGTGACTCAACGAATTGGCAACACTAACTTACTGTATAACGATTGGCACTATTGGATTCAAACTACGAAGTAAATAAAATACAATCTTTACTTCGTACTTCAAACCAATGACCAAAGTTGACCAAACGAAACCAATAAGATAAGCCATTACTTTTTTTTCGACCAATTTAGTAAATCGATAAACCAAGCAAGTTGCTTGGTTTATCGATTTTCGTAAAAGTTCTTTGGTTGCTTGAAGCAACCAAAGAACTTTAACGACACACGCAAGAACTTTTAAGACACCTATCGAAATTCGAAACCCAATTTAAACACGGTGGACGTCATTCTCGCGCGGAAAATCTTAACACTGCGATTCAGAAAAAAACTTTTTTGCAAAAAATTAAACCGACGAAAAAAAACTGAAACGCGAAAAATAAAAACTTTTTTGCAAAAAAAGCGAAAAATAAAAAATAACTATGTATTTAGTGACAAATTAATGACCTTCAAATAACAAATTTTGAGACGGCGCCTAAAACACATTCAACAAAGATCTACCAAGCTAACATTTTACGCTTTATGTAATTATAATATGTTTGTTTGGCGCCGCCTCAAAATTTGTTATTTGAAGGTCAACAATTTGTCACTAAATACATAGTTATTTTTTATTTTTCGCTTTTTTTGCAAAAAAGTTTTTATTTTTCGCTTTTCAGTTTTTTTTCGTCGGTTTAATTTTTTGCAAAAAAGTTTTTTATTTTTAGCTTTTGAGTTACCATTAACCGCCTGGCCACGGGACATTCGCTACAGCGAAAATTCGCGCGGTGTGAACGGCGAAGCATCTTGCGATGCGACTAAAACAAATGTATAGAATTTCGCTCCGCAAGACGCACCGCCGCCGCGCCGTTCGCGCCGCCCGTTCCGTGGCCAGGCGGTTTTAATGTTTGCCTCAACCTCTGACCGTCGATGACAGTCATACCCCAGCTAGGTGTAAAGTTCTCATCAGGGGGAATGAAATAAGCCCAAACACGATGTAGCTGCTGTAAACTGGTGAGGAGCTCTCGCGACTGTCTTCTGACTCCAAATCAACCACAATTTTTTTACACTTAGGGGTGGGTTTCAATTTTTATTGTTTTATGGGACCAATTTCGAAGTATACCCTTCCCAATAAAAAAAGAATCATTCAAATCGGACCACTCAGTAAAAAGTTATGCGTGGTCATACATAAAAAAAAAAAAAAAAAAAAATACGTGTCGAATTGAGAACCTCCTCCTTTTTTTTCGTCGGTTAAAAATGACGTCATTTGCGCAATGCCATCTATCGGATTTGGAATTCAACTATCAACATTAGTTCTATTTTTAGTCTTAAGATGTCGTTGCAAGTACTATACTGAATTGCGTAACGTAATATTTTACTTCTTGAACTCACTAAATTAATCATATCTTTTGATAGAGTGAACCGATTTCGATGAAACAAAAACTAAGTTAAACCTCAAGTTGCGTATAATTTTTGTATATAAACATTGTCAGCATTGAATTCGTAGATTTTACGTGATGCGCGCACAAACAAACAGACAAACAGACAAACAGACAAAAATTTCAAAAATGATGGAAATGGGTTCTGTTACTTATCTTTTCACACGCTGGCTATTTTTTGTTTCAATTTCTTCAATGTACAAAAATGACTTTTCTACAGATTTATTATATGTATAGACTATGTATTGTCAAAAAAAACCTCTCATAGTTGAGGTGCTAAAAAATTCGAGCAAGTTTCTCTTCATTCATAAAGTTTTTTTAATAAGCTATTTCAATATAAATGGTGAGTAGATACTAACCTAACCTAACCAATCAGAGGTTCAAAAAATAAATCGACATCGCATCGCTCGCTCTTGCATCTTAGTTTCTCTTCCTTCATAAACTTTTCTACATTAGTCGACAAAGTATCAATAGGTCAATAAGAAGCCTAGACTATCCGAGGTGCAAAAAATATATCGAGCTCGCTACGCTTGCTCTTGCAATGAAGGGTCTCTAATAAGAAATACAATGAAATCACCGCCAGCATCAGATATTCTAGAAATGAACCTAAGAGGATTTTAAAAAGTAGGTCCTACTTCAGTTAGCATTGTTTGTCTAGAAAAAATCATTTGACTAGTTTATCTCATAAACTTTAGAACTTAAAATAAAACAAGTTCTACCCTATGCACTGTTCTTTGATAGGGGGCCCCTAGGTAGAATTTGCTACAGGCCCCGCGCTGGCTTAATCCGGCACTGATTATACTAGGTACATACTACCATACTAAATGGCATTGGGTAACCAACATTTTTAGTGTATTTTTGTTAGCTGATTTATTTTTCTTGTAAGTATCTAATGCGTTTTTCTTATATATTTTTTTTACCATTGTCCTTATTTTGGTGGTTTGAATGATTACTAAAAGTTTGTCCATCTATTTTATATACACTCAAAAGGTATAGTGCTGAAGCACCTATCACTTCAACGTCCTTCTTAGTGAATGAGGTTGAAACGTGCATAAAATATCGATATGTATGAGTTGGGACAGACTGGAGTCATGTTGGAGTGTGGGACTGTTGGACGATAGTGTGGTGCCGTTATCAGACTTTTAATTGAAAGGTTGACGATGACTTTTTATATAATTATTATTATTCGGGTTTCAAGCTTTCCTTAGGCCCGGCGCCCATCGGCGGCACGGCATGGCAAGGTATTTTAAGGCGACGAATAAAAATATAACTTATGTCTATGACAATAAAATTGAAATCAGCGATGCCGCAGGATGCTTATAGTGGATCCACATAGCCCGGCGGCATGTGCCGACGGCCTGACTGCTTTGCGTGCGGCAATCACAACTAACCGGCGGCCATTTTGCCGGCCGCACCTCGCGGCATCGGGGGACATCTTCTTTTGCTCTTTTTTTTTCTTTTTAAGACAGAGAATAGCTGGTATAAAAGTACACCAAAATTGCACCAGCAATTGCGATGTTATCGTCCATTTTTGTCTCCAGTATCAGCGTACAAAACACTTCACCGAAACTCACAAGATAACCGAAAATATCGATTCACAGCCGCACTTTCCGGCTTCTGCCGGTGGCTCTTGCTTTTGCTTGTGGTCAAGCCGTCGGCTGTGCCGCCGGGCTGTGTGGATCCACCATTAGGCATGCCGCGGCATGCTGCGATGTCTTAAGGCATCATAATTAAATTTAAATTTTACTGTCATGTCGATACCGGGTCTTAGGGAGGTTCTAGAGCAAGGTTCGATGTAGTAGGTAGAACACTGACCGGCCCATAGTCGAGAACTCCTTGATACGAACCAGATGCATTGCAACTTAAGAGGGTTTACGTCGTACGGCATTTCATACAAACTTTCAAGCCCTTATTTTTCGAAATGACTGAACCGATTTTATGCAGGATACAAAGGTCTAAAGAACATTTTCAAAATGTCTTATTTAAAAGCAGATAACTGGAAAACTCTGTTTGTATGGAAAATTAAAAATCGGTCTAATTTGGCTGTCACACTATTTTTCGAAAATGTTCTTAACTAAGTTTTTAGACCTTTGTATTTTGCATACGCGTATGAAGTTTCATTAAAATCGTTTCTGTCATTTCGAAAAATAAGGGCTTGAAAGATTGTATGAAAAGCCGTACGACGTAAACCCTCATAACAGAATTATTTATCTTCACAGTAATGCAATCCTACTTCCTGCTGCTACTGCGAAGTGAGATCATCAAACTGCGAAAAAACTGCGAATTCAGATTCGTGAACAACGCGGCTGAAGCGGAGTGTATCATGAAATACAAAGAAGGAATAGCCGATGAAGAGAAAGGGACGGAAGATGTTTGTGAGAAAGGAAGGTGTGAGACAGAGAATGTGTGCGGAAAAACATGTCACAATTCAGGAACGTGTCACATGAATGAGGTTCAAAACTAATGGATGGTCACTGAGATTTTATTGATAATTATGTTATTAAGGAATATTACCTATCTAAAGTCTATTCAAATCTTTGTTTGCAATTTGATGTTATTATAATATTACCACTTTAACTAATATCAACTTTAGCCTTCTTGTCACAGTCATGACGTGCAGCTACCGACTATGTCTGTTCTCTATTTTGTTTACTCTTGTCTTTTTGTATGCACGTGTTTCTGTGATAAATAAACCAATTTTTCTTTCTTTCTTATGCTAGTGTTTCAGAATAACTAATATATAGGTACGTATGTGTGTATGTTGTTGACAAGTCATACAAAATTTAGAATGGTAGCGCAAACTGAAGTTTATGTGTAGGTATTAAAGTTGATTTTCCAATAACTCATATTTGTTTACATGATTGGAAACTAAAACGTGAACGCATTCTAGGTACCTATTAGGTTTGTATTTTTGAATATTATGATGAATAATAATTAAACTGTTTTTTACACATATGAACGTAATTTGTAATTTTTATTTTAAGCCCTTTGTTCAAATCAAAATAAATGCAACTTCTCTGATGAATTCTTGTTTACATGCAAATAATAAAATTACAAGAAATTTTTAAATTACTTAATTAACTAGTGATTATAATTAGGTCAGTTTAACAAGAACTCCCAGAATTGTTTAATAAACAAGCTTTATTTAGGTACTTAAGGAAAACATGATCATAATGACCAGAACCAGACCCGACTTATCATAGAGATCACTGTTATCACCACAATACTATAAACAACACAAATTATGTGTGTTCTTGGCTCTAAAAGTATGTAGGTAAGTACTTACTTGGACTCGGGGCTCGTGGCTAATTAATAACAGCCGCACGGGTCGATCTTCAAGGTTAAGAATCACTCGCCGAGTCGGTCCGTGGATGGTGACCATCGTTTACCTAAATACCGAGCCGTTTCCTTGCCTCGGAAAGCACGTCAAGCCGTTGGTCCCGGCTGTCATTTGTAGATCTTTAACAGTCGTTACGGGTCTTCAGAAGCCAGAAAGACTGGACAACCAGCATCACCATACCAAGGGTTATTGTGTTAACCAGAAACTGGATTGTGGAGGTCAATAGAGAATGGCTCCATGTAAAAAGTGTACAGCTGCATCTAGTTAGACTGGAAGCCGATCCCAATATAGTTGAGAAAAGGCAGGAAGATGATAACTTACCCACTCGTAGGTGCCTTTACATCCAAACCATTTTAGGATTCTCCGAAAAAAAATGGTATTTCTTTGTTCTCCAGAACCGCGAGTAATTACGAATGATTTACATAATATTTTCAGCAGAAAAACCCTGGATGAGTGACAGGAAACCAACATAGACAACAATTTTATCAATAAACTTTATCTGCGACTGTCGTTAGATGACTAAATACTAAATACTCATTTATGACCTCATTGCTGTAAACAACTACAGCGAATCGCTTTTCATTATCAGCAACAAAATAATCCTACCCGCGGATTTCAGGAATATCAAATATTGCGTAAACAAAGATCATTCGCCGAATTTATCAACAACTGCGTGGATAATTAGCTAGCTACCCACCCACGCTGTTGGTGACGATGAAATGTGTCTGCCTGGCTGTCCGTCTTCCGAATCTACCGGACCAATAGACACGGACGTGTAATGTAAATAAATGAATTTTGAATACTTATGTGGTCACTTTTTGGGGACATATTGGAAAATTTAAAAAAAAGTTTTACAGACTGTAGATACTGTGTGTGTGACTAAAGTAAATAAAGAGTATAGATTTATAAAAAAAAATATTATCAGGGGCCCGGGGCCCACGTATGCAGAAAACTTAAAGAACTACAATAACGTAGCATATACGAGCGAGCGAAGCGACCTCGAAAATTTTGCACTCTACATTAATATTTAGAATACATAGGGGGCCTCGCGGACCGCACCTGCCGTCCTCCCTTATTGCCCTATGGAGAATCGAAATTTTTTGCATGATATTCCACTCGAATAAGTTAGGTTTTCTTTGTATTTGACCTTTTGTACAGAAATAAAAGTAAGTTTAGTAGAAAAGTCTGAGAATATAAGATGCAAGAGCGAGCGAAGCGAGCTCGAAAAAATTTGCACCCCGCCTTGGATAGGTTAGACTCTCAAAGAATGCTGAAGTTGCAGGAATTCATTCAATACAAAGTCAGACTCGATAAAAATACTGACGTACTACTTTTTTGTAGATTATAAAGTACTCCTATGCGAAATAGATAACAATATCAGATGTATTACAGTACGGAGGTACCCTAGGAGGGTCGATTTCTGGATTGAAATTCTGGTTTCTCACATTTCGGGGGGGGGGGGGTTTGAACCCCCAACCCCCCCCCCCCCCCCGCCTACGGCCCTGGTCGTGTAGGTTCGACGCACGCTGTCCATCGCTGCTTGCTGCGATGCAGTCCGTCTGAAGGCAGCCTAATGGCTCCTACACACAGTGCCGGCATGGCCGCCAGCTTTTGCCGTGAGGCACGTGCCTCCGGCTTTTGCTCCTTCATTTTGTTTGCGTTTGTTTCAGCGGCTTCGTGCGGCATGGCCGACGGCAAGGCCGACGGGCAATGCAGATTAGATAAGTTCGGACAACCGAAAGAAACACAGTTCCGGTTCTCATTTTAAACTAAGAATTTCTGAAAGTCCTACTTACAAGAAATAATTTTGAAGGAAAACTTTCAAAGGATGATGTAAGGTTGTACCTAATTGTCATAATATCTGAACTATTTAGACTGCATGGTTTCACAGCTGTCCAGGAGACCGTACGGGCCGTCTGTACGCGGGAGACCGTACGGGCCGTCGTACGCGGGAGACCCTAAGGCTGGTTTCACAGTTGTCCGGGAGAAACGTACGGGCCGTCCGTACACGGGGAGACCCGTACGGGTAGCGCCCGCAGTGCTCTGAAACGAGGGAGTTAGTACGATACGGTTGTTAGCGTTGTACGGGCTCTACTCTACCCAGAGCGGGTCGCGAACGGACCAATGCGCGTCGCTGTGAAACGATGTTCTAGCGCGTCACGTGTGTCTCCGTTCCGGGAGCCCGTACAGTTCTCCCGGACAGCTGTGAAACCAGCCTTAATCACACTGACACTGATCTAGGTCCTATCGTCAGAATTTAATCATGATTAAATTCTGACGATAGGACCTAGATCAGTGTCAACCTTGTGTGCCTGTAATTTCCCAAAATGTTTTAAGGACGTAATCAGGTGAATAAAATGATATACTTAATGACAAATCAGTTTTTGGCTATGAAACTACGTAGAGGGTCTACGGCCTACGTAGAGGGTCTACGGCCTACGCCATCGATTTGTCAACGCTACGCCTCGCCATAGCTGCGCTGCGCTACGCCATTGGGTACTCGCGCTTCTTTAAATAAAACATTATTCATAATTATTTTTATTGCCTTTAATAATGAGGCGGACGTGATCACACAATTTATCAGTTCATTTATGTTATGAATAGTACACAGTAGGGTATCATATCCTACCTAACTATCTACTTATTTTTGCAAAAAAGCAATGCGAATGGAACAATAATATTTTACTTATTCCTTGTTCAGCTGATAACTTTGTTGTAGGTACTTGTGGGTTAAAGGCCAGCATGTCGGCGAAACTAATTTTTATTTTTAATGAGTGCTGACCGGTTTATATTATTCATCAAGATAGTTACTAACCACCAGGTACGAGGTTTGTGAATGTGACCTAGAATAATATACGGTCTAACTACTTACTCGTATATAGCTCAGACATTTTTTTTTATTTACCTTTCGTGCGTCCTAGTGATTTCTCTTCCCTCTGCAAGGTGTTAAACGTGAGATCGAGTAATGCCCGATTCGAAAAAGTGCCAGTCTGGAGTACTTATCGAAATCATCATCTGCCTAGCCCTTTCCTAGCTATGTTGGGGTCGACTTCCAGTCTAACCGGATGCAGCTGAATACCAGTATTTTACATGGAGTGACTACCTATCTGACCTCCACAACCCAAGACAAAGCAAGACTGAATATGAGACTTTCGGGCTTCCGACTACCCGTAACGACTGTTAAAAAAATAGGACAAAGGGCTTCACGTGCTTTCCGAGCCACGGAGGGGCCTCGGGTAATGGACGGTCACCCATCCACAGATCAACCTCGGCAATATACATGAAAAAAGTAGGTAGGTATTTGTCATTTGTTGCACATATTCTGGATACAGAGGAAGCTACAGACATAAACGTCCTAACACATTCAAAGTGGTCCTAGATCCACTAATTGAATGCAGTACGTCCAGAGTAGGTACCTAGGTATGTCAACAGGAATAAAAGCGTGATCTCATAGTGCAGGTAAATATTGTGAGTGACGCGTCGCCGAGATGAGTGCGAGGATGGCAAACAAATGGCGCTTCCTACGAGTATGTGTCATGTCGACAGGATAATTTGTACCAACGTCCTTTTTAACGTGTGGACGGTTTAATTGTATGGGGCATTGATACATCCCTACATAATGACCCCGACTTACGAAGCGACTGCCTATATAACCTCCACAACCCTGTACAGTTACTGGGTTGTGGAGGTCAGATAGGCAGTCTTACCAAGGGGTATCATATTACCCAGTGGTAATATTTATGATACCCCTTGGCAAGACTGGTTGTCAAGGGTGCGTCTCATATCATATAAAGTTATTCGGTATATTTTCATTTCAAGGCCGCGGCAGCGGCCGCCGAGTGCCAGATCTCCTCTGTTGTTGGTGAACCATTTGGTTTAGGTTAGGTTAGAACAGTGACCATTAACGCGCGAAGGCGAGTGACCGTAGGGAGCGTGCCGCGGCAGCAGCCGCCGAGTGCCAAATCCCCTCAATTATTGGTGAACCATTTGGGTTACGTTAGGTTACAATAGTAACCATTTACGCGCGAAGGCGAGCGAGCGTAGCATCTTGGCAGGTGGTTATCAGTTAGGTATACGAGTATCTACTCAGGTTACTAACTGTGATAGAAATTACATATTAGACTAAATACACACATCAAAAGTGTCTAGGGATCAAGCATTTTTATGCGGATTTCTTGAGATTGAGATGTGGCTTTGTAATAAATTTATGATTTTATAAATTTATATGGATCCTTTTTGGTGCATTTCATAATTTGAATCAGGAACTGTGAATCAAATTCGAGTAAAAGATGAAAATCAGCTGTCAATATTTTCCCTATAAAAACATACAACGCATTGAAGACATTATTAGTGCTACTGTTTCCCTACTACTGATTAAAACCAACGTTATTATGGAGCAGCGACGTCATTTAAGCAGGGAAGAAATGCTCAGAGCCGTGGGAATGATAGAAGCTGGTTCCCGGCAACGTACTGTGGCTTTAGCTCTGAATACAAGTCAGAGTGTTATCAGTCGACTTTGGACACGTTACCGAAGCACTGGTACCGTGGCTGAGCGCCATGGAGGACGGTATCGCTGCACCACACGGAGACAAGACCGATACATTCAAATCTTAGCTCGAAGAGCTCCAACAATAACCGCCATGATGTTAGCCGTGAGGCTTCATCACTCTTCAGGGAACTTAATTAGCGACCAAACAGTCAGAAACCGCTTGCATGAAGTGAACCTTCATTCCCGAAGACCGCTACGGGTACCACCTATAGCAATGCACAATCGTAGGATTCGATATCAATGGGCTCTTGAACACAGAAATTGGGCAGAAGAACAATGGCGTTTCGTGTGCTTTTCTGATGAGTCTCGTTTTGGTATGAGACCGGATACAAGACGTATACGACACTGGAGAACCCCTGGACGCCAACAGCGATTAAAATCCTGCCAGGAAGTCCATCCTTATAGTGGTGGAACCATCATGGTATGGGCGGGTATTTGGATCGGCGGAAGAACTGAGTTGATTTGGATCAGAGGCAACCTCAACGCTCAAATTTATGCTGAGACGATTGTATCAGACGTCATCGTTCCTCTACAAGTGCAAATCGGTCCCTTATTTCAGTTAATGCATGATAATGCACGACCGCACACCGCAAGAGTTGTAAGACAGACTCTCGCCGCAGCTAACATCAATGTCCTGCCCTGGCCTGCTCAGTCGCCAGACTTGAACCCGATTGAGCATGCATGGGATATGCTACAGAGAAGAGCTCTGCCGAATATGGAGGGTATCCAGTCGCAAGAAGACCTTTTTTTGTTGTTGCAACGAACATGGGCGGCCATTCCACAGCGTGATTTGGATGAACTCATTTTGAGTATGCCAAACCGATGTTCTTGTGTTGTTAGTGTTCGCGGTAGAAACACGGATTATTAATTGTTTAAGTTACCCAATAAAATTTTAAAGAAAACTGTTATTTCAGTCTTTTTTTCGAACTTTAATGTTAGTGGTTCAAATGTCAAAAATCCCTTTATTAGGAAAATGGCAAATTTCTTTATTAATGCAAAGGTGACTTGGTTTATCGTTACTGTGACAAACGAAAACACTTTATTTGATGAATCCTTAAAGAAAATTTTAATTAATATCAATCAGGAGAAAAGTTATTGCAAAAATATATGTTGATCCCTAGACACTTTTGATGTGTGTATGTTTTATGTCTTTTGAGTGTTATATCAAACGATTTTATATTAATGTATGTTATGATTATAAAAATTACTTAGTTATTTTAAAATTATATCAATCGTTTATTATATTAAATTATGATTTTAACAAATAAAATTATAGATTCAGTTGTTATATCTTATAAATATTAGTTATTTTGTAATTTATACCATATATTACTTACCCGGTTGTCAGACTTTCGGGCTTCTGACGACCCGTAACGACTGTCAAAGATCCACGAATGACAGCCAGACCAACGGCATAACGTGCTTTCCGAGGCACGGAGGAGTCTCGATATCTCCATCTACAGATCAACCTCGGCAAGCGTAGCTTAACCTGATGGATCAAACCGTGCGTCTGTTATTACTTAGCCACGAGCTCCTCACGGATGTGCTGAATATTATTACCATCAAGTGAGAATTTGGCCTATTCATTTTATTCGACCTTGTTCAACAAGTTTTTTTACCACAATGGGGAACCTCTTGGCCTGCATCTCACCTGATGGTAAGTGATGATCCGGCCGAAGGAGGACCGGAATCCTCAACCACAGAAGAACTAGCTATCTTATTGTTATGGCAACACAACATTATTGTTATAACGAGAGACTTAGATAAGATGAAGTCTTCAGCGTTTGTAGAGAAAAACACATAAAATTAAAAATATCATTATTTATTGTAAGTATATCACAATGGTCATTTATCTTAAACTATATACAAAATATTTACAAGTTAAATTATTATCAACTAGAACTAAAATGAGAGAGCGGACGCCACAATGCCGAGATTATCAACATCGTGGTTTGTGCATCACTTTTTATCATGGCACCTTTGACTCAGAGCATCATTAGGTAAAGCGGGTTGCATCAGCATGAAACTTCAAGAACCTTCCAAGTAAAAAATTTACTTAAACAGAAAATTGTCTGGATACAGACCGAGTGCCACAAAAAAGACGTTTTCGCCCAGAATAGTCTTTTACTTAGCAATATTTTGTATCGATTAATTTCAGTGAACGATCCTAACCGAGGTGGACCGAGCAGTAATCCTAAATAATTGGGTTGTCGGGCGGTGTAGCTCACACTGCGTTCGGTGCTTGACGTGGCAACATGTCATGTACGGTTTCACAATAAGTCAATCGTCATCCCGAGGATGCCTCGTTGAGGACTCCGTATCATAGTTGCGACAAACAAATACGCGACAAATGCTAGGGCGACAGTACGATAGGTCGACCATCAGCGGTGCGACTGCACATCAGCTCGACGAACGTTAGTGCGACAGATTGTTTTCACGACAAACGACGGCACGACGAAACTTTTGATCGACGAACGTTAGTGCGATTGATTGTTTTCACGACCATCGATGGGACGACGAAACTTTTGATCGACGAACGATAGCGCGACACAATTTTCGCTCGACAAACTAAAGCAGACAAACATTTCTATAATATTTTGTTGCTAAGAGCAGATAAGTAAAAAAATGGAAACAGATTAGTTGGAATCGTTAACTAAAATGTGTTGCGTAATTAGATAGCTGGTCTTTGATGCATTATTCTAAGTACGTATCTGAAACAACCCGCCTTTAATATCTCTTCAAGACCTAGTAAGCTATCTAAATATCTACAGGGACGACCGTAGGGTCGTATACTCCATTCGACTCGACCTTGCCTTCATACACGATTTGCTGGAGCTGGTTCTCATATCCGTGCGGCTCTGACTCTTCCATCTTCTTCAACAAACTCCTTAATAAGATTATGAGGTAAACTTGGATTGCTGTAACAAAAATAATGTTATAAGATTATGAACAACGACTTCGGTACCTACCTACTTAAAACGCAGGACAGACAATATCGGTATCTTTCAAATCGTTCATCATCATGAAAATGGGCAATAATATTTTAGTAAAAATGGGGCATTACGTACGTACCTCCAGTGCAAGAGAAGAGGCAAGTAACGACATGGCCAACAGTGGTCTGCATTAACTGATGATTATGAGACAGGCCTCTCAACTGTCCAGCCGCGCGGCGCTAAGTGCGCATCTGTCAAGCTATTCGTGGGTGGTCTCCAGACCACCCACGAATATCATTTTTGAGACCTTACTACAGTGAAATAAGTCTTTTCTCAAAGTTGAAATTAGTTCACGAGAAAATCGCTTTTGAATGTTACGAAAATATAAGGTGTTTATGTGTTTATGCTCGTGACGTACACAAGAAAATTTTCGTATAGCAAGTCCATTCTCCATGTAGCAAGTAAGACAAAATCAGTTTTGGAGTTCAGCTATTAAATTGTACCAAAATTGCCTAAATCAAAAGATCATGTTATACTTACATAGAGCGGCGAACATAAGAGGCAGCACTTCGAAGAACATGTAGAATGCATGCATCCGATAGGACATCGTGACTGCTAAGTCAATGATCTGCACCAGAATTGATGCTACCGTTGTCGTCACAGCGAAGTAGTAGTAAGTCTTTATGTAATTTATTAGTTTCTGAAACAAAGATGACGAACGGTGAAGAAAAACATCGTGAGGAAACCTGTCCATGTCTTAGAACCAAAAATTCGAAGACATGTGACATCTACCAACCCGCACTGGGCCCGCGTGGTGGATTACGGCCCACTCCCTCTCACAGAGAGGAGATCGACCTGTGTCCAGTAGTGGGAACATTAATAGGCTGATTATGTTATATATTATGAAACAAAGATAGGAATGCGTTAAAAACTATTAATTAGGTGGTACTATAAGACCCATGTTCCGAGTTAGTCCCACCGAAGAATTTGGCCACTCCTTTGCTACCAAAGTACCAATGAGTGTCAATCAGTGTCTTTTGGGAATTTGATCTTTGTTCGATCTTCTTTTTAGGGTGTCCATAGCAATTATAGAGTCTGTCCAGAATATGGCTACCTACAAGTTTGGAACATTCAGTATCTAGCGTCCATCAGCTCCTGTGTAGCAGGCAACAGATATTAAGTGGTTATGGGAAATGGGAATGGGAACAGATATTAACAGGTATCCATGGTTTATGGGACAGTCAGTACTACATTTACACTCCAGGACAGAGTCATCTGTGAGTCTCCACCTGAGCCGGTTTTCCTTGCTTAGGTGTGGAAGGGTGGCGGTCGATTATCCACGCAGTTCGGGGCCTGATCTTTCCAAACTATCTGGACTTACCTAACATAATAGGTAAGGCTATCGCAGTCAATCAATCTGGCTAGCGTTTTTCCAACTATGTTGGTGTGGGGTTCCAGTCTAACCGGATGCAGCTGAATACCAGTATTTTACATGGAGCGAATGCCTATATGATTTCCACAACCCAGTAACTGGGTATACGATACCTTTTGGTAAGACTGGTTGTCAGACTTTCGGGCTTCTGACGACCCGCCACGACTGTCAAAGATTCACGAATGACAGCCGGAACCAACAGCTTCAAGTGCTTTGCGAGGCACGGAGGAGTCTCGGTATGTAAAGATGGTCACCCATCCACGGACCAACCCCGGCAAGCATAGCTTAACCGGTTGGATCAACCCGTGCGTCTGTAATTACTTAGCCACGAGCTCCTCCGCAGCTCCGAAGGTTATCACAGTATTAAAAAAATATATATATTTTACTGATTCATCTACCTAACAGTCTCCAGAGAAGGCCTACCTATCTTTTGTATTGATTAATGCCACTATGGTACCGCCAAAGAGTAAACTCAAGTTTTATGACCTGTTTATTGCAATATTGCTGTCAATAATTGCAATAATGTGGCAAAGTGGCATTCATCATAATGATAAACGGTGGCACATGATAACAATTGTGAGTATCCGCACATTATCACTTTATGTTCCTACGAAGTGACGTAAGCAGACAACTAAAGTCGCGCGCAGTTCAAGTTCCCAATACACAATGATCCAAAATACGCAGAAGGTCTCCGAGATAACCCGAGCTGGCGTAGAGAGAGGAAATACTTACTTAAGACTAATTTTTAAGACGTTATTATTTACTGGAAAGATACTCTGTGTGTCCATATTTCTTACCATTAAGGTGAAACAATTTGATATTTTTTCCATACAAACTTCGGAGGGGTTTTACTCCACTGTTTGACATCGTACATTCAAAATTTAACATGATATCGTTAAGTCTCATTATTAATTTTGAACTGTATGGAAGCAGAATAGTAAAATAAAAAGCCATTAAAAAGTTATAAGCCAACAATAACGCAACTTTGGGCGTAAATAAGTAATACAAGAAGTGTGAAATCTCGAAAACAAAATCCGTACCGACACAGAAAAATTATCGAAGATTTCAATAAATTATTTGTAATTGATTTATGCAGTGGTTTTTTCAGAAAAACCTTTTTTCCAAAGGCCTTTTCGTAATTTTTGACGCGCTCGTTTTACTAAAATTGGTCGGTACGGTGTTTCTGTGCGTGCGAACTATACGTTGTCCATGTAGACCAGCTTCTAACTGCTCATCACTGACACTATCTCTGTCGGACACGATGCTAGGTGAGACAGCTTGTTTTTCGGCCATGCCCACCATTGAGTTCGAGCCCGCGACTCTGGTTTAATAGTCTTCTTTGGAAGGAATCCATGTCCCACAGTAGCCTCATAGCCTGCTTGATTAAATACAATGATCTTCCGGGCTTTGCTCTACATCTGGCTTATCAGAACTTCCTTATTCATTGGAACATACAATGAGAATTCCGCCGAAACTATGATGGAAGCAATTTTTCATAATCGGTTCTTACAAACTGTGTTATTCAGCAGTACAACAGAAACGAGTCTACATAAGTAAGATATGAGATATGACTCACACTGTAGAGCGAAAAAACGCTCAGCTATGGGCCCGCAGTTCGTCGAAAGCAATATGCAATGAGTGGGTAATTGGCACGATTCTCATCTTGAACTAGCGTACTAGACCATATAATGGTAGCCTTTTTATCTTGTATTTTCTTGACACTGAATAGCCTTTTGCCTATTTGTATATTATTTACTTGGTTCTCCAGTTTTAGCCAACTAGCGAAAATTGGGTGTGCACTGTAATCCTCGCGCCATATGATATTATGGTACGACTGCCATCTGATGGCGATGATTTAGGCTAAGCGTATGCTGATACGCAGCTTAGGTGTCGCAGGTCAGCACAGTACACATTTTGCAGTGTAGGGCAGGCGAGGCAGACATAGGCCGCGAGTGCATGCTGCGACGCACCTGCACAGACACATTGGCGTCCTAGCTAGTACAAACAATAGATGTTTGGTAAAGAACACGTGACGAACTGCACGCGTCGCGCAGAAATCTGTACTGGAAACGCAGAGCAGGACAAACGCAGGCGGCGCAGGCTCGTGCCATGTAGCCTGCGCCGCAGCGTACGCAGCTCTCAGTACGTTCATGCATTACATGCACAATATCTGCTCTGCCCTGCGCTGCATGGAACTGCGTCAACTGCATTTCAGCATACGCTTAGCTTAAGGATGATATCGATAACTATCTTCAAATTACTCCGAGACAGATTTTCGGGATTTTGTCTATTTAAAAGCGATCATCGCGCGAATACGGGCCGGGTATGTCACTATATTTAAAAGCGATCATCGCGCGAATACGGGTATGTCACTATATTTAAAAGCGATCATCGCGCGAATACGGGCCGGGTATGTCACTATATTTAAAAGCGATCATCGCGCGAATACGGGTATGTCACTATATTTAAAAGCGATCATCGCGCGAATACGGGTATGTCACTATATTTAAAAGCGATCATCGCGCGAATACGGGTATGTCACTATATTTAAAAGCGATCATCGCGCGAATACGGGTATGTCACTATATTTAAAAACGATCATCGCGCGAATACGCGTATGTCAGTTTTTGACAGAGAAAAAGTGACAAGCGACGCGACGATCGCGTATTTGCGCGATGATCGTTTGT
This sequence comes from Conistra vaccinii, assembly GCA_948150665.1. Taxonomy (NCBI): domain Eukaryota; kingdom Metazoa; phylum Arthropoda; class Insecta; order Lepidoptera; family Noctuidae; genus Conistra; species Conistra vaccinii. The sequence continues at coordinate 4,318,735 of OX411331.1, read as the reverse complement.
AAATAGGACGCGGGGTTAGGAATTCGTAAGAGAACCGACCGAACGTCTTATCAAAGTCTCCGAAACCTAAGAATTTGTTTGATAATGATAAAGAGGAACTAGTTAACGTATCACCAGAGGACTGAATGACACAGTTACATACTTGTATAAACAACATTAGATATTATTAATTTGGTTTACGTTGTCGCGCGTTACACCGCTATGTCATTGTCTACTACTTAATTATTCATAGAAAGATTACCCCTAATGATAAGGGGGATAGATAACCTTATGAGATATCACTTCCTAGCTAAACTGGACTCTAGAGAAAGACGTCATGTTGTCCAGTCACCGATGACGTTTTTCTCGTCGTCGGTCGTTTATAATGATGCAGTAGGTGGTCAGGACTCCTGACCACCTACTGCATCATTACAAACGACCGTGATGAAATATAACTATCATGCTAGTCATTACTATCATGCTTGGCTAAGGGATTGGTGATGCCTGTATGTTATTATGCCAACACAGACCTCATCTAAAAACTATCTAAAAATAATAATACCAGCTTATTATTGTCCCACTGCAGGTCAAAGACCGCTCATACATAGAAGACACGAGCATTGATCACCACGCTTGCTTAAGACAATTTCAAACTTATACTGTCCTTACTATGTTTTTGTTACACGAATGGATAGAGTAAGAAATGAGTACATTAAGAGGAAGTCTGAAAGTGGCACCGGTGACCGAAAAGTTGTGCGGTAACCGGTTGTCATGGTATGGGCATGTGATGCGGAGGAATGAGGAAAATGTCGTGAAAAAAGTTTTGAGTATGAATGTCGATGGCTATAAGAGTAGGGGAAGACCAAAGAAACGATGGATGGACTGTGTGAAAGATGATATGGCTAGAAAGGGGGTAACTACTGAGACGACGACTAATAGAGAAGTATGGAAAAAAGGGACATGTTGCGCCGACCCCAAATAAAATTGGGATAAGGGCAGGAGAATGATGACTGTCCTTACTATGATTTCTTTCAGATATGTCAGCAATCTCCAAGATAAACTCAAAAGTTCATATCAATTGAAAAAGTCATATTGGTACTTGATTACGAGGGTTGAACCCACAACCTCCGTCATGGGCATCACAAAATAATTTAATCTTCAAAAGTTACCTTATGGGTTCCATAGAGCAGTATGGCAGTAAACACAACTTCAAGACAGTAGATGGCGACACACACGCCCTCTGGTATTGAGACCCCGACACTGGTTCCGTGGTAGATCGCGAACAGGCCGAAGTCAGTGTGCACCGAGTAACTGTAGACCCCCACCATAAACGCACTGAAGATCTGTAAAGGATTAAATAAAAGATTGTTTAAAGGAACACAAATTAATAGGGCTAACTAGGACCTTAATTCACAAACACACTTTCAATACATCTGATTCAATAATCTGAAGGATTCGAAGGAAATTACTATTCCATTGATTCATTTATGTTTGAAAAATTTCGTCTGCTGATGGACAGCGTAGGTAAAATGTTGTTGAACAATTTGCTCCCTCACCAAGAGCATTCACCTGTAATGAAACGCTACACATTCGATTTTGAGCATTACGTTACAATACTGCCTCCCTGACTGACAAGCATTCGCCTGTAATGTAACATTTCAGATTAAATATTACAGACATTGCGCACTGTAATACTCGGTTCTCCTTCCTCACTGATGTAATGCTTGAAATGTATCATTACAAGTTGCGCACTGTAAAAATCGGTTCTCCTCCCTCACTGTTGTAATGCTCGATTTGTATCATTTAGGTTGTGCACTGTAATGCTCGGTTTTCTTCCCTCACTGATGGAATGCTCGACTATGAACGTTACATTACAGAAGAATGCTCCCGGTGAAGGAGCACATTTAAAAAATTACCACGCAGGGTTTAACAACTTTAAATTGAGTCGGTCAGACAGTGGACATAATCAGTCAAAGACTCATCTTATCTTTCACTGTACTAATCCATAGTTAGAAAATTATTGCTACACAAAATGACACTTCCTAACGTTAATCATTTCCTAATTAAAGTATATTTGGTTTAATTAATTGCGCCGACAAATTACTAAATTAACAACGATACGGGGGAATTCCCTTTTTGTCCGTTACCTATTATTATAACTTAATCGGTTGAAGGACACTCAGTTGGCCGACACACAATAGAATTTTTATTCCGCCTGGGGGCGTTTAGTGTCCATATATATTACGTTGAACTTATAAATTGTCATAGTTCGAATCCCAGAAGCGATTATTATTTAGATACGTACATTAGATAGTGTTACAATCAATAACAAAACAAGAATGAACCTACATAGACAGTGTACCTACTATAAACAAAGTAGAAACCTACCTACTAACACATTAAAAACTTTTCGAAGTTGTCTGGTGGACTAATCACGGCGTGGGGGGGCGTAAAAATGGGGCATCTTTTGTAATTTTTGGTGGATTCTATTTTATAGTTGCTGAAAAAAAAAATGACAGGGACGTGTCTATAGCAGACCTTAAAATATTACTGCTCTAGAGGCATTATTCAGGATCAGGAAGAAAAAAGTAGAATGCATTTGTATGGAGAATCGCAGGCCCTATTCAGTCCTGTGTAGTCTGTTGTGTCCTGTGCAGTGGAACGTAGGTAAATCACGGAGTTCTTAACAGAATCAATTGAGATAGTCTTTGTATAGCTACTCATACATTACGTACTCCAGTAGTTTAAATGCTTGGCACTTAGCACAGTTAAGTAGGGTCAGTAGCAAAAGTGAATGATAAGTGCATGTTTGACTGTGTTTTAGCAATGGAAACTGCCTCATATGAACTATGCACTTCAAAAAAAGCTGCTAGAACCTAATATCAGAAAAATATTATTGCCTCTATTATGTTCTATAACTATCTTCTACTAAATAAAAATCTGAGATTTACTGTCAGACAAAGAAAAGAAAATAAGTAAATATGTTTATTAGCAGTAAACATGACGCAAAGAAAGATTAAAAACACGAAAATAACAATTTGGAAGAAAATATACGTCACAGCCACGCAAAACGGCCTCAGCCGCTGAGTCTAAAAGCTTTGTTCCTCCTATAGCGAAGGCAACACTAACGAAGGGTTTTTGATAAATTCATCCCCTAAAGAGGGTAGGGAGGATGAAAATTTCTACTGAAGTTCGTTTTTTATAAATGGGACGAAAGTGAGTTTATTAAATTTGTTTGTTTGTGACGCTTTCACGCTAAAACGGCAGAACAGATTTAGATGAAATTTGGCATATGGGTAGACCATGACCTATCCCGACATTCCCAAGGGATCTAGACTTATATAAAATTGCGGGGTGCAGGTAGTATTTCATAAATACAGAGATATTCATGTTTTTTATGTTGACTGTACCTAGCTGGTACCTAGGTACCGACTACACTATATGAAATATTATTTCTCTACGTGAAAGCTTTATCAAATTCATCTTCTTATTTATTTATTGAACACTTATCACGCTTTCATACAAATGACACGTTTGTCATTGATTGTTAACAGTTTATTGGTCTATCTGTGGGCCGTGACCTTACTGAGCATTGACTGACTAGTTAGTGGCGCCATCTATTACCATTCTTAGAGCAGATAGATTTGCATGCACTTTGAGGACTTTGTTATATTTTTAATGAGACTGAATTCATAACAAACAACCCCTATTATTATTTTTATCACAATTAAGTTGTTAATAATTAATCCTAAAACACTTCACAACAACACTACACAAAGTCGTGTCGCAAATATCAAACACGACACGAATTTGCCTTTACAACACTTCAATTTGTCTGCCACCGTAGGCGTTCGAAGTTAACACGATTAGCCACGTCCGAAAAAATTACGTCGTAAATACGGAAACAAAAAAATACTTACAAGATTTATGTAACCAAATGTGAGGACACCCCTTCGTAAGGGCATGCAAAAGCAGCACCTTCCAACGATGGGCCAATCGCAATACATGTTTGAAACGTAACTAAAAGTTGTTAACGAAACGGGAGTTTGGTGTGCGTTTGAGAAACACGCGCGCGTTGTCCCGGGTTATTGTCAGGACTGATGAATCAAGCTATTTGTCAACGTATTTATCTAATGGAGATGTCTGCCTACAGTGCCGGACATCTGAGCTGCTGTTATACTTCATAACGATGTATGTGACATGTACAATATGTAAAAAAGAACCCTGTCCGATCCGAGAGGGTGTTGTTAGGTAACGTACTGAGAGTATGTTTATGTGAAAATTTTCAGGAAAAAAGAAAAAAGAAATTCGCCACTTTTTTTTCAATGGGGAATTTTTCGGCCGCCAATAAAAAAGTTTTTTGAGGTTTTTACTTACCCACTGATATTGCAGGCATTTTTATTCGAAAATGAGTTTATGCCATGTGTAAATCTTATCCGAATGATGTCCTTTTAACTTGCTACGCACTGCCTGTGTGTGATCTGTGAATAAATAACACAAGAACAAACAGACGGACAAAAACAAGGCGCAAGCTTAGGTAATAGGAGTTCTTAGGCACCCTTTGGGTACAGTACCCAACTCTAAAAATCCTTTTTAGTTGCGTAGCAGGCGTAGCGTAGATCTTTAGCGAATACCTACCATAAAAAGTTATTTCTGTGAACATTCTCAATATTCGGTAGCTTAAACAAAATAAGCTTTTATAAACTCAAAACTCATACTCAAAGCATTTATTTCAATTAAACCATTTACAGGCACTTTTGAATTGTCAAAGAGTCGGTCAGTTAGTCAGAAAGTTGAAGCTAGTCGCCCATTCCAAAAAGTAGATCTCTGTGGAGAAAAGGACACACTTATAAATAAAGATTTTACAAAATCCTGGGTGTTCTTGTTGCTCCTATATATGAGAAAAATGTAAAAAAAAAACAAAAACGATTGAAAATATAAGATTAAAAATAAGCCTTGGCAGAAAAGAGATGACCAGTCTCAACTGACGGCGCCCGTTCACGACCATGACGCGCGGATCAGCACCATCCAGCTCAACCATTTTGTAGGGAACCGAATGATCCAACACACTATAATTCAAGTGGTATTATAACATTTTACACAGTACCCCATAAAAAAAGTGTGTACTTACTTTAGAAAATCTGAAACATGGTTGATCTAATTTATTCTTATTTCTAGTGTTAAAATTATGCCTGTCACTTATCTTTCGTAAAAGATGTATATATTTTTTCGAACATACATAAAGTTTTCATAATATACTGACAAGGTACCGTCATGTTGTTAATTTTTTTAAACAGTTCCCTTAGAGATTCGCATCTGTGGAGGTTGTAGATGGCTCTGAGTCTGACAGCCATCTTTTGCAGAATCTATATCTGCAGCCCGTCCCACAGCAAAATACCGTAAGACATGATGCTATGAAAGCAACTAAAATAGACCAGTCTCGCGGTATCCACGTCTGTTAGTTGGCGGATTTTCCAAACAGCGTACCTAAGCGGCTGAACTTAACCGCCCTGCAAGTGATGTTAAGTAAGGCACTGTAGTTTTGAGACAAGCGTGATCGCCAGAAAAACCATCTTGATCATCTCGCGTTACCGAATGTTACAAGTAGTGACATTTACTACTTGTAACACGAATCTTATGCATTTTGTTTTATTCTCATTTAATACCAAATTATTTACAGTAAACCAATTATGGACTTTAGGCATAGCATTATTTACGTCGTCATTCTCCTGTGCATGTCTGGTATCTTTAAAAATAAGTGATGTCAGATGTGTCATCATCAGCAAATAACACCATTTGTGAAGAAAGAGAGAAAAAAAGGAGCTCATTGACAATTTTATATACATGATATTATAACAACTACTGCATGAGCACATCCTGATTTTTTTCTAACCATATTTAAAAAAAACCCCATACCTGGTTCTGAATCAGATCAGTCGCTAAACTGTATAATGACGGAAACTCCGACACTAGACCCAAAAATAACTTCAACTCTATTGCTACGAAATAAGGACGTAAATAAAATGTACTTAATTATACTATTTACAAACAGTTCGCTGATAATAGTGATAACAATTTGACCTCCTGGAAAATCATACTAACCCAGTCATTTGTTTTTTAATTGAGCGTTAAGCACTTATTGTAATACATTGCTTTTTACGTACAGGAGCTAATACAAATTGCCATACAAAAGATTCAATGAACTTGAAACCTATCATTTAAATCGTTTTCTTTCGCCAAGCATTCTCGGAACCGATTCAGACTTCCCTAGTTATTGTTTTACATAGAATTTTTATAATGAAACGCATTAATTTTGTTTACGAACGGACATCATAATATTTATGCCGGTTTTTGGTATTTTTGTTGTTTTCCCAATGTTTTACATAACAGTTCTAATAAACATGTTTTCGATCAAGGCATAGGTAAGTACGAATAATAAAACTTGTAGGTAAACAAATTAGGACCCATAGAAATATAAATAACTGCGGTTCAGGATACATACAGAAACTCTGGGTAATCATTTTTTTTTAAATCCAAACAATTAGAAATTGAATGTTGTTTTTATAAAAAACAATGTTTGACATTATTTTTATAACTGAACATTGTATGAAAGATTATGAAATGATAATTAATTTTGAAAATTATAGTATTTATTTATTTTTTATTTATTTATTTAATACACAATTATAACACCTTTACAGACTACATCCAAGGCGATGTTATAAGTCACAATTTCTGCACAAAATGACAAAAGTGCAGGCTGTAAGCAAAATTATAGAGCACAAAAGATTAAAAATAATACAATCTTAATAGGTACATGACAATGTTTATAATATGCCTGCCTACCCTTTCAATAATTATTTGGGCCATTTGAATTAATTTCGGCAGGTTTTTCCCAAATATATCCTCCGATTCCGTAATAACGTTAATAATTCGTGCGGCTCGCGACATAGGTGAAAACTTGAGTAGGTTAGTTCTAGCCGCTGGCACGTCTAAAGCCGCCCTCCGACGGTGCGCCATATCGCGGACGCACGCGCACGACGCACCGTGGGAAACCTAGCGTGCGTGGTAGCGCAGACGCGCGTTGTACGCGTGCGTGGCGGTGCGTCCTCGTGCGGGCTGGTGCGCGTCCGCGATATGGCGCACCGTGGGAGTTGGCTTTAACAGAGCGGGGCGGCGACGCGCACCTACGCACCCGTCCGGTGCGCGAAGCCGCAGCGCTGCCAGCACCTCCGGGTGGTGCAGCAACCCTAGCAGTACGCGAGTCACGTACTTGACCAGTGCGACGTCCCTTCTTACTGCCAGCTTGGTGTACCCGACCATGCTCAGGACGAACAGACTCGGGTACATGAGGGGATAAAAGGGATACACCCCGTACTGTTTACGGTAAAGGAATCTCGCAAATTTGTTTTGAATTTTTTCCAACATGAGGCTGTATTTCCCTTCATGCGGATTCCAAATGATTGCACTTGTTTCTAGATGACTTCTCACAAGTGCATTATACAAAACTTTAACAGCTGCAGTATCGGTAAAATCCTTTCACTGTCTCAAGATGAAACCGAGATTTCTGAAAGCCCTGCCACACATCTCAACTATGTGTTTTCGGAACGTCAGCTCAGACACCATCTGTACACCCAGGTCTCGTCCATCTCGTACTGATGCTGTAATGGAGTACGCGCGCGGCTGTAGCTCATCACACAACACTTTTTAATATTAAAATTAAGTTTGTTGGATTTACTCCATTGGACTACATTATCAATGTCAGACTGGAGCCGATTACAGTCTGCAGTGTTCTGAACATTTAAAAATAATTTTAAGTCATCTGCAAACAGTAGACACTTTGCTTCTTTTACGACTGTTGGCAGATCATTAATTATTAAAATAAATTCCAAGGGTCCAATATTACTCCCTTGATTTACCCCCGAGAATGTGTGATAAGGTCTCGATTCATGTCCCGCAAACTCGACGTACTGTCGGCGCTCGCCAAGGTAACTAGCAAAGAACTTAAGCAAGTGTGGTGTGAATCCCATAGCAGAGAGTTTGCACAAAAGTACATCGTTATCCACGGTGTCAAAAGCTTTTTGGAAGTCAAAATACGCCACATCCACCTGCCCCCCGGCGTCAATGACGGGCGACAGGTAGTTGACAAATGACAACAAGTTACCCCCCGTACTGCGACCCGGCCGAAAGCCGTGTTGAGCGTCCGACAATTGAGAGCTCACTTGAGTATAAATACTTTTATGCAACACAGATTCAAATACCTTAGCGAACGCAGACAGCACCGCCACCGGTCGGTATCCACTCACGTCAGTGCCCGCACCCCCTTTAGGGACTGGGATAACTCGGGTGATCTTCCACTCGTCCGGGTAGTGACCCTCCCGCAAACACAAGCTGAAAACGTGCAACAAGGGCTCCTCAAAAATCATACGACAATCTTTGACAATGTAAGGTGGTATACCGTCAGGACCTACTGAACGTTTGGGCTTGAGACGCAGAAGCGCCGCGCGCAGGTCTCGCGCGCTGAGGCGGTCAACATGAACGCGCGCCGCTCCCGCCGCCTCGCCACCCGCGAGCTCCGCGGCTACCGGGTCCAGCGCTGGCCGTTTCACGCTGTACACAGAGTGGAAATACGCGGCGAAACATTTCGCACACTCCTCCTCCTTCAGCAATAAGCCGTCCTTTGTGACTTTGGGTTTATTGCGCCTCGATTGCTTACTCCTAATAAAGTTCCAGAACGATTTCGGATCCACTTGTAGGTTTTTCTGAAGTCTGTTCTGATAGACTTCATAGGTTGAAGCTATTTTTAATTTGACCCGAGTTCGTAAACAAGCAAACATTTCATAATCACTCTGTGATCCAGTTGTTTTGTATAATTTGTGATACCGCCACTTATGTTTGATATCCCTTATCAAATCAGATGTGTACCATTCTGGATAACTAAACCTAGATCCATGCTTATTTAATTTAATATTTCTCTTAGGAACGTAATCGTCAAGGATCTCATTAACTATCTTATAAAAATAATTTAAAGCCGCCTCGGAGTTCTGAATGTTTAATAAGAACTCCCAATTTACAAATCTAAAAGCATTATATAGACCTAGAAAATCAGCTTTATTGAAATTCCATCTGTTTCTATTGAGTGATGAAACACTTTCATTCTGAAAAATCCCCCGGTTACCCTCTGGTTCCCGATGAGAAAGTTTGGCGCTAATTAACAACGGCGGATGTTGTGTATCAATGTTAACTAAAGGTTCCTCAGAGAGTTGTACCCCTAAGTCACTTAACTCAAACGTTGACAATACTAAATCTAAGGTACGATTATTAATATTAACGACATTATTTACCTGCCGAAATCCACCGTAGGCAATAAAATATTCCAAATAACTTTGAACTTCCAGTTCCGTCGTAGATGGCATATTAAAATCACCTATCACCAAAACTTTGTCATGTTTAACACAAACATTCTCTAATATATTAAATAAATGCATATACTCATTAGCATCACATTTTGGCGGAATGTACACAACACAACACAAGAACAGAAAATGTTTTTTTCTGTGTACCGTCGCGCACACAATCTCAAATAAGGCCCTATCGACATTGTCAACAGAAACGCGATTTAGGTCAAAACGCGGAGAAGCCGCCAAAAATACTCTTCCTTGTTTTCGCCCGTCTGCTCGATCACATCGTAATATGTTGAATTCAGTTGGCATTAGTTCTCCATCATGAATCCCTTTATTGAGACCTGACTCTGTAATTGCAAAGAGATCATACGTCGATGCCAATAAATTGTTAAGGAACGTATTTGTTTTCGTTCTTAATCCTCGAACATTCTGATAATAAACTTGAATGCACTTATTGCTGACTTTGATTGCCTTTTGCTGGTTTGCGAGGGTTTCGAAACCACACCCATTGGCTGAATTGCCCATTTAATGGCCAACTATCCACGTTATTCAGCTTATCAAATAGTGATTCCGGAACTCCAACCATAAATGACGCATAGTCTCTTGCACTTTTCGGAACAATTTTTTCAACTTTAATATCTGCAGATCCACAGATTACCTCCACATGTTCGCCTATCGCCTTCTCAGTTGTGTCTGGATGTAGTGACCACACATGCAAAAATTTCTTCTTCTGAATTGCTTGAAGCGTAGCAATTTGAGTGTTTCCTCCTTTTTGTACGGCATTAGTAACCTTTTTAGTTCGTTTTTTACTATTAGTATGGGCAGTTCATCATCATCATCATCATCAGCCTATTTAAATGTTCCCACTGCTGGGACACAGGCCTCCTCTCTGTGAGAGGGAGTGGGCTGTAATCTACCACGCGGGCCCAGTGCGGGTTGGTAGATGTCACATGTCTTCGAATTTTTGGTTCTAAGACATGCCGGTTTCCTCACTATGTTTTCCTTCACCGTGTGGGCAGTTGCTAAAAATTTTATCGATCGGTATTGCACCATTCCAACAGGGGCGCCAAACCTGTTGTAAAAAAGAAAGAAATAAAAAGATTATATGTGCTGCGCGTCTCATTATTACAAAGTTGCGGTGTGCTGGGTGGTGCACTTGTCTGCTACGGGCGACCGGGGTACATACCCCAGTTTGCCCTCCCCCTAGATCCGGAGCTGAGCGACAGATTGACACGGCCTTCGTTTAGAAAGAGCCCCATAATGGTACAGCTACCAACCATGCTAATATTTAACCCACCAAGCAAGACCGGCTGTCACTCATGCTTACTAATACCAAAGACCATAATGACGGTTAGGTAGTCAGACCGAGGCATGGCATTCGGTCTTCGGTCAAACAGTAAGTAAACAGGAAATGAGTCAGTAAAAGGTCTTTTAATCTTTTCTGTGAACTCCCCAAAAATCCCAAGCGGGTGCGATACGATAAAATAATAAAAACATCCCACAATTCCCACATCCGGTAGGAGACCCCTATCAAAGTCCATTTTGCTATATTTTATATCTTTACTAATATGAAATGTAATACTTACTCGCCTAGATTTTTTTGCGAATCGAGGCGTAAGTATGTTCTGGAGATTTAGGTCAGATTACCTACCATAATCTATATATCTTTTTCGAGAAATGTTTATCCCACCAAAAACATTTTCTTGTAAACGACGTAATCATAATATGGCTCGCACTGTGAAAAAGTTATCACATCTCATGTAGAGCCAAGTTTCTAACTCTACACACCCTAACTTCACACACTCTACACCTTAGTCAAAATATTATGTGGCTTGGCCGTTTCCGGCCTGATCGCCGCGATTTGTTGGTAAGGCGTGTAGAACTCTACACGCCTTACCAAAAGAAGCTTGGCTCTACATGATAAATAAAAACGAAATTAATGAATAATTAACTATTGTATAACAGAAAAGTAATGAACAGTGAATAAATTTTTCACCTTACGCCCATAACGTCATATTATGACGGTAGCAAAACGGCAAGGCTGTTAAAAAAGAATGTTATAGACAATGATAGTCTCATATTTGTGCAACGGGTTTCTCCGGTGAAAATATGGATCAAGCAAAGTCGTTATTATTTGAATCTGTGTCTTCAGGCAAGCGTAAAATATGCATACGTAAAGACAAGCAACATAAGGAAAGGCATTATAACTCTGATCAAGAATACAGACAGTATTTATGACAATAGAATCGGGCATTCTGCCTTCTGTAATCTTTGACCACGTTGACGTTACGGGATTTAAACGATTAAAGCTAACTACGCAACGGTTCAGCAGCTACAAGAAATAAATACTACATAACATCATAATCATAACTGCAAATATGGGGGTCTAAAACGTAAACACACGTTGGCGCGGATAACGGGCCAGTCAGTACCTAGATATATTGCCTAGTGAATCAATCTGCCTCGCCCCAACTATGTTGGGGTCTTGGGGTCGGCTTGCAGTCTAACCGGATGCAGCTGAATATGCACTTTACATGGAGCGACTGCCTATCTGACCTCCACAACCCAGTAACTGGGTAATACGATAACGATACCCCTTGGTAAGACTGATTGTCAGACTTTCGGGCTTCTGACAGCCGGGACCAACGGCTACGTACTTTCCGAGGCACGGAGGAGTCTGGTACAGATGGTCACCCATACGCTGACCAGCCCGGCAAGCGTAGCTTAATCTGATGGATCGACCCGTGTGGCCGTTACTACTTATCCTCGAGCTCCTCTGATACTACTCCGAGCTTCTCACCTAGTGATAAACAGAATTTTATACCAGAAAGAAAATATACTTGTGAGTTCGGGAGTCCCGACCACCAGAAAAACCATCAGAAAAACTTTGTCAAGAGGGGAAACGCATATTCTAAATAATATTCACTGGAGTGAGAAGTGAGGCAATGGGGACTGACCTCTCCAACACTGTTTAATCTAGCCAATCTATCTATGTCAATCAGCTGATAGGTGAGCTCAGCAACAGCCATGTTGGATGTCACATAGATAACGTTTGCGTCAAGTACAACGATAGAAAGAGTGAGTCTGAGTATTATGCTCATCAGAGCTAAGAATCAAATACCTGAGCATATACCACCAGTATCTCAACGGGGAATCTTTGAGTCAGGTGTCTCAGTTTAGGTATCCAGGGCATGTTGTGATCGAAACACTACATGCTGACGCAGACATTGAGAAAGAGCGGAGCATTACATGTTGGTACATAGGTTTGCAGTCCGTGTGGTGCCGGACTTAAAGAATCGCACTACCCTATTTCTTCCCATGGGTGTCGTAGAAGGCGACTAAGGGATTACTAGAGAATAGGCAGCAGCGTGCACTCTATGCACTTTTAACACCATACTGCGATGGCCAACCCGCCTGCCAAGCGTGGCGATTATGGAAAACCCCCCCTAAAAATGACAAGCACCAAAAACAAACGGCCCCTGAAGCACAGAACCGGTCGAAGTGGCGGTGCTTGGGGGAGGCCTATGTCCAGCAGTGGACGTCTTTCGGCTGATATGATGATGATGACATAGGTTTGCGAAGTGTACAGCACAGGTAAAGATAACTTTATTCAGAGCCTACTGCCAAGCTTTTACACGCCCTGTGGATCAACTACACTACGCCTTTACGCTGGCCATACACCTCGGGCACTCCATTTCCGTCACTCCGCGCGGCGTGGATTGCGGCCCAACGCAGCCCAAAGGTCGAACAACCACACGAACACGGTCCTCCAAATGACCGTACCACTGCACTCCATTTCGCAGTCATTCTGTGTCTCAAGTTCTGTCCTGCCACTCGTGTAGACACACGTCCTGCAATGGTAGAATTGTTACTTGCGGCAGCTGCGGCATCATTATCAGCCTATAATGTTCGAACCCACGACTGTAAGTCGGGGCCGTTACCACTGGGCCACCACTGATCTCGAAACGTCGGATTTTGGATTATTGAATGTTTGCAAATCCAATATTTTTTACCACTCGTCCACTGGAGTGGATGAGTATTGGCTCAGGCTGCTTGCCTGATGAATTTTCGTATTTAATTTTTTTATTTTTTATTTGAATTTTATTTTATTTCATTTTCAATTATTTACCTAAATACATTAATTGATCTCGTCATGTTCATGACTAACATAGTTTTAATTAAGATAATATTTAAAATTAGTACTACTAATAAATAAAATATGGACAACAATTAGTCTGAATTATTTTTTATTTACAGATAATGTAAAAATATAGAGTCTAAATAGCACCAAAAAGCGTATTTGACAGAATTTGACTCTACTTATCTGTGACTTGACGTTGCATTTGACTTGAAACGCCAACGCTTAGCGCCAACAATGTTGAATTTTTCAAAGGCGCGCATTGCGTGATTATTATTTCTAAGCTTGTAGATGTGCAACATACCTGTAACCTTGCCGACGGTCGCGTCGTTTTTGATGCTATATTCGTTAAGATGCGGATGCATGGTCATCTTGGCATGGACCGTGGTAATTATAAATAAAATACATAATATTTATCGTTTTGCTAAGTGATTGCCGTATAAAAGACCGTCTTCCCTTTATCCCTGAGTGCTCTATCGGCGTTTGTGCACTACAACCGTCCGGCAGTCCGATTCCGACCTCCTAACTAATAAAAACATTCATAGGACCGTAAAAAATCGGACTGTCGGAAGGTAAAATTCTGTGCAGTGCACAAACGCCCTAGATAGCTGACTAAGGCTTATTGTACATGACGCCGGAGCCGCACCGATATTCATTCGTATATCAAACATGCGATCCGGCACCGGTGCGCGTAAATACAAAGGTGGATGCAACATCGACCCCCATAGTCTGTGCTGCATTATCTTGCGAATGGCTTAAAGCAGTAATAGTCCGTCCGAACCCAGCTGCAACACAGCGCTTTCAGGGGCGGATCCAGGATTTCATTTTGGGGGGGGCCATTTTGACAAGGTTCGGAGCTAGGGTTAAAATCACAAAAACAAAAAAAGACGTTTTCTGCATTTTTTTAAATTCAACCTTAGAGTTTTATCTTCATTTACGAGGAGGGTTACTTGCTAGTGATACTAAGTATGTCAAAGTCAAAGTCAAAGTCAAAGTATTTTATTTGTTGAACATAGGTAAATTATAGTACATGGTATAAAATCTGCGTAGTATCACTATGTTCTGCCTTGCAAGGCGTACAAATTAGGTGTAAAAAAAGAAAAAAAACTACAAACTAAATAAAACTGTTTCAAACAAGTACAATAAGACAGAATAATAAGTGGATAGGACATTTTTATCTTATGCTTCTATCATCTAAAAACTCATTGATAGAGTAGTAAGCCTTTTCAATTAAGAATTTTTTTAGTTGTGATTTAAAATGGTTTATGTTGGTCATGGTTTTTAAAGTTTTTGGTAGTTTGTTGTAAATCTTTGGACCCATGCCGAGACAACTCTTTGAGAAAAGTGCAGTATTGTGTTTTTTAGATTTTAGTGTGCTTTGGTGACGTCTAGTATTAAGTTTTCCAAATTTAGATAGATTCTCCTTAACAAATATTGAAATTTCATAAATATAGAGGGATGGAAGCGTAAGTATTTTTAAACTAACAAAAAAAGGTTTGCAACTTTCGGTGGTTTTTAACAAACATACGGCTCGAAGACATTGTTTTTGGGCCTTAAACGCCATTTCTCTATTGGTAGAGTTGCCCCAAAATATAATGCCATAACGAAGAGTTGTGGAGATATATGCATGATATGCAGTAAGGACAGTATTACGATTTGCAACCTTATTCAAATTGTGTAAAGCATAGCAAAATTGATGAATTTTTTTTACCATAGTCTCAATGTGTGTCTTCCATGTCATGTTTTCGTCCAGCCAAATACCTAGAAATTTGGTTCGTTCCGTTTTAATAATCTTATTTTGGTCATAATTAATGTCAATAATTTTAGGATTAGTTCTTTGATTAAATGTCATTATTTGAGTTTTATTAAAATTAATCTGTAAGTTGTTATTATTTAGCCATTGAATTATTAGACTTAAGCTACTGTTTATGTCATTTTCATATGAGTCACTATTTTTACCAGCAAATACTATAGTACAGTCATCAGCAAATAGGGTCATAGGATGTGGTATGGTTTTCGGAAGGTCATTTATATAGCATAAAAATAATAAAGGGCCAAGCACACTTCCCTGAGGCACACCATAGTAAGTTTTCCTCTCTCTCGATTGGTAATTAATTTCAGTTTTAGTTTGAACATCGACTGCTGAAATACTAGTTACCTGTTTTCTGCCAGTAAGGTATGATTTTATTAAGTTTAAGACTGCTGCTTGTGCAGATGTGCATGCTTGTTATATGTTATATCTTTGTATACACCTCAGGGCCGCTACCCAGGAATTCATTTCGGGGGGGTTGGGGCTGCCAACTTTTTTTAGAAGATAAAAAGTAGGTATTTCTGTTTTCAAGAACGGTAAATAAAGAGTAGGTACTTTATTAAATACTAATTATTGTTTTTTTGTGGAAAATCATTAAAAAAAATGATGCTACCATCTCAGATGTACGTAATTCAAATTGATGAAAAGCATCAAATTACTATCAATTTCAATAAATAAAATGCTGATTCTCTCTTCCCGCCACTTTGCAATCATGTCCAAAATAGTCACTTTAGGAGAATATAATGTAGTATGCAAGAGCGAGCGGAGCGAGCTCGAAATTTTTTGCATTTCGCTTCGAATACGTTGGGTTTTCTTTATATTTGACCATTCATACAGAAATAGAAGTAAATTTATCGACTTATCAGATTTATGTAGAAAATTTAGATAATTAAGAGAATGTAGGATGCAGGAGCGAGCGAAGCGAGCCCGAAAATTTTAGCACCCCGCCTGGAATAGATTAGACTCTCTCAGACAATGCTGAAGTTGCTGGAAGTCATTCAAAACAAAGTCATAGTCGATCGTACTATTACTGCTTTTGTAGATTTTAAAGTACACTTATCTTTGACCATTAATACAGAAATATAAGTAACAAACGGGAATACATGAATTGATTGACTTATCAAATTCATGTAGAAAATTTAGATAATTATGAATGTAAGAGCAAGCAAAGCGAGCTCGAAAATTTTTGCACCCCGCCTGGAATACGTTAGACTGTTAGACTCTCTCAAAGAATACTGAAGTCAATCAAAACAAAGTCATAGTCGATAAAAATACCAATATTTAAGCGTACCGTTACTGCTTTTGTAGATTATAAAGTACGCCTTTGCGAAATAGATTACAATTATATGTATTAGAGTACGGAGGTACCCTAGGCGGGGTGGGTTGGCCCCCTTGCCTACGGCCCTGATACTCTTGTTGTAAAGAACATATTTCTGATTCCTGATATACCTACCTATGAATATCTATGCTGTGTAAAAGTAAGTGCACCTGAATTAAATCGAAAGTATAGAATTCCTCGGTCGTTTGGGGGGGGCCATGGCCCCCATGGCCCCCCCCCTGTATCCGCCAATGAGCGCTTTGTAGTGCTACCAACAACCGCTACTTCCAAGTTGCTCGCAGCTAGGCAGGCTATTTACTATTATCCCAAGGTGCGTTATGTCGCAAGCAAGTTTGATAGGTATCAAACTTGCTTGCGACATAACGCACTTTGCACAGCTTATAAGCTTGCATAATGTCTTTCGGAGCCGAAAAATTGCAGACAGTTTTCAAATGTCTGTGGTGTAGTCGTGTTTGTAATAATTTATTTGCATGGACGCTGCTGCGTTACAGAACAGCTACTGTCTGTGCTGCATCCACCATTGTATTTACGCCACCGGTGCGGCTACGGCGCCATGTACAGGAAGCTTTATGGATTCTATCAAAACGACAGGTAGCAGCGACATTCTTGCAAACTGGGGAAATGATGAGGATGCCCAAAATATTGTTTAAGAGGGTAATTGGAGAGCCCATATCCACAATATTTTTATGAAATAAAAAGTTCTAAAATGATCATGAATTCATGATAGAAGTAAGAATGAATCAGACTAAGTTGTTAAAATGCCCGAATCAATTGCAGTCTCTGAATAGATAATAATAACCCACGAGCAATGAGTGATTGCACCCATAGAACTCGTAAAATTGTATGAGAGCTGTGTCACGGTCGTGTTGGGTCTCAGTACACCAGCTGCTCACGGCTCGTCAGCCACGTACCTTCAAATAATTAAACTCAATTTCTTACCACCAGTTCCGGACCCTATTCTACATCGCGTGGTTCATGGTGACTTTTATATTGATGTACAAGCCGAATTCAAACCACACTGAGTCACAGCCCGATGATGAGAGCTTCTATTTCGTATTCCCGTGCTACATCACCCTGATGGTCACAGAATGCTTTGTTTTCATGTTCGCTATTTATCTAGGAGTTGGAATCTACAGAGTATGTATTTATTAATTTCATCATCATCATCATCAGCCTATTAATGTTCCCACTGCTGGGACACAGGCCTCCTCTCTGTAAGAGGGAGTGGGCCGTAATCTACCACGCGGGCCCAGTGCGGGTTGGTAGATGTCACATGTCTTCGATTTTTTTTTCTAAGACATGTCGGTTTCCTCACGATGTTTTTCTTCACCGTTTTGAGAGCAGTGGTGATGAAGTTATTTACACAAAGTAAAGCACCTGCTTGGGTTCGAATTCGAACCCACGACCACAACTCGTAAGTCGGGGCCGTTACCATGGGCCACCACTGCTCTTGAGTTATTAATTTATGATACTTTAAGTACCATTTCTTCTTTTTTAGTTAATCAGCCCCCGTTGTACCGTATGCACCATTGACCTGCACCATCAATGGTGCAGAAGAGACTAATTAGTTTCGTTTGCACCATGAACGAAAAAAATATTTAAAAAAAACGCGTTCCGTCGTATTTCTCTTATCCATTCAACAAAGTGGTAGTCAGGCTGTCTGCACAGGATGCGTCAGAAATAACTACATTTAGGTATCGCTAATTTTGGAGGCTATTAATAAATATCCCCATATTTCAACACACATCACTTTCCTTTGAAATATGGGGGAATATAAATATTTAGAATGATGATACGCTAAATTATTGGTGACCATAATGACATACTTATCCGTGCAAAACATCATTGTAGATTTTTTTTCTTTTTAAAGTAAGACACAGGGTACGCCAAGCCAACTGAGCTTTCATTAATTTTTCAGGAGACCCCATTCGAACTGCAACAATACTTAATATGTCGTTGTTGCGCATTCTTAGTTGAAATCATCGTTTTAGTGTGTCTGACCTTCAATCATATGTACTATGTTGGGTGGTACTTAGTGTTCCTTATGATTGTCAGTAAGTACTCTATTACTTACATTAAAATCTACTAATATCAAGACCTGGCCTGGTTTGGTCAGTCCAGACTTACCTGCTTAATTAAATGAAAGTGGGAACCGAATAAGTACACATGTGTTCCCAAAAGTGTCTAATGTGGTTGAAAGTTTCCCCGCACCCACACCAGAATAGCGGGTGCTATGGCGCATCTTGTGAGAGGTCTATGTTCAATGTGCAGCAGTGATTTGCGATCAGTGGAGATTGAGAAAGCTAGGTTCGATTCGCGTTTAATATTACTACCGCTTTTTCAGACCCAACTGCCTAACGAAAGCCTAAATCTTCCGACGTCAGTACATTTTTAGCTTTTATTACCTTTGCCTTTGCTAAAATTCGATGTGCCGTAGTTATGGGCCTGGTACTGAAACAGTATTTTTATCATTACAGTTCTGGAATTATACTCGTTCATCGTTGTATATAGCTATTACATGGAAATTGTAGAAGAACAAGAGTGCGAAGATACTGAACCGAATTTTAAAAGCGAGCTCAGCGAGCTTGGTCCAGACTCACAGGCGATGCAAAGTATGCAGGGGTCGCAAGATACGCGGGGAACACGATGTAAGGCAGAACCGTGCTTTCCGCCAGAGCCGCGCTCTACGCCAGAGCCGCGCGCTACGCCAGAGCCGCGGGATACGCGAGCGTCGCGAGATAAGCGAGCGTCGCCGTCGTCGCGACACTCGCGACACACGCGAAAGATGCGCGATGAGCAAAATATATCATAGCGAGATATTATTCCAGATTGACGAGATCCGCGGTGTACGCGAAAAATGCATGACGTGTCTAGGCCACAAAAAGACTCTCTTATCTTATTGATGGCAAGTAATCGTTTCGTAGATCCCTTACCCCAATCGACTGAGGGAGCAACAAAGGCTAGAGCCCTGCCGATATCTACGGTTAATTTATTATTTAGAATATTGTGTGAAGCCAAGAACCAACCTACTTTTAATTTGCGTGTTAACAATTATTATTATAATAAACAATGGTGATATAAATAATGCGACCAACGTAATGTCTCTAAATGAATTGCATCGACAGCATTTTACCAGTGCGACCGCGGCCAATTTATCTAGGAAACATTTAGGCTGAGGCTACATTAGGCCGCGACGCGACTTGCGACACATGAGCGATTAAAACAAATAAATGAATGCTCACGAATAAGGCTACACCGTACACCAAAATATTACTAGCGATCTTTGATTTCTTTATGCGATAGGAACAATATTACTGTAATCACTGCATCGGCTACATCAATATATCAGCGAAATTAAAGCGAATTTATTAGAATTTTTTTCACTTGCACAACTAGTTCAATAGTGCTATTAAATATGCGTGTGGCTGCATTATGCGTATTCATTGCATGTGTACTGTATAGCCACGTCATCGCCGAATATACGCCTGATTTTCGCTTATAATGTAGCCATACCATATTTATCTCGTTTCGCTCAAGTCCAGTCGCATCGCAAATCGCTATAGTACGACACAACTTAGATGTAGCATCGGCAAAATTCGTAAAACCGATCACCATCCGAACTGAGTGCGCCTTCGACATCACCAAACTTCATTACTGCTTCAGGTGAAAATGATCTTTCGAAAACGCAATAAATTGTACAGTCTTATAGCCAAATACATTCGTAAAATTGAAATGAATGAATGAAATTTTTCAAATCTATGCTACATCTAAGTTGTGTCGTACTGTACCTACTGTAGCCTCAGCATTAGTGTCCGTCCTGTAAATAAATAACCATCTGAAAAAAACTTTGAATCATGCATAAGTACCTACAGAAAACGATAAGACATTAGATAATACATACAATATTAAAGGCTCGTGCAGACTAGCGCGATTTGTCGCGCTACGTGACAGCGGTAATTGTTCTACTGTGTAGTTTTCTTAGAAATTGCTTTGTTAGAGTCGCGTCGCGCCGGACTGCACGACGCTTTAAATTGCAGTAAGCCGACGTTTGCACGGACGTAATAAAATCGCTGCGATTTTTTTTCGCGTACTGGATTTTCGACGCTCTGCTTAGCGCCGATAGTCGAATATCCAACAGTGTATTTTCTTGACGCGCTGAGATACGCGCTGAAGCTGAGCTCTGTTAGTTATTCAACTCTCGTCGCTTAGCAGAGCGTCAAAAATCCAATACGCGAAAAAAAATCGCCGCGATTTTATCACGTCCGGCGTCCCTGCGACCGTCGTCGCGGTCGGCTTACGCAACTTGGCAAGATAAGCGCCTGAGTAGGTAGGTACGTACCTACTTTTAATTAGATCACAGTCACGAAGATAAGTATATATATATATATATTATCCTACTTTCACAATAACCTAAAAACACACCCAAAACAATCTAGGTTGATGGCCAACCGAAATAGTTTATTTACTAATGGTTCATTGGTAATCTGTTATCGACATCGCCCTTTCATATCCATACATATCAGATAACACTCAGCTAAGTTATTATCAGAGACAAACCCAACACCTGCCGACATTGCTTTATTAAACATTGTTCACTAAAATAAGTACTGTACTAAGCAATAGTTTGAAAATAGAATCAGTCTGACTGTGGTTGTGATTTATAGTTTTTTGTGTTAGTGACTAATCAAAGCCATGGGTATCGAACTGCCAAGGTATAGCAAATGCTGTTATTGCATTCCTTTAAAGATTGGAGTTTTAATCATCGGATATATTTCCCTCGTGAGTACTGTTTTTTTAATACCTTTAATAATTTCATTTGACAGTGTCTGTACCTACTGTAACTACACCTTCTACTAATTTCATAGGCCATCACTAAATGCAATAGAAATGTATCAGAAACTTAAGTCTGTCTCTATCATCTTCAAACGATTGACAAATAGAACGATGACATGGGGTTTAGAGATAAAGTGACGTTCAAACGTCAAAAATTTAAGCAAATTTTATTTTTTTAAATAAACGCCTCTTAGCGCTATTGTGGTACAAGCGGGCCCTGGAGTTTAGCGCCTGTTATTTTTAATTAGCCATCAGCGTCACGTAATCGTCATACAGCTACCATTTTACTAGAAGTAGGTATTTATAGTTTTTCTAAATTCTCAATAATTATTGTGTATTTTAGTGCATTTCACCTTCTAAAGAAGGGGATGCGCTACGGTAGTCTACGAAATTCAAATTTTTCTTATGTTTTTTTGCAATTTTCAGGTCAGTGTCTGTCAGGTTGTATCTTGATTAAAATATGTTTCGCGACGGTAACAAATATGGCTTTACAGATTTATAATCATTAGAATCAGCAATACAACTCCTTAAGTTTGCATAATCCTCAAATGTTATTGTATCATGAAATAGTCATTCAATAAGATTACATGAACTTAGAGAGATAATTCTGTTTTCAAAGTTGGACAACTGCCCCTAGTAAAGACCCATGGTCCAACTAGGGTAGTGGCACCAATAAATGAACGATTAAGCTTTTTTGACAACTTTAAATAGCTGTAACTCAGTTATTACATAACATTCATGCATTTTAGATTTTTTTAAATTAGGCCATAATCCTCAGGATGTGACTGATTAAAAAAAGATCCGTCTAGATCTACAATTTATTTTTATAAGTTGCTTTTTGTACAAAAAAATGGGATTTACCCCTATAGTTGAACACTGAGCCCTAATTATGAACATTTTGGACCCTTTACTTGAACTAGCATTTTAATACCGACATCGGTCCACCTTGTGGGGGCGGGCTTCCAACGCTATGTCTTCCAGTACGCGGTCGCAAATCCAGAACCTTTCGGCCCCATTCAGCGAGCAGTGTGCCCTGCCCACTGCTGCTTAAGTTTGGTAATTCTTCGGCGTATGTCGGTTACCTTGGTTCTCCTACTGATCTTTTCATTTCTGATTCGATCACGTAAAGAAACTCCAAACATAGCCCTCTCCATTGCCCTTTGGGTGACTTTCAGCTTGCTTATGAGACCCATTGTGTTGTGAGCGACTACGTTTCAGTGCCTTATTAGGTCATCACTGGCAACACGCACTCGTAGTTCACAATCGCTAAGCAGAGAGGCAGTTTATGCTCTTCGGTCTACGGTGCTAAAGCTTTTGGGGAATCTGGGAGGCTGGAAGTTGTCAAACCAGCGCGCGAGACGATTCGTGATGACTCTTGAAAGTAGCTTGTAGTCAACAACTTCTGGAGGGCTTTAAGAATGGGTTTTCCATCGGCCTTCAGGAGTTCGGCCGTAATTCCGCCATCACCTGGCGCCTTGTTGTTCTTAAGCTGCTTCAGAGACATCCTAATCTCGTACTAGCTGACGTCCGGGATGTCTTCGGTATACTGTCGGATAAATCTAGCTCTTGGGTGGTTTGCCAGATTCGTGACAGGGTAACTGGTTGACGTGTATAGAACCTCTCGACCTCTCTCAGTAGTTCAGGTTGACGGATACGATTCTGCCATCTTCAGTCTCGCAAACTGGCTCTGCCCAATAGACAGGTCTTTGCCACTCGCTGCAGGTCTTGAAAAGTGACCTTCACCACAATAGTTCACAATACGGAATACGGACTGTGTTAAGGAATACAGTCTGTCTATTTAGCTGAAGGTATTTGAGTGCATCATCTGAAGACGATTAACAACAATTCAATTCGTTCATTTTTTGGATTAGGTAAAGGACCACAAAATGAACGAATAAAATCATTTCAGCGTTCAGCTTATGGCACGAAACCCAAAATTTGAACGAATAAAATATGAACATATTCCTTAGTTCAAATTTTGGGCATGAATCCTAAAGATGAACAGTACAAGATTTCATACTAAAATAAAGCCTTAAAAATAATCAAAAACACTAAAATAATGTGTTCAACTTTTGGTAACTCAGTTCATACATTTATTAAAATTCATTTGAGTTGATTTGTTTTGGTCTATAAGCGTGAGTTTATAAGTAATGATAGCTGTAAAAATATGCCTTTACACCATTACCTGAACGCCGTTCATCTATTGGATCAAGCAAACAAAATTGAATCCATTACTTGAACAGTAAATTTCTCTAAAAATACGGTAAATAATGTTTAAAACTATCAATATACTCAAAGCCAGATATAACAAGATTTTATTCTAACCAAATCCACTGAAATCTATCATTAATTCTTTCTTTAAGCTGACAAAATTCTTAAATTAGGAGGGCACTTTCCTTAAGTAGGTTTCCATATAAAACTGATTTTCGGCGGAAAGCGCTCACACAATGGCAGACTGCGAGCGCACCTGAGTTGTCACTGCCAAAGTTGTTATGTTATCGGGAAGAAAATATGTTACCATAGCTTGAAAAAAATATTGCAGACATGTATCTAGCGGGGTTTTTTTTTCGAATTTTTCGGTCGGTCGTTCATCTATTGGGGGTCGTTCATCTATTGGTGCCACTACCCTAGTTGGACAGAGCAGTTGGACCACTGCCCCGGACTGAATTACATAATACTTATTGATGATTTTTATGATTATAATTATATAAATAAACATTTTATACTGCCGCAAATCATATTTAGATCAACATACAACCTGATACTGACCTGCAAATAACAAAAAACGTAGGAAAATTTGAATTTCGCGGGCTAACTTTATTTCTAATAAGCCCTTGTATTTTCAGTTTGCGTCCTGCATGACCCTCGCTACGATTTCGTACTCAATCTTCAAAGTGTCAGAATTCGTTAAGAATAATAACAACAAGCCGAATCCTGAGCATCCAGCTAATGAAGTATCGAAGGCAGCCTTGGGCCTGTATATCTCCTTCGCCTACTATCTACTAGTGTTCCTGTTCAGTTTTATCATTAGTCTCATTTTAGTTATTGGAACTCATGCTGTAAGTACCTGAGATGGATATCATGTACCTACCTACTTGGATTTGAACTAAGTAGGAAGACATACCTTCAAAGTTCCTTCAAAGTCTACAAAACTTTTGTAAACTTTAGTAGTTTACAAAAGTTTTGTAGACTTTGAAGTGGGTTATACGTATGTATAAGTACATGCGAATTTAAAGTACGCGGTTTTTAAGTTCGAGAAGTTACTCGGCTCGCCGTCGGTGACACACGTGAAGCTTTCTCACACTGTATCGCGATGTTTACAAATTTTCTGAACCAAACTAAACATATATTACACAATGACAAAACAAAATGCTGGACCAAGGTGGACTACGAGTAAAATTTCTAGCCTGTTGGATCGCCGACGAACTTACTCGGCGTCACCGAGCCATAAGTACGCCTACTTGATCGCGCGTCTATCACTCCTTTAATAGGTATTTTTTCCCTCTTACTTCGAGTCGAGTTATGTCATCGCTTTCTAGTACCAGTGAATGTGTCACCTTTGAACTGCCAAATATACAGCCTCTACTACAGGGCGGGTACAGTTAGTTTTACATAAAGCAGTTCGCAGACTTGGCAGTGAAAAGTAATAGCTTAGGATTTATAGGATTACCTACTGAGCGACTGACTGTCACAGCTCAATCAACAAGCTCAATCAGCTGATTTAGGTTCCAGGATATACAGGAAATATGGTGCTATTCATTTGTATTTCAAAGAAATGATTACTAATGATGAGCATGAGTATGATGATTGATGACAAACCTTTGTACCTAATTACCCGGTAAAAAAACTGCAACAATCAAAATTCTTCTAAGTAACAAACATGAGTTAATGATTAGATTGTTATCTTATCTTTCGCTTACTCATGTTTTTATAATTTATTTAGATTTCTATAATTTTACTTATAGATCCGGACACAGAGCATGTAACTTTGATCCGGACTATAGTAAACAAGATTGGTCGAGCTTCTGTAACTAAGTATTTCTATAACTAAGTAATTCCTTTTGGCGCCACGCACACACTGCAACTTTTTTTTACAACTATACTTGTGACACCCCACCCAACATTAATGGCCCTACCTACTCCAAAATGGTAGTGTGACATGTCTGTTCATGACCTCACAATGAAATTTTGTTCTTCTATTTCAGGGCAAGCCCAGCTACTTGAGATTCTACTTCAAAGCAACTATGTTTTTGTTCGCTTTGAGCATCGTACTGGTGGTGGTGACGGCCGTGTTCATGGGATTCTTAGCCACAATTCCCGTTCTCAAGTGGTCTTGTAAGTATAATATTATTTTATTACTGGTCCTCCTGAGTTGAATAAAGAAGAAAGAACCCATAGGCTGGACAGAGGGGGTAATCTGCGGATGGACAGCTATAGCGTTTCATGGCATCTGGCCTCTCAGGGTAGCCAGTGCTATCTCATGAGGGCTGGTACTATACCTACCTATCCTTTACGACACTTTTATTTCGGACAGACTCTGAGTAGGTAAGTTACCTACTAATGTAAAGGCGCCCCTTGTAATCAAAGTTCGAACTGCGAATATCTCAACAGGCAAACAAAAGTTTTGAAAAATCGAGGAGATAACTTTATAAACCTAGTGCGAGTCGCACACTAAGGGTTCCGTACCACCGTATAATTAGCAAAATACCCCGAAGAAAAACACGTTTCTTGTAGTGTACCTATATAAAAATTAAAACAACAAAGTAAGAAATTAACCGGTTAATAGGCATTCCTTTAATTTTTACTTAAGTAATTTTGTTTTTATTATTGTTTAGTATAGAAATACACAATCTGTGTAAATTTGTCTACATATTACGGTTATCTGACAGACAGACGGACGGACGGACGGACAGCGGAGGCATAATAGTGTTAAGGTCCTGTTTGGCATCCTTCGAGTACGGAACCCTAAAAATTAATGTTCTTGCAACTGTTGTGATTTTTGAAATATTTGTATTGATTTCAGATGCGTTTCATTTAAATGGGCTTTTGTCTTCTGTCCGGCTCTGCGGTGATTATTTTTGAAGGTAGTCAGAGTCTGTCAGAGACTTAGAAACTTCCAGAAAATTTAAAACGTTTTCTTTTTTTTTCAGTTACTCTTCTGGTTTGCATGATTATGGTTCGAAGTTACTATTTGATACTGGAGGAGAGAGAAAAACCGCCCGTTTATGAGTTGCAGCCATATGTTCCTGTTCAACAAGGTCAACAAGCACCGTTGATGGCTTAAATATAACTGAGGACTGTTTATTAGTTGAATGTGTTATTTAAATATTTTAGGTACCTATTAGTTTAGTTATTTTTAATAAAAATGTATGTTGTGAATTTTATTAAGCTTTTGTTTTTTTTTCCAAAATATTGTCTATCTTAAAATTGCGCGCCGGTGATATTATCGCATGGTTATAAGATTATGAAGCAATAATTGATTGATCGCTACATAATCTTATAACGTGCCGTTATGCGATAATGATGAGTTTAACCAACTCACAATCTTACTTACTTACCTCAAATAATTACAAATCACTACAAACGCACAAACAAGTGCGTGCCAAACCTTCCTTTGATTTTTATAAGTCGCAAACTAAGTAAGATTTTTATAAGTCGGAAAAATCGAATCGAAACGTTGAAAAAAAGGCTGCGAAAAAAGTCGCCTCGATTAAAAATCATCCGTGCGAGCGGACCATGGTTTTTATATTCCGTAGACAGATTCCCTAGATAGAGAAACTGGCCAGTTTGTGCAAACAAAACGAGAGATGCTTGATGATGTTTTATTTTTAATTGTTTAGTTTTTTCTCAATAAATGGCTTTATAGTGGTTTTACTTTCAGGCTGTGCAAAAGCCTGTGAAAAATAGCAAATAAAATATTTAATCCTAGCAACACTGCAACGAAATGTCAAGATATTATAGTACCAAATAGAAAACGTACAAAAACTGCAAAACGTATCGGATTTCTCTTTTTGTCTCAGTGCAAGACACGTAGTCAGTCTCGTTCCCACAAAACATTTTAATTTTATTGCATAAAATACGTAAAACGTTGCGATGTGATCTTGATTTTTTCATTGAATATTCTTGAATTCTTCGTAATTTACTGTTATAAAGTAATGATATCGGTTTAATTTAACATTTTAACATTATTAATAACTTTATAAGAATACGAAATGGCTAGTTTATCTAGCAAACAAAGTATTACCGCTGCCCAAAACCAGGTTCGTAGAAGCGTGAACGCGCGAACCTTACAAATTATCTTTGTATTTTTATTAAAATCAGTCGTATAATGTCGCCTTCCTGTAGAATACACAACAGATAATAAAAAGATGGTGTTTATGTTCAAAATCGTTCGGTTTTAGCTTGTAAAATGGATAAACGAGGCGGGATTGTTAGAAGGCAACCGCAGAGCAGACTGTCTGAGGAAAGCGGTGGAAATCTTGGTTCACCAGTGTTCTTCAGTGCTTCCACAGTATATGGAAAATATCCTGACCTATTACAACGACAAATCTACAGACGTGAAGAAGCTTGTAATCACTTTTATCGAAGAATTGAGGTAAGTTGCCACTGGTAATGATAATGGCTAATTGTGATAATAGTTCATACTTCTTTTTAGTAGCTCCTTGCCTTATGAATTTTCATTTTTATTGTTCAGGCTACCTGTTATTATAGTTGATCGTGTTCCTTGGATGATCACATCCATTGTTATAATTATTTCCCTCCACATTGATTAGTGTAAGTATTCCTTTCATTAAAAAGTTAAACAGATTTTACAATTTCACAAATTTTGTTAATTGACTTTAAACTGAAAATCCTCATTTTGCATTAGGGCTGTAACAAAAGTAAAAGTTTAATTGGGAAAAAGAAAAGATGATCTTAAATAAACTCAATTAAGTTCAATCCCTATTTTAAACAGAGGCGGCTCTAGCCCATATAGTGCCCCTGTGCAATCAATACCCTGGCGCCCTCTAGCAGTGGCGGACTAAGCCTGTCGGGGACCAGGGGCAGCAAAACTAAATGGAGGCAGGAATGAATCATTAGCACACTGCCTCGAAAAGGTTAGGTTTTCTTTTGATCATTGATACAGAAATATCCCGGATAGTTTGTGGAACAGAAAAGCTAGAGGATTAGAAGAATATAGGATGTTAGAGAGAGTGAAAGCAAATTCAACAAATTTTACAGACAAAATTGTAAAAAACAAAAAATACTTTTTAATCAGAAACAGAAATTACTTTGTTGACCCATACCACATACCGAGCCACCATAGCGAGCGAAGCAAGCTCTTAAAAACACCCAACCTTGAATAAGTCAGTTTTGTTTTGACTATTCATACATAAATAAAATATTACTACAGTACATAAACACTTGAAAATATTGTTACTTGTAAATTGCACTTATACATACATGTATTTCCACAATAAAGTTTTGCAAAACAAACTTGTATTATTATTTATTTCGCAAGAAATAAACAGGGAGCATATGAACTAATTGACATTCATGAACTGAATCAAATGAATAATAGTAACAATGCTATGCTATACATGGAAAATGTAACATGAGCTAAGTGTTTTTATCAATTATCCTACCTTATGCTAGATTGTAATAAATTATTACGAACTTTTGTTCTTATTAAATACTGAAAAAAAAATATAATTTTCCATGCAGTAAGCTCCACCCGCAATACTTACCGAAGATCATTGCCCAACTACGTCAGCTCGTCAGTGACTCGGTGATTGCTGTTCAGAAGAGAGCCATCCAGGCCTCCAGCATTGTATACCGAAACACACTGGTGTGGATATGTCAGGGTGCAACAGAAACTACCGAGATGCAGTTTGTTTGGAAGAATATCACAGAGCTGAAGGTACTTGTAGTTTGTGGAATTGTCTTTTTTAATTTTAATGATTGGTGTTATTTTACCCAACCACGTTGAGTAAGGAGGGTAATGTATTTTGTAGGTATTTATTTAACAGTAAATGTACACACATATAAACAGACAAGAAATAAGAACAGAAAAATAATAATAATTATGTATGTACAACGGTGATGCTTATTTTTTTAAAGAAATCTTTTCCAGCATACCTGCGATAGACCAAAAATACCTAAAACCAAAAAACTATTTACTTATCTATTTTTTCTTTTGTGAAGCAACCACTTATCTATAGATTTATCTACACTAATTAAATGCCTAATGTCTATGATGAGATGTTGTAAGTACCTGTGTTTTCTTACAATTATGATTATTACTAAATCTGAAGTTAGCACTTTAATAATAATAATGTAGCCCATTTATTTCCGATCTACACAAAAAAATTACCAACTAAAAATTAACAACTTTTCTTCATAAAAGATTAGCACTTTAGCACACACAAATTTGCTTTGGAGACTGCCTTGTTGCTCTAGTGGTGGCAAGCGCTACTGCTGAGGATATGAGGTCCTGGGATAGATTTGGGTTGGGCAAAGTGATATTGGGTTTTTCTATCTGAAATTTTTCAGTAGGAGCCTGAAATCTGGACTTTGCGTCGGGTTCCCTATTTGTTTTCGAAAGTTGATTATTCGATTTTTATTATCGTCTGGGGTCCTTGACTGGCAAAATGTGGGTGTATACTATAGGTTCACCTCTGCCCAATCCTTCGGGGAAACAAGGTGTGATGTTATGTATGTATGTAAATAAGCTTTAAAACAATTTTCATTTCTTTATACTAGGCCTCTTTAGGCTTGTCTTAACATTTTCCACATGTTTTATCTCCTCAGCTCCTAGTTTTAAACATGATAGACAGTGACAACGAGGGCATCAGGACTCACTCCATCAAATTCCTGGAGGAGGTGGTTTTACTGCAGACTCCCAGCGATGGAGCTGGAGACGAGTTCAACCTGGACACTCTGCCTGCCAACATGACGTTTATAAATAGACGTGCTTTGGAAGAAGAGTCTGAGTGAGTGCTTCTTATTATTCTTTTGTTTATAATATAGATAATCATAATACGCAGATCTGTGATACAGATTTCCCAGCAAAAGTATATGCTTCTGAAATTATAGTCTATCTTTTGGTAATACGAACTTGCGATGATGAGACCTACTATAGAAGTATAGGAACCATTGAAATACTATAGATATTTTGTATTAGAGCGCGTTTCAACAATCAGTTCCTATGCCGTAATGTTGGCTCCAGTCTTGTAGGACCAATACGAATACGCTTCGCCGCTACGGCGCTACATAATAGGTCCGTTTTTTTTAAATCTAACAGTCAAGCCAACATTATGGCATAGGAAATATTTGTTGAAAAGCACTATGATTACAAAATTTGAGATAGAGAACTATTTGCAATTACAAAAAACATTTCAAAACTTATGAGTGACAAGGTGCGACCAGAGTAGTTAACGCAACAGAGAGAAAGCTTCATACAAACGCGCCATGATAGGTGCACTACAGTCCTTTCACAGTCACAGTATTACTTCTGATAGTAGCAACTCAACAGCAACCTTATTATAACGACAATAAAGATCACTAATTCTGACAGTGATGCAAAATCAGATGTAAAATATGAGCGGCAGTACAAAACTTAGAAGGTTTGCCTCTGTGACGCGACGTTCGTACTAATACAGAAAAACGAAGATTGCAGAATTACGTACTTTACATACCTTTTGTTTGTAACTTCAAAGTAGCATAATTATTTATGATTTTTCCTATAGACAAATCCGAACTGCGCGAATACCTCAAAACCTCTACTTTTCAAATTGGAACAAACAATGATGCTTACTTTGAAGTCACAATATAACATTTAATTTTATGTTAGTCTTAAAGAAAACCTTCTTTGTCCATTAATGACATTGAACTGAACTTTATTCCATTTAGCACAACTGGATAAAACATGTTTTCACTTTCCTCCTTCCAGGACCATATTCCAGCTACTGGTAAAGTTCCACAACTCCCAACACATATCTAGTGTAAACTTGATGGCTTGTATGACGACACTCTGCCTGCTCGCCAAGTTCAGACCAAAGTTCATGCCGCGAGTCATACAAGCGTTAGGCGACTTGCACACGACACTGCCACCAACGCTGTCGCAGTCCCAAGTCAATTCCGTACGGAAACAACTCAAAATGTTGCTTATAAACCTATTAAAGCATCCGTCTTCAAACGATATGATGCCACCGTTGACCCAACTGTTAATAGACATAGGAATGTCGACGCAGGAAATAAATAAGGTGTTGCCTAAAGAGAAAAGGAATAAGAGGCTAGGGGAAATTAAAAATGGGGACGCGCCGGCTAAGAGAATTAGGTTAGACTCCCCACAAAGTAACAGTCAGGGTAGTGACAGTAATAGTAACAGCAGGAGTGAGTTCAATATCTTTGATGATGATAGCCTACCTCCTGCAGTTAGCGCGCCGCCGAGTGTACCGAAACAACCGGTAGTTCCTACCGAGGACTCGCTATTCGAAGGTCTAAGCAACGTTGAAGATGTCGTCAACCTCGTCACGCACACTCTCGTTAACTATCTGCCTAACGAAATGCCCAGCACATTTGTGAACTCCTACAAACCTATCCCTAATTCCGGTACTAAGGCACAAAAGAAAAATCTAGCTAAAATGATACTTGCGTTAATTAATAACAAAGAAGAGCCTGTGCAAGTACCTGTGATTGTGCCTGTACCTGTTCCTCCAACTCCTGCACTTTCTGACGTAGCATCAAAAATACCGCTACTAAGAGACGACGAAGAAAAAGTGACGCTCAAGAATGCAGTAGCGAAGTTACAAGAGTCGACAAAAGCAGAGAGACAGATGGAAAGTGCTGTCTCGAAGCTTATGGAGGAAACGAGACAGGATCATTTGAAAGAGGAGGAGAGGAAACAAAAGGAGAAAGAAAAGCCTATCCCTCCTCCAACACCTACAGTTCCTAAGTTAAAACAGAAAGTAAAGTTACTAAAACTGCAGGAAATTACGCGTCCTATTCCTAAAGAAATAAAAGAGAGGTTGATAACGCAAGCTGTCGGCAGAATACTGAAAGCGGAGACAGAAAGCGTGATTGGCGGAGCGGCAAACATTCGTGCGAAGTTCATCACGATATTCGCATCAAGTTATACACCAGAATTGAGGGATTTAGTGTTGAATTACATATTAGAAGATGCGACAAACAGGATCGACTTAGCTTTGTCATGGTTGTACGAAGAATATGCTTTTATGCAAGGGTTTAACCGTCACCCAGTGACATTACAGCCTAAAGTTCATGAAAAACACGATCAAAATTACAACCAGTTGCTATGTGCGTTGATAACACAGATTTGCGAGAGAGGAGATCCTTTGATGGAGAGTTCTAAAGACATGTTGTTGAGGAAGGTATACTCTGAGTGTCCGGTGGTGACAGACGAGGCCGTTGATTACTTGAAGCATTTGGTGACGGAGGATAAGGTGGCGTTGTTAGCGCTCGAGTTGTTGGAAGAACTGTGTATAATGAGACCGCCGCGCGCGCACAAATATGTAACGTCGCTGCTGTGTCATATCTGTGAGTATTTTTAGTTTATTTTTAGGGTTCCATATCCGAAGAGTGCCAAAATGGAACTCTATTACTAAGCCTACTAAAACTCATCAGCACTAGCGGTTAACCGCGCGGCTAGCCGCCATGTTTGATGGCTATTGATGTACAACCATAAGCGGTTGCATATTAAAAAATGAGCATGTATGAGGGCTAAGCATATGCTGTCCGTCTGTCTGTCTGTCAGCGGGCTGTCTTGTATCTCATGAACTGTAACAGGTAGATAGTTGAAATTTTTGCAGATTGTGTATTTCTATTGCCGCTATAACAACAAATAATAAAAATAAAATAAAGCAAAAAATTAAAGAGGGTACAGGACCCTTCCATTTGGCGAGTTTTTTGTCATTATGGCTGTCGGATTTACAACAGCAGTAAAGTTATAATGATTAAATTCAATCCCAATAAAATAATGTATCTCATATAAACCCTATGTTCGTGTAGTTCTCGATAAAAATCAAAACTTTATTTATTTATTTAGGATCTCCAACAAAAGATGTACACAATATATGACACAATTAAAGGGCAACATTGGGTATTGAGTTGGTGTACTCCTTCACTTACAGGAGACCACAGCATGCACAATAAAGTTAACAACTAAGCTAACAAAGTTAAAAAATTAATAATACTTAATAGGTAAAAAAATAATAATAATAGGTACAAAATTAATAATAATAGGTAAAAAATTAATAATAATCGGTAAAATATTAAAAATATTTTTCCCCATATTTTTGACCAAAATATGTGGAAAATAAAATCAAAAACACAAATAAGTAAGTACTTGGGTAAAAGACAATTAAAGTTTTTAATAAGTTGAGTAAGTTCTTTTCTCACGTGGATCATGATTTTGGATGGCAGGAGCCTTATTAAAAACAGAAATTTAAATAACACTACTTAGGATTTTATGACATAATTGGTTATGGCATTTTATACCTTAATTCTTTAGTATAACAGGCACAACCAACCAGCTGAAATCTTGTAATACTGAAATTCTGTAATCTGTTATACCTACAACTGATTCCATCTCTCATTTCCAGTGAACGAAAGCGAAGAAATACGCGAAGTAGCTCTGAAATCAACTATAAAGATCTACAAGCGCAGTACGGATTCTGTCCGCAAGGTCATCGAGAAGCATGCTATGCTGTACCTCGGGTTTATATCGCTGAACCACCCTCCGCCGGAGCTGAACGATACTAGACTAGGCGTCAGGGCCATGTGGAGCGACGACTTGTACCATATGTGTCTGAACCTCGTGATGGCGCTGCTGCCTGAGAATGAAGGTAACATGATTAAAGAAAAAAGTCATAGATTTTTAATAGGGCTTCATTGTGATATTTTTCTTTGCTATATGTATACTCGATTGAAATATGGTTGAAATTCATCAATCGGCAAAGATTTTATAAATCTGCTATCTAATTACGTAACATATTTTCGTAAACGATTAAGACTAATCTGTTTTAAACATTCACTGCGTTATTAACGTTGCAATGATAAGCAATCTGTTTCAAAACGATTCAGATTGTGATTGATCGTGTATTACGTATAATTATTATGTCTGAATAGTTTTTAAATACATTTATACTTTCGTGTACTATCTACTGTGCAACCTACTGTTGGATCAATAAGTTGTTTTTTGAATAAATTAATAAATTTTAATTTTCTTACGAAATTAGGGTACTGGTTTCTAAACATGTTTAGTGATATAAAACTTTTTAAGGATGGCTTTATCATTCTCCACGGAGACCACCATTCTTATATACAACAACAACAACAACTATGTAACCAAAGAAGTACAAAAATCATTTCTTTTTTCCAGAACTAATAATCGAAGTAGCCCGCGTGTACGGCTGCGCGGGTTCCGAAGCGAAGCGCTGCGTGCTGCGCGCCATGGAGGCGCCCGTGCGCGCCGCCGCGCCCGCGCAGGCCGCCGCGCTGGGCCCCGCCTACGTGGCGCTGCTGGAGGAGTGTCCCCGGGGCGCGGAGACACTGCTCACACGACTTGTGCATATATTCACTGAGAAAGGTAAGATTTCTAGCCAAGCGTATCGATGTATGATTCTAAAACGCAGGCGTGCGTAGTTGCGTCGTGGCACGTACTTCTGAAGTGTATGGGTGCGTGCTTCCGAAGCGTAAGGGTACGTGCTTCTGAAGAATAGTGATGTGTGCAGCTTCCGAAGCATACAGCGAAGCGCTGCCTGGCCCTGTGTGATAGAAGGCCCCGTGCAGGCTACGAAGATCAGTCCCGCCTTCATCGCGCTACTGGACGAGTGTCCTAGAGGCGCCGACTCGACCTTGCTCACACGACATATAGGTATATTCACTGAAAAAGGTAGGCTTCAGAACCTATTTATCATAGCAGGAAGTAGAAAAGTTGCCGATAATGCCCAGAGTAATGCTATTTCATTACATTTAATAACGTTTGTTCACAGCGCCACCATCGCCCGAGTTGGTATCAAGAGTTCGCGAGTTGTATGCGACGCGTGTATCTGACGTTCGGTTCCTCATACCTGTGCTCACTGGACTATCGAAGAAGGAGGTAAGTAGACATCAACTTTATTACCGATTTCATTAGTATAATCTAACTCGTTTAGGGCGTTTTTCCAGTATAAAACTACCTAACCTTTTCCCAACTATGTTGGGTCGGTTTCCAGTCTAACTGGATGTAGCTGAATACCAGTAATTTACATGGAGCGACTGCCCATCTGACCTCCACAACCCAGTAACTGGGTAACACGATACCCCTTGGTAAGACTGGTTGTCACTTTCGGGCTTCCGACGACCCGTAACGACTGTCAAAGATTCACAAATGACGGGACCAACGGCTTAACGTGCTGACCGAGGTACGGAGGAGTCTCGGTATGTAAAGATGGTCTTCCATCCAAGGACCAACTCCGGCAAGCGTAGGTTAATCTGATAGATTGACCGGTGTGGCTGGTATTACTTGCCACGAGCTTCTTTTGCGAGCGTTTTTCCAGTATCCAATGTACCAAATCAATCTTTCAGGTTGTGAGAGTGGTGGACAAACATGTAAACTGAACTATGGATTTCTTTTAACCATCGGACTGCAATTCTTTTAACCATCGAAGGACTCAGTGCGGAAACCAAACCCTCTAACATAGAACCATCGGACTGCTAATATTGTTGGGTGTAATATCCGAATAGTAGAGATTTAGAGGTATGAGGAATAGGGTGTAAAGTTCACTCACCCTCTATTGAAAAGGGAGGATCCTCCGACCAGACGGGTGTTGTGTCTGACGGGCAACTGCCCGAAAGTTCATGTCGGGAGTATTGTATATATGTCATTCGCGCGGTAAACTCTAATTGCGCGATGCAGGATTTGAGTGGCGTCAAGATTTTGTGTGACGTCAGGTCTTGAATGCGTAGTTTGCATGTGGCGGTGTAAATGCCGCCACAGAGAAACGCTTTTATTTGTAAAAAGATTCTATAAATACAATTTATTCTTTATTTTTCATAGATATTGGCAGCACTACCAAAGTTAATCAAACTGAACCCGATGGTTGTGAAAGAAGTTTTCAACAAGTTGCTGGGACTACAGAATCCTCAAGATGAGAACTCTCCAAGTAAATTAATTTTAAAATCTTGTCTTATTTTTTCTGATAGAATTAAAGCAGAGAAGTGGTGAATGAAAGTCACGCCAAGTGTGAGGAGAACAAATATAATATCCCTTTTCAGATAAATATGATAAAAAATAAGGTAAAAAAATCGTAAGACAATTATTCTCTCATACGAGTTTCACATAATATACATTCTCGACGATTAAGGTACTCTCCTCTTGTAAACGAGGCTTGGAATACAAACTCGAAAACATAAAATGGGATTAAAGAGGGTACGGTTTCTTTTCGTGTGGTTAGTAACTAACCTGGTGTCAGAGTTTTAAAGCCGCTCATGTGATGGGCCTCTGACTTCGCTTCAGATGCCGTCGAGAAATATCTCTCAGGCATGCGGGTTTCCTCACGATGTTTTCCTTCACCGTTTTTTAAGCAAGTGATAATATTATACAATACGCACATGAATACGAAAAGTCAGAGGTGCGTGCCTTGGGTTCGAACTCGAGATATATGATTTGGTAGTCTGACGGTCACACTGCTAGGATATCACTGCTTGCTGTAGGAGACGTCCCGGGCGTCGGGAATTGATAGCCGATTTCCGGCCACCGTAGGCGCGGGCCTGCGGACGGAGAGCAACGGACAGCTCGCCGTCCGATAAGGACCAGGCCCGGGTCGACGGGCCACGCGCGCCTCAAAGAGATGTCAGCAAAACTGACGGGGTCTGCTAGGGCCGATGCCTGCCGGAGTTGCGGGTAGTCCCAAGGGGAAACCGTGGCCCCTGGCAAGGCAAGGGAAGGGACACGGGTGGGTTTTAGTCAGTAAGAGTCTGACACGCCCTTCCGCTCCGCCCAGAGCAGGAGAAGTCTTTGGATGATTTCCCACCCAAAAAAAAAGGCTGTTACTGCTTATGACCACCTAATAGAAGTGAAAACTTGGGGCTGAAACCGAGTATACGGGGTTCAGCGGCAACGACCGACTGCAGCCGAGTAATACCCGATTCAAAATTTGTTGAAAGTTGATTCAGTAGTTTTATTTGTCTTACAGCATTTAAACTAAGAATAAAGTTTTAAAACCAGTTTTTACTCGATAATTATTGTAAATAAGATTTTCTTTTTAATTTCAGTGTATAGTATAATGATTTGTAAGTAGTAGTTAGTTTATAATATTTGAAACACAAAGCACTATAAACTATAAAGTTTTTTAGTTTTTTACTTTTTTTGAGTTTTACCTATTCTTGATCTTGGTGTCGTAAGTTTTTATGAAAAATATCGAATAGTTTATATTATGAATTTATTGGAAATGGGAAATTAATCACAGAGTTTTTGTTTGATTTTGCACTAACCGTTAGAAAAAGTTTTACGTACATATCCAGAGGCTTCAAAAAATTTAAAGGCTTCGCCAAATAAAACACGTATTAAGCGCGCGTTAGAGCGCACTAGCGTTGCTAGCGCCGGCGCTCTGTTTGACAGTAAACGTACGCCATAGTGCAACACAATTCGGCGCTATAGCGCGGCGTCAGGCTAGCGCTCTAACGCGCGCTAAATACGCGTCTATTTGGAGAAGCGTTTAATCTTTTGAGGTACTAACTTCATATTAATTTAACGCTGAAATACTAATAACTTTTTTAAATATCAATTTATCTTTATTCATTGAGTGTAATAATGTGTTATATTTGCAAGGGGAACCATTTATTATTTGGATAGTAATTTGCAAAATTCCAACAAGATTTTCGTAGTGACTATTGTGTAAATTGACATTCTTCCAAATAGATTTCGTTGCCATACTAGCGCCGTACACGAGCAATGAATGAAATTTTTGAACTTATCATAAGTTCATTACATGTGCAACCACATTTCGGCTTTTGAACCAAACCTTCCACCGAAGCTCAATAGACCAGCCACATTATTAAAATCACGCTTACTAGATCGTTCATTCATGATTTATTATCATTAGATCACAGGAGGATTACTGTTCATCTTATCATAACCATGTTACGCTCACGATAGGTTGAGAAAGATTCCAGTAGGTCGTGTACCAGTCGAAGTAGATGGTAATCACAGTGGTGATGAGCAAGCCTAATGGGCCGACCACACGCACAAGCTTCACCACAGTTTTGGCTGCGCAGGCTGGTTTGTACTCGGGAACACCATGTGTGTGGTTGGTAAAACTGTATCACGCGCCAACTTTACAGCGCGGCCTGCACACTGCCTGCCATAAGTTATGGGAAACACGCGAGTAAGGTTCTCTATCGGCCGTTTTGTGTCGACCGTACCAGTAGTTATTACATATTCGTAGCCCGTTAGAAATCGGTGTCTCTTGACGCAACTCGAGTAGTCCGTGTTCCACCATGTCATGTCAACACGACCCACTCCGCGATTACTGTACTGTTAGCTGTACTTTAGTACAGAGCGGAGCGGAGTGGGGCGCGTCTTCGTGGATCACTATCTATATCACATTTCAGACCACCTACGTAATACAAGATAGTACTTTCACTTATTTTTAGAAATTCTACCATATGTGTCACAATATAAAGC
Organism: Conistra vaccinii; assembly: GCA_948150665.1. NCBI lineage: Eukaryota > Metazoa > Arthropoda > Insecta > Lepidoptera > Noctuidae > Conistra > Conistra vaccinii. Next base: position 4,279,564 of record OX411331.1, on the reverse strand, counting down.
TCACATTTCAATGCTTTAAGTTTCACTTTGCCTCTGTTTAAATCAACCTAAGCTTTCAATAGATGTTTCAATAAAAGCCTTTTGTTTCAGTCACGCCAGCTGAGCTGTTGGTAACTCTACATCTCATAGACCCCAGCAAGGCGGACCTCAAATATATCATCAAGGCTACCGCGTTATGTTTCGCAGAGAAACAAACTTATACGCAAGACGTAAGTATGAGAGAAGATTATGTTGTTCTGGTACCGGCTCGATCTAATGCCACGGTAAAAATATTAGCCCATTAACACGGTGGCAGCGGAGCTGACTGCCCAGCACCCTAATTGCTTAACATTTTCAAACATAATCTGAATGATTTTGAAGGATATTGCAAATCCATTGCTTCATAAGTTCGAAAAATTTGCAGTGCAGGTGATGTGCTGTGATGTGCAGGCCAGGTCAAGTTGGCAGTAATAGTTGTACAGCACAAAATCGAAGCGATTTCGTGCTTTTTAAGTAGAGTTGAGAGTGTAACGCCTGGCAGATACAAAACCCTTGCAAATATTTTTTCCATGGTTTTTATTGCAATCTATCATTCTTGCAGATATTCAGCAATATGTTTGATAATATTATTAACGGGTTTGTACGGAAGCTGTCCAGTGACTGCCCCGTTCATTCTTACAGCCTCTTAAATAAGGTCTAGAGGAATCTTTCTCTTTAGTCTTCTGGCGACTGTTTGGGTGTTCATCAGGTTTACTGCAAGGATGTTTGGATGATTTGTGATTCGCTCTTTGTATACTTTTGTCCTTTCTGAAATTTCTTCTATTACAGTTTTGATGCAGAGGTCGTGATGGAGTCTATTATTTGCAAATATTTAAAATATTTTTAACCCTTCTGGTCTTCTCATTGATGTTGTTCTTTCTGTAGGTATTATCAGCAGTGCTGCAGCGGTTGACGGAAGAGCCCGAGATCCCCGTGCTGATGATGCGGACAGTGCTGCAGGCCCTGACGTTGTACCCTAACCTGGGGCCTCTTGTACTCAATATATTGCAGCTGCTCATCGAGAAGGAGGTGAGATATCTTTGGTTAAAGTGAATCCGCAGTTGCATACAGAATTATAATCATGACTTGAATTTGAGTACAATTATTTTATTTTATCTTCGAAAATGAAGATATGGGGGGCCGCAAAAGTTGCCAGTTTTAGACAATTTTTTTACAAACTCTATCGGAGTAACTAAAATTAGGAATTTGAAACTTCTGTATCTCATGTACCATATACTGTATTTAATCAACAAATACTGTAAACGCCGATTCATGAGGTATTTTATTTAAATATAGTATTTCAGTAACTGATAAAAATTACTTTGTAATGTACAGTATCATTTTGAAATACAAAATCGATGCTACTTTTAAAATTTATGTTCTTGTACGATATAGTACGGAACCCTTTATGTCAAGCGAGTTTTTACTCATAATAATTATGTTTGTCATCAGGTATGGCTAAACAAAGTAGCCTGGGAGGGCTGGGTGAAGTGCTGCGAGCGGCTGGTGCCGCAGTCGACCGTGCTGCTGGCCGGCCTGGCGCCGCGCGCGCTGGCGGCCGTGGGCGCGTCGCCGCGGCTGCAGCGCGCGCTGCAGGAGCACGTGGCGCAGGTTCCACCACACCAGAGGGCCAACTTGCCACATCATATTATTGCTTTCTGTCAGGTTGGTACCTATTTCTCAAACTTAAAGCATATATTTCAATTAAACCATTTCAGAACAAGTTCAGTTTTAAATTGAAGCTTCCTCAACTACAAATATTTAATCAGATTTACACGGTGTGATTTAACTGCCTGTGACATATCATTAGTTGCGATAACAATAAAATTTTGGTTTAGTAGATGCAAGTAATTTCTTGCTCCAATTTTATTGTATGCCACAGACAAGAAACTTACATCCTGTAAATGGACCTTTGGGGTAGGGACAAACCCGTCCTGTCTAGTACTGCCAAGCACAACAATAATGTGCAAATATTCCCTATTACAGTATTGTGTCATTTTCATATTTTTTTTACTAACGTCGTCAATTTTGTTCTTAACAGCAGGAGATTCCACCACCGTTCGTGACTCCTATGCCAGTAGGAGTGCCCATGCCAGTGGGAATGCCCATGCCAGTGGGAATGCCCATGCAAGTAGGAGTGCCCATGCCCGTAGGAGTGCCGGCGCCAGTCCCGCCGCCCAACCTAGTGGAGCCGCTGCCGCCCGGCATGGAATGACAACACAACACCACCGCTAACGAAAACATGAACATTACCCTAACGAGAGCCGTGGGTGTTGAGTGTACAATATAATGAATAATAATGTTTAAAAATATAAATGGGTTGCAAAAATTGGGAAAAGAATCACTAAAGACGCAAGAAATAAATTGTATATAAGTATATCTCGGACAATTTAAGTATCTAGTAAGTGAAAGCACATTCGCACACCCGTTTTTTCAAAATATTTAAAATAATGTTGTGTATATCAATAGTTTCAATATGAATAATGATTTGTTAAGTGAATGTAATACAGTTTAAAATGGAATGTTTACAGCGAAAGACTGCTCAAAAGGCTGCGAAAGATGTCGAAATAAACCGTGGAATACGCCGTACGTGTTTTATTTCATTGTTTAGATACCCTAAAGAGACAGACAGAAATTGTTTGATTCTAAAGTGAGCCGTCCACCGCCAGTTAGTTAGGGTCGGGCCACACCTGCCGAACGTTCCGCGACGGAACGTTCGGTTGACTACGCTCCTAATGTTTTTCAAGTTACCTATGACACATCAGCCGAACGTTGAATCCTGCAAAACTGAACTGCCATGTGAACACAGCGTCCAGTTTAGCAGGATACCGTAAAAAGCCGATCCTGCAAAACTGGACTGCCGTGTGAAAGGGTAAGTGCTAGCTTACGGTAGTTGCATTGGTTTAGGGAATAGTGTTGGGAGCTATGTCCCAATATCTATAAAAACAATTTTTTGACGAGAGTCATTCAATTGTCTGTCGTTCCGGTCATGACATATCGATAAAATAAAATTTTCATTGCTTCGAGTCACCAGTTTCCAAACGCTTCAGAGATATATTACCCAAATCCGCTGTAGTGTCGGTTATCATTTATGTGCTGATCATACCCGCTGTTCCACTTATCGTATCAAGTTTGAGGTTGTCTAGCACCCTCAAGTGAAATTTGTCGCTCCAGTGTAGTGAACATCTATGAGAGTGTGTTATAGGTGAAGTATTGTACGTACATGTGAGTATTCATACCAATTTCCCATTTATCAAATTATACAGCCTCGCGTCTTACTCCCCGCGTAAATTAGTCTGTATCGTTTCTAGAGCTCTCTCATTTCGGACCTTGACAGAATAAGGCCGTAAAAGGCCCCAAGTATCCGGCCTGTCGTGCGGGCAGGATCCTGATTCCTGAAGTCCCCTGACCCCGGGCTGCGTCCAGCGCGGACTCGCATCAGCGCCGGAGTCAGGGTTGGGCAGTATTTGAATTACTTGTAATTGAAATACGTAATTGAAATACAAATACGTAATTGGTATTTGTATTTCAATTACTTCTTATAAATGTAATTTGTAATTAGTATTTCAAATACCTGACGCTGAGGTATTTTGTAGTTAGTATTTCAAATACTTATGGCTCCAAAATACATTTGAACATAAATACATTTAGCGATCTTATGAATGGGTGCGATCTGCAGAAAATAGCGCTCGATAGCTTTCGTAAGCAAAATGGCGACCGCTAAATATGTAATATCTTTAAAGTTGGCAACACTGCACTTAAACTGTACTGTAGTCTGTACTGCAGGTACATACGTCAAATTGTCAATTACATAACTTGTCAATTGTAATTTTCATTCGGCGATGGAGTGAATCCTGTGAATGCTGTGACATATTTAGCGGTCGCCATTTTGTAAAATATGATGGTAAGAATATATTCCCTTTGCCTTAGGCTGGGCTGGATTAGTTCTATTCTATTTATATACCTAACCTAACACCAGACTGTATTTTGTAATTTGTATTTTGTATTTTAAATAAAACTAGTCAAAATACTGTATTTTGTATTTTATATTTCAAATACACGACTTAAAAATATTTTGTAAGTTGTATTTTAAATAAGTGCGAGATAGTATTTTGTAATTTGTATTTTAATTAAAGCAAAGCATGTATTTTGCCCAGCTCTGGCCGGAGTAATACTCTAACCACCCGCTGCCCACGACGCCAACTTCGTCGGCGCCTTCCGTCGTAGAGGCGGCATCGTAGCTGACTCCAGCAAGGCGGCGCTCGGCGGGACGTCACTCCGTTGAGGACCCAGGACCCAGAGATATATCTTTACAACTTAAAATTTTATTTTAGGCGGTTTCACAATCAGGTTGAATCTAGGATTATTACGTGTTTTTACACTTTTCCCGACCTATTCATTTCCGGGATTAATTTAGTGAGGGCCATTACTCGTTTAACCCGTTACGTACGAATTTTTAAATAGAATTTTTAGATAGGCGTATCCGGTTCCGGTACGGTGAAGCGCTATATCTCAATTTGTGGCTTAGAGAAAGGTAAGTATGCTTAATATCAATTTTATTTTTAGGTAAAATTGTTCTATTTTGACTTAAAATGTTTAAAACGAGACACAACCAGGCTACCTCTTCATCATCATCACTTCAGCTGGAAAATTTCCACTACTAGACATATGCCTGCCCCAAACATCGCCTCTTCAAATAGACAATGGTGAAACAATGGTGGAACATTTCTGCGGCAGATTGTAGGTATGATTCGCAAGATCTCGCAAGTGATGCATCATTTTAAGTATTTTGACCATTTGGTATTTCAAACGTTGGTGTATCAAACTTAGACGTAATAACTGTTGATATTTTACATTAGATATTTAGTCCAATCAGTATTTTAAACTTAGGTAATTCGTAGGTAGGTGTTAGTTGCTTAGGTATTTAAAAACATTGGGTATTTAGATTTTAGGAATTTAGAACGTAGGTTATTTTACGTTAGTTCTTTTAATTTTAGATATTGCAATACGTACCCAGTTAGTTACTTGCCGTTGCCGAGCAAGAACAGAGAAGATTTTTTTGGTGTTAAATGGTCTATGGTTTTTATGAGTATTCTAAATGAGTTCATAGACTGCGCTTGATCATCAACATGCGAGCTCGGCCTTGCAATAATCCATAATATGCTCAAGAATTCTCCGATGTTCTTCTAAAAGTTGAGTTGACTTACCACATGGCCGCATGTAGCCCTACCAGAAGACTCATAATGGTAGAGTAGTTCTCACTTTAGAAGTTCTGATTCGTCTGGTGTACGGGGAAATCAGTCGAATACCGTACCAAGAGAATGTTTGGACGTGTTTCCATTTTATCGCCGAATGTGATCAGGCTGCAGCGATCACAGTATTCTCTTGCAAGATGAAGGGAGCGAAGTGATGTACACCTCCATTAATACTGATGTGGAGGAAGATGGTGACATATATTACCCGTAGAATTTCTGAATTCGCTAATGGTAAGTGGACTTCCGGCGCACATCATCCAGCTGAAGGTCGGTGACCCGATCATTAATATGCTCCTTTGGAACTTAAACTCCTTCGAAACTGTGTAACAAAATTCGGCTCGAAGTTGTGTCTTTGCAGGGAAACGTCATCAAGGCGGAAAGTCTAACAAGTTATGGCATTGACGAGCCAGTGTTTATACCGCGTATACCACGAATTGCCCACAATTACCAGTTAAAGCGCGTATACCACGAATTGCCCACAATTACCAGTTAAAGCGCATGCAGTTCCCTGTGAACGTAGGTATGCTTTGCGACGATTATCAATAAGTCACAGGGGCCGACACTAAATACTGAAGGCTGCGGGTGTCGACCTCAGGATAACCTGCTTCTCACACGGATAACTGTATGTCGCTTGCTCCCGAGTCACCAGTCCTGACTCTCTGTATATTTTGGCTGCTGAGAACAAAACTACTAACGTAGTATACAGAGAAGTTTTATACAAGTGTGACTGTTATTGTAGTATATTGTGTTGTCTTACGACTTCCACGCGAACGAAGTCGCGGGCAGAAGCTAGTGTATGAAATAAAACAAGTTTGAATATTATGTAATCATCATTTATTACATAATGTACCTACTCTTACAATAAGTAGGAGGGTATACTGGTCATCAAAATCGGGCCGCAGGTATTTTTCTATGACCCACATGGATAACTCGTTCCTCTGTGCACGGGATTCTGACACTCATCTTCTGTAGGTAGGTATACTATATTCCCTAGTTACGTTAGTTTGAAGCTTTCTATTTTGGGTGATATCGCCTTGAGTATGTTTTCTATGTTGTACTGAGATTCTGAAAACAAAAAAAAAACTTAATATTAAAAAGAAAAACAGAACCTCCGCTTGTCCTTCTAGAAGGCGGTAAAAAAACCTCGTTGGAACATTCTTTGTAAAATAAATAAATAAATAAAATAGTGCAAGTTTTACATAAAAATAAAACTTGTATTATTAAGCAGAGACGATGCACAGCATCTGTGAGAGGGCGTTGTATACTTCCCGTTAGTTGTCAGCCAATCACAGCTCACGTGACGTCATATCCTCGACCAATCAGCGCCGAGTTCCGGTAGTCACGTGGTCCCAGGTGACGTGTTCGCAAATGGCGGACCTTTACCTCATAGAAGTCTCTCACCAGGAGGCCTTGAATGATGCTGTGCATCGTCTCTGCTTAATAATACAAGTTTTATTTTTATGTAAAACTTGCACTATTATTTGGCATGTGACGATGCACAGCATCTGTGAGAGACGTGTTTATAACTCCTGGTGACCACGATGACGCTATGTGAGGATATGATAATATTTACTGAAAAATAGAACCATATAAACCAACATGTATTCATTATACAAATTAGGATATGTACTTCGAGCTATAGGTACCATCCAATGTAGGTATCTAGAAAATATTAATATTTTATATCATTTAATACCTAGGTATATGGTAACGTAATAATCTGGAAAATAAGAATAATCAGATTAACAACGATCAAGAGACCATTGATTTTATCTTATACCAGTTTTAAAATTCTTCGAGAGATTAAAGTGACAGCTCTTTACCTATAATAATCAGTTTACAATAATATTTTGTAAAAGTATTCGGACTGCGCCAATTGCCGCGAGAGAGGTTATCTTCGATTGAAAATTATTCGTACCAATTCAAAAGAAGCTTCAGCTTAGCGCATACTTCCAGGAGATGCAGAGATTTATTTTATTTTATTACTATTAGGAAAACTTACATCTAATACATTGGAATAACTAGTACAATGTGTGAAAGATGGCCAATTGCAAGTTTCCACAACTGATAAGATGCCTGGATATTTCAGTACCTATCACAGTCCGTGATACACTTTGCGTGGGACCTCGAATTGAACAAACAATGAGTGTCCTAGTCTTCCTAATTTCAAAACTTGCCATAATTCATTAACTGGACATATTATATTTTCGTTAGCATGACAAGATAGTTTTTAGCCTGATTGCCTGTACTCAGCCTTCTTTGACCCAAACACTCGATATATAGAAGTAATTTCCTGAAATCCTGTGTAGAAATAAGGTCTAGAACTCGTGTTCCTGACGCTAGCAACAAAAAGACAAGCCGATCGACGTGACGGTTTGAACAAATTAATGTTATTAGAAGGATTTGTCTGCATTCAGGTAATCAGTTCACTCGTGTCCCTAATAGGGGTTCTCTACTCTAAGAGATTGGAGAGAGATAGCTTTAAGAATAATATATGTTGTACTAAGAAGTCTGAATTCAAATTTTCGTTACAGGACGGACATTCAAAGTTAATAATTTTTTTTTTTTTTTTTTTGCAATAATATGGTATTATAATCCTAATCTCTCTTTAATTATAATGAACGCTAAAACTCTTGTCAAACGAATGTTATTGGGACAATTGCAGTCGTAATTGTTTTGTTTACACCATTTGACCGACCGAGACCATGCCGGTTTGTACTTAGTGTGGACTCCGTCCAACTATAATAGATCGAAACAGGGACCTTTCAGATTCTGACCAATTACTAATTATTTCACCCCACCCGCTATCTTCCAAGCATAGAGCTCCATGTCTTGAACTTGAGTAGGTGGAAGGCCCGTGCTCCGATCTACTAGAACTCGAGCTAGGTTGACGATTCTCATGGGTCTACAGAGACGTTGACGTCGAAGTTCCAGTAACCAATATGTTCTCCTTCACATTGCAGGGGCTATATAGAAAACGTTTTGAGCTGAATTCAGATGGTGAAGAACTCGAGGGGGAAGCTTAGTCCCGGGAACACCCACGCCATCTGAAATAGCCACTGACGACTAAAGGCGTTGCAAAAATATGCTGATGAGTCTGAACAATCTTTGGTTACATACTTCCTCACCACCCTGGTATCCCTGGTGTCAAAGGTCTACCTACGGAACTCTATATTTGCGAAAAACATTCCTTGGAGCTGGTCTTAGTAGGTGCCACATAGCCGCCGGTTTCCCACGGGACAACCTGTCTGTGATGTCGTTGAATCTACCTGGAATTTTATTCCACAGTAAAAAATACGGTCTTTGTCTAGAAAGTTCAATAAGTCATATGGAGTAACGCTGACCATGTTCCGCCTTATTTTCGAACAAAGGAAACAACTGGGCGATTGTACGATTGCAGGCAAGCATGGCGACCGCGAAGGCGAGAACGGAAATGTTAACTGCTGCTACAATGGCAAACATTTCCTTTCGATAGCAGTGCCATCGCCTCTGGTCTACTTCCACTTTCCTGAAACCGAAAGATCATCTAACTGTGCTCCCCACCCGCAATCTGCAGTAACTGAGGTCATGAAATGGTGAATCACCCCCGGGGCAAATTGTTCCGAGCTATAAGCTTCCCTAAGGTTTGACCCACCATTTCAGATCCTTGGTGACCGTTTGTAATGTTGCTACCGGTCGGAGTTGGCGATAATGAAGACGACCTATTAGAACGACCAAGTTTAGAGTGCTTAAAATTATCTGAGCCTCTTTCAAATAAAGTTTTCCCCTGCGAATAACGCTCTTCGCGAGACCGATAGAATTGACTGGGTCTTCAGTTATTTGAATCATTGGCGGTTTGGAGGTAAATGGCAGACGCATTCCCGTTTTCATACCGAGAAGGGCCTACGGAGCCCACAGCGTCTGCCACTGTCGCCGATACGCTCGGAGACAGCCTCCTTAGAACTGGTGTGGGGGCCAGTTCCAATGAACCCGACAAATTCTATCATTTGAGAGGGTTCGGTGACAGATTTCTTGTAATGTACTGGTCCACTATAACGTCTCTAGAACGTTTAAAGACAAAACCTCCTAAAAGCGAAGAAAAGTTCTCAATTCGCATACTTTCAAAGAAATCTTCTAAGCAGGCTATAACTCGCATTCCTTTTGATCGTATATTTTGGGCCACCTAGTCGATAACCTTGCGAAATCATTCGGCGCGCTTGATAAACCGAACGGCAGGCTGGTCATCTGCTGTTCTACCTGGATCGCCATCTCTGGCGATTGTGCGGTCTTGAATCAACTCAGAGCTCGTACTGATAGATGAATCAGTGGTTCGAAGGTAAATGGCAGACGCATTCCCGTGATTATTCCGAGAAGGGCCTACGGAGCCCACAGCGTCTGCCACTGTCTCCGATACGCTCGGAGACAGCCTCCGTAGAACTGGCGTGGCTGTTCTTTCGCCCCACCCGCGAGTCAATTGTCATAATATCTCGTCTTGCTTGGGTGCCTTTTCTGAAATTTCGATCGTTATCTTTTTGATGAAAGAGCACATCACTTTATGGTTACTCTCAAAATTGTCTATTTTGAAGTAAGTACGCAATTGCGGTCTTGAATCGACTCAGAGATGAATCAGTGGTTCGGAGGTAAATGGCAGACGCATTCCCGTGATTATTCCGAGAAGGGCCTACGAAGCCCACAGCGTCTGCCACTGTCTCCGATACGCTCGGAGACAGCCTCCATAGAACTGGTGCAATTAATTTCCATCAAATAAGCAACTAGAACTCGAGAGATCTTACGCAGACCGTCACTAAGGTTCTTAATAGCAATTTCGCTCAAGATGCGCTCCCGGCGATTTACAATGTATTCAGCTCGTTTTCTGCAAACTAGCTTTTAGATTCACTCACAAATTTTGTGGAATTTTGATGAGTAGAAATAATTCCGAAATTTTATCGAATTTAAAATCAGCAATTAGAACTCGGAGGGATCTTACGCAGACCGTCACGAAGGTTTTCATTCATAATTTCGCTCAGGATACGCTCCCGGTGATTTACAATATATTCAGCTCGTTTTCCGCAAACTAGCTTTATGATTCACTTCAAAATTTTGTGGAATTTTGATAAGAGTAAAACTAATTCCGAAATTTTTATCGAATTTCAAATCAACTAAGTAATTAGCTCGGAAGTCGGAGGGATCTTACGCAGACCATCACGCGATTTACAATGTATTCAGCTCGTTTTCCGCAAACTAGCTGCGTGACTTGGTCACTATTATATCGTTAATTTTGAAGAGGGTATAAATGATTCCAAAATTTTATCGAAAATTCTATAGGTAGAAAGCGAATGAAATTCTGTAAGCTTTGAGTAACTTTAGTAATTAAAGCTTTACAGTCCTAGCTGCTCCGCATCGCACTTTTGTAACGCTTTAAGTCGCTTCATCCGATTTGGAGCGAGGCGCCTTGGGTCCTTAAGCGAACGTTTAAATTTAACCACGGCATTACACTCGATATATTGTGGATAGCCGCCGGCGGGCGGTTCAAATTATAGTCTAAACGTATTGCGTAGCTAGGACCTGGAACTGGTTCAGGCATATGTGCTGATACAGGGTTATTCGGAGTCGAACCAGATGCAGCCACACATTAAAAAGTTAGTGAGCACAGCCACTTGATTAACAAGATTTTAAATGTCTGATGACTCACCTGTATTCCCGCCGTTTTACCTTAGTAAGCTAGCATCTGCTCAGCTAAGCATCGGATTGCGAAGAGCTCGAATCGCTTCGTGGTAGCCGGCTTGATGTAAACACCAAGCCGTTGCCTACCTGCACTTCTTGATCCGAATCACAATTATTCACAATTGCACTATTTATTTGATTTTCACTAATTTTAAATATTAATTTTATATCACTTTGAACTTTTAAAAGATTCAAAATATTTAAAAGTAGCTAAAAACTCTAAATTCGATGTTACTTAGTCGGGAAGTAACGACGCTATGAGGTAAAGGTCCGCCATTTGCGAACACGTCACCTGGGACCACGTGACTACCGGAACTCGGCGCTGATTGGTCGAGGATATGACGTCACGTGAGCTGTGATTGGCTGACAACTAACGGGAAGTATACAACGCCCTCTCACAGATGCTGTGCATCGTCACATGCCAAATAATAGGACCCATTTCCTACTAAATCTATGTTATAGGGTACTGCAGTGCCAGATTGCTGTAACTCACCTACAAATACCCATTCCTTGTCGGAGTATCCGAACTCTGTCCTGGCATCAAGGATGGTGTCGTGTAGCACATGCGTCACCACCACGGCGAGGACTAGGGCTGGCTCACCAGTCGCTGGAATAATATAATAATCTTCTTCAATCTGTATGTAGCAGCAGTTTTAACCCATAGTGCATAGCACAGGAACGACCATTGATCGCTTCGTTTAGATCGAACGATTTGCCTCTGGGAGGTTTCCTCGTGATGTTTTTGTAAACCGTGAACCTACTTTATAGTGTTTGAGAAAAAGTAAAAGTTAAAGGGAACATTCTCTTTCAATTATCAAACGAGCTCTAACTGTGTCCAAGCTAAAACTTTTCAGCCAGTTTTTGTATTTCGAACTTTATTCCGACCTTGGTAAAGTTCTCAATACAAAGTTCACAACTTAAACTTTTTAGAAATTATAAAATGGCCTGAGGGGTACCTGGGTCTACAGATAAATCTTCTTTGTAATATGGCCGTCCATGCTATGAAACCGAAACCTCGTGCTAAGAATAGGACGTCTCTGAAACGCCGTGAATCACTATTTGCCAAAACAGAGCAGTGGAACCACATTTCTTTACCTTTAGACCGCAGCACTCCAGCAGGATTGCTAGAATTTCTTTTGAACATGACCCTGAAGTCCACAGGTATGTCCTTAGCGCCAGGCGGCTTGTAGGTCCAGGTCCGGTCCGTGAGCAGCCGCCCGGTGGACTCCTCGTAGACGATCCTCTCAGAGGTCCAGAGACCCAGGCCCATGACGAAGGCTCCTTCGATCTGTGGGTGTTAGTTAGGTATGAAAAATGGTTATGCTGAAACAAAGTGTGACGTATCTACAGAAATAGGTATGAGTAGACTATTTTGCACCAAACACGCATTTTCTCAATAGGTAATTGTGATTAAAAACACACATAACAAACTAAAATACACTGGTCCGGAAATACTGACTAAACGCACCCATGCGACAACAAAACTTTAGCATAGCCTAAACAGAAAAACCACAAAAAAAGTTGTGGTGCTGTGTCAATGGAGTCGTTTATCGTGCGATAGAAATTTCAACTTCCTTTCTTACCAGAATCTCAGACTACTACTTACTACAAAATAAATGACCTCGTTCCGTGTGGTGCCGGACTTAAAGAATAGCACTACCCTATTTCTTCCCATGGGTGTCGTAAAAGGCGGCTAAGGGACTTACTAGAGAATGGCCAGCAGCGTTCTCTATGCATTTTTAACACCATACTGCAATCGCCTACCGCCTGCCAAGCGTAGCGATTATTGCAATAATGTCAAGCACCAATAAGAAATATGGCGAAGCTTGGGAGAGGCATATGTCCAGCAGTGGACGTCTTTCGGCTGAATGAATAAATGAATATGGCCCCACCTGTCCCACATCGATCTCAGGGCTCATGCTGACTCCAGTATCCTCCAACAAGTCCAGCCTCCTCACTATGTGGTTGCCAGTCAACACGTCTAGCTCCACTTCAGCTGCGCACACGCCGTACACATTGTAGCCAACGAGGCCATCGTTTGGTGACGTCATGTAGCTTGCCTGGAGGTTTATACCTTTCAAACGGTAAAAATAATGGTTGTGATTTTCAAAATTAAGGAGTTTGTAGAATATTGCTAGAAACCTGCTGGTCGAAAGTCCCTTGACAAGGATTTTTCCTCCTTTTTGTGTAGTACTGTAGAGTAGGTATAAGGTACCTAACTACCTACCTTATTGTACCTCGGTCTATAACTTTCATGGTCAGTTTTTGGTTACCTTCTGAAGTTCTGACAAAAAATCAGGAATAACCATACACATTGAACAGTCTCCGTTTCACGTGACTCATGGAAAGAGGAGAATCTATTGCGAGAGTGACCCTCATCTTCCATGGTTAGTTGATAGGCTTCCACAAAATTATTATCAGTAGGTAAAATATGAGCTTACCTTTGTCATAACCCTTTTTGACGACCTCCTCCCACGTCGGTTCCACAAGGTCTTTCTTCGCTGCATCCAATCTCTTCATGAGATCCTCACAGGCTTTCAAGGTGGCGTACGCAACCGAATCACTGGTTATACTGCCATTGGAAGCTATAGAATTCGGAGACACAAAGCTATCGCTTCCCCGAACTGTGACTTTCTCCAGTGGAACTTTCAAGGCATATGCACAAACTTGGGCTATTTTGGTGTTAATCCCTTGTCCCATTTCGATCCCTCCATGGGATATAGCGATTGTTCCATCAGCATGGTATACGGAAATGGTGACAGGGAAGTTCCCTGAGTATTCAATAGGGTAGGACATGATAGAGATCCTTAACCCTCGTTTCCTCCACGCATTTTCTTGGTTGAATTTGGTGATTTCAGTTTTTCTATCATCAAAAGTGGTGTCCATTTTGAATGATGAGATCATTTCTCTGAGAGCGTCGTGTTTTGGCGATAGGTTTGTTAGTCTGACCTCGACGTGGTCTTTGTTTGTGGCGTGGGAGATGCGCTCCATTATGTGTTCGGAGAATGCTATGCCTTCAGTCGTTCCTTAAGTGAAAAAAGGTTAACATTTTATAGAACTATAGGTACTGAGACTTAGCTTCTTATCGTTTTGCTTTGGTTGTCTTAAAGTCAATAGCTATTTTGATAAGAAACATATCACGCCTGTAATCCCAAAACGATTAGGCAGAGGTGAACCTATATAAGTACCTATACAAGGTATTTTTTTATATCCCTTATTTCTAGGGTATAAATAAGACCATATCTAAGAATCAACTGTTCTGGCATATATGCTTCTTTTCAGTTTTCATTCATAATATTTGGACAAGGAATTTATGTAAAAAAACCCTTAGTTGAAATATAAACATAAAAAAAAACATTAAATTCAGACTAATTTTGTTCATAAAAAGAGAATTATGACAACGTCGCATTTTCTTAGCTTTAAATATGAACGATTGGTTTGAATAAAAATGATTTACACGTACTTATCAATTAAACTTAGATACACATAGAGAGTCTAGTTGTAAATTATCTTAAAGAAATAAAAAATATGAAAACTAATGTACATGCCAGTTGATTCTTTGATATAGTCTCACTCATACCCTAGAGTTATTTGATATAAAAAAAAAAAACACCTTGTATAAAGGACACCTTTGCCTAACCCTTCGGGAAATACCAGGCGTCATGAAAATAGTGAAAATGATTAAACTTGTGTTTTAAACCTTGCTTTGGTAATACCTACTCATTATATTATTATTATTAGTCATTTATTAATGCAAGTAACAACACTCATATACAAATATTTAATACATTACACACACAACAGACAATACACTTACACTAAAATAACATTACAATACAATACAAAACAAAAACTAAAACCACCGCACTATCAACACTTCCTACACTTTATTTAGTGTTCGACGACTGTAGGTGACGTGCAAGTTACTGCAGCGTCTAATGTATGGACAGTCGAGCCTGTCCGCTATCATCATCAGCACGCTGTTGGGGCTGCCGCGCACCCTGCGCACCAGAGACGCGCAGAACGCATCGTCGCATAGAAGCAGTCGACGCTAGCTTCTGCAAACATGCCGAGGCACTACAGTGTCGCGGCAGCCCCATCAGCGCTCTAAAAGCGTTGTTATATTGGACGCGGAGGGCTTCGTATATAGAGAGAGCTGGAAAATACTCCACTGCCAAGGGTGCAAGATTCAAAACACAAGAAGAATATTCAATTATGTCAATAAAATTGTTTTCAAACTACTAACCAGGTGCTCTACACCAAGTCTCGCTCGGCTTATCAGTGAGCACGCTGTAGCCGGTGATCTTCCACGTCTCGCTGGAGTACAGGTTGGTGATAGACACTGCTATGCCATCGGACGGAGAGTCGTTGAATGAACAGCCACAGTCAGTAAAGAAGGTTACGTTGAGGTATTGAATTAAGCCGTCGTTGTTCACGCCGACCTGAAATAACAAACAGCAGTAGTTGTATTGAAGTCAATAGAAGGATATATTCCATGGAAGTACGTTCTTTCATAATAACGTTATTGTGTTCATGTTTATCTCAACAGCTTGCCATAGCTGGTATACTAGTTGTTCATGGCTTTCAGAAGGGTGTCTTGGTATTCCAGAAATTATAGATTTAGCTTCGTCTCTAAACTCGACAACACTTCGCCAAACCTCTTGGCTTTCAGGTGCTGTCTACTTTTGTTATAAAGTTAGGCGTGAGATAAGCGTGTTTCCTTTTAAAATTGAAAGGACGGTCTTGTTCCCTTACCTCATACTGAAACTCGCAGGCATGTCGCTTGCCTATAGCATGCATGTTGTGTGTGATAGGCATCACAAGCGTCGCGCTTCTGTTGAGTTTGTGAGCGACTAAAGCACTTGCGCATGCTATGAGAGACGAGCGGGACGCCTTGCCACCGTACGCGCCGCCTACTCGCGGAACTTCGACAAGGACCCTGAAATTAAAGAGGTATTTGGAGGAATTTTGGCAAATGGAAAACGTAGGTATATTCATAAATAATTCGTGTTCAGAAAGACACACCAATTTTATACTGGTCTTCCAATGACCTGCTTCAATAACCAGTTCAAGGATGTCCAATTCAGTGCAGTAGCACTCTTAGGACTTTCCTCATTGGTCGGTGCGTCAGCGGTGCGGGATCAGCATGCTCGGTATATCCGGTACCGAACGCTCACGGAGTTCACGTTTTTTTCGTAAACTGAGATACATATTAACACACCACAGCATCTTCATCACTCGAAGACGACATTGTCTCGCGAGGATTGCACAAATTATACCGAAAGCTTAAATGAAAGCAGTGCGGTAGGTATCGTTTCGGTATTCGGAGCATACTAAGTATAGGCTGCAGCTTACCGACCAATGAGGAAAGGGCCTAAGCGTTCGTATTCACGGGCGATTTTTTACCGCGCACTGGTTTTTCTACGCGCTGATACTTATCGCCGACAGTTGATATATTTGATGATGTTGTTGATATTCCAACAGTGTACTCGTATTTATTTGACGCGCTGGAAGCTGGAACGCACTCTGATGGACGATCGTACCTGGGGCTTGAGTTTATTATTCCTTAACTCATTAACTGTTATTAAACATAAAGATAATGTGTTAACATACCGGTTTTCATCAATATTGAGCGCTTTAGCCACCGCCACATGGACCAGGTCCATCCACTGTGTAGAGGATCGTACCACCAGTCCGTTCTCCGTGACGTGCGTAGAACAGCTCTGAGTCTCCATTGTGTAGTGGTACTGGGAAGGTACTGTGAAGGTGCCGGTGATGGTGTGCTGGATGTCCGTGCCTTTGGTGGTCGGTTCCACTGTCACGTCCTTGCGGAGCTGTGGAAGTAAGTTGGTCAAGTTACAGAAATACCATGTTATACACAAAGATGGTTTTAAGTACAGACTGCGGCGTACAGGCTTAAGCAGAAGAACATTAGTCAGATAGACCGAAAACCTGAAGAATCTGCCTCTATTCAATCGTTCTTGAAGAAGGAAGCGAGGAGGGTTCGGATGCAGAAGTTTTAAGAGGAGACGCCTATGTTAAGCAGTGCCTGCAAGAGTGCCCGGAAGAGTGCCTGGCTGAGTCGTTTTTGTTCTACCCTATCGTAACCACAATCTTAAGGTTATCCATATTTGATCGGTCACAAACTCCAAATGAAGGCAATAGGTAATACGGGCTGGTATCCGCAACTCCACGTCAAACCGCGTATTTTGCGTAGGTACGGGTGGGAAGATTGGTTATTCGATCCACCCCAGCTCCTCAAAGAAGGCCAGCAACACAAACTCCTAATACGTATAATAATTCTTTCTTAAAACCTGACACTGAACGCAGAACCGCTTCCTAGTAAAAAAAAATAACTTACTCGTTTATCCTTATCAGGGGCCAACAACGCATCTTTGACGGTCAACACAGGTTTGCCATTCAACTTCTTGTACTTCACTTTGACTAGTTCCGCAGCAGCTTCAGCCGCTCGCCTGGTGATTGCCGCAATTACCCCCACTGGCTGACCGTAGTAGGAGATGTTCTTTGACGCGAAGATTTCTTCGTCACTTCCCATCCAGGGCACTTCTGAGGGAGTGAAAGAATTTCTCCCTGGAATGTCTTTGGAGGAGAAGAAGGCTAAGACTCCTGGAATTTTCTGGAAATAATGATCCTTTGGTAAGTGATAACAATATATACGACTTTACAGAACTTGTCTACTCAATAAAATGTATGTAGATTATACCTACCTATAAACTCGTGCGGAAAATTTTCACTAAGGATTCCTTTTTGATAACCTCATGTTGTGAAGTGCGTAACTGCATTGAGTCATCATACAAAAATGACACACTACCATCATTGAGTGTTTCCGTCAGGAAACCTGATCTTTGTATCTTGCCTGGTTGTTGACAAAAGGCTCGCCCCCATGGGACTTAAAAATAACGGACGAAATGTAGGTGTAGGTACCTACTGTAGGACGGTACACTTCTGCCCAATCCTTCAGTGAAACAAGACGTGATTTATGTTGTATGTTATGTTATATTTAACGTTACTCCAACCAAATCAAGATATTGTAAAGACCTTGAAATACGTACCAGTGCCTCATTAGCATCAATCTCCTGTATTTCAGCACGACACACATCAGACAGCACGAACGCCACGTGCACTGCGCGTGGACCGTTGAACACATCACAGGAGTATTTTGCTTCACCTGAACACTGCCAGACATGATAGTAAAGCTGATTATGCTGACTGGTTGATGTGGTACATTAGGTACTGGTAATTAAAGATACGGTAAATAGATCTGAGACTTCTCGATAATCATACATCACACACACTGGTGAAAAACGGTTCGAAATTTTACGTTCATTTCTAGTGACACCGTGCGTACCTCTTGATAAATTCGTGACACCACTAAATTAATAGTGGTGTCACGGATTTATCAAGAGGTAGGATAAATAAAAGTTAAAATTAAGCTGAGAACCAATACTTTTGGAATTGGAATTCAGATAAGGGAATGGAAAATGGAACGGAATGGGTACAGATCGCCAGAGTATCTAGTCTCCACGTAGGGGCTGGTCGGTCGTGGCTACGCTTTCAAATTGGCGACGTCGCCAGACTGTAGCCAAATGAGTTAACTGTCATAAATTTAAATACGAATTGTTTGGATACGTAGCCGGTGACGTCGCCATGGCGTCCCAGTGTGTTAGCGCTCTAAGAGTGAAACTAGAGTGGCTGAAATATTTGTTGATAATTGATGCTTCCTTGCTTTCCATCATTAAGTAATGCCTGAGGGGTCTGCCTCATTCGGGGCCAAGATACAATTTACCTGTGAGAGTGCTTCAAGCTTGGGTACAGGTTTGTTCAGCGGCCACAGCGTCTTATCTGTCTCATAAGTCTGTGTCCCTCGGGAGACAGGTCGCTCCAGTATACTGCCGCCTGATTTATACCGGGGGTTCGCATCTGGGTAGAGTGATAGAACTGCCTGAAAATATTTAATGGTTTTTAGTTGTAGATGAAAGACCGCACGTGTGAACAAAATAATAAGGTTGCCAAATAGGCACTACATAATAGGCAAACCACGGTGCTATCAAGCCAGGTGTTAACAGGAATTCCAAATACCTACCTACTTATATTATATACAAACCGCAGTCGAGTTTTTACTCTCAGAATCGAAGACTAGAACACTTTATGACTGTCAACCATCGCCAAGTAACAAAGGTATGGCCTGTATGAGATTGGGGAGCCTATAGTGCAGAACACACAACAACTTACTTTATAGAACAACCCCAACGCCAAAGTCTTCCTACAGCTTGCAGACGGTTCAGGCAGAACTTCTACCGGAATCAGCTCCTCATCCAACTTCCTCAAAGCTCTCAACAATACCTCATTGCTGAACAGATTCTGTCCAACGAGCAAAGCCTCTGTTTGTACCGCTCTCGTGAATGTAGGACTGATGTTGCCATAGACTATGTTTGCGGATTTGATTGTCTTTGCCGTGTCCAGTTTAAAAAGAAAACCGGCATTCACTATGGCGTGTGCGTTTTGTGCTCGAGGCATTATCTGGGAAATAAAATAATGTTGTAATTTGCGACTGCAAAAAGACACTCACTGGATGGTGAAAAAGCAAAAGTTACAAAGAAATCGAGGCTATGCTCCATACTATCACATTATGTATTTCCCAAAATACATTATTTTAATCAATGAGGTTATACAATACTAGAGGAGCTGTGGACGGCACATAAGCGTCACCACCACTTAGGTGTCCGCAGGCATATCTGAACTCAGTTGTCAGCTTGACGTCAAGTGAGCAATTGCTTAGCGATAAAAAATAAAAAATGGTGGAATTTGCGGTTAAAATTAGTATGTCACGGTCTGAAAGGATTAATAATTCAAGTGGTGTTTCATTTCACAATCAAGTTTGCTAAATTTTCTTCAGATTATCCAAAAAAACATTACAAAACGAAATAAATTTAGCAAACATTGTTTTTGCGATCAATGTTACCAGGAAAAACGATGTTGATTTTGCCAGACTGTTGGGAGTTTAGTGAATGACGACATGTAAAAATATTTCGTACTCTTTTAACTTTTATCATTTATTTAGTAGGGATAGATGTAGTAGTGTGTATAAAACTGCACATAACTAACTAGGTATTAAAACGCTATTGTTTTAATACCCCTCCAACAGTTTCATAAACTACTACTAACTATTTTTTAATTGATGTTATTGTTCTAAGAAATTTGAACTGGAGGAGGAGCTCGTGGCTAAGTAATAACAGCCGCACGGGTCGATCCATCAGGTTAAGCTACGCTTGCCGGGATTGGTCTGTGGATGGGTGACCATCTTTAAATACCGAGACTAATCCGTGCCTCGAAAGCACGTTAAGCTGTTGGTCCCAGCTGTCATTCGTGGATCTTGTGACAGTCGTTACCTACGGGTCGTCAGAAGCTCGAAAGTCTGACAACCAGTTTTACAGGTATAGGTCTGATAAGCAGTTGCTCCAAGTAAAATACTGGTATTCAGCTGCATCCGGTTAGACTGGAAGCCGATCCCAACATAGTTGGGAAAAGGCTAGACAGATTGATTTAGATTATTCTAAAAAAAGTGAATGTCGCTGGTTAGTGCGTTACATCACTTTAATTAATTTAATCGATTGTCATGAATATAGAAATTATATTCCATTATGAACAATATTATTTGTCACAAATCTTAAAACTTTTGAAACATTTTTTTTTGCCTATGTTTTGTAAGTATACCGTAATCCTTGTCAATTTTTTTAAATCTTTTATCTACACCCATGCTGTAAATCCTCTATAAAAGTTCCTGAAAAAGTTAGCTTATTGCCAAAATTAAAACAGCCAGTGTCATAGTAACCCTAATGACATCCAAACGCGTGTTATAATGTTGTACTCTCAGAATATTAACTAAAGCAGTTGTACTAAACATAATGCAACTCGTATTTTACTCATCGAACAGCCACATTATCGTGGTATGTTTATGAATTTCAAAAAAAGAACATTGTCATGCACGCGCGTTTCACAATTAGAAAAGGTTGGGTAGGTTCTTCGAATTCACGTCGTATCCCGCCATTTTTGTTAGATATTAGTATTGCAAAAATTTATTACTTTGTTGTTTATAGAGGATTCATATCATGGGTGTAGATAAAGTCTTGAATGCAACTGTTATAATTAGGTATTAAAACACTCATGTGATACTATTTTTTACAAACCCACATTCGTGTTTTAATACCCCTTATTATAGAACAGTTGCATGAGTAACTATTATCTATTGAAAGTTTTTATAAGTTTCATAGTACCTACCTAATTGATTCAATAAAACCTTCATTCATTCTGGGCAAATTATGTTGATAATTGGCAACTCTGGTCGTTTTTCCGATAGCAATGTCTTGTCTCATTCCAACGTCATTAGTTTGACGGTAGAAGAAATGAGACAAACATAGATTATTTTGACAGATTGACATTTTATGTATCCGTTTCAAAGCTACGTCTTTAAACTCGTAAGTGGTGACGTTTTTCAGAAATTGATTGTAGGACGCTGCTCCTCTAGTATTGTATAACCTCATTGATTATAATCTATAGATTAGCTGCTGCCAGTCTTCTGGGCACGTTTCCGGATGACAGCGATGCGGACGAATATTTCGTCGCCTAAGTGTCCGTTTGTTTTTTTATTAGTTTATTTGTATAGATAGTTAGTCTTAGTACGTACAGTACCTAGTTAATTATGTTAAATATAAGTTGGTTTATGTGTTTATATGTATAAACCATTTATAAATTTAATATCTGTATATACAATTTGTCGTTGACTAAAACAAAAAGTGTACAAATCACACCTTCCACACCAACATTCACATTCAACATTCACACCTTCTACATCACACACCGCCACCTCACACATACCTACACACCCCCACATACACACATAACACTGAGCGCATTCCATAATCCTTATTTATATAATTATGTGTATTTTTTGTATTATTTAAAATATTTGGCATGCTTTTAAAATTATTGCTTATTCTATTGTTTATTCTCTCACAAATATGTATAATCAATGTAAACTGGAAGAGCAAGACCACTTAATACAAGCAAATCTTTGCTTAAAAGGTGATTCCAAACTTAACAATGTAATTTACATAAGTTGATGAAATAAACTTCATTTTTTTATAATTATAATAGTGCGAGAGCCGATTGCAAAAACACCTACCTTATAAGATACCCCAATAGGCTACTTGTAGATCGTTAACCAACACTTAAACACGTAAAAAAAATGAGGTCTGCCAGAGCCGATCCTGCCGGGTCATAGAAATAATCGCCATTTTTTGACGTAATTTTTTAGTGAAAATTACCTCATAAGATACCCGAATTAAAGTGCTGGCAACAGTTAACCACTGATTAATTATGTAAAAAAAAGTTGGTCTGCCATTCCGCACCCTGCCGGAAGTACTTGGCAGACCCCTAAAATATACCCCTTCCGACACCCTAAACCTACCTCATCGACTACCTGGATGGATCCTACGCCAAATAATAACCAAGATGCCCCTGATACTGAAACAAAAGGTCTGCCAGGTCTAAGCTTGCCGGAACTTTGTGTTCAAAGCATTTGAAGATGGAAGAGAGCATAATTTCACCTGAAATCAAAATCACATTTATGTCTAAATTTATACAAATTTATAAATATGAACTGCTTTCTTACCCGACTACGGCAAAGCCAAAAGGAAGGGTTGTGATTTTAGCAGTTTATGTATGTATATAAGTATGTATATATGTTTGCTTTTACGTGTGTTCCACCGTAGCGCCTAAATTACAGTACCGATTTTGATGAATGAGGTATCAATAGATTCGTAATAATGGTCCGGGTGACATAGGCTATATAAATTCTCCCTAAATTTAATATGGTGGACTTAACACATAAATTTATAACTTTGAAAAAAATTAAATTGAGATAATCATGACAATATGTTTGGTATCAAAAGAAAGGCCTTGACGAGCACATTACAAATATGTATATACAGGGTGGATTTTATGAACCCCACCTCGATTGAAAGTTTAGGGGTATGAGGAACAGGGTGTAAAGTTCACTCATCCACCATAGAAAAGGGAGGATCCTCCAACCAGACGGGTTGTTGTATCTGGCGGGCAACTGCCCATATGTTGATTTCGGATAGTCTTATCTAAGTTTTTCGCTTGGTAAACTTTAACTGCGCGATGTAGGAATTGTGTGACGTCATGTCTTTTTGCTTCGTAGTTTTGTATGTGGCGGTCTAACCGCTACATCACTCCCCTCCGGAGACCGGAGGTCGATAGTGGGCTGAGTCTTGGATCTTGCGATGCTTCACAGTGCCAGCTGTGGTTCCAGTGAGTCGGAACCGGGTGCCGCATAGTTCACGGTGAGTCGGAACTGTCTGCGGTGATTCCCCAGTGAGTCGGGGAGGCGCTGCGTCGTCATCCAGTGAGTCGGATGTGGTACAGCGCCGGGTTTTTGGCTGACTGCTTGCGTCGACCAGGAGAGGGTAGAATAGGCTCTGCTTGTGAGACCGGCCGGAAGTGCAGGTGCTGTGCCAAGGTTGCTGATGAGGCTGAGGGTGATGACCAGGAATGCGCGTTCGCTGCATGCTGGTGGTCAGGATACCCGTTGAAGCCGTGGGTGCTGGCTGGCTGTGTGACTCGCCTCACGAAAGCTTGCGGGAGTGATGATGATGACGTCACGCTGAAGTAGTTGCACGAAGGCTGCGTTAACGTTCATACTCGGGGTCACCAATTTAGGGGTATGAGGAACAGGGTGTAAAGTTCACTCATCCACCATAGAAAAGGGAGGATCCTCCAACCAGACGGGTTGTTGTATCTGGCGGGCAACTGCCCATATGTTGATTTCGGATAGTCTTATCTAAGTTTTTCGCTTGGTAAACTTTAACTGCGCGATGTAGGAATTGTGTGACGTCATGTCTTTTTGCTTCGTAGTTTTGTATGTGGCGGTCTAACCGCTACAAAAGTACTCTAAATACTGACGATAGCAAATTTTACTCAAAGGAACAAGCCTTTATTTAAATTAAAAAAAGAAACAATTCTGCGTTCAATGATTTTCGAAAATTCACTTCCCACTATCGAGAATCGAACCAGCTAAAATCCGAAAAAATAACACCCTGTATTTTTATGGGATCAATCGATAGAGTCAATCATAAGCATCAAATCTCTCTAACAAACATGATAAATTAAATTAAAGGAAAACCATAAAATCTTCTTACCACGATCTCATTTACCTTTCATATCGTATCCGTGTTCCCAAGCATAAGTCCGAGTTTTTATATCTCCGCAACTACAAGGGCATAGACCTGGAGGCTTTGAAGCGTGATGCTGGCGATCTCGACTGGACCCCTCTAGTTGAGAACGATGACATCGACGATAAGGTGAATTGTTTAAATGCAACTGTTCTCGACTTATTTAATTAGCATCCTCCTATCCGACTTGTCAAAGTTTGACATAACCCTGCACCATGGATAACGCAACAAATTAAAGAGCTTATGGCTCGCAGGATAAAGCTAAGAGCAGATATAAAGGGTGTATTTATTTCCAAGTATACAGGGTGTTAAAGTAATTGCGTGCCATAGCTTCAGGATAGGTTCAGTATCGATAAAGGAACCGAGGAAAAATTAAAATATAATAAAAAAAATAAAAATAAACTTAAAAAAATATTGCAAGATCAACTTTTTTAATTTGTAGGTTTTCATTTTGAAGGAGATAAGCACGCTAAAGAAGGAAGAAAAAATACTTGGAATTGTAATATTTACGTAAGTACCTAGTTACCTATCCTTTACTCGGCGTTATCGAAGTGTTCAGGCATCTTATGATAATTTTTGGTTTTTTTAAACTTTTTTTAAAGGTATTTTATTTTTATTTTTTACGGGTTCCTTTATCGATATTGAAGTCACCCTGAAGCTATGGCACGCAATTACTTTAACACCCTGTATACTTGGAAATAAATACATTTTTTTTTTTTTTTTTTCTTAACTCGTTTACAGTTGCATAGGATTTTTGGTAAATTTGATTCTAGACATAATATCCTCTTAAAAAATCTAAAGACAATTGTTAGTTAGGTACTTACTGATGTAATCTGGTGGACTTTTGAGTAAAAGTGCTTTATCTTGTCTAGTGCTTTATATTTATAAGTTTAGATTTTATGGTTTTCCTTTAATTTAATTTATCATGTTTGTTAGAGAGATTTGATGCTTATGATTGACTCTATCGATTGATCCCATAAAAATACAGGGTGTTATTTTTTCGGATTTTAGCTGGTTCGATTCTCGATAGTGGGAAGTGAATTTTCGAAAATCATTGAACGCAGAATTGTTTCTTTTTTTATTTAATTTAAATAAAGGCTTGTTCCTTTGAGTAAAATTTGCTATCGTCAGTATTTAGAGTACTTTTAATCGAGGTGGGGTTCAAAAAATCCACCCTGTATATACATATTTGTAATGTGCTCGTTAAGACCTTTTTTTTGATACCAAACATGTCATGATTATCACAATTTAATTTTTTCGAGGTTATAAATTTATGTGTTATATCCACCATATTACATTTAGGGAGAATTTATATAGCCTATGTCACCCGGACCATTATTACGAATCTATTGATACCTCATTCATCAAAATCGGTACAGTAATTTAGGCGCTACGGTGGAACACACTACGTAAAAGCAAACATATATACATACTTATATACATACATAAACTGCTAAAATCACAACCGTTCCTTTTGGCTTTGCCGTAGTCGGGTAAAAAAGCAGTTAATATTTATAAATTTGTATAAATTTAGACATAAATGTGATTTTGATTTCAGGTGAAATTATGCTCTCTTCCATCTTCAAATGCTTTGAACACAAAGTTCCGGCAAGCTTAGACCTGGCAGACCTTTTGATCCAGTATCAGGGGCATCTTGGTTATTATTTGGCGTAGGATCCATCCAGGTAGTCGATGAGGTAGGTTTAGGGTGTCGGAAGGGGTATATTTTAGGGGTCTGCCAAGTACTTCCGGCAGGGTGCGGAATGGCAGACCAACTTTTTTTTACATAATTAATCAGTGGTTAACTGTTGCCAGCACTTTAATTCGGGTATCTTATGAGGTAATTTTCACTAAAAAATTACGTCAAAAAATGGCGATTATTTCTATGACCCGGCAGGATCGGCTCTGGCAGACCTCATTTTTTTTACGTGTTTAAGAGTTGGTTAACGATCTACAAGTAGCCTATTGGGGTATCTTATAAGGTAGGTGTTTTTGCAATCGGCTCTCGCACTATAAGGTACTGTGTTACTGTGTACCTAAAAACCTACCTATATACTGATGTGCTGTTAACCGAACATTAAATTCAAAAGTTAGTAAGTACTATTATTTATTCTGTGATTAGGGTTCAAAGTTATGGCGTTGTATTGATTTCCTGGAAATGCGTTTTAAACCAAAATAGTGTGAATGCGCGGAAAGTAAAGGGTATTATTTTGTCAACAGGAAAAGTGCCTAAAAGGCTGGCAGCATTGCCATGTTATATGGCGATGCTGATTCTTTGGCCAGAAAATAGTTCAGCCCTCTGGTTACGTGAATAGTCGACCAACCACTTGGCGATGTCTCGAAAAATCAAGTGCGGGCACTCGGACCCCATGGCCCTAGTGTTTCAACCCCAAACGACTCGAACATAATTAGTTATAACTCTCAATATGATTGTAATATTTTCGCCGTTTGAGGTTTACCGCACCTGCAGCAGCAGCCCCAGCACAGCTCGCCGTGCTAGGAATATGGGACGGCGCAAGGGTGTCGACACACGTTCCATCCCACACCATAGGCCTGCCTAAATTCCAAGCCAACAGTCATTCCGTCTGGCCTACTCTCTTAAAATAGCTCACTGTTAAGTCTGTTAGCTTAGAGGTACCTACTTATATTATGTAATACTCGTAATACTACAAATACCTAATTGAATTATTCGAAACAAACAAGCTACTTAGAATTATGATTAAGTCGTAATAAATTCGCCAGCAGTATTCAGGAAAACAAAATATGAAATACAATAAATCCGTGTTATTCAGTCATTTACATTACCTTAAATGTTCTAATTAGGTTGTTACTGGACAAAGGAGGGAGCTTCACTTCAGATATTAGTTTATCCCTGAGCTCTGTTGTTAAAATGTCGTGGATTTTCACCTCGACTTTGCTAAGATCACTGTTTACTGAAACAGGTAAATTGAAAAGGTTTTCAAACAGGTTTGGGGGTCAGTGCTTCATAAAGTTCAGTAACTTGTAAGATTCAGCAGCTCCTTATTATAAGGACTTGCTAAATAAGGCTAGTATTTATAGGTACTGGTACCTATGGTTACAGTGGCTCCAACAGTTTCAAAAATCAAGAACAAGTCAGACGGAAAGTCATGGTGTTGGTTTTTCATTGCCAAGTTTCCTCCAATTGTTCCAATCTGAAACAGGAATTTTAAGCTTATGATTGTAAGAAGATAAATAAAAGAAGAAGAGAAGAGAGTTCGTGATCTCCTGCGAGAAATACAGCCGTGATCTATGATATTGTAATGCTCTCTGTCACTTAAATCATGTCAAAAGTAGGAAGCAAAATTCAATTTAAGTATCAGGCAACCAGCCATTCTGACACACATTCCAATTGCGTATCAAATCATAATATGTGTCGTCGTACCGCTGATGGTCGTAGCATTTGTCGCGCATTTGTTTGTCGTAACTATGATACGGAGTCGATACAAACCATTACGTTCTTTCGTAGCAACAACATCTACGAACTCTCGTAGCAGTGGTCTACGAAGATCCATCGTCCTCGTAGCGCAGACCTCTGCTACGCTAGTCAGGAATGAAGTACGTTGGTTAATATGGACCACTTACATTTCTAACAGGTACATGCGCAACCAAGTCCAGGTGTTTATACAACGTCTCCAAGTAGCCGAAGTCCCCATTCTTCTTACTCCACTGCTGGAAGGTCTTCATGACTTCAGTGAGGGACATCCCAGCGCCCAGGATTAGATTTTCATCAGCTTGGCACAGTTTTAGATTCTCTATCGACGAAATGTCTATGAGGATCTTTGGTTCAATTTTTATTGGGTATACTCCTGGAATGAGACAGTGCATTATGATGTTTTAATTTTAACAATGATTGAGTAAATCAAATAAAGTTCTTATAAACAAATCAACATACCTTTGCCAGTATTGCCAGCTATCAGCCTGTAATTATTTGTACCTTCGCGAGCCAGAACCTGAAGAGATTTAAAAAATATTAAACTGCCAGAACTAATAACAAAAGAATAGTTATATCAGCCTTCATTCTTATCAATTGTTTCACTGTGGAGCAAAGAGATCTTTTCATACAGTGAGGGAACGAGCATCGGAAGTAGAACAACATCTGCAAAATGCTTGTTGCTCGATTCCAACCATTAGGCGGTCTTAACACCAGACATGCGTAAAGCTTTTATTTATTTATTGATCTATCTACAATTGTTACACTGTTCAACCAATTAACACGAACCCAAGTGGAAAATATAAAGGGATATTTACACAACATGTAAAAACAGTAATAAATCATGCTTTAGCATTATTTTCATGATCTTTTTCTCTTGGTAGTGTGTTTATCTTTGACGGTTACCATGATTAATATGACGGACCATGGCAGCCGTCAAAGATAAACATTTCTAGTAAGCATGACCCATGGTAATAATAAATGACCACCAAATAATACCTTAAACACATCTTCCACGCTGTATGCCTTGTACCACCGTCCTGCAGTCATGTTGAGTTCTCTCAGCGAATCTTGTGTGTCTTCTATGAGGCACCACTCGTCTTCTGACGTACTGTATTTACGGATGCACTTCTTTGCGCATTTGTGCAGGTCTTCTAAATCCTGTGGAAGAGAATAATTATTTGGTCGAGTCTGTAATAACCTACCTAAAATTGTAGCATGATGCTCCGTTATATCGAAAATACAGCAGCATTAATTTTGAAATAAATAATATAATATGGTAACGTTGAGGATTAATGATATATGTACTATGTTTGACGAAAACACGATTCAATAAATTTTCTCAATAGAAAAAAAATTAAACGTTACCTCCAACCCGAACAATAAACCGCTGGTATTAAAAAAATACTTCAAATTAGATCATGAAACTTTGCATTTTAGCTGAACTAACTATAAAGCAGATACAATGTCTTTTTTAGGGTTCCGTACCCGAAGGGTGACAAACGGAACCCTATTCATAAGCCTCCGCTGTCCGTCTGTCTGTCAGCGAGCTCTATCTCATGAACCGTAATAGGTAGGCAGTTGAAAATTTCACAGATTGAGCATTTCTATTGCCGTTAGAGCAACAAATAATAAAATTAAAAAATAAAGGGGGGTCGCCATACAATAAAATTAAATTTTGAAAAAAAAATTATCTGACCCTGGCATGTGGGGTATCATTTTCTAGAGCTCATCTAGTAGAGAATAAATATAATTTTTATTTGTTTTTATCTTCAAAAATGATGAATTAGGGGGCCGTAGAAGTTGTCTGTTTTAGACCATATTTGTACGAGCTCTATCTCAACAACTAAACAAATTAGGAATTTGAAACTTGTGTGTATCATGTAACATATACTGTTTATAATCAACAAATACTAAAAACGCCGATTCATAACGTATTTTATATAATATGGGCGATTTTCTGCAACTTAAAGTAATAATTTTGTATTTCATGCTAATATTATGCGATATAAATTCCACAGATAACTATTTAATAGTCGGAGTAATGACATGGAATTAGTAAGTACCTACTATCATGGCAGCATATACTATTTCGATCATTTAAACGATCATCCAAAAAGGTCTACAAAATAAACTTTCTTCACAAGATTTTAAAACCGGCCAGTATTTTTTGAGTTTAAGAACTTTATCGACTTTTTTCAAAGTATCCCTAGACGGTGTTTATGTGTGTACCTCGTGTTAAAACTACACTCCAATAGACAATATATTCAGTAACATTGAAATGAATGCTGGCACATACAGTTTACTATTCAGTTACCTAGCTTAAACCGTTGTGGATACAATTTCATATTGAGAAAAATTATTGGTGTAAAAATATTCGGTCATGGCGGCCAATCTCAACGGAGACTGGCCTTCGGCGCGGGAGATATTATAGTGCACAAGTGTGTGCGCAGACACGAGTGCACTCTCTCTTCCCTCACTCTCATAGTCCGATGGGATGTGTAAAAATAATAAGTAAGAAATAATAGATTTCTGTATGACTATAAAAAATAACGTAAATAAATACCTGTATTGACCCGTGCGTTTGCACTGGCGAAACATCACGACAAAACATGTTGAAATCTCTAGTTCCTGTCAAACATTGTATGAAAAATTGACAGAAAATAGAGATTCCAACATGTTGTGAATGTTTCGCCAGTGCAAACGCACAGTTATAATTAAAATTTGGCGTACTACTTACATTCTATTTTGTACAATATAGTCTGATGTAGCAAGAGAAATCCTTTTATTTATAAGTAACTAGCTTTACCCGGCCTGGCTTCGCACGGTTAGCACTAAGTACTTATCTACGGCGCATCTACCTTTCCTAATTACCTATTTCTACCTAATTACCTACCTTACCTACCTACCCTACCCTTCTTACCAGGGTAGGTAGGTACCTACCTACCCTACCTACCCTACATATCTACCTGCTTACCTACCATATATACCTATTTATACCTACCAGTACTATGTTAGTAGCAAATAAATAACTTTGACTTTAGTTAATGCATGTTACTGGATAAAGTTAACTTAATATTTTTCTCTTAAAATAAATGAAATATACTCCTACACCTATATTTTAACACAACAACATTTTCTCATTAAAATTAGACAATTTCTTTACAAATCTTTGTTTTTTTATAGCGCCTCTGTTGTTACCTTTACGAAAGTATTACAAAAATTCATAGTGTTAAATCTTGTACGACATGGTATGGAACCCTTCGTGTGCGAGTCCGACTCGCACTTGACAGATTTTATTTAATATTACCATTATTTTCGCCGTGAAAACGAATTACCTAAACTATTGGCGCCTTGGAGCCTTCTCCCCGCCGCCGCCGCTCAGTCTCGCTCTCACTCAGTTCACGAGCAGTATCGTGCGAGAGAGATAAGGAGTGAATTTGAGCTGCGGTATTATCGACTCTTATGCTTTGAAGACGTTGCCAGAAAAGTTGACTTAAGTGAAAACTCCGTTTTTACGGTGCTCTGATGATGCCTACCTGATATTGTATTCTGATCTTTCCTGCACTGAATAAGTACAACTTGATGATATTTATTTAGCTCTAGGAGTCTCTTGCCTCAAAAAAGCACACGCTACTAGAATTACAAAACATGTTTTCTTAGAAAGACTAAAATAATCTAAGCAGTAGGTCTATAATAATTAAAGTCCATAAATAATATACAGGATGGAAAGGTAAACACCGTTGTCACTCTAACTATGGGTAGTTGGCTTAAATATAAACATAAAAAACCGAGTAAAAAAAAAAATTACGTTATTTTCTTTAACAATATTAAAAAGGTTATTGTCCGACACCGTCCGCAAATTCATGGATATGCACCCGCCCGAGTGACGTAATCGATCGCCGCCCGTCCTACCTACCTACACAACACATGAATAAATACAATACAACCTTTTCCTGGCTTAAGACAGGCAAAAATACCTACCTTAGGAATTGCGTGACGATTCTAAATGGACATCTTAAAAAAAAAAAGTTGTGATTTTCCATTGAATTTATGTTTATAAACGAAACCAAACCACTGGTTTGAAGGATAACGGTGTTTACCCTAACACCCTGTAAATCAGTTTAAGAACCAGCTAAAGTAATTTCTGATGGAAAAGTGCTATTGATGACTTTCTCAGTGATGTGTAGGGACTGTGTGTGGGGAACTGTCATGATTGTAATTTTTTTTAATTTTTTTTTTTTTACATTATATGTTATTTTTTTTTGGACTTTTTTGTCGGTGTTAATGTACCCAAATAAAATGATAATGTAGGTATCTTCTTTTTCTTCTTTTCTTGACATTTTCAGTGTTAAAATTATTTTTTATTATTATTATTAATTAGCCTGTATTGTCCCACTGCAGGGCAAAGGCCTCCCTCTCCCTCTTCCACACAATTCTGTCTGTGGTTAGTATCGGCCAGTCCTTTCGGTAAGAGTCAAGCTCGTCCCGGCATCTTCGTCTCGGCCTGCCACGATGTCGTCGTGCGTTTAGTGGGACCAAAATTAACAAAATTTTATTCAATTTTATTTTTGTGGAAACTACTGAATTCAATTTCAAAGTTTTGATAATATATTACTTATATGTATTTTTTTTTTTTTTTAAATCAAGTTGTCAGTTTATAATTAATCATTTTCGACACAATGTAAAAATGGTTAATGAAATAAATAAATATGAAACGATCTTTTAACCGACGTTGCTTAGCCGTTAGGTCTTTTCGCCTCGAGTTATCGAAGACAGTTCAATCGGGTATATCTAAATACCTGTAACTTATCCTGCAGTCCAGGGTCGATGTCTGTGGCGAAACTTTTGAAGGCATCCAGGATAGGCCTGTACCCGGTACAGCGACACATATTGCCACCGAACGAGTTCTCTACCTGCTTCGTCGTCAGGTGTCTTGTCGACTTGTCGAGGCTGCAAAAGATATTTTTTATTGGAAATTAGAATAAAATTCGAAAGGTCTTAACAAGGCTACTCGAGAAGCTAGGGCCATTGAATTTGCATAGACAATGGATTTAATGTTAGGTCTAACTAAATCTGATGCCTGTCCTTGATTTAATGTTAGGTCTAACTAAATCTGATGCCTGTCCTTGATTTAATGTTAGGTCTAACTAAATCTGATGCCTGTCCTTGCACATGTTAGAGTGTGTTGGACTGAATTCATCGACTTTGCTCACATCTTAACTAATATTATAAATACGAAAGTGAGTTCGCTTGTTTGTTACGTTTTCACGCTAAAACGGGTGACCGGATTTGGATGAAATTTGGCTCATGGGTAGACCATGCCCTGGAGGCCAATTCTCGCGTTTACGCTCGTTCTAGTCGAATTCGAACTGCCGCTCGTCTTCCTAAGTCGCTTATAAAATGGTGACTTTCCGTATTCTAGTCATTCGTACAATAAACGAGTCGAAGGAAAAAATGTTGTCATTATACGTCGCGCGAAGCGATCCATTTCACAAAACGATGCTACTTTTCAAACGCAACTTCTTGAAGTATATTAAAAATGATAAGCGTATAAAAGGTTTTGGGCAACTTTTTATTACTTACATAAACGTTTATGAATCCTACCATCATAATTATTATTGATTTCGTAACTCCATTAATATTTTATTATTAACATTAAAATAAGTTCTCATGCAACGGAATGCATGGCTGATGTTTATTTGTCAATGTCAAAGATATTTGTCACGTCAAATTAAAGTTATAATTTCTGTTTGTTTACATTGGTAAACAAGTAATTAAATAAAAACAGGATAACTGCCAATGATATTATAAGTGATCTGAGGACTACCACAATAACATCAAGACTCATCAAGATGGAGAAAAAGAAGAGGAAGTATGGTTGTCGTAAAGAGTGCGGTACTGCAACAACTGGAGCGTCCTGCTGCTCTAACGACGCTGGTATAACTACGTGTCCCGGTTATATAACTTTAAAAAAGCCCAAAAAATAGTTGGGAAATTTTGTGAAAACAAATTTCGCGTCGTCACAACACGAATTCAAATTTCTTTGTGGTCAAAGTACCGCACAAACATCTTTCGAAATTCATGAAGACTGGGCGAGAGGGGAAATGGTCCGGCGATTCCTAAGCTCCTGGACAGCTGGCGATACAGGACGCTGACTATTCGTGTAAACTTGTGATTATTATAATGTATTGTTTACGTATAGTATTTTTGTTATATATATATAACTTTTGCATAAAAAAAAAAAAAAAAAACATTAGAAATCATATTGTTTGAAATGCTTTTGAAATACTGCATCATGTTAGTGGTACAATAATAATAGGGGCGTAGGTCATATCATTTCATTCTAGTGACAAAATAATCGACTCTGTAAATTCAGTATTGTATGCGCTGCTGAATGGGTCGCACCCACCTTGGATGATAGCTTGAAATGATAAGTCACGGATAGCCAAAGATGATGGTTTATTGAATATATTTAACTACCACGTAACTAATGCTATATGAATGAGTACAGCTGACTATGAATGCTGATCGTGTACTGTCACGTTACACTATAATTTGTGCAAAGTGACGGAAATGTGCTGATGTATGTAGTACGTGCGTGCCTAGTACGATACATGACTCGTACAAGTATACACTCAAGTAAAACCACAAAATAATCGGCACTGATTAGACCTTAGCTCTTTTTCTCTCGATGTCTGTGGATCCAACCGGGAAATGTACAGGAGCAAGGTGGGGGGGGGGCACCGCGTTTCTTGCGGCTGCAACGGGTTCGACCTTTCTTGCCCTCAACCAAAGTAAAACCCTCCTGGTCCACATGACTGGTTAAGGAGTCGACAATCTTGAAAAATGATTTTTAAGTAAAAAAAAAATTCGAGCACCACTTTATACGTATTTCATAAACATTTATCGAAAAATAATTCTTTATAGATTTCGTAACAAGTTGTGTTATACTTGAAAGTGAATAATGATATAATCATTTATATCTTGAACGTGTTTAGATGTGCTGAACGCGTTCAATTTCATTGGTGAAATCCGCCCTATTACTGAATGTTTTCTTTGTTCTTGGCGCGGGACATACACAAATGGCGAGTGGCGCGAGCGTTGTGTCGGACCAGCGTGCAGCGGGCGCCGCCGCGCGGGCATTGCACTGCCCGTTTCATCATCATCATCATATCAGTCGAAAGTCGTCCACTGCTGGACATAGACCAAGCACCGCCACTTCGACCCATTCTGTGCTTCCCGCATCCAGCGGATTCCTGCGGCCTTTACAAGGTCATCGGTTCATCTTGTGGGAGGCCTTCCAACGCTACGTCTTCCGGTACGCGGTCGCCACTCCAGAACCTTTCACCCCATCAGCCATCTTATCTGCGAGCAATGTGTCCTGCCCATTGCAAGTTAAGTTTGGCAATTCTTCTTCTTTGGTTTGGCGGATACGATCCTGCCATCATCGGTATTCAGTTTTGCGAGCTGACTCTGCAGAATAAACAGATCTCTAGCAAAGACCTTGGAGTCCTTATTCCGCTCTATCGCGTCCTTAGTGCGGTCTGCACTAAAACGGCGAATGTCACTTTTCAAGGACTTAGAGATCCGTCTATTGAGCTGCCGGGTACTTTAGCGCATCATCTGAAGACTGGAGGATCATCTCGCGCCTCTCCTTCATGAGCTGTATAGTAGGATCAGAGAGCTTCTTGTTTCTATTTGTACGACGGGTCTTAAAGATCTTGAACCCGACCGTATGGATAATTTCTAAAATCGTCCACGGTGCTCCCTAGGCACTTGAAACGATTCTGAAGTTTGAGCTGAAAGCTCTCGGGGTTTAGGACTTGGGTAGTTGCCGGGCGGAGCGTAGACTTCATCAGTCGAGATCTTTCCAACTTGACTTTTAAGTTCTATATGCCTCTTACTATGCGGTGATCACTTCCGGTTTTCACCGCATTGATCACAGAGACATAATTGAATACTTGCTTTTTGTCGAAATTATGGAGTCAATCTCATTTTTGTTGCACCATCAGGGTTCTGCCAGGTCCACTTTCTGTGCTGACGTTTTCTGAAGAAGGAGTTCATCATAAAGAGGCTTTCTCCATAAAACTGGCAAGTAGGTGACCCCGGTGGTTCCGACGTCCAACTCCAAATTGCCCTCGCAGCTCATCAACGTTTCGTTTGCCCAGTTTCGCGTTGACGTCCCCCATGACAACGGTGAAGTGAGTTTTAGACCCATGCATGACTCTAGAAATATCCTCATACATGGTCTCCACCTCATCGTCGGGTGTGACGAGGTCGGGGCGTTTTTGGTGCTTGTCAATTTTTAGGCGGTTTGCCATTATCGCCACGCTTGGCAGGCGGGTTGGCGATCGCAGTATTGTGTTAAAAATGCATAGAGAAGACTGCTGCCCATTCTCTAGTAAGCCTGTTTCATATTTCATACAAAATGTATAGGAACGACACACAACTGACACAACGCCTGCGCCGCACCGTGAATAAAATAAATAAAATAAAAACTTTTTCATTCAGACTTATTAGAATATTTATATTTAATAAGCTCTCCTTTATAATTTGCTACAACAGAATGCAATGCTGATTTGTCAATGTCATAGATAATAGCTATTAAATGTCAACGATTTTAGTCACGTCATAATTAAGTGTAATCAAATAATAAAAACAGATTTCCTACCAATGATTAAATTGAGTAAACTGATGAATACCGAAATAATATCAAAGCTTAAGAAGTTAGACAAGAGGAAGCGTGATTGCCGTAAAGACCGGACCGAATCACCGGCTCTCATAATACTCTCAGGATGGCTGCTGCGACCTACCATTCCAACGACGCAGCTGAGGGTCAAGCAGTAGAAGGCTCATTACAACACGAATTTTTTTTGTGGTGAAATTTCTGGACAACGTTTGTTGAAATTCATGAAGACTGGGCAAGAGGTGGTGTAATGATCCGGCGATTCCTAAGCTGGCTACTAAACAGCGCGATACACATGACGCCGACTAATCGCGTAAACTCAAAGAGATTTAAGATACTAAATAATTTAATGTCTTTGTGTAAACTAGTGATTCTTATAATGCTAAGTTATAATGTAAAAGCATAGTATTTTTGTTAATTATAAGTTTGATATTGAAAAACAATTATACATGTTTGAAATCTTTATTGTTTTTTGAATGTTTTTGAAATTCTGCATCATGTTTTTGGACCTGTTGTAAAGTTGTAATACAATAATAATATCAATATGTATAATAATTTGGGTGGCAAAAGACCCTTTACATAAATATATCACAGACTAATTAGACTTGGGTTTATATTACACCACAAACACAATTATTATCACACCACACTTGGGTTTGGTAATGCTTCCCTGTAACATCTACATGCAACTCTCGCCTGGTGAAATTCGGGTGTTTGTATGCCAGCCTTTTGCAACCCGGGAACCTCGATGATGAAGGACTTAAAATTTATAGTACAGCTTCATTCTCGTCAGCTTCAGCAAAGCCCTTAATTCGGCACTGATTAGACCATGGCTCCTCTCTCAATGTCTGTAAGTACAACCGGGAAATATGCATGACGATGGTGAGCACTAGCGATGCAGCTCAAAAATTGCTCCGTGATCGACTTTTCTTGCCATCAACTATAGTAAAGCCATCGTCGTCCACTTGACTGGTTTTAGAAGCCTTCCGTTTCAAAATATATCTCAGATGTGTGTCTTATCAATCGACGCCACACAAGCAGTGGATAGTTGACAACTTTGGCGGACGCGTGAAGTATTTTTTCGTGTATTTTTCCTTGTTGTGGCGATCGCAACGTTTTCTAAGATGTTTATGAACTCGTAACGCATTTTGTAAAAAAACATTTATTATTTTCTTCCGCATTGACTAATTGTGAATGACACAACAACTATTTGACGTTGGTACGCCGTTCGAAATGACGTCATGAACGTTTCGACTGGTACCGACCACTCTTTGCAAGTCGCATGTAAACTATGCATTTTGCGTGGTTTTCCTGCGACAAATGC
Organism: Conistra vaccinii; assembly: GCA_948150665.1. Classification (NCBI taxonomy): domain Eukaryota; kingdom Metazoa; phylum Arthropoda; class Insecta; order Lepidoptera; family Noctuidae; genus Conistra; species Conistra vaccinii. Next base: position 4,241,850 of record OX411331.1, on the reverse strand, counting down.
TCGAATCGATATGGCGAGAATAGCTGTACGAGTGAAAACATGATTTTTACGAGTGAAAACATGATTTTTACGAAGGAAAAGTACGAATCGAGCGACAATAACGAATGTAAGATGCGCGAGAATTGCCTTCCTGGGTTAGGATATACATATGTTCTCGTGGGATAATTTCCAACCTCCACGCAGCCAAACTTTGAGCAAAAGCTAGTTTTTCAATCATAAGATGGGCTTATTTTAGATTTATTAACATGAAAAATGAACCGAAGTGTTGCCAACTTATAGTTATAGTTTTACCACTATCCATATCCTTCAAACCAAAATAGCATCGTAGTGGCAGTTCCCTCTTAACCTGGCCAAAGAGTGTGAGAAACTAATTATGATGACAAAAAGACATAAAAAGCAAGTCGTCCAATACCTGTACATATTCATGACCCATCCTGGCGTGCAGTACCCACACTGGGTGCCGTTGAACGTGGCCAGACGATCCTGGATGGGATGGTAGCCATCCTTGCGGTTGCCGATACCTTCCACCGTTGTAATGTCCCAGTCGTGGCATGATAGAATGTGGACCAGGCACTGGAAAAACAAATGACAATCTATGAGATGTTGGGGGTTCCATATTTCAAAAACAAATAATTTATTCAGGCCATAAAAGGCACTTACAAAAGTGGAAATAGTACATTACTGTCGCGGCCAGCAATTAGGGCATTGATGTAGGTACGATCGTAAAAATGTGGGCCGAAGCACACATACGTGAGTCCATCAATACCTGGTTACGGACAAGGCTTATATAGTACTTTTCTCAATCAATGCGCGGAAATTCAAACTAAGTAAATTAATTATAAATTCCAGAACCAATGACGAATCAAGAAAATTTTTCACGCGTAAATGTGTCATTTGTTTCTTCTTTACTTTAAACAGCTATAATTTAATTTGCTAATTCAGTTCGAAATTTTAATAAAATCTTTGATAAGTTACCTTCTTGGTTGCCCTTATAAAACTTTAGTTCCATTTTTAAATAACACGACAGGTATGAGGTTTCATAGTAATTTATTTGGCCGATAAACACGAGAGATATAAATTTTCATAGTAACATTGCTGGCCGGGCGCTCGCTTGAGACCTTTCGACCAGTACAGCAATTTCGATTTATCTCGAAGAAGGTTGTCAAAATAATGTTCGAATTTCCAAGCATGTTTGAGAAAAAACAATTTATTGATGTGTAACATCTTTTCTCTCGCTTGATTGATCTCGTGAAAAGGGACGGAAGTGTGTAACAGGAAGCCGGAGAAGTGCGCGCTATTTGATTTGACCAATGAGCGCGGTGTTAGAGTTGGCCGTCAGATGAGATGTCAGATGTTAGGCATCATAATTGCGACTACTGTACATATGGCTCGCTCCTATTTTTGAAGTGAACACTTCATTAGCGGCGTTGTGCACTTTTTTTGGGATGGGTAAAAAATATGTATTAACCGTAAGATCCGTTGCCTAGCAACCGAGAAAGTAAATCATCATCACCATCATCATGAAAAACAAAACAATCAAAACATACTTCATGAAAAGTGTTTATTCAAAAATGCACAACGTGTTCAAGTTTTGCATTCTGCCGTCACTCCCGGAGTGCAACCCGTTGTTTTTTTTATTGTTTTTACGTGCTGTGTATGTGTGTGTGTGTGTGTGTGTGTTTACCCGGTGTGACCCCCATGTTCGATTATATCCCACTCCTTCTCGCAGAGGACGTCTGAGTCGTCGAGTCCCAATAGGCTGATAAAGTATGAAACGTTTGATTAGAGGAACATTATTAGATCAGCTCCGATGGATAGCGCAAGGTTGGCATAAGAGATGACATCTAGCTTTAAAATCTTGGCGTATTTATCTTCGTGGGAAATAGACCACAACTGTACTAGTAATTATCTGCCGCAGAACAAAGACCTCTCCACATACTTACACACGAGCATTAAGAAACATTGTTTCTCATTTATTATTACATACGTCACTTTACGGATTGCCTATTTATAAAGCTCATTTGAATTTAAAATAAGACTACTTGAATTGTAATGTGTTTAAAAATATATACTGAGTTTATGAAACAAATAAACCCGATTCCTATAGAATATCGATATTTACTGGTTACAACTAAAACGTTCATCCTTTAGTTAAAAGCTTTCACTGATAAAGTGCCTATCTTCTTTTCAATTTAAGGCTCCGGCAGAAAGCCGCGACGCGATACCGGTAGAACAATATTTCTCTGCCCAACCCTTCGGGGAAATAAGTCGTGATGTTATGTTATTTATGTACACGTATATTTCACCTAGTCGCGTAACGCCCCGCCGCGGTCGCGTCGCGCTTGCTTGCGGAAGCCTTTAGGTAGGTACCAATAAGGCTAATGGCGAAGATTTTGTATCTAAAGTACCTACCTACCTATTGATAGGTATTAGTGTAACTTCAAACAACCTAGGATAGGCCGGGTAAAATAGGTCTGATTGAACCCTGCACTAAATACTAGCAGAGTTTTTTTTCTTGAATCGTCATTTCTGTATACCTCAGCTCTTCTTACTTAGCTATTCAAATACCTATTATTAAAAAAAAAATATTTTCCGGGACCGCATCAAGGTAAAAAGAACAAAAACGCGATTTTGTGAATAAAAATTGAGGCAAAATAGTTTTGGTTACATTATATGTAAAATATTGGTAAAAATAATATGTTATTTCAGAATTAAACATTTTCGTCCGGAAAGTTAAATAAAAATAATATTACGAGATTTTTTATGTAAGTACAAAAATATTAACAGCGTTTTTTTTGCATTAAATTAATTAATTAAAAATTTGAAATATTAAAACTCAACATAATAAACGAACGCAAGATATAAAGTAATAGAGTTTGAGTTCGCTGCTTGAGGTTTATACGTAATTGTATCAATAGATTACGTCAAAAAGACGAGTGACCTTCTGATTATGCAGCAGTGGTGGCCTGTGGTGGCCCAGTGGTAATGGCCTAGACTTACAAGTTGTAAGGTAATGGGTTTGACCCCAAGCAGGCGCTTTACTTTGTGTAAATAATTTCATACCAGTGCTCTCAAAACGTTGAGGGAAAACATCGTGAGGAAACCGGCATGTCTTAGAACCAAAAGTTCATACAAGTCATGTGACATCCACCAACCCGCACAGGACCCGCAGCCTACTCCCTCTCACAGAGAGAAGGCCTGTGTCCCAGCAGTGGGAACATAAATAGGCTGATTATTTATGTATGTTTGCAAACGAATAAATTATTTGATTTTGATTTGATTTATGCCTGTTGATAGCGTAGACTATGGTCACCCAAAATACACGTTGATAATTATGATTATTTATAACGTCCAAATTATCCGTGAATGACGCTGTATCCTGATATTGTATTATGAGGAAAACAAACACTTTATAATTCTAATAACCTAACTTAATATTATAAATGCGAAAGTGAGTTTGTTTGTTACGCTTTCACGCTAAAACGGCTGAAGGGATTTGGATGAAATTTGACACATGGGTAGACCATTCAGAACTGGATTAACATAAAGGATACTTTTTATCCCGGTAGTACGTTCCCGTGGGATAATTTCCGACCTCCTCGCGGGTGAGGCCGCGGGTAAAAGCCTAGCATGCATATACAAGGTGGAGACGACCATACAACAAAAAAATTAAACGGCGTGTCCCTAATGACGTTCCCATTATGCATTCAAAATGGGTCATTTAATAAACACCTCTTTGTCATAGGAGTCACAGACAGTCCACTGTGCAGAGCCTGCATGGAGGACGACGAGACAGCAGCTCATGTGCTGTTAAACTGCCCGGTGGTCGCCGCTTACAGGGCAAAGTACTTCGGTAACCCAGGTACCCTACGGGTGATTGTCAGTGACACCAAGTCGTTGCTGGCCTTCTTTGAGGAGCTGGGGTGGATCGAATAACCAATATTCCCACCCGTACGCAAAATACGCGCTTTGACGTGGAGTTGCGGATACCAGCCCGTATTACCTATTACCTATGCATACAAAAATTCAATCGAATTTATTCAATAGTTTAGTCAATATAGCTCGGCAAAATCCATAGTCGGCTCGGGTTATTCCGTTTATCCACCCCAAAAAATCCACCTTAAGGTGGTTATTCGGAAACGTATAGCCGAGAATCCACCCTAGGCCTAGTTGGATAAATGGATTTTATAGGCTTAGGGTTTGAAAAACTAATTTTTTTTATTTCGAAGCTAGGATTTATTTGAAAGTTCCAAAATACTCTTATGCTTTAGTAGTGCCAGTATTTTCATTTATTGTTGTATTGTAGTCTCAACATTGTATAAAAAAGCAAATCGTGTTGTAAGGGCAAGTTCATCATCATTATAAATGTCTTGTATATAAACCTGTTTACCCCTGGTTTTCCCTAATGACTGGAGGTAAAAAACTGTTTACAAGATGAAGGATGGCTCAAATGGGACCAAAAAAAAACTTTTGAACAATAAAGTCGTACGTAAAGGGCATTATTAACATTAATGTCGATTATGTTCTTTAACATTTACTAACGAGGAGAAAAAAAATACAAACTAGTACAGGGATGGCGAACCCCGAACCGAACAAAATAATTTAATGTACCTGTAATGGTAGTTTTAAGGCATTTAAATAAATAAATAAATAAATTTGGGCTCGGCATTAATTCAGAAACCTAAGTCATTTAGTTTGTAACAGTAGAAGTCAGACTAATTTGTGATTTAAGTAATTTAAATAAATAGAAAACTGGATATTAACATTACTGTATAATAATGTGAAAGTACCTTTTATTCCAGGAGTAACTAAGTCAAGATTAGTAGATATAGTATTAGTAGTTAGTATTTGGAAAAAATGGCACGTAGATGTAGAAAGGTTCGCCATCCCTGAACTAGTGATAAAAATTGTCAGTAAAAACCCAAGTTTAATAAAAAAAAAACCGTTAAAAAAGGGCACTACAAAGATACAATTTTGGGAGTCGGTAGGTATTGATGGTTATATTTTTTCCATCTTTTTCCGAAATAACTAACCTCCTCCTTTTGCTGAAGTCCGTTTATCGTCCTTTTGCTGAAGTCGGTTTAAAAAGTCAGTTGGTCAGGAGAATGCAAGTACCTACGTATACAGACAAAGCCTAGAATGTTACTATAGTTTCCATAGCACTCATTCAAACTAAAAATGTTTGGAAAACAATACAATCTCTACCATTGTTTGTTCATGTTGCATAGGTACTTCTTAGGAGCGAATGGAATTATGGAACAATTCATTAGGTGGTTTATGTAGGTACAGTAGACGCTCCGCCCCGCCCCAGGGCGGAGGACATCCATGACGATATTTTAACCCGGAAAAAAAAACCTTGCTTCATCTATGCCTGCTTCACCTATGTCGACGTAGCACTCTCCTATCCATCTTTACTAATATTATAAAGAGGAAACATTTTTTTGTTTGTTTGTTTGTTTGTACCAAATAGGCTCCGAAACTACTGGTCCGATTTGAAGAATTCTTTCAGTGTTAGATAGCCCATTTATCGAGTAAGGCTATATATCATCACGCTGAGACCAATAGGAGCCGAGTACCAATGAAGAATGTTTCAAAATCGGGGGTTTTTTTTAGCGTTAGCCCAAAGTAACTATTCCACGCGGATGAAGTCGCGGGCAGAAGCTCTAGTAAAATATAAAACCTTTCGAAGACAAGCGACTCGGAAACAATTCAACTAGAGACCTAACAACCTAGCTAGGAGGTACTTGAGAAGACTTCGGTCTACCGTGGAAGTCTTGAAGTGGATATGCTGATGGAATCCTGAAGGAATTACCTACAATAGGCATGATGTCTAGGTAAAAAAAAAGCAATTCTATTTAGTCCGTCAGTAGATACTAAATAAATATAAAACACGTATTTTTTGCTGTATCTTAATAATAAAAAATTACTTACATAAAACGCATTAAAGTTGGGGAGTGGGGGTCGGTAAGTCACAAGTAAGAATAAAATCTACATACTCGTGACGTCATGGCACATTTTAACTCAATGTATCGCCGTAACCTTTTGATAACGTAAAAAAAGAAAAAATCGTGTCCAATATGTTTTTAATAATATACCTGAAGAACAAAAAAAGTCATCATCCCTATTCTATAGTTATCGATAAGGCTAAACAATTGTACAAGTTAGTTATAAGGTAGTTCGTTAGCAACAATTTGATGTTTTTCTGCACTGGGCGTTGTGGTCGCTAAGCGACAAAAAAAAAAAAAACCCTATTCTAGAAGGTTTTTAGTTTTGACAAAGGACCGGTCGTTATGGTGTCAAACTTCAGCAGTGAAAATCATGTATCAGAGATGATGATGACGAGTTACTTGGCCATTTCTCTTATCCTGAGTTAAACCAGAGACCTTTTCGAGGAATAAACTTTAATATTAAATCACGTTATCACTAAATATAACCTTTAAAAGTAGTAATTCAACATGAATCAACAAACAATGCGTATCCTTGAACTTGTGTGGTTGAATCACCTCGGTTAGCGACACTGTCCGATGAAACCCATACGAAAATAAAATAACCTATCATGTTTTTTATTCAAGTTACGAGTGGTTAAGACTACATCTGTGTAGCCGGTTTTCTCTATTATTTATCAAGAACTCAGACTAGACACTTAACGTAATGTTAAGATAACACTACTAAACGAGTTGCATTCAAGTATACGGGATGGCAGGGACATCGACGCGAAGCCTGTTACCATGGATTCAGTACGTGATTCTGAACCGTTTCGTTGTTGAAATTTTTCGTCGGTTAATTAATAAAAATTTGCTGTTCCATACATTTTGACCGCGTAGGTATTGCACTTTTCTATAAAACAGCAGATAAAAAAAAAATAACCGACCAATCATGTTATCGCAGGGGGGTTCAGAATCATGTACAGAATCCATGGTAACAGGCTTCGCGTCGATATCCTTGACACCCTGTATGTCAAGGATATCGACGCGAAGCCTGTTACCATGGATTCTGTACATGATTCTGAACCCCCCTGCGATAACATGATTGGTCGGTTATTTTTTTTTTATCTGCTGTTTTATAGAAAAGTGCAATACCTACGCGGTCAAAATGTATGGAACAGCAAATTTTTTATACAACGTAATTTTTTGTTTATACTATACCTCTTAAGGGGTCATTGTACTCATCATTATGAACAACTTTTACTATGGGACCAAAGTTGAAATCGCGAAAAAAAAAATCTGCTGTTCCATACATTTTGACGAGATATGCGAACATAAATGTTGGGAACAAGGAACAACTGATTTTTTTCGCGATTTCAGTTTTGGTCTCATAGTGAAAGTTGTGAAAGTTGTGAAATGATGAGTAGATACAATGACCCCTTAAGAGGTTAACCAAAAATAACGTTGTATAAGAAAATAGGCTGTCTCGTTGGTCTTTTAGGGGTATGAGGAACGGGGTGTAAAGTTCACTCATACCCCTAAATTGGTGACCCCGAGTATGAACGTCAACGCAGCCTTCGTGCAACTACTTCAGCGTGACGTTATCATCATCACTCCCGCAAGCTTTCGTGAGGCGAGTCACACAGCCAGCCAGCACCCACGGCTTCAACGGGTATCCTGACCACCAGCATGCAGCGAACGCGCATTCCTGGTCATCACCCTCAACCACAACCCGGCGCTGTACCACATCCGACTCACTGGATGACGACGCAGCGCCACCCCGACTCACTGGGGAATCACCGCAGACAGTTCCGACTCACCGCGAACTATGCGGCACCCGGTTCCGACTCACTGGAACCACAGCTGGTACTGTGAAGCATCGCAAGATCCAAGACTCAGCCCACTATCGACCTCCGGTCTCCGGAGGGGAGTGATGTAGCGGTTAGACCGCCACATACAAAAAACTACGAAACAAAAAGACATGACGTCACACAATTCCTACATCTCGCAGTTAGAGTTTACTGAGCGAATAACATAGATAAGACTATCCGAAATCAACATATGGGCAGTTGCCCGCCAGACATAACAACCCGTCTGGTTGGAGGATCCTCCCTTTTCTATGGTGGATGAGTGAACTTTACACCCTGTTCCTCATACCCCTAAAGTCTAGTCATCACAAGCGCTACTGCTGACCACGAGATCCGGGGTTCGATGCCCGGGTCGTGCACAGTGTTATTGGCCGGTTTTCGCAATAGCAGCCCGTAGTCTGGATTTGTACCCGTTTGATGGCAATAGGGTCGCTCCCCATTATATGGAACTAAAACATAACTGGCGAAATGTGGGTGTACTAAAGGTATACCTCTGCCCAACCCTTTGAGAAAACAAGGCGTGATGTTAATATTAAATTATCGAGCAATAATCCTTGGTCAGTCGTATCAACGTTTATAATACCGATGTACCGATCGCCGAGATTGACTCGAATTTGAACGTGTTTTAAGTTCGAGAATTAGCCTTCTGGTTAACCGTTAAGCTCCATTTACATAGTGCAAGTTTGTTGCCTGTGACATAGACGATAAAATTGAAGCAACATAATTGACTGGCATCGTCTAAACAGCACATAACATAAAATAGCACGTGCAATAAAATCGCATTCAACTCTACAAGTACTAACGAATGAATACCAAGTAAAAAAAATCTTGAGTAGACGTTCTGAAATATTTGCCAGCGCAATACGGGCAGTACTTGCTTGCATTCAATAATCACCTTGCAATAAAGGGAGCGTTCAATTATTACGTAACGCAATTTTTGAAGATTTTTGACCCCCCCTCTTGTTGTAACGTTTTTCTGTACCCCTCCTCCCCCTCTCTAAACGTTACGTAACACTCAAGTGATCATTTTTACCCTAAAGTCGTAAAAAGTTATGTAATAGTTTATGGTATAGTTTTAATCTACTAAATAAAACAAGAGAATTTTAATTCGCAACACCTGCATAATATTTTGTTAAACAAAATATTTTAGGTTGCCAGTTTGGGAGTTTTAATTCCCTAATTTATTAGAAACAATGTTACGTAACGTTTTGTAAGAAAGACCCCCTCCCGCCCCTGTAACGCATCGTAACGTTTCACGAGACCCTCTCCCCCCCCCAAATTGCGTTACGTAATACTTGAACGCTCCCAAAATTGCCTTGTTGTAAGTCCCATGCAATTTTTATGAACGGAAAAACTGGCATTCATTTACTGTATGCTATTTTATGGAAATCGCACGTGTAAACACATGCATGCAATTCTTGAATGGCAATAACTGAACGTGCTATAAGGCATGCGATTATTGCTCTTGAACGTTCCAGAAACTTGCACCGTGTGAATGGAACTTAACAATATTCTGTAATCTACTTTAAGAGGTGCTATTAAGTAGGTATTATTATCATATACCCTGACAGTTAATTATTGTTATTACGGCATTGTACACATGGAATACTACAATAATTATGATTTTCAATCTTGTCTTACGTTAATAATAATAATTTACCTACGCAGTAAATGTCGCAGTAAAGATCTAAATCTATCAGTAATCCAAGGTCTAGGTACGGGTAACTAAGCATTGGTTTATTTATCAGTTAGAGCTATATTCTACATAGCTATATTTAAGCGGGCACGCCCGTTAGGCTGCCTGTCCACTGGAGCGGAGAGGAGAGGAGAGGAGCGGAGAGGTGCGATTCTATTGGTTAATTTTGTTGGCACATGCATCTCCGCTCCTCTCCTCTCCTCTCTGCTCCAGTAGACAGGCAGCCTTAGGCTGCGTTTCCACCAGAGATGAGCGAGGATGAGTAGCGAGGGATGTGTGTGAAACTAACCAATGACATCGCTTCACTGTCATAGTTTGAGCTAAGCTAGCGTCGTTATTGGTTAGTTTCACACACATCCCTCGCTACACATCCTCGCTCATCTCTGGTGGAAACGCACCCTTATGCCTGGAGGCTTTTAAAGGTGAAAGCGTCAGGGTAGCCCGCGAAATTCAAATTTTCTTACGTTTTTTGCAATTTGCAGGTCAGTATTAGGTTGTATGTTGATCTAAATATGATTTGCGACCGTATCAAATGTTTATTTATAAAATTATAATCATAGAAATCATCACAACTCTATAAGTTCATGTAATCCCGTTGAATGACTATTTCATGAAATCATGACATTTGGGGATTATGCTAACCTAAGGAGTTGTATTGTTGATTCTAATGATTATAATTCTGTAAAACCATATTGGTTACGCTCGCGAATCATATTTTAATCAAAATACAACCTGACACTGACCTGCAAATTGCAAAAAACCTAAGAAAATTTGAATTTCGCGGGCTGCCTTGGCGCATCCCCCAGTACGTTTAGTTTTTATGTCTGCCTGAGTTCTCGATGTTTTTGGTTGGTAGGTATATTGGCGTGTGCTAGCTGACATATATGGCTAATAATTTATAATTTAAATTATGTTTTGTGTTGCGTAATGTAAATTATATCGTTTTTTTTTCTGACTGAAGACAGCTGTGCTGCTGGGGAGTTTGTTGCGCCACTTCTTCTTCCCAGCTAAAGCTCTAGGTAGTGGTGAAGGACGGGTGTTTTTGGAGACTGTCTTATGTAATTATGACGATCGAAAAGTGCTGATTGTCAGCCTAGTTTGAATAAAAGACTTTTACAGGACAAGACATTATATTAATAATGATACCTACTCGTGTTCATCCTCGTTCCTCGGACTGAGTACGGCAAGTACAATAACACTTTGCTCGACCTCGGGATCGAACTCCAGGCCCTAACAACCCCTGAACCATAAGACAGGAACTAAGTAACGTGGTCCGAAAACACCAACCCACAGTGAGCAAACGTTTCTTCTTCGACCGACCATGATAAACACAATTCTTTGCCCGATCCTAAAACGAAGCCCAGGAACTTGCAACCACTGAACCACGGTAGACGGTAGAATAACTAAGCCATATCTTAGAAATAAATGCCTACAGCCGCGCGGTACGTAAACATGCGATAGGGCTGCCCGCCTCCAGTATTTTAATTACATTTGCCTACTTTGTGTTTTCATTTAGTTTTGTGATTGTAAATATACTTTTTTTATCTACACAAATAAATAAAATACTTTGTGAATTGAATAACAAAACAAAACACAAATGCCCGAGGTTTTAAAACAAGCGTACCTACCGTATTAATTCATGAACCTCCTATAACTACCTATTTCACTCGTGTTATCACTTTCCTTTACTCTATTCACTTTATTTATTAATCCAGACATCTTTTTTTCGGGAGATAAAAGGAAATACTTATCCATTAAAAATACACACAATATGTACCTACCTACCAGTAAGTAAAATTATTTAATAGTAAGACTATAAAATAATTTTGTTGTTGTTGTTTGTTAATAATAATACCTTTCAAAGTTTCCAGGTAATCTAAAAAAAGTTATCTCTGGATGCGTTATTGCCAAATTCATGCAACCAAAAACAGCAACAATATATCCTACTCGTCATATTAAATATGTACTTGAATTTATTTTTAGTGTAAAAATCGCGCGGTTATTGTTAAAAAAACAACACACCGTTCGTTCGTCACTGCGGCACAGACGCGACTGTCTGCGTACCTCGCGCATACCTCGATCGAGGCGCGTAGGTATAGCTCGCGCTTCGTCCGTTTCTATGAAGTTGGCCTACCGTCTACCGTGACTGAACCAACGAAACAGAATCTTGGTAAAGTGGTCTGAAAACACTAGGTATCACACAGTGAGAATTTTTTCTACTTTGAAATAATATAATGAATGGGGTTTTTGCCCTGCTGTGTTAACCTACCGAACTTTAATAACAATTTGCATTTTTTTTTATAAAAAAAATCTCGCGATCGATGCTACTGTGGCCAATGAGACTGGGCTCACAAACTATCTAAGTTCATTACCATCAACATAATGAGTTTATTTGCAAAAACGTATAAATTTTACTTACGGAATTAACAGCGAACACGTGTTTCTCCTTAGTCACGGGGTGGACCTGCGACACAGACACGACGCAGGCGCCGCAGCCCCCCTCGTGGCACATCGCTTTCGTGCCATGCAGCTGGAGGTAGTTACGCAAGTAGTCATTCAGGGTAGTCTGCGGACTGACCTCTGTTCCCGCTGGAAATGAGAATTGTTACTACAATATTGCAGCCATGTTTTGTCTCCGCATTACCCTAAGGTTGAGTAGTAGGAAATGGCTCAGGCATTAAATCCGCCTTAGTTCCTACAGTGTTTTTTTTAAACTTGTTCATGTTGTGCATACAATTTTATTAAACAAATAATAAATAAATATTATTTTTTGGTTTAGTCAACCTCAGCCTTCTAAGGAACTCCAAAACAAATTTAATCATGGGTACAAATTCGAAATCGCAAAAAAAAAAAAACAGCTGTTCCATTGTGTTCACATAAGTACATCGACAAAATGTATGGAACCGCTGATTTTTCAAATCAATAAACAAAAATTAAGATTGTATCCATTAGGGGCTGGTGGATAGTAGGTCTATCAATCGTGTGTGATCACTGATCAACTAGGGAGAGATCCCAAAATCCCCACATAACATAAAACACTTGTATTATCCAAAGGGTTAGGTAGAGGTGTAGCTACAAGGATGTAACCAAATTAACCAATTACTTTTCACGTGATGGAGGAGCCGAGTCTTTTGCCATAAATCAGTCACTAACTCAACTGTAAAATTCCTAAAACGCTTGCTACACGGTTGCCAACCACTAGACTAGGTCTTCTTTCCAATTTTGAAGTGAAATCTTTTTTAGCGGCGTTTTGCATTATTTTTGGGATAGGTAAATAATGTTAAACTCGCGTCAGGCGTCAGGACACGTGACCTGATCGAACATTCGTAAGATGGGAGAGTAGAATTTGTTGACAGCACACTCTGTTTAATTTTTTTGAAATTGTTTTAATAGAGTTTTCGTTTTTGTACTGACAGTAAGCCACATAAATTCCTGACATTTTCGTTAGATGGCGTTACTTAGTTTTCACTTTCATCGGTGACTACCGATGAAAGTGAAAACTAAGTACCCAGTCCAAAGACTGCCCTTCATGTTTTTTTATTTAAGATTCGTATTCTAGAATACTTTATTGCGACAATTAATAATCACTGCTTCGTAAGCAGCTTTCCCTTTACTACAATAACTTCCATATCTGTAAATACTCTGGTCTGCATAAAATGATGTAACTAGCCTAAAAAATGCCCTTAAGAACAAATGAAAGTTGCTCTGGTTGTGCAAGTCATTGGACAGGCCACTTGGTTTAAATAATTTAGCACCATTTTATTGGCGGTGTCATAATAACAATTATTAGCTGAACAATAAATATACTTATATCGACTACTACTAAGGTAATCGATAACCAATCGACTCACGACTCGCGTAGGAATTTTACTATTACGAGTACATACATACATAATCAGCCTATTAATGTTCCCACTGCTGAGACACAGACCTCCTTTCTGTGAAAGGGAGTGGGCTGTAATCTACCACGCAGGCCCAGTGCGGGTTGGTAGATGTCACATGTCTTCGAATTTTGGTTCTAAGACATGCCTGTTTTGAGAACAGTGGTGATGAAATTATTTACACAAAGTAAAGCGCCTGCCTGGGTTCCAATTCCAACCTACGACGTACAACTCGTAAGTCGGGCCGTTACCACTGGGCCACCACTGCTCATTTTACTATTGTGTTACCAATAATATCGTGTTATTTCTTTGAAATATTTTGCCTGCCTGAGAGATATTTTTTGACGGCATGTGAAGCTAAGTCTCTCGAAGTAAAACTCTGACACCAGGTTAGGTCACAAACCATACGAAAAGAAGACGGGTCGTCACAAGCCCAAAAAAAATCTGACAACCAGTCTTACCAAGGGGTATCGTGATTCCCCGTAACTGTGTTGTGGAGGTCAGATAGGCAGTCGATTGATGTATACTTAATACTGGTCATCATCTGTTCATCCTATAAGAATGGATGCCGACCCCAACATAGTTGGGAAAAGGCTGATGGCTCAAAATTGTTATTTTTATTTTATTTATAAAAGCTTCGATACTCAATCGAAGTTTTTATAACAATTTTGAGCCTTTTTTTAAGAACCTAATTAAACTTATGGCATGCCTTTGCTAATTCAAAGTCTAGTTACTAAAAATATGCTAGAAATAGAAGACTGTGGGGATTGATTAACATTTGCTATAATAATAATAAGCCCTTTTGTATTCCGAACATCTATGCGTTGTGGTATTTTTCCTTAGTTTACAGAATATCTCTTAGTTCCGTGTGCCTTTTGGCAATGGCCTCCTCTAACAACTTCCACGGAGTCCTATCTTCTCCAATTTGGACCCGCTGTAAGCGTCAGTTCAGTTCGTCTTCCCATCTCTTATATTGTATTCCCCTGTTCCTTTTGCCATCTCTGGGGTACCATTCAGTCACAACTTTACTCCACTTGTCTTGGATGCTTCGTAACATGTGACCTGTCCATCTCTACTTTTGTTGGTCTATTTTGGTAAGAACATCAGTAACTTTTGTCCTTTCCCTTATCAGGGAACATTTGCTAGTCCATTTAGAATTTTTTAATAAGGCACCATCGCGTAATCAATTTATTAAAAAATAATCTTTGTAGTATGCGATTAAAATATAATATAATATTATAATTAATAAAATAGTTCAGGCGATAAGTAGATTATTTTCATTTAAAATACAACAGTAAAATATTTTTATTAATAAATTCGCAAGAACATTAATTGGCCTATTTAAATCCTTGTTTCCAAATTGATGTTATTTCCACTTATACAAACATCAACTTTATTTGAGTGCAGATAAAGTTGATTTTAGACTGACTAGTACTGTTGAAAAGGTCATAAAAAATATGAAGTTGTAGCGCAAACTGAACCTTATGTGTAGTCTTGTAGTCTTGGTACAGTTGTTTTTCATAAAACTCGTGTTTGTTTACATGTTTATAAGATGGCAAGTTGACGACCTAACGCACAAGAAACAGGTAATTAAAAAAAATTACGCCTCGTGTACTTATTATCGCAGATCTTAATAATTAAAAATTAAATGCTACTGTACTATAACTTGTTTTAGTTTAAAAAATATTGAATGACGATACTGCTTCATTAACCGACTTAAAAAAAGGAGGTTATCAATTCGACACGTACCTACGTGGTAAGTAATATTATTGCAACTGCAATATATTTACATTATGATAATCTATTAAGGATATCACACGGTTCTTTTGTTTTCAACATAAAGACTAATTTTAACACGTGCGGCGTTAGTAGACTGAGCCCCCAGGCTGATTGATATCGTTCAGGCTCAGAATGTCCCTTTCCCATGTCACCACACCCGTAGCTCGGACTACGGGTGTGGTGACATAGGAAAAACATCAAAAACATCTCAAAATCTTAGAATGAAATAAAACGAACGGTAATGTTTTCCCAGTCTTAGTAGTTTTAGTATATTTCTTTGTACTTATATATTTATATCTAATTAGGTGTTTAAATTATATTTATAGTTTTAATAGGTACCTATATGTTTATCTTTGAAGATAGGTTTATCTTTATTTGTTAGTCACCTTTCAAAAATTTTGTTTTGTTTGTTTAAACAAACAAAACAAAATTATTGAAAGGTGACTAACAAAATGTATTGTTGTGCTGCAAAATGTAATGCTGAATAATTCACAAATACAAGAATCTTTGGGATTGCTCGTTCCAAACAGTGGGCTGCGACAAGGGCCGAGAGAGAGGCTGTTTAAAGTACCAGTGGCCCGTACAAACTTGCTGAAGTTTGCACCAGTGGGGCGGGCAATAAGGATACTCAACAGCGTCTCACTGCAAGTAGATATTTTTACATGCTCATTGGCAGAATTCCAGAGGGTGACACTGAACATAAATTGTCCTCTGTATAACATGCTGTGGTACAATGTCCTCTGTGGTAAATTGTGACTACATTGTTGTATTGGGTTCCCACCTGTAAAAACAAATGTATGTGTAATAGTAAATAAAAATTAAAAATAAAGTATTTACAAGGCAGATGTTGTGACTGGAAACTGGAGAAGACGCCCTAGGAGCTAGGGCGTCTCCTCCAAAAGGGCTATCCTGGCACTTTCACCATAAGTAGTAGAGTCTACTACTTATGGTGAAAGTGCCAGGGTAGCCCTTTTCGCGTGAAATTCTTTTTTTTTTTAGCTCTGCAATTTGGAGGTCTGTGTCATAATCATCAAAATATGATTCGCGACTACTACTTATAATCATTAGAATCATCGATACAACTCTTTTTGACTCTGTCTACTCTGTTTATGTTTGTTTTTTCAGTATGTTTTCAGTCAGTTTCATGAGATGACTTATGCTGTTCCTTTTCTGAAATTGATGATTTTCTTTACCCACTCAGTAGCCGCAATAATATAATCTAATAATAGGGCAGCATGTGGCGAGCTATTAGGCAGTAGCGACCCCACGAACCCTATCTCCCGGGAGAAGTCTTGTTCCTCACCTCTGGCTTGCCTTTATTGGCCGGCTGGAGTGAACACTGACGAGGAAAAGAGCTCCCACCTCATTCTTGCCTTAATTGGCTGGCTTGAGTGGAGATTCGCAAGAGCAAACGTGCTCGGAGGAAGGAAGTATTCCAGTAAGATGCTGGTAGGGATCTTGACCGTACTTCCGGGATTGTTCTGATAGCCGTGGAATACCGCTCCACTCCTCATAAGCACCTCAGGACATGTTGCCCCCTTGACCGTTTTCGGGGGCCCATTATTGAGTGTGCAAGTCACCCCCTGCCATTTCATCCGTTGTATATAAAACATTGATCAGGCAGGGGCCATAGTCCTTCCATAGTTCCAGCACCCTAATTACGAAACGCAAACTCAATTTTAAATTGAAACCAATTGAAAAAGATTGTCAGTCCATTGCTTCATAAGTTCGACAAAAAGAATCTGCTTAATTTTTTTTGTCGAACTTATGAAGCAATGGACTGGCAATCTTTTTCAATTGGTTTCAATTTAAAATTGAGTTTGCGTTTCGTAATTAGGGTGCTGGTCACCAGTCAACTTAAGCCACCCAAACCTATAGTCCAATATCTTTGTTTCCATATCCTGCAATAGTTCTACACCAACCGGGGGTTGTCCTTGGGTGCACTTGCATAGTGCATACAGGGATAATCGTCGGTTGGTGCCTCATTCCATTTAAAATTGTCTAGGGGTCTCTGCGAGTTGGCTTCGGCCCCTCGTACGCCTTCCAAAGGCCCGGGACCCCATGGTCCCGAGATATGTAAACATCTCATATGTTTATTCATCGTAAATTAAGATACGTACATGTTATAAAAACAAATCGATCAATAACGCTGCTGTCCATTTGTCAGTCTGGTAGCGAGATTATTATTATCACGAGTGTTTAATAAATATTAAAATACATAACAGTGCACATAGCTAAATAAAAACACTACTACTAAACAAATAAAAAAAACTTTTTTGCAAAAAATTAAACCGACGAAAAAAAACTGAAAAGCGAAAAATAAAAACTTTTTTGCAAAAAAAGCGAAAAATAAAAAATAACTATGTATTTAGTGACAAATTGATGACCTTCAAATAACAAATTTTGAGGCGGCGCCTAAAACACATTCAACGAAGATCTATCAAGTTAACATTTTACGCTTTATGTAGGTAATTATAATATGTTTGTTTGGCGCCGCCTCAAAATTTGTTATTTGAAGGTCATCAATTTGTCACTAAATACATAGTTATTTTTTATTTTTCGCTTTTTTTGCAAAAAAGTTTTTATTTTTCGCTTTTCAGTTTTTTTTCGTCGGTTTAATTTTTTGCAAAAAAGTTTTTTATTTTTAGCTTTTGAGTTACCATTAACCGCCTCACCACGGGACATTCGCTACAGCGAAAATTCGCGCGGTGCGAACGGCGAAGCGTCTTGCGACTAAAACAAATGTATAGAATTTCGCCCCGCAAGACGCGGAGGCGGTTTTAATGTTTGCCTCAACCTCTGACCGTCGATGACAGTCTGTCTCAGCTAGGTGTAAAGTTCTCATCAGGGGGAATGAAATAAGCCCAAACACGATGTAGCTGCTGTAAACTGGTGAGGAGCTCTCGCGACTGTCTTCTGACTCCATCATCAGATCAACTCCAGGTCTTTATTGTGTAGTTGTGTCATCAGAACTACATAAGTGTGCGAAATTACAACAGAATCGGTTCACAGTTGAAAATTCAGTACGTGAAACATCAATCAAACCCAATTTTTTTACACTTAGGGGTGGGTTTCAATTTTTATTTTTTTATGGGACCAACTTCGAGTTATACCCTTCCCAATAAAAAAAGAATCGTTCAAATCGGACCACTCAGTAAAAAGTTATGCGTGGTCATACATAAAAAAAAAAATAAAAAAATATACGTGTCGAATTAAGAACCTCCTCCTTTTTTTTTTGTCGGTTAAAAATACTACGCTCGGTTTTCTGAATCAAAAAACCTGGTAGGGTAGGAAACTAACCGATAATAGTAGTAGGTACTTACCAATCAACCTTTTACGTAGATAGCATTCAACTATGTTTATATTTCTAGAAGCTAACTGTACCGGAAGAATCTATTAACGGATGTAGGGGATCGCTTAGTTAACACTTTGAAGGGCTGTAAACGAGACGCAATAGAAGTTTTATTGTTATGACGCCTATGGGCGTTTACTGTCCTTCAAAGTGTTAAGAATCTTATGATTTTGTAACGTGATGGAGGCGCACTTTATACCTTTAACGGCTGGTAAGGTAAGCTAATACCGGTTGAATCAGATTGTAGCTTATTCACCAGATGTAAGAAGATTTTGGCTTGGGAACAGGCTGAACATTTATTATACCTTATCTTACTTATAATTACGGGACAGCATATTGTCAATAGCGTAGTGTGAACTCTACAAATACGTGTACTTACAAATGCCTTACCTATTTAATTCAAAGTTCAAATTCTTTCCGGAATTGAACTGATGACCTCCGGAATCAATCGAATTCATTGTCCCTTGGACTAAAGCTTTGGTTATTTGGTTATGAATCGAATATTTCTATAGCATTAAGAAGTTTCACAATAATTCGTAATAAATAAACATACATTAACATAACTACAACAAAAATAAACGACAACAACAGACAACATGACGTTTCCATATAAAAAAAAAGAAAAAAATCAAGAACAAAAAACTCACTCAAAGAATATTGATCCCCGTTAATCGTAAAATTAATTCTATCCATGTTTTTGTCACATCAACACTATTTTGTCATCACATAAACAACACGAATAGGAACAAATAAAACATATAATAAAAAATATAATCTCGTGGTCACACTGGACTTGATCGTGACGCGCGCTGGCGCATACTGCGTCTGCGTGTACACAAAAAGGTACCGGCTTGAGACGTAGATGTTGTCGCAGATTACATACCATACAGATACTGTACTGCTTACAATCATTGCGCACTTGAACAACATTCGTTTATTTAAGTTTAGGGGGAAATAAGGGGGCACTTCGAAGTTGCAGTGCAGCTTGTAGAAGAGTTACCACTGTTCATCTTTTCTTTTGATAGCCCGGCTTCTGAGAGATAACAGGGATCACAAATTTTGAGTGTTGTGGTCCGTTTGGTAGACGATTACTAGTGGTACGCAGTAAATAACAAACTGATTTCAAAAAATAAATTAATTTATTATTTATAATATAACTAAATTACAGCTATTGGTAAATATTGGAAGTCGACGTCTTGAGTTACGAAATAGAAGTGTTCTCATTTTCTTATGTGCTACAATTTTATATATTGCTAGGGTCGTGAGATAGTTAAACATAAATAGGGAAACATATCTAAGGATGTAAACGAGATGTAGTAAACAACTATTAACTAACTAGTAGTTAGTAAATTAATTATTTACTATAAACAACTATTAATTATCTAAAATTACAATGGTATTTTAGTAAATGGCTTATTTATATTAACTATCGAAAATAACAGTTTAGTGAATGACTAATTTACTAGACAAGGAAGGCAAAGATAAGATCACACACAATCCCTCACCATCCCCATACACATTTACACAACCCGTAAACAATGTAATCATAATTATTCTATTCTGTTCTACTATATTTTGTCAAAATTTTCGTGCTAAACAATGTCATCATCATCATCATCATATCAGCCGAAAGACGTCCACTGCTGGACATAGGCCTCCCCCAAGCACCGCCACTTCGACCGATTCTGTGCTTCCCGCATCCAGCGGATTCCTGCGGCGTTTACAAGGTCATCGGTCCATCTTGTGGGAGGCCTTCCAACGCTACGTCTTCCGGTACGCGGTCGCCACTCCAGAACCTTTCGGCCCCATCGGCCATCTGTTCTGCGAGCAATGTGTCCTGCCCATTGCCACTTAAGTTTGGCAATTCTTCGGGCTATGTCGGTTACCTTGGTTCTCCTGCGAATCTCTTCATTTTTTATTCGATCACGTAGGGAAACTCCAAGCATAGCCCTCTCCATTGCTCTTTGGGTGACTTTTAGCCTTCTGATAAGACCTATTGTGAGCGACGACGTTTCAGTGCCATAAGTCATCACTGGCAACACGCACTGGTCATAGCCCTCTCCATTGCTCTTTGGCTAAACCATGTAATCATAATTTATCCAACTCTGTTCTACTATATTTCGTTAAAATTTTCGTGCTATGGAAGAGCGGGAGTCTCCTAATACAGGCATTTTTTGCTTAAAAGGAGGCGCCAATCATCAACTTGTTGTCTTGATTTGGCTATGAAATAAACAAATTTTTAATTTTTTTTCAAGATATTGTCTTATGGCTGCTACACACAGTGCCGGCGAGCAAAAGCCGAAGGCACGTGCCGCGCGGCAAAAGCCGGCGGCCATGAGCCATGAGCGAGTATGTAGGAGCCATTAGGTACTAATAATGAAGAGGGGCTACATAACAATTAATATTAATGTGAACAATTTAATTTTTTGTAGGTGACTCCGGACCTATCCCTTTGCCGCAAATATAAACTAAGCGGAATATAAACTGCGAATGTTATCCTCAAAGCGTTAAATTATGTACCTATACTAAACTCGATAATCTACTTTGATTTATCTAAGTACCTACTTAGCTACAAGAGCCATGTTTTCCGTAAGCTGGTAATATACTTAACTGTAATAATTATACAATGTCGCCCATGCGCATGTGACCGCCCGTAATTTTCTGAATATTCATGAAAAAATATCGAAAATAAACTTCAAAAGGGGGGTCTATCTATAACATTTTTCATGTTATTCAATTTTTAATTTTTTAAAGATTAGTTTCTGTTTTTTGACACATCTCCGAAGTTTATGGGTCGATTTGGATTCTGTTTATTATTTCCAAAAGCTTATGAGTTATTTTAACAGGTTAATTAAAATTTTTACAAAAAAGTATCGACTACGAAAAAAAAAACGGAATCGAAGTCATTTTTTTCGGTAAAAAATTGTGTATTTATTTTAAAAAAACTAGTGAAAAATGTTATAGATAGACCCCCCTTTTGAAGTTTATTTTCGATATTTTTTCATGAATATTCAGAAAATTACGGGCGGTCACATGCGCATGGGCGACATTGTACGAGTAGTAACAGAAGACATAAATAATTTAATAAGTATGTAAGTTTAATACCATTATGGAATATTATGATAAGGAATTTAATTTACATTATTTTAGTACCCTATGAATTTTTCCTTGTGCTATCCTACAACGGACTTACCTACTAGTGAAGTTTCTATAATATTAGATAAGTATTTTATTTATTTTCAGTGTGTAAAAGAGATGGGGAGAACGCGAATAGCACTATCCCTTTTATCGAGACACATCATAATCCGAACCCTGTGTCATCATCAATCATTGCTTGGAAATGAAGTTAAGTCCTAGTCCAGTGGTTACCGTTGCCACTAGTTCCAGGACAGGACAGGTAACATCAGTGGCGTAGCTACTAAGGTGCAAAGTGGTGCTGGGCCCGCGGTGTTTGGGGGCCCGAGCCGGGAGGTCTACTAATCCAATAAGGCCTAGGGTCTCAGTCAGCAAAAGGTTTTTAGAATAACGTAATAAGCTAAGAAAGAAGACCACCGTAATCCAATAAAGTATGGGCCCCCAAATTCATACTAACCAACCCGACCCGTAACCCCGTTTTGACCCGTAATGGTCAAAAGAACATCTAACCAACCCGAGTCTACGTGCAATAATTTTCGGGCTCGCTTCGCTCGCTCTTACACCCTAGTTTGCCTTAATTCTTAAGCTGTTCTGCATAAAGCGACAAAATAACACCTATTTGTGTTTGAATGGTCGAAAGAAAATCTAACCTATCGTAGAGGTACCCCCGTGCTACAATTTTCGCACGACACTAGGGTTACGCGATTATCAATTGATTATTTCATACAAAACTTCCATTTAATTATTATATTATCCGAAGAAAACAACAAAGGTTAAGAAATATACTTTGAAAAAAAAAAACATGCTGGGAACGGGGAGATGGGTGACATGGGCCCAACTTTCAGTTTGCACCAGGGCCTGTGATCTGAAGTTTCGCTACGTCTTATAACCTTAAAAATAGTAAAAAATTGTCTACAGAACTCTACATAAACGTGCCACAAACCATTTCACGCTATCGATAACGAACAGAAAAACGAGTAAAAGTATCGAATAGAAAACTTCAATCTTTCTCAAAGTAAGAGCAAATCGAATACAATGAACAGTCGATGACGGAGGAAATCGAGAGCAACTTGGAATGTTTGTGACGAGAATGAAACGTTTGCATATTTTTTTTTGACTGAATTCTCTTACGTTTCTTGCAATTTGCAGCAGTCAGTGCTGCAAATTGCAAGAAACGTAAGAGAATTTGAATTTCGCAGGTTACCCCTGCGTATACACATTAAGTAGGAGATCATCCATCCCATCAATAACAATTGCATATTTTTGAAGTTAAAACTTCTTCAAGCGGCGTTGTGCACTTTTTTGGGATCGCGTCAGGACACGTGACCTGATCGAAAATTCGTAAGACGGAAGGAGAGTAGACGCGCCGCCGCCGCCGTGCCGGCGCGGCTTAAGAGAGGAAGTAATATTATTATAATTATGCCAATCGATTCTGTTTCTAAGGATAAAAAACAAGGAAAAGGATCAAAAACTCTGTCAAACAAACTAAGGTTTGAGCACTAGAAAAGTTAAAAATCTCCAAAAACTTTTTCCATACTTTAGGGTTAAAAGGGAATGAATTTTTTTTATGGGAGTTCGTCAATTTTGCCGATGGGACACGGCTTGTACTGCACGTATATGATAATTATCTTACGTTTCAAACGGGTACCCTTTCGTATCAGTTTGCACAGGTGCGCTGCGCGAAGATGATGTGAATCTATGATTATAAATTTTATTAATAATTTTTATTTGATCCTATTCGTGTTGTGTATACATTTTGTGATATGATAATAATATTGTGTTGATGTGACAATAACATGGATAGGATGAATTTTACGATTAACGGGCATCAAAGTTTTTATGTTTTTTATTTTAAAAGTAATTTGAATGTGGAAATAAATATGTCATGCTGTCTGTTATGGCCGTTTTTTTGTAGTTAAGTTAAGTATATGTTTGCTTGTCACGAATTATTGCAAAACTTTTTTATTGTGACTTTAATTCTAATTACTAATATTATAAATGCGAAAGTGTGTTTGTTTGTTACTCTTATATGCTAAAACGGCTGAACGGATTTGGATGACATTTGGTACATGGGTAGACCATGACCTGCAGAAGGACATGGCGACTTTTTATCTTGGATCACAGATGAAGACGCGGGCAACAGCTAGTCATAATATAAGATTCTTTGGCTGATCAGGTATATAATTACGCAACACATTTTCGGAAACGATTCCGACTAATCTGTTTCATTTTGACAGTTCAATAATATTCATTGCGCTATTTAAGTTGTTGAGCAGATATTTTTTTTCGAACTTGTGAAGTAATGGATTAGCAATCTGTTTCATAACGATTATAATTCTGATTGCTCGTGTATTATCAGGGTGCAGGCTTAAAAACAAGTAACTCGTTTTTTTTTAAATTTTCTTTGTAACTAAGTATAAGTATTTTATATAGAATTAATCTTTCCTCTGTGGCACCATGCATTACTGCAGTGCGAATTTTACATAATTATGGTTACCTTCCATTTTGAGGATACTCTTATTTCCAGCGAGAACAGAGGTCAGTCCGCAGACTTCCCAGAACGACTACCTCCGCAACTACCTCCAGCTGCATATTGGTAAATTGTTGACGAAGACCCAGTCCCAACTCGAACAAAGAAAAAACGTTGGCTCACTGGGTGTTGCCATGTTACCTACGTTACCAAGTTTCAGCGTCATTGGTTCAGTGGTCGTAAGGTTGTGAGGTTTCATTCTAGGGCAAAGAATAATTGCACTTGCTGGTAATCAGTAAGAGGAATGAGGTTAAATAATGGGTACTGTTATGTAACTTATACCCAAATTACGTAATACACGATCAATCTGAATCGTTTTGCAACAGATTGCTAATCCATTGCTTCAAAAGTTCGAAAAAAATTGACTCAGCAACGTAAATAAAGCAATTATTGTTGTTGAACTGTCAAAATGAAAATGATTAGTCATCATTTACAAAAATAGCAGTGGTGGCCCAGAGGTAACGGCCCCGACGTACGAGTTGTAGGTAGTGGGTTCGAACTTCGAACCCAAGCAGGCGCTTTACTTTGTGTAAATAATTTCATCACCATTGCTCTCAAAACGGTGAAGGAAAACATCGTGAGGAAACCGGCATGTCTTACTTAGAACCATAAATTCGAAGACATGTGACATCTACCAACCCGCGGGCCCGCGTGGTAGATTACGGCCCACTCCCTCTCATAGAGAGGAGGGGTGTGTACCAGTAGTGGGAACATTAATAGGCTGATTATGTATGTATGTATTTACAAAAATGTGTTGCGTAATTAGATAGCTGGTGAATGCCGCAGGAATCCGCTGGACGCGTGAAGCAACGACGAAGTGATGACCGGTTGAAGTGGCGACCCTTGGACTAGGGATGCATCCGATACCGATACCGATATATCCGCGATACTCGTTTTTGTCGATATATCGGCATCGGCGATATTTTTATGGCCGATACAACGATACGAGTACTTTTCAAAATTCGCGCTTTAAACATGTAATGTAAACGCGCGTGTTGTCTCATCTATTTCGTTGCAAACGAGGCACGAACTAACTATGCTCGCGGAAACCCCGCACTTTATTCAGTGTCTTGTTTCGTCCGCCCACTTTGGCCTCGCACTCGCTTTACTATCTGTATCCCATTTAGCTAGGTTCAGTCTAATCTCAACCTGTCTACGGTTTTATTTAGTTTGTCCTGTTATTTGTTCTTTTTATATTAATTAAAAAATAACGTGACTTGTGGTTTATTTATTTTACCTTCATTTTTGATTTCAATATCGATTCATCTTCATTTTTGATTTTATATATATTTATATTTTGATCGGTATCGGTATCGGTATCGCGGATATTTTATAAGAGTATCGGCATCGGTATCGTATCGGCAAAAAGGCGTATCGATGCATCCCTACCTTGGACCTATGTCCAGCAGCGGACGTCTTTCAGCTGTTTATTCTTCCCCAAATTTTTATTTTCGTGTTTTGTTCTTTCTTTGCGTCATGTTTACCGCAAATAAACGAATTTTCTTTTCTTTCTTTAAATGATGATGATGATGATGAATGGGTACTGTTTTAGCCTTCATGACTTCCTATCTTATACGTTATTTGAGGGCCAAATGTTGTTTCAAAACGGCATTTCATCCAGCGACTAAAGGACTGTACCCTAATTACGTAATGCACGATCAATTTTAAATTGAAATAAATTGAAACAAATTGCTAATCCATTGCTTCATAAGTTCGAAAAAAAAATCTGCTCAATTTTTTTTGTCGAACTAATGAAGCAATCGACTAGCAATCTTTTTCAATTCATTTTTTTTTTATTGATCGTGCATTACGTAATTAGGCTGCTGGTTGAAAGACGACAAGACATTGACACAAATGCTGTCCATGTAAGCCTCTTCTGTCCAGCGGAACTGGTCTAGTTATATGCCATTAATTAATGTATTCCATTCACCCATTCCAATTCCAGTAAACAATCAAGCACTAGAATTTCACTTTACTGTACTTACCATTGTTAATATCAGGCCGTTACTCCTATAAGCTCTATCGTCTGTTTAATGCTAAGTTAGCCTAACTTAGACCTACGGTTATAACTGAAAAATTTCGATTTTTACTGCGACCTACGTAGGAAAATAATTACCGCACGAATCCGCACGATGTTCTCGCATATTCGCGCACGAAAAGGCATCGGTATGTTCTTCTTTCCTTCTTTTGATTCTTCTTTCTTCGATCTTCAATAGTATTACTTAACATGGCATTTGGCCTTACAAGTGCTTCGGAAAGAAGAAGAGAATTTTATTTGTTTGTTGCTTCTAATTCTAAAGCAAGAAGGTTTCAGCTCTGGGGGCCTACCACTACCTCTAAAAGCAGTATTATTTTAATATTACTTTAGTGTGGGAAAGAGATGAAGCTCTACAGGACGTATAGCACCATCTCTTTCCCCCACTGAAGTAAGATTTAAATAATACTGCTTTAAGTGGTTGTGGTAGGCCCCCTGATCTGTAAAGATCGTCTACTCTATACGAATCGGGCTTATTATGTCTGATATTACACTCAATTATGTACAATATAGACGGCAAAATCTTATTTGAAATTCAAATAAGCTACAAAAAATGGGCATTCCGTAGAATGACGTACGGAATAATAAATATTATAATTATTATTTTTGTGGTCAGGGCCTGCAGTGTTTTATTTTCCATGTAAACAAATGCGCTAAAGATATTACTATTAGGTAAGGGTATATGCGGCAGCCGGGCTGGTCAAATAATGTTCTATTAATACTGTAATATTCGTAAAAACAACGGTTTTCGTTTACTTTTATATTTACACATTATTACATTGTATTTACCTATTAGCTGCGTCCCGCGGTTTCACCCTCATAAATGAGTTTTTCCTTTTAATCCCAATGTTCCCGTGGGAATATCGGAATAAAAAGTATTTTACGCCCAGTGGCCAGTGTCTACTAGTCCCGTCAAAATCGGTCCAACCGTTTCGGAGATTACCTGGAACAAAAAGACAGACAGAAAAAAAATATTATTGTGTTTTTGTTGTATGGATCGTATACAGTATGTTAACTAACAGAGGGCGTTCCCGTTAACCCGGAATAGTATAGCG
The DNA here is from genome assembly GCA_948150665.1 of Conistra vaccinii. Lineage (NCBI taxonomy): Eukaryota > Metazoa > Arthropoda > Insecta > Lepidoptera > Noctuidae > Conistra > Conistra vaccinii. Next base: position 4,214,595 of record OX411331.1, on the reverse strand, counting down.
TCCATACATGCTAGAAAAAATATTAAAATCGAAAAAGAAAAAACTTTTTTTATTTTTTTATCATAAAATATTCACAAAAAATATTAATTTCATACATAAAACAATCACTCTGTACACGCGCACTTGTCGCACTTGTCTTTCCACGTTGAAAGACAAGTGCGCGTGTACAGAGTGTTACATTAAAGTATAAATTTTAAAAAAAATTAGAAAATTTTAACCAAAAATATTTTTAAAAACTTTTTTTTTTTCAGTGTTAATATTTTTTCTAGCATGTATGAACGCTATACTAGTGCTGGTTAACGGGAACGCCCTCTGTTAGTTAACATACTGTATACTATCATTATGCATTTACTAAAAAGTTGTTGTTTTGACATTACAAACATACACTTCAATTTTATTTATTTGTATACAGATTTTAATTATTTTTTATATATTCCCTTACTGGGATTTATTTTATGTCCGTAGGTGTGTGTGTTCTCTTATTTTTATATGAAAAAAATATTTTCGTTTGAAGTTTGAGCAACGATGAATTTTGAATAAAATTTTAAAAAGTCATATAAAAGTAAGTAGATCCTTTAAAACATTTTTACACGTAAATTTTTTGATAAATATTTTAAAAGTAGTTGTCGCCGGCATTTCCTAGCTGACTTGTCCCTGATACCGAAAGAAACTCAGAGGTTGAGGTCTTTTTTAAAGTTCAAATATAATATTATTATGATTTTATGCGAGTCTAACAATGCAGGGCCATGACAATAATAACCGTTATCTAAACTAGAAAAAATTTTTTTTTTGTATGTTTGTTTGTTGCTTTCATGTTAAAACGGCTGAACAGATTTGGATGAAATTTGGCACACGGCAAGACCATTTTTATCCCGATATTACCACGGTATCAAGACTACCGTGAATCTAAGGAGCGGAGCTAGTTCAATATAAAACCCGTGAGTGCCACAGAACTGAGATTCAGTTCATGCAGTCACAACATTAAACCTTTGTGTCTGGCAAATCTTATGTCCCAAGTTACTTCAATTATATACACCGTGAAATTTGAATCACAGTTTTGCTAGAACAAACGTTGTTCAGACCATGGTCAATAGGTTATTAAAACAAACTAAACTAGGCGTTCTCAAATAAGTCTTATGTTGCTCAAACGTGTTCAAACATTAACCGTAACATCAAAGGCCTCATCGCGGTAGCAATTCGGCATTCAAAAGAGTTATGAGGAATCCATGTGGACTACAAGGATGTTCGGCCAATACGGGCCGAAATGCAAATAAATAAATCAGTCTTTTTTGTGTTTTTTCAGATACCATTGACTTTTTTTTTATTGAATGTTATAGAATGGTAGTAGACTATGGTCTGAACAACGTTTGTTCTAGCAAAACTGTGATTCAAATTTCACGGTATATAAGATAAGACCATTGACAGAAAGACCTGCTGAACCCATGCTCATCAAATCATAATTCCTTTTACAGTCTTGTCCACCAGGAACCTGACGACGCAGCAGGTAGAGAATTCGTTCGGTGGCAATATAACGTTCGGTTGTGGGTACAGGCCTATCCTGGATGCTTTCTAAAGTTTCGCCACAGACATCGACCCTGGACTGCAGGATAGGTGAGAGGTATTTGTTAGAGATACGCGATTGGACTCGATAACTCCAGGCGACAGGAATATAAACAAACGGATAAACAACTGTCTTTTTTTATCCGCAGCTGAAACTTAAATTGTTTTCCCCTTTCGCTAGTTTGTTTTATGATTCAAGTAGGTACAGGAAGGTGCCAGGTTTTTGTAAAGGATATATTGGGCGGAGTTAATTTGAAAAACACAAATATGGTATGACAGGAGCGATTCTTAAATTTTTTGTATTTTATTTATTAGTTTTCATATGAACTGGAACACATTTCATATAGTCATTTCATCTACCTTTGCCTTGATAGTTTTCCTCAATAACAAAAGTCATAAACAACTGCGTCTTTATTGTTCCATTTTATGGCACAGGGTTTATACAAGTTTTCGATTCAATTTCTGCCATGATGTCATCAAAGTATGTGACGATAAATTACACAAAACAAAACTAATATCCTCTTCAGGATTCAGAGGACCAGTGCCCTATTGCGTAATACACGAGCAATCAGAATCTGAATCGATTTGAAACAGATTGCTAATACATTGCTTCATAAGTTCGAAAAAATCAACAACATAAATAACGCTATGAATCTTGTTGAACTGTCAAAATGAAACAGATTAGTCGTAAACGTTTAGGAAAATATATTACTTACGTAATTAGATCGCTGCACATTACAAATGCAAAGAGATCCCTAAGTGCAGTACGTCAGAAGACGAGTGGTGCCTCATAGAAGACACAGAAGGATCGCTGAAGGAGCTCAGCACGGTTGCAGGACGGGGGTGGTACAAGGGACGATGTCTATGAGGTATTTTGTGTTGAATTCCCTGATTCGCACAGGTGCAATGGCAACATGTAAACCCATTGACATTTCTGTGCTCCATATAAGTTAAAAATTAGTGTATAATATACATAAACCTTCCGGAATATATGGTGAAACCCACAATCAAATCCATTTTAGAAGATCTAAGCGGTCGCACAGCTGACACGGTAATTTATAAAATTCAAAAATTCAAAAGTCATTTATTCAAAGTAGGCTGAAAAAGATGAAAAATAAAAAAAATACAAAATGTAATTAATGCTTTTTAATACCGAATATGCAATAAAACGAAAACTGTGGTAGGTATTACGTTACCATATCATTCGGTGGGGATCTAAAAATGTTTACCTTTGATGGCTAGTATTGGTAAATGTCCGTTATACATATTTGCCCATAACTGTCTCATTAGTCTAGTGGTCGCAAACGCTACTGCTGAGCACGAGGCCTTGGGTCCGGTTCCCGGGTGAGGGAAAATGGTTATTAGGTTTTTCCATCTGGAATTTCTTAGTAGCAGCCCGGAGTCTGGATTCGTGCCCGGTTGATGGCAATAGGCTCGCCCCCTATTACATGGGACTTAAACATAACTGGCGAACTGGTGTACTGTTATTAGGTCCTCTGCCTAACCCTTCGGGGAATACAGGCGTGTTGTTATTTAACCATTGTATCCATCATCATCATCATCATCATCAGCCTATTAATGTTCCCACTGCTGGGACACAGGCCTCCTCTCTGTGAGAGGGAGTGGGCCGTAATCCACCACGCAGGTCCAGTGCGGGTTGGTGGATGTCACATGTCTTCGAATTTTTAGCTCTAAGACATGCCGGTTTCCTCACGATGTTTTCCTTCACCGTTTTGAGAGCAATGGTGATGAAATTATTTACACAAAGTAAAGCGCCTGGAATCTCAAAGAGTTGGTCTATGCATGAACGCATCCAAGACAAAAATTATGACGAACAGTAATAGAAAAGACATAACAATAGAAGGGAAAAAGATAGAGTATGTGGACAACTATGTGTATCTGGGCAAAATGGTCTCGTTCGACAGTAATAACAACGAAAATGAAGTGGACAGAAGAATAAAAACTGCTTGGCAAAAATACTGGGCAAATAAAGAAATCTTGAAGGGAAACTATGCCCCTAAAACGAAAAAAATAATAATGGATTCCTGCATCCTCCCTTGTTTAACCTATGGCAGCCAAACATGGGTTTACACAGAAAGGGTTAAAAATAAGATCTTGTCCTGCCAACACGCAATGGAAAGGAGCCTCTTAAAACTGAGAAGGATACACAAAACAAGAAACACCGAAATCCGGAAGAAAACAGGACTAACCGATGCACTACAGTTTTGCCTGAGACAAAAGTGGCGATGGGCCGGTCATGTAGCAAGATACAAGGACAAGAGGTGGACTCTTATAGCTACAAAATGGATAGGTCCGCTAGGCAAAAGGAGCGTGGGAAGACAAAGGAAAAGATGGACAGACGACATTATAGAGATTGCGGGAAAGAACTGGATCAATATTGCCACAGACAAGTGCAATTGGAAACAGATGGAGGAGGCTTTTACCCACAAGGGATCACACATAATAAAAACAACAACTTAAATGTAAAAAATATCAATTTATGTAATTTCAGTTGTGTGAGAAATAAAGCTGTAATAATAATAAAGCGCCTGCTTGGGTTCGAACCCACGACCCGCAACTCGTAAGTCGGGGCCGTTACCACTTGGCCACCACGGCTCTCCGCGCAATGTAGGTACCATACACATACGCTTTGCGTTACCAGTCATATATTAACCATTGTATCCGAAGTGAACCATTTGTACAGTAACAGTTAGAACATTTAAGGTAATTATATAATAAAATTAATTAGAGAGAGCAGTGGTGGCCTAGCAGAGAGAGACAAACGCATTTACGGTCTCAGACCAATAAATACTTTTTTATTGGTCTGAGTTTACTTATGACTATAGTTAGGTCTGAAACGCCATCAGGGCTCTGCCTGATGGTGTTACAACATACACAACCATCCTGGGTCTCTACCCAGCATACTAGGTTGTGTAATGTCGGATTGGGTCCAGTCGACTGCACGTCGGTGGAAGTTCTTTGACCTTGAGTTTGGTGGCCCCAAAAAAAGCTTCATCAAATTAACTTCTTTTTTGTTTTATCGTGTTTATACAAAAAAATATACAAACTCAAACTCAAACTCAAACTCACTCAAAGCATTTATTTCAAATAAACCAATTACAGGCACTTTTGAATTGTCAAGGGGTCGGTCAGTCAGAAAAGATGAAGCTAGATGCCCATTCCAAAGCGTAGTAGGTACATAAGGAGAAGAACGGGCAAGAAACTCCACGGACACTCTTTTAAATAAAAATTTGGTTACAAAATATTGGTTACATCATTCATGTTGAACTTATACATGTGAGAACGATGCAAAACGTTAAAAGCGTCCGTAATAAAAGATAAAAAAAAACAAAAATAAAATAAGCCATGGCAGCTATGATGAGATGACCAGTCACAACTGACGGCGCCTGTTCACGAACATGACGCATGGATTAGCACCATTCAGCTCAACCATTTTGAAGGGAGCTAAATGATCCAACACACACGCCACCGTCAGCGTGATATTAGAGTGAGCATGACATACTCTCAGCGGCCAGGGCACATTCAAGTCAATGAAAGACATACCCAGTACCTAAAAGGTAGCTTTATAGTCTGTACATAGTACTCACACATGTGCTATGCAATTATACAATGCTAAGAGATTGAATTTATAATTAAAATCTTCCGCAGCTCCAACAGTATTTTCAGATGCTATACAATTAGTTTATGTGCCCTTGTGGAGCAGGACCAGCGTTGAGCCAAGCATTTTTATCAGCGATGTAATCCCCCAACTTATAATATGCCTGACTGCATAGTGTGCGTTTAATATAAGATTTAAATTTCGTTTCATTCAGCTGAAGTATGTGGGGAGGTATTTTATTGTAGCATTTTAAACAGTACCCCATGAATGATGAGTCTACTTTAGCCAGCCTGAAACCCGGTTGAACTAATTGGTCCCTATTCCTAGTGATATAATTGTGTCTTGAATAGATTTTTCCTTACGTACATAATGTTTTCATAGATATATTGACAAGGTACCGTCATGATGTTAATATCTTTAAACAGTTCCCTTAGAGAGTCGCGCCTGCGGAGGCCATATATGGCTCTGATGGCTCTTTTCTGCAGAATAAAAATAGACTCGATGTCTGCAGCCCGTCCCCATAGTAGAATACCGTACGACATAATACTATGAAAGTAACTAAAATAGACTAGCCTCGCGGTATCCGTAAATTGACGGATTTTTCTCACAGCATATGCTGACGAACTTAGTCGTCCTGAAAGGGATGTTAAATGAGGACCCCATTGAAGCCTAGAGTCGAGCGTGATCCCCAGGAAAACAGTTTGATCGACGAATTGTAGTTTCTCTTGATTTAACAATTACTACTTTTGACATTTGGTAAAGAAAATCTTATGCACTTAGTTTTTTTTCCATTTAATACTAAATTATTAGCAGTGAACCAATTGTGGACCTGCTGCAGGGCGTTATTTACGTCGTCAAGATTTGCTGCACGTCTATTAATTTTGAAAATTAATGAAGTATCATCAGCAAATAACACCATTTGTGGTTGAGTTTTTAATACAAAAACATATACAAAAAAATATAAGTACAAAAATATTTATTTTAACCAAAACATTGTTTCATAAATAAATTGAGGCAGCCCCAGTAAGTTACAAAATTACTTGTGTCGGAGCTGTCTCGCTCTTCCCATAAGTGGTAGAGCGAGACAGCTCCGACACAAGTACTTTTATAACTTACATTGTTATATTATGTTTATATATCGATAGGTACCCATCAGAAGGAGGAAGCGAGCTTCGCCCGGAATCCTCAACCATAGAGGAACTGGCTATCTTGTCTCTAACTGGCGAAAAACAACGTTGTTATGGCGACAGACTTAGATAAGATGGTGGTAGCTAGTCAGGCGGACTTAGAACAAGCCCTACCACCAACCAAACCGAGCAGAATTTTTTAAAGGGTAAAAAAAAGGTTTACATAAACTCTCCAAACAAACCACTTGATGATCGAAGATCTCATCTCTCGTTATCGAGTGAAAAGAAAAAAATATCGAGTAAAAAGTATCGAGTAGGTATTTAGAAGACATCATGCTATCACAAAGTAGGACCAAATCAAATACAATGAACACCCGATGTCGGAGAAATGAAATCGAGAGCATGTTGGAATGTGTGACGAGAATGAAGCGGTTGCAAAGACGCTTACTAGCTGAAACGGTGGAATGACGTTTGCGTTTGCACATTTGAAACTAATAATAATAGATAAACGATTGATTTCCCAGACTTTACATCATTTGGCCTAGTAGGTTAGGGTCATAGTATCAAAAAAAAATCGGGCAGTCTTCGGGGACTGGCGATAGAAGTGAAAACAAAGTAACTTTTTTATTCTTGCGTTGATGTCTTTCGTTCGAGCGTTAGGTGACGATGACGCGAGTTCCATGATTTTTTTTCACCCAAAAAGTGCTCAACAAAGAAGCTAAAGAAGTTTTCACTTCAAAATGATCTACTTACTAAATAAATTAAAATGGACTGGCTCGTTGGTCTAGTGGCAAGCGCTACTGCTGAGCATGAGGTCCTGGTTTCGATTCCCAGGTCGGGCAAAGTGTTATTAGGTTTTTTCACCGGGAAATTCTCAGTAGCAGCTCGGAATGTGGCTTTGTGCCCGGGTGATGGCAATAGGCTCGCCCCCTATTACATGAGACTTAAACATAATGGCGAAATGTGGATGTAGGTACTATAGGTACACCTCTGTCTAACCCTTCAGAGATTACAGGCGTGATGTATACGTGAAATTAAAAAAGGAACCGATCATTTGTGAAATATACAGTCATATAAAGTTCACTGGAGTTTGTCGAAAGATGGTGAAATTGATCATAGTCAATCCAAAGAAGGAAAAAAAAAGGGTTCGTCAACGAATTTTTTTTTACTTTTTTGTTGCGCCGGTTGCGCGTAATCTGCAAAAGCTTGTCTTTAGGTACTAAACATGTCAAACAATGTCCTTCAAACAAGTATAAGTGGTGTCTGGTGACAAGTCCAAAAATCTGATTTTATATTATGAGCATTCAGAACTTTAATAAAATCTACAAATCGGAATAAGTATTTAATGAAACGAATGAATGATATTTGTCTTTATTGTGCTAAAGTTTAATGTCTTAAGACACACAAAAAAAACATGCTTATGTTTATGAGTTAGTTGTCAAGTACCAAACAAGAAAAAATAAAGGCAGTGTATAGAGTGCCACCAGTGGCACTCTATCCCTATCGGATAAAATGCCACTACAGGCACCCTAGTAACCCCGCCTCGGCCCAGCCAAACTGCCGCAAGCATTGGATTGTCATTGTCACTGTCACAAAGTCACGTCACTTGGTATTTTGTTTGATTGTCGAGGTTAGATCGCTGTAAAACACCACATTCCCAAAACATTACATTCTCTTGTGCCTAAACGGACCCTGGCACTTCGCCGGCCGGTACCGCGGCACCGCTCGCTACGCTCGCTCGGCTCGTGCGTTGTGTGGTCACAGTTCTAACCTAACCTAACCTAAATAACAAGTGACAGTGACAATGCAACGCTCACTGCACCCTACCCTAGCCCTAGCTCTAGTGACACTAGAGTGCCACAAGAATACTCGCGGCACTCTATACAATTCGAAAAATAAATTGTTACCAAATGATGCACTTATCAACATTTGAAATAACATCGACCCTTCATTTCTTTGCCTTTTACTTATGCTGTTTAGGTTTGTATTGCAATTACACGATACAAGTTGCAACCGGCTTCCAATACACATCTATCATGATTCAAGCTTGCCTGCTTGCGTGTTCTGAGCTCACGCAACGCGTCGTAACTCGTACGTCCAGCCAGTAATAGGACTCGCCCATCAAGAAGCGCTGTCACCAATTTGACGCATTATAAGTGATCAAACGAACTTACCTGTTGTGAAGTTCGATCATTATTATACGAAGGGCTTCGTTCGAAGATATAATATTTACAATGCAGCTTCCTTAACGCAAGTCGATCACCAGTCGCATATTTAAGAGCTGAAAGCAAAACTAAACGCACAAGTGTACCTATGACAGCTCTATACGTCATCTGTCATTATTTTAGAGTAAGAGAATCTCAATTTTTCTGGGGTAGGGTAGGGAGGGTCCCTATATCTTCGAACGAAGCCCTTCGTATAATAATGATCGAACTTCACAACAGGTAAGTTCGTTTGATCACTTATTATACTTCTGGCTTCGTTCTCGATATAATATTTACAATGCAGATGTTAAGAGTTTATGAGGAAAATTGAGATTCCAAAGATGAAATTATAAATAAATAGTATTTAAATAACAAATTAAAATCTTTTAGTTTTAAGACACAAATGACATAATAAACTGGCTATACTCATAATAGATGACCAGTCTCGTTCATCTTAATATTGGACTTATTGTTCAACTTATAAACAAGTTTCAAATTATATTAAAGATAAAAAATCAAGTTATTCATCTTAATATTGAAGTTCTTGTCTAATTTAGTTAGGCACGTAATAATTATACGTAATATTCATAATACTTAATCAAGTATTTTGTTCAGCATTAACCACAGCATGAGCAAATTCATTTGAATTATTCACAATTGGCCTATTATAAAATGAAGCAAAAGGTTGAAGAGCTATTTGTCCAGTTTGCCGTATTACATCTAATGACACTAACACTCTACACCTTAGTAGTGGATGTCAAGGCATGTCTAGTACTATTTTCTGAAAAAAAAATATTATACAAATATCTATGATGCAAACAGAGAGTAGGTATATTTACCTATATTATAGAGATGGAAGAGGCATAAACTGGTTTATGGGGCTTATACAATGAAAGTATTAAGTGAATATTATTTCGCATAAAAATGAGTATAGTTAATTTTAATCACGAAATGTACTAGCTGGACAAATTTCGGACTTTTCAAAGATAGGTAAAAAACAGGTTCAGTTGGTTGTAACCGGGACCAGATGTTTTAATAGCAAATAGAAATGTGTCCATTGCATAATTTACTGTGTTATTAGGTATTTTAATAAGAGACAAAGTCCATGCTCTTTGGGCTTGTACTTACACGGACCCATTTTTAAAGACCCCATACAAGGCCCTTATCTTGAAATGCTTGGTTAGAAAAAAAATACATAATAATTATTGGTATAGATGAGATGGTGTAAATGAATCTATAAGTAAGTAGGTACTTACTTTGTTTTTGACAAATAGCCCACCATAATTTAAAGGTGAAATTGTATTGTTTCAAGGTATTATTTGAAACTGAACACATAACATTTATTGCTGATGGCTAGGCTTACCCATGCCTTCCTGATAATATTCCAGTGGAGATGTAGGGGGTGATTCTATCAGGCTTATGACTACCTAGTATGGCATAACCATAATGCCTGTCGCTTTATAATTCTTAATTTTTTGTAAACATCTTAATAATAGACTAAATGGGCATAAAATGGGAAAAAAGTAGTTAGTCTCAGAAACGAAAAAAGAATCATCTATTTTTGATGCATCCGGGCCGGCTTCCAGGAAATGTAATATTCACATTTTGGCATTAATTCTTGAAGCAAAAGGTATTGATACCTATCAGGTTAACTGAGTCACAATGTACTGGAATGTGGAGGTATTTATTTCCCACTTTATGTCAGGATTGGCTGTACATTATGTGATTCTTCATCTGCTTCATTGTTTTCCCTTGATTTTATGTAAGAGTTTGTTTATCTTCACACCATTACCAATATACTTCTGGCAAAGATATTTAAATGTGGGTACTGAATACCTCCCATTTAGTTAATAATTATATTATGAGGCATTCTTATTATCAGCATGTAACAATATACCAATTTTTAACAAACATTTTTTAAGGCTCGAAATATGAGTAGTTCTAGATAATTTAAGTATGTGATATTTATAAGTTTTCAGTCTCTTTCCAGAACCCATGAACCCTATTATCATTACAAATGGTCCCCCACCCACTTCTTGACACATCTATAAATATTTTCAAATCATATTTTGAGTATGCTATACTTTTGTGTAAACTATTGATATTATCAACTCACCGCTGTAGGTCTAGTATATATCTGGGGTAAATGATATCATAATTGCTTTTACTTTAAAGTAAACCATATTTATGGTTATATGGTATATTTAATGTTCTAATAGTTTTGTGTAAAGTCAAACATATGTACTTGCCAGGCATTTGGCAGTCAATGTTCCTATTAAATGAGCATGGTCTCTAATACTACAACTCTGTTTTTTCAAATATATGGATTTTTGTTTTACAAAACCTAAGAATTGACAGCACTGTGATGGTCTAAGTACTCAATTATACTATTTTGATAATTTATTACTAATCTGGAATTTTTGTAAATACTTAGGAATTGTTTCATTATCATTTTTCAACCATATCTTATAATCAGAACCTGTTGTATACTACGTATGTAGGTGCTGACAGATATCTCTTGTCATTGGAATAATAGTATAGGTAATTATTAGAAATAGTATTATCTGTACTTAAAAAAAAAATAGTCTTGGTTAACTTGTCTTTTATTTACAACAAGAACCAATGCACAAAAGGTCATTAAAGTATTGTACTAATTGGTGACCTATAGATTTTTAAATTATGCAATCACCGCTCTCATAATTAGAGAACAACATGGTGCAGAACACAAGACATAATACAAGAATGCATTAAATTAATATAATTTTTCATACAGAAACCATCAATACTTCCTGTGAGCTGGATTAATATTTACCAATAAATACAACTCTTAATAAATTCTCCTGGAGAAATTAGAGCTACTGTAGTTCAGTGATCTTCCATTTTAAAATGGTATGTGTTAACAAATTTGTTACGAGGCTTAAGGTTTAGAATAAATCTTTTGTGACCATTCAGTGTTGGAAACAAAACACTTAAGGTATGAATTGGCCTTTACATGGTGTGCAAGGAGTAATTGCACCTAATGCCAGCAAATTACTAATGGCTATTAGCATAACAGGATCATTTAAAATATCATTTTATAATGACTGTTCAGATTATGACTGAAAAGGTGTCAGTAAAACGGTTTGAGTATCCATTGACATGTTCAATATTGAAACATCATCACAGATGCTTTCTCAACAAGGTAAAATATGATTTAATCTTCCAGCATGACTAACCTCTAGTAGCGAGCAGGAGTCTTGTCCTGTGGTGGTGGGGCTTGGGCTGGTACTGGTTGAATTTTTGTTTGATATTTCAACTTTATCTTTATTTCCTTGCTTGATATGAGAACTGTGGTTCCTTGTGTCCCGGCCTCGAATTTGCCCTCTGTTGGTTGTAACAAAGTGAACCACTCAAGTTTCCCTGACGGGTTGTGGTAAAAGTAGTTGTCTTTTTTATAGATTGGCCTGTTCTTTGGCAAGCTTGTATGACTCTCTATCTTTTTAGATTTTAGGTTGTTACCATAAAGGTATGATAGAGTGTTGTTACCATAGAGATGATCATCTCTTTCTAATTCTTTGACAATATTTAAGCATTTTTTGTGCCGGACAGGGAAAATATAAATTGATTGTTTGTGTTAACATTCTTCCAGCATCACTGAGCGGGGAGATCTCTATCATTATTGTTGATATTGATTAACATTGATAATGTCCCTTCTTCAAAATTGTATTTCAAATACGGGCTAAGTAGTTGTTTAGTGCTCTTTTATATGCATAATTATTAATGCAACAAATCCCATAATGCTTGCAGCACTTCCAGGGATAGAATATAAGTAGGCCCAATGTCTAGCACATGTGATGGGTCATGCTCAGGTAGAGCGTCAGTTACAGTTATGACTGTATTAGTGTTATCCGGGTTTGTGTCAAATGGAACCGATGGTTCGACACTGACATCAAGTACCTACCTAGTTCCATAACTAGTTCATTGGTTCATAATTTTTGCGGTCTGCAAAAAATATAGAATTGACCCTGATAATGTACCATAATAATTATACTTACCTAAGCGTAGCCTCTCGGCCTTCACCTTGAAATAAGTAAATTATAAAACTCGTGCGTTTATCTCGTAAACGCCCCGAATTATTTGTTCGCGTCAATGCATCTCGTCCATCACCCGCGTGGTACAATAATAATTGTATATGTCTTCTGAAACACGTTTTACTGTATAAAACGTTTAAAACAATGATAAAATTCGTCCGTTTATCTCGTAAACGACCCGAATTATTTGTTCGCGTCAATGCATCTCGTGCACCACCCGCGTGGTACAATAATAATTGTATATAAGTCTTCTGAAACACGTTTTACTGTATAAAACGTTTAAAACAATGATAAAATTCGTCCGTTTATCTCGTAAACGACCCGAATTATTTGTTCGCGTCAATGCATCTCGTGCACCACCCGCGTAGTACAATAATAATTGTATATAAGTCTTCTGAAACACGTTTTACCGTATAAAACGTTTAAAACAATTGTTTTATCTGGTGAAGAAAAAATGGATGAGTCTGATGACTCTGATGAATCGGTGTTGTACCGGTGTCGTTTGTATTTAATCTTCGGATTTTTTGAAGATAATATTCCTTTTCATGTTTTCATTTCGGCATGATAACATATGCCAACTTTAATCACACTTTCAACTAGTTTTAAACACTTTAATTAATATTCTTTGGGAATAACAGCGTACTGGTTGCCGCGTAAACGTAAAGAATGACAGATGACGTATAGAGCTGTCATAGGTACACTTGTGCGTTTAGTTTTGCTTTCAGCTCTTAAATATGCGACTGGTGATCGACTTGCGTTAAGGAAGCTGCATTGTAAATATTATATCGAGAACGAAGCCAGAAGTATAATTAATTTATTATGCATAAAACAAAAGTATTTTAATAAAACGCGTATACTAAAAGATGAATATTTTATTTTATCCTTAAAATGGTGAAGGTTTCAGAAAAATACGCTTGATAGCTTTTGCGTAATTCTCAGTTTTTTATCCGCGTAAGACATAACTTTACAAATTAATTTTACTATGTAATAATAACATAATCTAAAATATTCGTATACTAAGTTATTAAGAAAATGCTCTTATTTAATATATATTTTTTTCCAAACTATTAACACTACTTGCAAAAACTTGAAGACCACGGTATTAGGGGCATTCCACTCGCATTGTTGTCGGACTATTTAAAAAACAGAACCCAATCTGTAAAAATTGGAGAACATATTAGCGACGAACTTCCCGTTGAATTTGGGGTGCCGCAAGGCAGTATCTTGGGTCCCACTCTTTTTCTCTGCTACATAGATGAGCTCTGTTCACTTAACATTAAAAATTGCCGCATCTCCGCATACGCTGATGACACGGCCTTAACTTTTTTCGCAGATTCGTGGAATGAACTTTTTAATCTTGCGCAAGACGGTTTTAACACGGTGTGTCACTGGCTTTCATCAAATTCTCTCACTTTAAATGAAGACAAAACCAAATACATTATATTCTCAATTCAAAATACAATTAAAGTTACTAACCTTACCAATTATAATATCTCTGCACATAAATGTAACTTTCCTCCAGCTCCAAACTGTAATTGTCCTAATATTAGCCCAACTAAATGTCTTAAATATCTTGGAATCGAAATTGATGCTAATTTAACTTTTGAAGACCACATTCAATCTCTATCTAAAAGAATACGTAAACTCACTTACATTTTTAAACAGCTTCGTGATGTAGCAGAGACACATATGATAAGGATGGTTTATGAAGCTTTGGTGCAATCAATTACTAGTTATTGCATAACAACATGGGGAGGAGCATGCAAAACTAAAATGCTAACAGTTGAAAGAGCCCAAAGGATGATACTAAAAGTGAGCTTATCCAAACCTCGTCTTTTCCCCACCTCAAAACTTTATGAGGAGGCTCAAGTACTAACTGTGCGCCAGCTGTACATAATGCTAACTGTACTTCTTCAACACTCGAACTTACCTGAAGAAAGGAGAAAACGTATAGCCCTCTCTAGAAGAAACTACGCAATATGTGCGTCAACCGCTGTCAATACCTCCTTTTGCACAAAGATTTTTTCCATTCCGCGGAGGTGAATTGTTCAATAAAATAAATAAAATCCTCAATATAGCCAATTGTCGTAAAATGGAATGTAAAAGAAAAATATGCAAATGGTTACTAAATAGAAGCTACGCTGAAACGGAACAAATCCTTGAGATAATAAAGTAACAAGGTATATTTGTTATAACTCTTGTATATTAGTTATAAATATATATAATATATATATAAATATATATCTAATATTTATTATAATTAATTATACTATATATTTATGAAACGTACGTATTATAAGTTTTGGCATACACACACGCGCACACACATACGCACACACACACACACGCACAAACACATACACACACTCAAACAAACATGCACTCAGGCACAAATCATCAACCCGTTGACAATCGTTACTATGTATTACAATGGGGGACCTGGAGTTCTAAAATACAGGCCTAGGCTTAGTTTAGACTTCAGATCTCCCACAAATTACAACATTTTGTCTAAATATCTGTCAACTTCATATGTAACTAGAATAAGAATGTAATTTGTGGAGATAAATAAACATGATTTTAATTTTAATTTTAACTTGTTAAGACGTAATTTTCAGTATAAAATCATTAAAAGTCGGTTAACTGCGTCCATCGACTCCGGTCCAAAGTTGCCATCACCACCTGCTGAAGCTTGAGGACGTAGCTTCTTTGACTTGGTCGGACCATCGTGTTGGCGACCGGCCTCGTGCTCTCTTTCCCTCGGTATTGCCAACAACAACCAGCTTTACAGCTTTTCAAGGCTGCCTATTTATTGCAAGCCCTAATTTGCCACTTTCCACCTCCAACTTAGTATCTGCAGCGTACCTCAGATTGGAAAAATTTGAGGATGGGTGAAATAAAGTTGTTAAATAATCATATTTCAACAGAAATGTTTTAAACTGGTAGTGACTTTAGAATGATTGCTTGACCTGCCATGTAAGTTAATCGATTCATTAATTATCAATATTGTAACTGATTTAAAATCTAACAGAATTAAAATAATAATAGTAATATGTACAAGTATATAAAAAGGGGGGGGAAACGGTCATAGGGCATCAAAAAATTCGTCCGCATCGCTGTCAACAGGAAAAGTGCCCAAAAGGCTGGCAGCATTGCCACGTTGTATGGCAATGCTGATTCTTTGGCCGAAGAATAGGCCAGCCCTCGGGTCACGTGAGGAGTCGACCAGCCGCTTGGCGATGTCCCGAAATACTCGATGAGCACTCGGACCCCACGGCCCCAGTGTTTCAACCCCAAACGGCTCAAAAATATAGCTACCAATAAGGTTGCTATATTTCCGCCGCTTGAGGTTTTCTGCACCAGAAGCAGCCGCCCCGGCACAGCCCGCCGTGCTGAGAAGATGGGATGGCGCGAGGGTGTCGACACAGGTTGCATCCCACACCAAAGGCCTACCCATCTTCCAAGGCATTATGGTCATTCCGTCTGGCCTCTTCCCATCGTCGCGTGCCAAGCCATTGGGTTCTAAAACAGCTGGCACCCCGGCGGTGACAAGAGCCCGACGGATAATGTCATTAATGCTTGCGTGCCGTGCCAAACGACCAGCGCTCCTGCCGCAGGAAAGGCCGTGGTGTCCGAGGCGGTCGACTGCTTCACCGCACTGACAGCGATGCGGAGCCCCGCAAGGAGCGCCCAAACGCAGACTTGTAGCGAGCCGGAAAGTGATGTCACCCAGCATAGTGCCTATGTTGGGTGACGGTAGCGCCTGAAGCCAGAGGCCCGACTCCCATTCTCCCACAGCCAATAGGCGGGCGCGCTCCGCAGTGTTGGTGGACGTATTAATGAGATTGTTCCGTACCAACCTGCAGAGCGGCTCATCCCACTGTCTCTGGGAAGACAGGTTCTCAGGCTGCTCCGTGTCCGGGCAAGCCATTTGTATACTTGTACATATTACTATTATTATTTTAATTCTGTTAGATTTTAAATCAGTTACAATATTGATAATTAATGAATCGATTAACTTACATGGCAGGTCAAGCAATCATTCTAAAGTCACTACCAGGTGAAATAAAACAATTTTTTTTTTAATTTCAGGATACCAACAACACCACATAAGTATTTGAAGGACGTGCTAGCAATTTTTTTTTATCATATTCCGGGAACCCTCAGTGAAGGGATTTCAAAGAGTCGCCGTCATCGAAATCGATAAGGAGGCCTTATATATTACGTAAGTATCATAAATAGCTTTTGTTTATAACAAGCTGCCGATAAGTTTCTAAGAAAGAATAAAAACGCCACTTGACATCACAGGGACGAATTCTCACAGGGACGAATTCGGTGGTTGTTAATAATGAGCACAAAGATATACCTATAAAAATGGTTGGTTGAAAAAAAATGCAAAGATTGTCAATACATTTTTTGTATGAAATAAAAACGAGCTGCATATTGTTCTCTTCTTGTTCTCACTCACTTTGTTATTGTCTACATTTCGTTTTCTATTCCCCATTCGCAGCCCTGCTGGAAGAAATGACTTTAGAAATAAGCAAAGGCTTTTTTTTTTTTTTTTTTTTTTTTGGGGTGGGAAATCATCCAATGACTTCTCCCGCTCTGGGCGGAGCGAAAGGGCGTGTCAGACTTTTACTGACTAAAACCCACCCGTGTTCCTTCCCTTACCTAGACCAGGGCCACGGTTTCCCCTTAGGACTTATCCGCAACCCCGGTGGTAGGCATCGGCCCTGATGGACCCCTTCAGCTTCGCTGACAACTCTTTGAGGCGCGCGTGGAACACTACGCGCCGTCGACCCGGGCTTGGTCCTGATCGGACGGAGAGCTACCCATCACTCTCCGTCCGCAAGCCCGCGCCTACGGTGGCCGGAAATCGGCGATCGATTCCCGACGCCCGGGGCGTCTACTACCGCGGCGGCTAGGGGCTCGAGGGAGCGACCTTAGTCTCTGCCTCTCGCGCCCCGCCTCCTCCTTTACGAGCATTACTGCTTCGCAGAAGGAGGTGACAGCCTGCCATGCCCTCTCACTCCGCACCATGGCCTGGACCAGGGCCGGACGTGAGAGGTCATTGCCGCCGATCGCCTGCACGAGGACACGGCGGTGCTCCACCCAAGCCGGGCAGACCTCCACCGTATGCTCCACCGTGTCCTCCGGGCGATCCACGGCTTGGTGTCGTTAATCTATCTTTTTACTGCGCGTAAAATAATGAAATTAACTGCAACTATTTCATATTCAATAAATCAGTTTTACATCACCAACAACCTGCTATCTAATTACGTAACATATTTTCGTACACGTTTACGACAAATATGTTTTATTTTGGTAGTGCAACAACATTCATTGAGTTATTTACGTTGTTGAGCAGATATTTTTTTTCGAACTATTGAAGTAATGGATTAGCAATCTATTTCAAAACGATACAGATTCTGATTGATCGTATATTACGCAATTAGGGTACTGGTTTACCTCTGTGCAGTGGCAAAGTGTGACCATCAGTTAACACGAAGATGAGAAGATAAAACT
The DNA here is from genome assembly GCA_948150665.1 of Conistra vaccinii. NCBI lineage: Eukaryota > Metazoa > Arthropoda > Insecta > Lepidoptera > Noctuidae > Conistra > Conistra vaccinii. The sequence goes on along the minus strand of OX411331.1, from coordinate 4,196,492 downwards.
GTTGTGTGGCAGCTAACATTTTAAATAACTACGTACCTGAATAATGTTAAACAAGTACTTTTATAGTTACTAATATCAGTAAGGTTTATCATTATTTTTTATAAATATTTGAATCATTTAGAAACAATAAGTGATTTTCTCTACCCTGTTAAAATATAATTATAGCTGAGTAAAACAAAATCTAGTACAGTCGAACCTGGATAAGCGAGAGTTCAAGGGGCCGCGATCTCTTTTTCGCTTATAGAGGTTTCTTATTAACTCAAGTTTCTAGCTTATAGAGTTACAGGCGTGGCCTTTGTCACTCATAGAGGTTGATACTGGTTGGGAAAGGTTGAGAGGAACAAAAACAATGTTAGTTCAGTAGTCATAAATAGCAGTGTTAAAATTACGCTCGGCTGTCGCTTATAGAGGTACAGGCAAGTACCAGTCTCATTTATAGAGGTCTAATGCCCGTTTTCACCATCGTTTCCTCAAACACTTCCTTATTAACCTAAGAGACTCCTTAAATGACCCCCCTACCTAAGTTTTTTTTTCACCAGATTAAGGGATACCTACTTAGGGGCCACTTACCTAAGTGACAGTTTTTTTTAAATCAGGGTGTGCCTAAATCGTACATATCCGCTTGACCATTCAAGTGGACATCAGTACCTCTACCATGAGTTGCCATCGAAATTTACTCGCTAGCGCTAGCGTATTAACCCGTTCAGTGCCGGGAGCCCTCCTGGTTCACCTAGTCGCATATGGAATACCGGGAGCCCTCGCGGTGGGCTCATTTTAAATGTTGTTTTTTCTTAGCGAATACAGCTGGCATTATAAACTGTGATAGTAAAATCTGATATTATAATTTATAATTTAATTACTCGTATCAATAAAAAAATTGCTCACTGTTACAAATATTCACACAAATTAACTTCGTTTTACAGTGGTTTATAATACGGTTTTAAACCTAATGCCGTAGACCGTCAGCGATGGTTAACTTTAGCGCAAACGAAATGCCGGTGACCCTCCCGGAGGGTTTACTTCCAATATGTATGGCGGCATGACGTATGAGCTCTATGAAAAGCGGGTGGAGTTGGAAGTGTTGACGTAGATCAAACTGATTTCGATAATGCTCGCACCATGAGTTTTACGGAGTCTCATGCAGGCGCTAAGGTAAGCTCGATAGATCGTGTCACCTACAGTGTGACCATTTCATAAATGGCGAATCTGCCACAGACTGGGCAAAAAAACTGCCAAAATCTGCCACACTTGGCGCCAAAAATGCCAAAAATATGCCTTCATGGAAACGGAAAAAATAGACACAAATTCAATGAAATATCATTAATCAACAAAAATATTTTACAATTTTCTTATGCATTAATACACCTAATAATAATAAAAAAAGGAAAATTCTAATAAGGTTATGTGAATTTCCTTGAAGTCTTTTAAATCTGCCAAAATCTGCCACTTTTGTAAATCGTCAGCAGGATCTGCCACAGACAACATTTTGGAGCGAAATCTGCCAAAATGGTAGAAATCTTCCACACTGGTCGTCTAGCTAACTTCATTCTTATGTTTTGTTTCTATCTTTCTCAGTAATAAGAAGAGGGAACGGCTCATATGATCAAAACGTCACATAAGTAGTGATGTGTCGGGAGAATATTCTCACACGGAGAATATTCTCGGATCGAGAATGTTCTGCAATATTCTCGAATATTCTTTTCGACGGAGAATATACGAGAATTTAAAAATGGAAGTAAAATTGCTAAATTTTAATACAATAAGTTTCGATTTCAAGGTCTAAAGTAAACTTCTATTGTTGTTATTTATACTTTACTCGAAAAAACGTTACTGTATTATGTTTCGGACTGGAAATGGCGCCGATTCTCTTGTACACCGAACTAAACTATCACTAAACACTATGACACACTTGTGTCACTTTAGTCTATTTCAGAATGGGAAATCCTCGTTTGACAGGACTAAACTAAATTTTGGTGATTTGTAGTCTAGTTTAGAGGCATTTGTGACAAGAAAATCGGCACCAATAGCGACTCCACGTGGTACTTATTTGTCCTACCCCGTGATTTTTTTTAGAGTTGGAAGGGCGCTGGGGGGCACTCTCGACGTGTTTTATACGTAAGTTTTCACTTTTTGTATGGAAAATATGAAAAATGTTTGCTTACATGATGAGTTTTAAGGGTTTATGAGTTTCATAAAGGGGGTCGAAATTTTCATTATTCTGCGATAGGGCACACTTTTTTCGAAATATTAGCAAAAGAAAAGAAAAAAAAGACAGTACTGTTTTTGCATCCGAAGTCGAGGTGTTGGTGTGATTTTTAAAACCCATAAACCCTTAAACTCAACATGCAGGTAATCATTTTTAAAATTTTCCTTGATATTTTTCATATTTTCCATACAAAAAGTAAAAATTTCATATAAAACACATCGGAAAAAACCCCCAAAACTCAACATGTAGGTAACTCATAAAGATCGGAGACGCTACGCTCGAAGTTGTAGACGAGTATGTTTACCTAGGACAAACTGTCCAGCTAGGTAGGTCCAATTTCGAGAAAGAGGTCAATCGTCGAATCCGACTCGGCTGGGCAGCGTTCGGGAAGCTACGCAATATCTTTTCGTCCCACATACCACAGTGTCTCAAGACGAAAGTCTTTGACCAGTGCGTGTTGCCAGTGATGACTTACGGCACTGAAACGTGGTCGCTCACAATGGGCCTTATTAGAAGGCTAAAAGTCACCCAAAGAGCAATGGAGAGGGCTATGCTTGGAGTTTCCCTACGTGATCGAATCAGAAATGAAGAGATCCGCAGGAGAACCAAGGTAACCGACATAGCCCGAAGAATTGCCAAACTTAAGTGGCAATGGGCAGGACACATTGCCCGCAGAACAGATGGCCGATGGGGCCGAAAGGTTCTGGAGTGGCGACCGCGTACCGGAAGACGTAGCGTTGGAAGGCCTCCCACAAGATGGACCGATGACCTTGTAAAGGCCGCAGGAATCCGCTGGATGCGAGAAGCACAGAATCGGTCGAAGTGGCGGTGCTTGGGGGAGGCCTATGTCCAGCAGTGGACGTCTTTCGGCTGATATGATGATGATGATGATATTTTCCATACAAAAAGTGAAAAATTCCATATCAAAACACGTCGACGTTGCCCCCCTGCGCGCCCCCGGCTCTAAAAAAAATTCCCAAGGTAGGGCAAACAAGTACCACATGGAGTCGCGATTATCAAATTCGATTTTAGTTGCGTCAAAATTATTTTTGATTGTTATTTTGTTTTTAATTATTTGCACCATAAACCTTTCTTATAATGTTGTTTTCTTATTCATTTTATTAATGCTGATTATTTTAAACCCATAAAGTTCGTTTTAATACAGAAATCTTACTTTAACATTACTACCTTAGAAAATTTAAGAGAATTTATGAGAATTTTCTCGAAAATATTCTCGGGAATGTTCTGGCTCAGGAGAATTTACTGAGAATTTAAGTTGAGGTGTAGTTTATTTTAAACTCAAACTTCGTAAAACGTTCAAATGCACTAAAAACTATTAGTCTAAAAAAAATACCGATTCAATACAGTCATCCAATTTTTTAATTCTCATAAGTTCCCTACCAAAAGAATGTTCTCGAGAATTTAACAGCAAAGTTCTCGCAAGGAGAATATTCTCGAGAATTGCCCATCACTACACATAAGGTATCGCTATGGTAACAATGTTATGACAGTCAATAAATATCATGAAACAATCCGACTAAATAGAAAGGTTGGCAGTTAGTGCACCTTTTTATGGTATTTAGGGGTTGTTGAATTTTTATTCCTTATAGGTAATAATTATTTACCTCTATTCAATTTGTAATTTTGTTGACAATGTGTGATTCGCGGCGTTATTTATTTAAATTTAAAATGAACTATGTTTACAATAATAGTGTCGCGGACGGCAGAGGTACCTACAGTACCGCAGGCAACCTGGGACGATCTCCCACTGATATTTGATGTGCGCTCCCTGCTAACTGACCCTCGGTGAATCCGCTGGCTGCACAACCACCACGGACCCCTGAATACGTACCTAGGTTGGGTACCATAACCCACAGTGACCACGATGAGGACTATCTTGAGGCAGCGAAATAAAACACTGATTTACTATCTTGAATGATTCCGGAGAATTCGGCTTTTCTTGGTATGTTTCTTCTTTGGTGGCTGAGCTCCGTATTTAAGTGTATTATCTAGGGCTGAACTGCGACTGAATTGCCCACAAAATGGTACCTACGCCTTTTATAGTAAGTAAATCCGTTAGGATATTGTGGTGCAAGCCGAATTCTTGGAATTGTGCATTTATTTATTTCTTATTAGAATTTCTTACAATCTTTGTAGATTATTCGTATAAAACACTATACAATTAATTAACTTATGTAGTTAAAACTTTTAGAACAAATCGGTCCCGTCGGCGTCGCCGGCAAATAGAATATTTTGTAAGAGAACTAAATAAGATAGTTTCTTGAAATTTACGTTCTTCCAGTCGTTGGCCTCCAAATTTTGGGGCCACTAACATATTCCATGCTAAATAATCTCTTCCAGACATTATTTTGCCTTTAATATACCTAAAAACGTATATAATTTGAATGTAAACATGTTTCACACGTCAAAATGGTAGTGAGCAACGTAACTACTATCGCAAGCGTATTTTTCGATAGCGTCTGTCGTTTTAGTGACTCATGGTGCCGTTTTGCGTTAGTAACGTTAGCAACTATCGAATAGATTACGTTAGGTTTCTTACCTATCGAAAACTATAGTGCTCTTGGAACAAATTTTAATTCTTTCTGTGACCGCTAGGGGCGCTGTACAATATCTTTTCATATAAATCATTTACGGGGACGCTAGCAAGTTTTGACATTATCGAAATGTATTTGATTAACGTTAATACGCTAGCGAGTTTAACGCTAGCGAGTAAATTTTCGATGGCAACTCATGGTAGAGCTACAGGTGGGCATAACAACTAAAATTCTATTGTGTCTCGTTAATGACAGCTGAAGGTTTATACGAATAAATTACCGATTTTGTATTCCATCGATAAATCATGTAAATTAATGTAAAATAATATGACAAAATAGAAAGAAAAAATAAACATGATTACATTTAAAAATATATAAAATATCATCCAAAATTCCTTATTAAAAAAAAGAAAAAATTGAAGAAGAAAATTATGTATTAAAATAGTGACATCTTGACAGATGACCTTCCATTTCGCAGCAATTATTCACCTTCAACAACAAATTAATGAACTGTCACTTATCGCTAAGATGCCGAATATCGGGCCCCTATATTTAAAGGATCCCTTAGCAGAAACCAACACTTAAAATGTCTTAAGAGCCTCCCTAAATTTAAGAAATGATGGTGAAAACGGGCATAAAACTGACGACGTTTTATTATAGAGGTTTCTGTTTCGTACTTAAATAGAGTTTTTCGAGGGTTTAAATGACGGAACGTGGCAATCACTCTAATTTATAGAGTTTTCTAGCTTACCCAGTTCTCACTGCGTCATTGGATCTTATTGATTATGATGACGCACTGGTAGTATATTATCTACATTAAATAAAACTTAGTCATTACAGATATATTTGCTTTAGCGGTCACTTTTATTTAATCATAAATCAATGGTTCTTCTATTAATTTACCTTATTTAAAGGGAAAAATATTAAGTAAATAAAATACAGCTTGTTATCAAGTTTAGTTATACTTTGGAGATATTATTTCCCAACACGTAGAAGGCCTACATTATGATGTTTAACATTGGATAATATTCCTGCTACACACACACGACATTGAACATTACGTCCAACTTATTATCCAAATTTTTACCCATATCAGTTTATTTATTTATATATTATTATAGGAGAACCAACAGCTATAACAAATGGATAACAGTTGTTTGAGAAACACAGAGCCAATTACAGGTTCTCACGGGTAAAAACAGAAAAAGTAGTAGAAATCTTAGGATCACTAACAAGCACGATCCAAAAGAAAAAGTATAAGGTAATAAGGTACAATAAGCACTATGCACTTTAAAGAAGTCAGCGTTGCGTGCGTGCAGAATACGTTTTGGTGGTAAATGGGTCAAATGAGAACTATTTACAAAGAATATTAAAGTCCTTACTAGCTCGCACCATGTATGAGTTTTGCCTGTAGTTAGAAGAGGAAAAAGGAATGGAGATAAGCGGATTGAATCTAACTGATCTCTGAGGAACACTGAAACGTAGTTTATGAAGGAGATCAGGACAGTCAATCTCAAGAAATAACTTTTAAAAGGTAAGAGCAATCTGCTAGTCGACGACGATTTCTGAGTATTTTTGGTCTTTTTAACTGCTTTCGATCAGATTCGAGTCAACTAAAACAAAAATCCATAGGTACACTTATCAGGCAGGTATTGAGTTTGCTATTTATCTATATTAGTTTCATTAAACCAATCCTACCGAAGAACCACACGCACAAAATTTTGATCAAAACTCAAATTGAGATCAGACCACAAACCCCAAATACGCCCCTGTACACTTTTTGACACACTCATCATAATATTTAGATTTAGTTTCACGGACTCTAGTGTTTATAATATTTATTTGGTGTAGCGACGAGAGGTAGCGGGGAGGAAGGAATTAGTTACTTAATTTTATCCCGTTGGCCATTATGTTTGGTACTCTATACTAAACGCTACGAGGATAACGTCGTGTTGTGTTCTGTGTGTGCAAAGTAAAAGGGTGTGTTAAAAGGTGTGTGATAAAAATGTGCTGGTCTGAGAAATGTTGTTACGTTGTACCGGCGAATTTGGGATGCGTGTTGGTGGGGATTGGTAGTTTTGTAAGTGATATTTTTTTTTGTTTTTCATCGTTGGGTCGCCTTAGGGGGGGATTTTATGTTTTCTGCCATCACGGAATATATAGTGTTTCATTCATTGGTTTAATTATAATATATTTTATTTATATATCCTTTATTTAATTTAACGTAAACATAACATCACGCCTGTATTCCCCGAAGGGTTCGGCAGAGGATTACCTATAGTACACCCACGTTTCGCTAATTATGTTATAAAGGGCGAGCCTATTGCCATCAACCGGGCACAAATTCATAATCATTCAATTATACGGGGTGTCAGGGACATCGACGCGAAGCCTGTTACCATGGATTCAGTACATGGTTCTGAACCAACCTGCGTTGAAATTTTTCGTCGGTTATTAAAAAAAAAAACAGCTGTTCCATACATTTTGACCGCGTAGGTATTGCACTTTTCTATGAGACAGCAGATTTTTTTTAAAATAACCGGCGAAAAATTTCAAGGTAGGGGGGTTCAGAACCATGTACTGAATCCATGGTAACCGGCTTCGCGTCGATGTCCCTGCCACCCTGTATTCATATTTTAAATTTTAATATGGTATTCATTCAGGTATATTTCATTTATTTAGATATTAATTTAATTTTTTATGTTTTTATAAAAAAAACATTTAAAGATATAAAAAATAGTAGCTTATGATATGTGGAGGGTAATTTCCGGATCCACAGCTCCTATTTGAAAAATTCTTTCACCATTTGAAAGGAAACATTATTTTAGATGGACTTTGGATAAATATGAACAGGGGGTATTATTTTAATGTTACTTCAGTGGGGGAAAGAGATGCTGCTTTACGTCCTGTAGAGCTTCATCTCTTTTCCACACTAAAGTAATAAGGTGGTAGGCCCCCAGGCATCTTTTGGGCACGCACGTTCCATCATAGACCTCATCCATCGTTTTCATCAGGCGAGATCGAGGTAAATTTTTGTTTTTTATATTTTTTTTATTGCTGTATGGGCCTGCCATACAGCAATAATAATAAAAAAAACAAAAACGATGTACTTAAATAAATACAAAAATAACTTTTACTTCAAAATACTAATGAAATCTTGAATTCATGCAAGCCTAATCCTTTTTGTTAGGTTACTGCTCAGAACTTATCCACAACGTATTGTACCGGCACATGCTCTGGTCTGACACAAGTTGATCTGAGGTCACATGTAAATAGCACCCGTGTGGTGTGAATCTGGGCGGATCGCTTGGATCCGCAAATTGTAGTCCAGGAAATTCAAATTTTCTTACGTTTTTTGCTATTTGCAGGTCAATGTCAGGTTGTATCTTGATCTAATTATGATTCGCGACCATAACAGATGTATATTTACAGAATTATAATCATTAGAATCATTAATACATCGCTCTAAGCTAGATTTGTTCCCTAAGAACTTTTCAGATTTGTTCATAAAACAAATCTATCTTTAGAGAGCTGATGTATCTGTTATATCTATCAATATAACATCGTGTTTGCATACACAAATGTATATGGGCACGCCTCTTTGTTACAAATTCAATGTTTCCAAAAAGCACACGCAGGAGATACGACTTCTGCCGGGGTTGGGGGTAGTCTGCCGGGGTTGCGGGTAGTCTGCCGGGGTTGCGGGTAGTCTGCCGGGGTTGCGGGTAGTCCCAAGGGGAAACCGTGGCCCCTGGCAAGGCAAGGGAAGGAACACGGGTGGGTTTTAGTCAGTAAGGTTCTGACACGCCCTTCCTCTCCGCCCAGAGCGGGAGAAGTCATTGGAAGATTTCCAACCCAAAAAAAAAAAAAAGGAGATACGACTTAAAAGACATGAATGAAATTGGTGAACGTCTTCTAAACTTTTGCATAACATTTATAATTGGCGCCTGCGCAAATTATGGTTACATTTCTGAATGTCATACAAAGCTCGAGTCGCCAAGTGGCTTCCCTACCTACGTCTTCACCGGAACTCTCATATATTATTTCAGCTCTACGGTATTCTGTTTTATTCAATCATATAAACCCCTCTTATCTTAAAGAACGTTTCAAGTTCCTTCATGATATACACATAATGGGTCATGGGAAAAGTTGGGATTTTGATAAACTTTTAAGTACTTACAGTTCAAACCTTTGATCAAGTCCCGTGCCGTGTCGATAAGGCGTGCCCAATCTTTGTGCATTTTTTTAATTATTTAAAAAAAACACTATCTCTCTCCTAATACGTCATTTTTATGTCCTTTGCAATTGTTGTATGACTATTATTGTATATATTATATTTATTTAGATAAGTAATTAAATGTTTTATGTACGAGTATATATATATATATATATTGTATTTATTTATGTAAGTAAATTATACATCACAGACTACCTGCAGTATTGTCTCTCCTTTCTCCCTTAATCCATCCAAAGATTGTCTTTAAAAGATCTCCCATTGTGTCACCCTATGTAAAATTTCTACATTTATATCTGTAATATGTATGGTAATGAGTACTCTATCTATTTATCTATAATGGCGATGTAATGTGCATACCGTACATTAAGAGTGTTTATCCCACGGTTTATCGCAAAAGATGGCAACGTCGCCAACCGGTGTCAAAATATAACCTATTTTGATTAATTGGGCAATATTAGGTACTGTAAGTACGGAAATAAAAAAAAATTCAAACTAGCGAACTACAATATTAATAATGAATTGCAATTATAACATTGAATTTCATGTTGTACCCGTCTTAGGTCCAAAAAAGGCGTTTGGAAAGTTTCCAAATACTTTTTTTACACCTTAAACTAAATACTCGGTGTTACGATATTAATTATTTCATTTCATAATTAATATTCTAGTTCCCTAGTTAGCCACATTTCTTATTTCCATACAGTAATATTGTAAAATTAATCAAAACAGCTAAATACTTGACATCTATTTGTGACGTTGCGCGTTGCACACTTTCAAAATAAACGCTCAACTTTTGACGCAAGATGATAATATCATAAATTCATAACAATATTATTGTTGGTATTATGATTATGTAGTTAGGTCATGTAATAATGCACTACCTAGCTTATGTACTCTACTAAACTAAGTTATTCCAAGTACCTATTTACTTGTTTGTTTAACAAGCTGTTCCTGCAATATTTACCTCATGGTTACATTGATATCGATATCCCATACGGCTGCACTCTTTACTCTTACAGAAAAGGGCATAATAAATTATGTCATCTCTTTCTTGCATGGGTATTTGTTATTAGCTTGCCATTATCTATAAATACTTTTGCTTACATGTAATTCTTTCAACGTTCGGGCACAGTAATATATTGTGGTTCGGGACTTCCCACCTTTAGCGGTAGCGGTGTTGCCAATAAATGAATTATGGATGGTTTTTTTAAATTGGGAAATTACACCATGAAAAAATATTTGTTAGTTTTATGGTACATAAATAAACCGATTTCCTATAATTATTATTGTAAATTCATAATATTTGTACACAAAGGTCGTGATTAAATAATAATAGTCGCACGGGTCGATCCAACAAGCTAAGCTACGTTAGCCGAGGTTGGTCTGTGGATGGGTCTGTACATACGTTATTGAGCTGTTGGTCCCGGCTGTCATTCATGGATTTTTGTCAGTGTTATCAGGGTAGGGTAATTAGGTAGGGCAGGGTGGGTAGATAGGAAGATAGATGAAGGTAGGTAGGTAGGGTAGATAGGTAGGTAGGGTAGGTAGGTAGGTCAGGTAGGGTAGGTAGGTAGGGCAGGGTAGGTAGGTCGGGCAGGGTAGGGTAATTACCCTACCTAATTAGGTAGGGCAGGGTAGGTAGACAGGAAGATAGGTGAACGTAGGTAGGTAGGGTAGGTAGGTAGGTAGGTAGGTAGGTCGGTCAGGGTAGGGTAGGTAGGTAGGACAGGGTAGGTAGGTAGGGCAGGGTAGGTAGATAGGTAGGTGCGCCGTAGATAAGTACTTACTGCTACCCGTGCGAAGCCGGGGAGGGCAGCTAGTTTATATAGAAAATAGTGGTACCTATACGAATTTGTGTAGGGTACGAAAAAAAAAACTTAAAAAAAAAAACTACAAAGTGAAAAATTACTTTAATCTTGGAAGTCGGTGCCAATAAACGAAAATACAAAACCAAAGACACTGACTTCCGAAATTAAAGTTAGTTTTCACTTTGTAGTGTTTTTTTTACGTAGCACGTTCGTGCTAGGAGCTCAGGTCTAGGGCCTTAATAACAATGTATCTTGTGCCTTCCAGATAATATCCCTATTGGTGCTGGCGACATCGATCTCGTTATTCATCATCGAGAGTCATCAGAAGACGGGGCCGGAGCAGATGCAAAGTGGCCACTTCGCCAGGACCTTTGAACTGACCCTGAACGCGTCTTCAGTGCATGTCATCCTGTCCATCGCGATCATCGTTTCGCTCCTGTGGATGCTGTTTTCCATCTTGCTGGTGATTGGCATTACACAGGTATGAATATAATACCAGACTATTATTTTCTCAATGCGGGGCAAAGGCCTTCTCATACATTGACAGTTTGGCGATTTCAGACTAATCCTACTAATATTATAAATCCTACTTAATAATAATCACTAACATAATTACCTCCTAAAATGTTTTGCAGATCCAAAACTGCACCTTGTATACATAATCATTTTTTTTAAGAAATATTTAAAAATGTTAATGAATATGTATATAAAATAAACTACATAATAAAATATTATAAATGTGATTTTTGTATGTTTGGATGTTTGTTACTCAATCAAGCATCTAGATCCATAGTAGGATTCAGCGTTTTTATTCTGGAATCTATATAACGAAAACGCGGAATTTCGGTACCATGAAAGTCGTGTTCACCCACAAACATGTTGGCGTCTTTACATAAAGAAAGATAATAATATATGCTTGAGCATTAGGGTAGGGTGGTGTAAGTTTGCGCAGTTTTTAATAATTGGACCATAAAAATAAAACATACCGATAAATCAAAGGGTTATTTATTATAATTAAATTAAAACATAACTGGCAACAACTTTTAAAATTATTTATAGAGCAAACATAGTTATTTTGTCTTAAATTAAGAAAAAGACAAATGCCGGGACTTGCGCAACTTTATACACCCCAGTGTGTAAGGTTGCGCATAGAAGGCGATAAGATTGCGCATTATTTCATAATGACAAATTACTTGCATAAATCACATTTAAATGCCCCGAAACCTAAATAATCAGTACATTTTTCGTGCCACCACGTCCGGCACGTATCGCACTCGATCCAATCTTCAACAATAGGCTCTATGTAGACTTCATTGCATCCTCCACACCTCCATATTTTCTTTTTTGGTAATGACTTTGGTTTTTTAAACGCCTTCTTAGCTCGCTTTGCGTTTGTATTTGGGTCAGGCTTCTGTTTTTCTTCCAACTGGTTCTTATAGGGTGAACTGCTTATAACTTCGGCTTGCTTGTGCTTCCGGTTAGAACTTCTTTTCAACTGGGATCTTGGAATTGGGACAATGTCTTCAAGTGAAGGACTCATCTGCGCGCCTACGTTATTTTTATTTGTCTTAATTCCAGAGCTTTGTGAGGTTGATGGAAACTGAGATGAACTTATCATGGCATCATTGGACAAGACAGTCGTGTCCTGGTTATATGACGTTTTCACAGATTCCACAGAAGATATTGCTGGACCTTGTGAAATACTCGTACAATCAACCGTATTTTCTAGTAAAACGACTTTTGGAGTTTGAGAAACATCACTTGCCACACGCACAGCTTTCATTGGTGCTTCTATCGGGTTATCTTCAGGAAAGTCGTCATTATTAATTTCAAAAGCGTTGCTATTCTCTGGGTGCTCTCGTTCAGTGACAGTGCTTGCCATAAAATCAGCGTCTGTGAAAACATCTGGATTCCATGGCCATATTCCAGTTGATTTAAAGCTTTCTACCCCACAAGCAACAGTTGCAGCTTTATAAAATGCTGGAGCGAAGATCGAAGCCAGCTGGAATGTTGTTATTGCTCTTCCTGGATGGTTTCGAAGCCATTTTTCACACTCACTAGCATAGTATTTCTTCAAAGCACTGTGAAAACCCCTATCAAGAGGCTGAATTTTATGGCTGCAGTGAGGTGGCAACGTCAAGGCAACGATGTTGTTTTGCCGGTAAAAGTCAATAGCTTTCAGAGAACAATGTGACACATGATTATCTAAAATCAGCAAAACAGGTTGATCTACGGATGGCTTAGTGTGGTACCTAAAATGCGACAGCCAGTCTATAAAGAGATCCCCATTAATAAAGCTCGAATCAGAAACCATTTCAATGGTTCCAGCTGGTGCACCATCAATAAGCTCTGCTTTCATTCTCTTGCGCTTAAAAATGAAAGCCGGTGGAATAAAATGGCCTGTTGCCGATACTGCATTGACAGCAGTCACATTAATGCCTCTCTCTGCACTTGATATTTTATTCACAGCGCGTTTTCCTTTGACGGAAAGCACCCTAGGTGGCCGGTTTGGTACAGTGGAAATTCCAGTTTCATCCATGTTATAGATGGATTGCGGTGGAAATTGGTATTTGTCCATCAAAGCTGACAACTTGACATAAAACCGTTCAACCTGTGGCCTATTGAACCCCATTGCTCTCGCTATGCTCGTGGAAGTTGGTTGTCGGAGAGATATTTCTGGGTGGCGTTGCATAAATCCACGGAACCACTCTTTCCCAGCAATTTTTGTATTTGTGTTAAACCGATGTGGTATTTTATGCTTTTCAGCATATTCATAAGCTGCGCTCCTTAATTGTTTTGCTGTCAAGCCGAAAAACATTTCATCCAGGGTAATCAAGTGGTTACAGAAACCTTGTTCTACTTCTACACTAAATGTAACGTCATATCTACCTAGTTTAGTTGCACATTGTGGTTGCAGCAACCGGTATCTTAATGTTGACTCAGCCATTCCTAAAGACAAAGCAACTTGTCTCTTGCTTTCTCCTTTTTCGATACGCTTACGAGCTTCCTCGATAATAGAAGATGAACAAATTTCACGGGCAGTTTTGCGTGGTCTTCGTGACATCCTATAAAAAAGTAAAGTGCTGTTTTAAATGATTGGATAAATAATTTTCATTAAATATAAATTAATATTCAACATCAATGTGTAAGTCTGCGCGCGCAATCTTATCCGTCCCCTAAATGCGCAAACTTACACAGTAGGCATTCAACGCAATGATCCGCATACTACTGCCATCTCTTAGAAAATAAATGAATTACGTTGTCTCTCTTCAATATTTCGAAGGTAAACACAAGTGAAACAATCAACAAAACAATGTAAATACTATAGGTTTTTTATCAGTTATACTTGCAATATGTCAAAAAATTAGATTAAAGTGCTGTAAAAACTTTGAACTCACCTGGACGTGCCGTTTTCCCTCGTATCTCAATTATTTTTATGGAGCATGCCGATGCTAGGCAATCAAAACACAACTGAAGTTGGCAACAAGTGTCACGCGGATGTCTTGTAACCACGTATGCGCAATCTTATCGCCCGCGCAATCTTACACCAACCTACCCTATTGGTATTAAACGTGAAGTATTTGGTCGTCTTCCAAAACCCATCTACTACAAAAACCGAAAAAAGGTTTTTAACTATCGTCACTATGGCCTTTGTTTTGGTGTATCTATAATCAGTTTTTTTTGTTCACTGGTGACCCTGTATATCTTCCACTTTCACTGTAAATGACTGAAATATCTTGAATACTTTGATTATACCCGCTTGACTGTCACTAATGAGACACAATAACATTTATTTATTTATTTATATTTATTTATATATACTTTATTGTACACCAGAAAATACATAGCAACTAAAATAAATATAACACTACAAAACATACAATGGGCGGCCTTATCGCTTTCTGCGATCTCTTCCAGGCAACCTTGGATGGACAGTGATTACGTAGACATAAAAATGGGGTTGTCATTGGTGCAAAATACTAATTATATAGATACAATATACTATAATAGACACTCAGAGATATATATAATATATATATTATATATATATATGCTATATAATAGATACATAAATAAATACATACATACATACTTAATAAATATATAAGAATATTTATATAAGCAACGAAAATAAATAAAGACTACAGTTTATTACAACTACGAGAACAAGATCACAACAACAAGTAATGTTCCTTCACGAGCCTCTTAAATACAGGTAACGACTGCGCGCGCTTAATTTAATTTAATTGTTAAAAGTTTTAATTGTTATTGAGCTGCATCAGTCTTTCGGACATTTGAGCCTGTACCATTTATAAAAGCGACTACCTACCTATCGATCTATATAGAGATTAAATTAATAAATGAATTTGAATAACCCCATGAATAAAAGAATTTATGAAGAATTATGATATTTTTATTTCCAGAACAAGTCAAACTTCGTGCTCTCCTACTTCTCATTCGGCATAATCGTCACGATCGTCTTTCTGCTGAGCGCACTCCTGTTATTACTACAAAATAGCTGGATATTGGCACTGCTCTTCTTCATCTCGTCTTGTGAGTACAAACAATTGTTCCTTTTATGTGATTGGGTAGTTATCAAGCAGGTGGACCACCGGAGAGCGGCCGACATTGGCGGAGCCCTTACCATCAGTAAGGGCAAACCACCGTCAATGGACAGGTTTCCATTGACATCGGTTTCAATTAATTGTAGGTACAATTGGTACCAAAGGCATCGTGGGTGATGCCATCTCTGATTCAAAACTGAAATATCTAATCCCTGTAGTCACACGATAGTCTTGCTTTTCAAACCGGAAAACAGCAACTCTGCTCGGCGAAAGGTCGTGAACATTCACAATCAGCTCTACTATTCATTTGATTTATTCCCTTGATGTCGAGTCCCGCCACGTCGAGTCGCCGCCACGTCTACTCTGATAACTCCCCGCTTTTATTCCCGCCACGTCGAATCGTTGAAAAAGACTATTTTATTACCGCCACGTCTACTAAGTATTTTGATTTGTACAGTCGTAAAAAAATACTCATAGTTGGTTACTTGGAATAAATAGATAGGATCCTACATATTTATGATGTTTTGTTCCTTATCCATAGACGAAAAAGTACTAGGCTTGCATGAATTCACGATAGTATTTCAATCATTATAATACGTTGTGCACAATTTCTGAACAGTAACCTAACAAAAAGTACTAGGCATGCATGAATTAACGATAGTATTCAATCATTATGTTATGGTTATAAACTATCTGTCTGCCTCATCCAAATCCTATAATGATTAAATACTATCGGGAATTCATGCAAGCCTGGTACTTTTTCTTAGGTTAGGTACTGCTCAGAAATTGTACACGTCTAATGATTGCAATAGGTACTTACTATCTTAAACTCATGCAAGCCTAGTAATTTTTATGGGAAGAGTATTTTTTTTACGACTGTACAAATAAAAATGGTTAGTAGACGTGGCGGTAACAAAAAAGACTTTTTCCAACGATTCGACGTGGCGGGAATAAAAGCGGGGAGTTTTCAGAGTAGACGTGGCGGCGACTCGACGTGGCGGGACTCGACATCAAGGGAATAAATCATTCATTTGTCATACCATCTGTCAAAAAATGGGCTGTGACAAAAAACTGTTATACTCGTACATAATAACCAAACCAATCTTCGCACGTGATAATTTGCCTACCTTGGTATACATTGAAACTTTCGCAAAGCAATACAAATTAATACAGCTACAAATATTTTTTTTTTCCTTTTAAGGCGATGATAACCGACTTTTAATTATTTCATACTAAAGATCACGTTTAAACGAGTAGTGTTAATGATTTGGAAAAAATATAATATCTTAAATAGGAGCATTTTTTTAATAATTTAATTATATATTTTAGATTAAGTTTATGTTACATATTGAAATTAACTTGTAAAGTTATGTGTAGCGCGGATAAAAAACTGAGAATCATGCAAAATCTATCAACCGTATTTTTCTGAAACCTTCATCATTTTAAAAATAATTTAATTATTGAGCTGTTAGTAAACGTGTTTTATTAAAATACTTCTTGTTATGTAAATTATAATAAATTAATAATGCGTCTAATTCGGGACAGCGCTCCTGGAGGGCGAGTCTTATTAGTGGCTGGACGTGCGACGCGTTGCGTGAGCTCAGTACAAAACACGCAAGTTAACCACTCAAGGTCACTTGCATATATCTGCGTCTTAATATCTTATTCCATCAATAAAGTTTTTTTTTTTCAATTCCAGTGCTTCACATACACGTCTTGGTGGTCGTGCACACGGTTTACGAACTTATGTCGAGTGGCAAAGACTTTAGATTCCGCCAGCAAAGAGACGACGAGGATCCGCTAGCTGACTGCTTCGATGGAGATTCGACCAGGATTTAGAATACAATATTACTTGTTTAGAGATAGATATGCGTCTAGACAGTGTAATAGGACATCGCTCATTATAACAGCGCCGCTCTAACACGGCATATAACTTGTCATTAAAGTTAGGATTTTAAATCAAATGCATTGCACATGCACATGTGACGGCTCGCGGGAAGTAAGCGGCCGGCGAGCAGTCCACTATTCTGTATAGCCATCGTAAAATAAACTTTAATACATTTGATTTAAAATCCTAACTTGAAAGTTATTTGCCGTGTCGCTGTCGGAGCGGTGCTGTTATAATGAGCGATACACATTTTTATATGTCAGATACCTCAGCCTAGAGGCACTCGTGGCGATAATAACAGCCGCGCGGGTAGATCGAAGGTTAAACTGCACTTGCCGAGTTTAGTCCATGGATGGTTGACCATCCATTACAAATCGAGACCCCGAAAAGCACGTTAAGCCGTTGGTCCTGGCTGTAATTTATAGATCTTTTACTGTCACAGGTTAGTCAGAAGCCCAAAAATTTGACAACCAGTTTTACAAATGGGTATCGTGTTACCCAGTAACTAGGTTGTGGAGCATCGGTTACACTGGAAGCCGGCCCCAACATAGTTGGGAAAAGACTCAACCGAATGATTGAGATGGCTTGCCATTTAAAGCAAATGCCTTGCACTGTCTGGACGCACTTTAAGACCACGAAGTTTTGTATTCCATTAAGGCTCGTGCAGACCAGCGCGACGTGATTCGAACAATAAAATTTCACGGTATAACAATAACAGGAGTCGCGTCGCACTAGCCTGCACGAAGCTGTATGTAAAATTAAAAATATTCCTTGTTTTTTACCCTCAGAGCGGGGTTTTGACAAACTATGTCGAAGCCCCAAAGAGTGGGGGGAGTTCCAAAGAGTGAGGATTCCATATTGTTTGAGTATATTCTCAAAAGGAATCCTACAGAAAGAGAAGAAGGGATGGCGAGAGCTTTGTTCCCGCCATTCCCATAATATTAGATAAATTCCGTGATTTCAGGGATTGCACCAAATAATCTGGGATTTTGTTTCCATCGGCACCAGATGTGCGACATAGTTTGTCACATGTGAAACAATACACCACAGCTGTAGCTCCATCTAAAATACTAGTATTTAGCTGCATCTGGAAGCTGACCCCAATATAGTTCGGCAAAGGCTAGACAGAATGATTGAACAGGTGTCTAAGTTATTGTACTTAGGTCTGCTATTATCGAGGCCATGAATTCTACATAAGGTAATAAATTAGATGGAAAAATTTTTAGAAATCATTTTGACCACCAAAATAAGAACAATGGTACAAAAAATTATAAGAAAAACGCATTAGATACGAGTACTTACAAGATAAATAAATCAGCTAATAAAAATACACTAAAAATGTTGTTTACCCAATGCTAGCAATTTATTATTTTTGGTCAAAATAAAATCACTATAACCAGTGTTTTTTTTGCTTGGATATTTTTGGTTAGTCGTACTGAACGCTGCTGTGTAAAAATTTGTCCATCTATTTTAATGGACCTTGTATGGTGTCAGGTCAGAATTATATGTAGAAACAGAAGGTATCCGGGTGTAAACATTACCTACACTTTGAGCTATAGAAATGAAAGTGTCTACAAGTTTGTAATGTCCATTTTTTCCGACAACAACTAAATGAACCCCTAAACAAAAGTACACTATTGAATTTTCAACTCTCAGCGCAGAGCCTAGCGTTGAAAATCCTAGTGTACTTTCACTCTCTAAAAAGTCGAACTTTTCCATAATCTCGTGGAGCCTTGCCGTGCCAGCTAGATTCTGAATGGGAATTTTACCCACCTTCCAATAGACTTAAGCCAATACCCATTCCAAAAGATTAGAAGATTAGACATCGTCTGGAATTTTATGTTCTACTTTTTAAAAGTTTTTTTATGGCCTGTTTTACCACCTCCAAGTTTCAGTTATTTAAGATTATCTGGCAGATAATTTTATACACCGTTTCTGTTCAATTTTTTTTAATTATCTGATATATTGTTTCTGGACTAAAAGAAACGGGTCCGTAGGACAGCATACCGAAAATTGCATGCTTTTGTTAACATGTAGGAAATCGTAGTACTAAGTTTGAATTGTACTTATATAATTTTACTGACCAAAGTATATAACCTAAGTTTAGATATAATTAAAGTTAAGGACTTACTAATAACTCTAAGATTTTATAAGCCTGAATCCTGTAAAGGTGCGTGAAAATGAATACGTCAAGAATACGATTCGTAACTTGCATGATCGGTTGTAGTAGGTAACGATTCGAATCCCCATTTGTATCAGTTTCACTAACAGTTTGTCAATAAAACGATCTGTCAAATACGATGCAACTCCTGCATCCGATCCAAGTCCAAATTCAAAATACGAGTTCAATCCAAATTGTGAATGTTCTTAATTCGGACGGACAGAGTTCAAATCTAGTGCGCAACCCGTCTATCCAAATAGTACTATGGATACTTTGGACCGACATTTCTCGGATTCGGATCGGATGCAGTGCAGGGGTTGCACTCTCCAAGTCCGTGAATGAAGATACGGACCTTTTCGATAATAATTCAATACTTCAGACTAAATCAGGCATTAAGTCCGCCTTTGTACGGTATATTTTTTACTTGTGCGTAAAGTTTTAATAAATAAATAAATACTACTTCCGATTATTTGACTTTTTCGGACGGGTAAGAACGCCGGAAGTAAGGAAAACTGTCAAATCGTGTTGTCATTCACTCTTACTTCGGGCGGGCCTTAAACTAACCTTATGTCCGGTGATACGGAGTAGGAAACGCCCGTAACTTCGGACAAAGCTGACCTCCTGAACCGCTCTAACGATCCGTCAGTCTTTTGATCCGAAACCATTATCGATCTATCGTTATAGGAACCGTTATTCATTCATGTTTATACCGGTCTTTCTATATTACTTCACATATCACTTTATTCCCGGTAACTACGTAGGTAGGAGAACTTCATATCTATACACCATAAGGACTATTTTTGATTGCAGAGCTTGGCCGCTATAGAACCGGGGCGGTAACAGATGTGGTCATCGTGTTCATGGGTATTTTTTCGAACTGCTTAGATATGAATTTCTTAGATAGTACCTAATGGTAAAATATGTTGATTATACCTTATGTACACGCGTAGATACTGTGAGAAGCCCGAAAGTTTGACAACCAGTTTTACCAAGGTATATCGTGTTACCCAGTAACTGGGTTGTGGAGGTCAGATAAGCAGTCGCTCAATGTAAAATACTGATAGGTATTCAGCTGGTTAGACTGGAAGCTGACCCTAACACACTTGGGAAAAGGCGAGGCAGACGATGATGATGGCACAAATGGAAAGAAAACATTTTCCACGTAAACTTTATAACAGTACTAAGTATATTATTTTTTAAATAGACATACAGTAACAACAGTTAACAAATGTTTTGACTAGCATTTTATACATAAAACTCTTTGTAATAATAAAATATTATTTACAATAATAAACCGCTTATTTTTAACTCATCTTCAATAGCTTATGCTTATAATTTGACACATAATTTGGCTTATTGACTAGCATTAAATTAATTTCGACTGAATTTTAATAATTACCAAGTACATTTCATAAAAGTACCATTCCGTACTCGACCGCAGGCGACAACTGCAGGCGACGTGTCGCCGCGACGCGACTGGTTTAGCAATGAATTTCTATGAAATACCTTCCATAGCTAGTGACACATCGTATGCAGCTACGGGAGAGCGACAGACGACACGTGTAGCCCGACCGCAGACCAGAGGGCCTACCACCACCTCCAAAGCAGTATTATTTTAATATTACTTTAAGTGTGGGAAAGAGATGAAGCTCTATAGGACGTATCGCTCCATCTCTTTCCCCCACTGAATTAAGATTAAAATAATACTGCTTTAAAGGGGATGGTAGGCCCCCAGTAGTGCCGCCAACCACGATACCACGTTTTTCTATCTACCGACTGGAATTCGGGCCGCTGCCTCCTGCGGTCGGGTACTGAATGGTACCTTTACTCTTATTACAACAGAACAATGAGTAACATTTTGACAGTGCAAATTTTTTGGCATTTTTCACGCTACGGTTTCCTAGAAGCGGCCGCCGCCACATAACGGCCGCAGTGACGG
Source organism: Conistra vaccinii (assembly GCA_948150665.1). Classification (NCBI taxonomy): domain Eukaryota; kingdom Metazoa; phylum Arthropoda; class Insecta; order Lepidoptera; family Noctuidae; genus Conistra; species Conistra vaccinii. The sequence goes on along the minus strand of OX411331.1, from coordinate 4,175,136 downwards.
CTGTCATGAAAATAATAACAATGGGATTTGAGCTTACGGTGTCAAAAAATGTTGGAAAACATCAACTTCATCATCATCATCGTATCAGCCGAAAGACGACCACTGCTGAACATAGGCCTCCTCCAAGCACCGCCACTTCGACCGATTCTGCGCTTCCCGCATCCAGCGGATTCCTGCGGCCTTTACAAGGTCTTCGGTCCACCTTGTGGGAGGCCTTCCAACGCTACGTCTTCCGGTACGTGGTCGCCTCTCCAGAACCTTTCGGCCCCATCGGCCATCAACAACAACAACAAACATCAATATAGTTTCATTAATAATAATGTTTCATTGACGTCACTCGCCGGTAAATTGCGGACGCTATGTGTCGGTCACCGCCCTGCTAGTCAAAATTCTCCTAGCACGATCTAACTCATAGTATTACAACAGTGGCGGCCCAGGATTGTCGTTTGGAGGGGCTTAAATAAAAAATTAATGATGAATGAATGATGATGAAGAATGAATGATTGATTTAATTTTTTTTTTGTGGACAATGGGCTTTAAATTTGTCACTTATTCAAGCTAATCTACTCACCCAGCATGGCTCCAAACAAACCTCCTATACCCAAATTGCTTTAGAGTGACAATAAAGGTCATTGCCCTTTCCGTAATATTTCTCCGTGAGAACCCAAAGAATAAACTATGTATAGTTTTTCGTTTTTAGAACATGTTGAAGATCACTATAGTTATTGATTCAGGACGTTAACGGACTTTTTGAAATAAAGAATGCTAGAAAATGTAGGTCATTGTACCCGTTATTAATTGCCACGCTTGCTGACCTAATAAAAGATGGATGCCAGGTAATGATGATGATAATTGTACTTCTTCATTCAATGCTATATTTCCATAACCGACCCAATAACCTATTTTCAGTAATACACAGATCGCTGTTGATGTGTTGATGGTAGACAGTATAACTCTATCTCACATTGAATGTCATTCATTAAGCTTCGGTATTCTCTGACAGATCCCTGCTGGGGAGTTTGTTGCGCCACTTCTTCCCAGCTATAGCACTAGGGTGGGCATTTTTGGGATGTAATTTTGATGTTCGAAAAGCGCTGATTCTCAGCCTAATTCGAATAAATGACTTTTGAATTTGTTTTTTTTTTTTAGATTATTGGGACGTTCAAAACCATAGATAGATAGGTGTTTCTATCTCCAGTATGCCAAAACTGGTGATAGCTAGGTTATTGGGTTCGGCCGTGTAAGACTTTAGACACTGGCCACTACGTAGTTTAAACTTCTTCTCTGCTGTTGAGTTGCTTGTAGAAACTGTGGCACAGCAAGATCGTATACACGTTGTGACCTGAAAAATATAAAATTTATGAACGTTAGTTACTAGTATTATTATAATTGTAAACGTGTTTAAAACTGTCGAGCAAAACTGCTCTATTGAGTTTCGATGTAACTAAAGTTACAGGCGCATGACACGTTTTTGAAGTCTGGCAACCTATTGGCTGGTCCTTTAGGTCAATTAACATCATATTAACAACGCCATCGGTTTGTTTGTCAATCAACGACTTAAATAATCTTATAACTGTAGGAGTATGGAGACACAAACGAAGCGCCTGACCATTTATTCTGAGCAGCTATTTGGAGAAAACTAGTTTCGGTGACAGATGTTTAATACGGCAAATCTTACGACAATCGTTATGGCGGCTGTACACTCTCGCCGAAGCACACCGAAACAGGCCTGTAGCGGTTACAACGCCACATACAATCTACGCAACAAAGACATGACGTCACACAATTCCTGCATCGCGCAGTTAGAGTTTACCGAGCGAATAACATAGATAAGACTATCCGAAATCAACTTACGGGCAGTTGCCCGCCAGGTATAACACCCGTCTGGTTGGAGGATCCTCCCTTTTCTATGGTGGATGAGTGAACTTTACACCCTGTTCCTCATACCCCTAAATTGGTGACCCCGAGTATGAACGTCAACGCAGCCTTCGTGCAACTACTTCAGCGTGACGTCATCATCATCACTCCCGCAAGCTTTCGTGAGGCGAGTCACACAGCCAGCCAGCACCCACGGCTTCAACGGGTATCCTAACCACCAGCATGCAGCGAACGCGCATTCCTGGTCATCACCCTCAGCCTCATCAGCAACCTTGGCACAGCACCTGTACTTCCGGCCGGTTTCACAAGCAGAGCCTATTCTACCCTTTCCTGGTCGACGCAAGCAGTCAGCCACAACCCGGCGCTGTACCACATCCGACTCACTGGATGAGGACGCAGCACCACCCCGACTCACTGGGGAATCACCGCAGACAGTTCCGACTCACCGTGAACTATGCGGCACCCGGTTCCGACTCACTGGAACCACAGCTGGTACTGTGAAGCATCGCAAGATACAAGACTCAGCCCACTATCGACCTCCGGTCTCCGGAGGGGAGTGATGTAGCGGTTACAACGCCACATACAAACTACGCAACAAAGACATGACGTTACACAATTCCTGCATCGCGCAGTTAGAGTTTACCGAGCGAATAACATAGATAAGACTATCCGAAATCAACTTACGGGCAGTTGCCCGCCAGATATAACGCCCGTCTGGTTGGAGGATCCTCCCTTTTCTATGGTGGATGAGTGAACTTTACACCCTGTTCCTCATACCCCTAAAGGCCGAGTGCCAGAATGTTGATGAGACCGCTCGGCGCGTCTCGATGTGTCTCGGCATTTTTCGTTCGCTTTCCGTCCTGTGATGATTTTTTGAGCCCGAGTCAACAGATCTCGCGGCAGTTGCGAGTACGTCGTTGTAAACTCTCGTGTCTCCCTCCAGTGTTGCTGGCGCCGATTGACAGAGAAGATGTTCAATGTCTTCGCCCATCCTCTCGGGGTTCACAACTTCAACTACCCACCTTCATATATATGTAGGTACAGTTGAAGTCACAGAGTACTTTTTATATATATATAAAAAGTACTCTGTGACTTCAACTGAACTAGACGGGAGTGTACATGACAACACTCGGGCTGAAGCACGAGACTTTTTCGTGAGACTTTAGTGAGAGCACTTGGATAGGAATGTACAGCCGCCATTAGAGTTTCAACCCCCACCCATAATGTGTTTTTCTTAATGAAGAAACAATCCAGTTTAACATAATAATTGTAATAAATATGTGTAATATTTTAATAATAATGTACATATTTGATAATCGGTCTGACCCCAGAATTAACAAATCTATTGAAGCATAATAATATTAACATATACAAAAAACATTACTCACCAATATAAACAACTTCAGTGAATATAGTGCCAACGCTGATATTTGGAGAATTGAGGAAGAAGATGAACATGGAGAGGAGGAAGAACACAATCCACATGATCATGTACGCCTTGATGATAACAGGCCGCTCCTGGAAATAATGGAAATATGTAAGTTAATATATGAATGCAAAGCGTATGTACCTACATTGCGCGGTAAGTAGTGGTGGCCCAGTGGTAACGGCCCCGACTTACGAGTCGTGGGTTCGAACTCAAGCAGGCGCTTTACTTTGTGAAAATAATTTCATCACCACTGCTCTCAATACGGTGAAGGAAAACATCGTGAGGAAACCGGCATGTCTTAGAATCAAAAATTCGAAGACATTTGTGACATCTACCAACCCGCACTGGGCCCGCGTGGTGGATTACGGCCTACTCTCTTTCACAGAGAGTAGGCCTGTGTCCCAGCAGTGGGAACATTAATAGGCTGATGATGTACTGTGTTGATTAATTAATTACGGAATAAATTAATTGACATTGATATCTGGTAAAAACAAGATAGGTAGGTAACTTATCGTTGTTATAAAATACTAGTTTGCTAAATGAACAAAATAGGTACTGCTCAACCTGCAAGCCAAGCGTAGTTGGCCAACTCAAGTTCAACGTAGCGTTCAATGGGAAACCGAAATCGCACAACATAACATTAAAAAGTCTTCGCCAAATAGAACGCATACTTAGCGCTGATAAACTTGAATTCACTTGTAATGACCGTTCTAGCGAATGTTACATTACAAAACGGGTGCGTTTAAGCGAGCGTTCTAGCAAAAGGAGCTTCGAGCTTTTTGCCGAGCCGAGCCGAGCCATTCTGTCATTGTTCCGTTTTTAATTTCCATCTTCGTGAAGAATATTTTCTGACGAGCATTGACTAGATGGTTCGCTAGAATGATCGTGACAATGTTTGTAGCGATGCTCTATACTTGGTTCTGTTCGTTGTTCAGTTTGACATATAAAACGGCGAGTGCTCGGTGTTCTGTTACAAGTGAATGCTCAAGTCTTTCAGCAACTTTAGAGCGCTACCCTGACGCCTTGCACTGTGACGTACGCTTACTGTCAAACAGAGCGCCAGTGCTAGCAACGCCGCGATACTAGTGTTGCGTGCTGCGTTGTACTTAGCGCTCTAAAGCGCGCTTAGTACACGTTCTATTTAGATTCTTACCGTAGAAACTCCATACACGAAGATGACATCAAACAGAAACTTGATGAGGAACATGAACACCAGTATGATGGACATGGCGTACAGCCCCGTGATGCCAGCCTGCATCTCGACGTCACCGGCATACTCCACCGTGACGTCGATGGCTCCTACTTCCGCTGCTAGTACTATCATTAATGATAGAAGTGTGAAGGATAGCACCTGCGGAGTTAAGAAAAAATTGGTAAAGAAAGAAAGAAGAAAGAAAGAAAATTCGATTATTTGCAGTAAACATAACGCAAAGAAAGAATCGGTAATCTGCGTTCGCAATTTATCTGCCAAAAATGTAAACAAAGACGAGTTTTAGGAAAAACAACTGTAACATCCTACACAAAAGGTTCAGTTTGCGCTACAACTTGATATTTTTTTATGACTTTTTGAACCGTTGACTTTTGAAGCAGTCTTTCTATGTAAAATACAGGTATTCAGATGCACCCGGTTAGACTGGAAGCAGACATAAAGAAATAAAGAAGAAATAAAAAAAAAAAATATATACGTGTCGAATTGAGAACCTCCTCCTTTTTTTTCGTCGGTTAAAAATACATTTATGCACAGGTTGAAAGGCATACAACACAATGACATAGTAAGAAAAAGGCTATGCAGATGATATCTTTAATAAAAGTTACACGCGTTTCACCCCTTTTCCTAAGTGCTTCTTAATTTTCTCGTATCGGCACGCACTTTATCACAAATAATGAGAATAAATCATGTTATGGTAAAATAATAGCTACTAATAGCTAGGAGGAAAGTGCACCGACCGAGTTTTGAGTACCGCTACGCCACTTGTGGAGGCAATATATTTTATAATAAATAAATAAATAAATAATAAAAAAAATAAAAATAAAAATCATTTAATTCAGACAATTTTTGTCCATATTTGTTAGTAACGATTCAATTTTCTTAAAACTATGTTAGTAATGACGAGATCAATTAATACATTTAGATTAAAATAAATAATTAAAAATGAATTAAAATTAAACAAAGACTAAAAATTATTAATTGAAATTGAAAATAAAATTGAAATAAATACTTGAAAATTAACGAAAATAAAAATTTAAATAAATAATTGAAAATAAATTAAAATAAAATTTAACTAAAATTAACTAAATTAAAATACAAAAATGTATCAGGCAACATGCAGCCTGATGAGCCTTCCCACAGCTGGCGACACTGGTCTGTCTGCAATCATCCTTAGGATTCCGTTGCCACTCCCTCGAATTCGACGAATTAGTGAGGCTGACTTTTTGCGCATTATAGCGTAAAAGTCATCTACCCTCGCGTCGGCAAACATACCCGAGGCACTGCAAAATCGAGGTAGTCGCACCAGAATCCTGAAGGCGTTGTTATATTGTATTCTGAGAGCATTGTAGGCCCGCTGCGTGTAGTTGGTCCATAGGGCGCTGGTGTAAAAACTTTGGCAATAGGCTCTGAACAACGTTACCTTTACTTGTGCTGTACACTTCGCAAACCTATGTACCAACATGTTAGCTCGCACCGACAATGCTCTCCGCTCTCTCTCAATGTCTGCGTCATCATGCAGGGTTTCGGTCACAACATGCCCTAGATACCTAAACTGAGAGACCCGACTCAAAGATACCCCGTTGAGATACACTGGTGGTATATGAGCATATACTCACTCTTTCTATCGTTGTACCTTAAGCCGTGACTCTCAGCGTAGGCCTCACAGATATTCAATAGCTTCCTTAACCCTCCAACAGATGGACTCAGCAACACCATGTCGTCCGCGTAACTGATGTTATTGACGCAAACGTTATCTATGTGACATCCGACATGGCTGTTGCTGAGCTCACCTATCAGCTGATTGACATACAGATTAAAGAGTCTTGGAGAGGTCAGTCCCCCTTGCCTCACTCCACACTCAAGGGAATATTCTTCAGAATATGCATTTCCCCACCTGACAAAGTTTTTCTGGTGGTTATACCAGAATGAAAATATATTAGTTAGTTCGGCGGGAGCCCCGACCTCCCCAAGCTTAGTCCAGAGCCTGTTATAATCGACTAGGTCGAAGGCCTTCGATAGGTCCAGAAAGCAAGCGTATACCGGTGTTCTCCTATCAACATAGTAATCGACTGTGTGTTTTAGTGTCAAAATAGCACTTTCAGTTGATAAAGTCTCGCGAAAACCAAACTGGGCATCGTGAAGTTTAATATACTTGCTGAGCTGAGCATCCAGAAGACCATCGAAGACCTTTGCCATCACAGTAGCCAGGGAGATAGGCCTATAATTCTTGGTGTCTGTTACATCACCGGTGACATTTTTTGGTATAGGTACAACAATAGTTTCCGTCATCTTAGATGGTAAGTATGAGTGACGGATGCAGAAAGTGAATAGCATAGCCAATACTCTGAATAAATGTTCACCTGATTGCTGAAGGTGCTCAATGCTGAGTCCGTCACTGCCCGGTGATTTACCACGCTTCATGTTAATAATAATATTTTTTACATCTCTAGCAGAAAACCCAATTGGGTTATCACTGACTGTGACGGTCTCAACATCCGCAACAATCGAACTGTCGGCAAGCGGTGACTCAACTTTAAAATGAGTTTTAAAAAGGTTAGCTATATCTCTAGGCTCCGTACACCCGCCTACAGTCACTGGCAAACTAACCCTACCGTTCATCCTCTTAGTACCCTTCCAGAAAGCCCGAAAGTTTTTATCCGTAACGTGCGAGGCTAATAAATCCATTTTAAGCTGGTCTTGATGGTTTTGACAGAATTTCAGTCTGGATTTAAATGTTTTTCGTGTGAGATACATGTCGTCATGAACAGGCCCACTTTCAGGTTTCCCATGTTCTACATACCGTTGGTATGCCTGCCTAGCCAGACTATGAGCTTCTCTCACGTGTTTGTTCCACCCCACTACCGTTTTACCCTTTTTTTACTTTCTCACCTTCTTACTTTGAATAGATGCCTCACATAAAATGTTAATAATGTCATTGTATAATTTGTCAATAATATATCTATGCTCAAAATTACTACACATACTGTCTGCACAAACACAAAATTCATTGGGGAAGTGAAGGTCTTAATTATATAATACACTTAACTCCAAAATAATGTCGATTTTCCAGTTACAGTGTACCTATTCTTCATAGATCTAGATATAAAACGTACTTTAGCATACAAAAATTAAGCGCCTAATTAAAACTTTATAGCAAACTCACCGCATTGATGCTTCCCATTATAATGCAGCCAGTCTTCAGGTCGAACACAAAGCAACATGTTGTCAGCTCAGGCAGCCCCATCTTGTCCTGAATCCACAGTTATTAATATTTCAGTTTGTTTTGAGAAGTTCTAGATATCCGCCTCTAGATAGCATTTTTGTGTTACAGTATTATAAGGCGGCAGATACGCAAATAAAGTTGCTGTTCTTTCAACAATGAGTCGGTTTAAAAAAACATACAAAAAAATATATAACTAAAATATATTTTTCTATGATCCTACTTAGTAATTAGTTAATTACAAGTTAACTCATCCATGAGAAAAAAAAAATGAGGGGCAGTCTTTGGAGACTGCTGATGGAAGTAAAAAATAAGTAACGCCATCTATAGAGGAGCAGTGATGGCCCAGTGGTAACGGCCTCGACTTACGAGTTGTAGGTCGTGGGTTCGAACCCAAGCAGGCGCTTTACCTACTTTGTGTAAATAATTTCATCACCACTGCTCTCAAAACGGTGAAGGAAAACATCGTGAGGCAACCGGCATGTCTTAGAACCAAAAAATTCGAAGACATGTGACATCTACCAAACTGCACTGGGCCCGCGTGGTAGATTACAGCCCACTCCCTCTCACAGAGAGGAGGCCTGTGTCCCAGCAGTGGGAACATTAATAGGCTGATGATGATGATGATGATCTATCGAAAATGTCAGGAATTTATGTGGCTTGCTATCCGTACAAGAAAGAAAGCTGTAGCTTCATTAAAACAATTTCAAAAAAAATAAAACAGAGCGCTGTCAACAAATTCGACTCTCCCTCCATCTTCGATCAGATCACGTGTCCTGACGCCTCAGCCTGACGCGAGTTTAACATTTTTTACCCATCCCAAAAACTGCTCATCGCGTCTAAAGAAGTTTTCACTTTGAAAAACATTACTAAAACATATTTTTATATCATTCTACTTAGTAATTATGTAATTGCAAGTTAACACATCCATGAGAAAAACATAGAACTCTTGATAACAATAGTCCCGCACTTTATTTCGATTTTATAAACGTATCAACTTATACATCATGCAAATTATAATAACGCTATTCAAAAATGGCGCAGCCGGAAGACTCTAATAGTGTTTGATTTGAATTATAACTGCGTAGTCTGTATAATGTTCAGCTCAATATTTTGTGAGCTAAAGTTATATGTCAAGGCAAACCAGTATGCAATAGGGAAACATTCAAACTATATTGACACGTAGAAAAATAGAAACTATACTCTAAAGTCTAAAGGTTTAGGTAGTAAACAAATCGTAAAAAGGGTTTTTATAGATGACTCTAAGGGTTGTGCAGACCAGCGCGACTTGTCGGTTATTGTTATACCGTCAAGTTTTGTTAGAAATTGTATTGTTCGTGTCGCGTGGTGCGACAAGTCGCGCTGGTCTGCAAAAGCCTTAAAAATACGATGAAAATGAAACCAAATTAAATTTATTTTAGATTTTTACAATAGTTTCCTCTTTTATTAATGTTTCCTGAAAGGTTAACAGTGAATTAAAAATCACCGTGTACTAATTGGATTGCACTTTCTCTTTTTATTTTAAACCAATACTAAAATTGTGCTTCGGCTGACTACCGAACTCCTGACCGACAGAGAAGTAGACAACACCTTCAGCCATTGAGTCACTGCGGTCTAATTTACGGAATTACCATCATTTAACCACTAACACAGACTCAATAGATATCTAAACCTACATAAACCCACACAATATCTCAACTTAACAACCCACAACACAAAAAAAAAAAAAACATGAAATAACACAGATTACATAATTGGATACAGATCTTCACTATATGTAAGTACATATTTATAGCACGTACCTTCGTTATACGTTTGCCTACTAAGATGTTCAGTAGTTACTGTGTCACTAGCTACTGCTACCCTTACTATGACGGGGTTTCTATGGCGGTTTGCCAAAGACTATTTATAAATTCAGATGGGATAGTAGGTCAAGTATTGGTGGAACCTCTGAGAGGGCCACTTTTAAAAAGACTTAAGAATGAGGAGCTATTTCTTCTGTGTATTTTTATAAAAATGATTAACTTGAATGGTCGAAAGTTTAAAAATATGGTTTGACAGTTGGTGAGAAAATATCGACGAAAAGTTATTATTTTTTTTAAGAACGATTTAAATATTGCAAGGTTTCCTTGGATCAATGTTTTATATACTTACTTACAGTTGTTTTCAATTTTCTAAGGAAAAAAACGTTTTCCTAATTTTTAAAAAGGGCTTGCTTATTTCTCTGGCATACTGTTATTGCTAATGTAGGAAAGCCGTCGCTCAGGCCGAGATAATGAAGAAAAATCAAAACACCCGGTTTTTTTTTTGCAAAGCGGTGTATTTACCCAGTTATTTACCTTAACTCCTTTATTTATTGAATTAAAAATTTGGTGGGCCTTATACGGTTGCTATAACTTAGTACATAGTATGAAATACAGATTACAATGGAAATAATCATCGAAAAAAACCAACAGGAAAATAAAATATTGCTTAATATTATACGGTACTCTGTATTCTTCATGTATTTTAATAATTATGTTATACCCATTGTTTTATGTTACCTTTGATTAATAATAATTTGCCTGATTATTAATGTAATTATTTACAAAAAATATAATAATGTAAGGATAAATTATATTGTACTCTACAGTTAGGATTAATCTATTATTTTTTGACAATCTTATCTACAGTTTTTTTTTAATTCATTAGATTTTTTTTTCCTGTTTCCTGTACAGTAATAATTAGGTAGTTTTCAAAACAAGTTTATTTACCGTTAGATATCTCGCGGTGGAGTGTATTTTCCCGGGACAAGATTCGTCATAGATGATTTTCCTTGAAATTGTAGGTGTAATTGTTATGTAAGAGGAAAAAACGCGTGTACGCATGTGTTGCGTAAGTTAGGAGCGCAGCTTGATATTACAGTATGATGATGATAAGAGAACAAATGGTCATAAAAAAACAACGGGTTGCACTCCGGGAGTGCTGGCAGAAGTGAAAACTTGAACATAACCGTTGTGCATTTTTGAATATTTTGTAATGGTTAGGGAATAATTTCGCACGAATTGCTTTATTTATCAGTATAAAAGTACTATAATATATGTGGTTAAATACAATATTCATTAGTAGTAGTAGTATATTTATTTATTTTCAAAATATAGTCTAATAAAAATAAACAATTTCTCAAACACTTTTCATGTAGTATGTTTTGACAGCTTTTTTTTTACCCATCAATATGGGTAACATTTCTTACCTCGCAATCTTTGCGTAATGTCAAAGACTATTTATTTTGATTTTTACTTTGACGGTTGCTAGGCAACGGATCTTACGGCACGTTCTGACGCGGGTTTAATATTTTTTACCTATACCAAAAAAAGTGCACAACCGCCGCTAAAGAAGTTTTCACTTCAAAAAACTTGTTTGTCGTGTCGAGGAATACCTACAAAATGACTTAAAGTCTAAAACTGACTTACTTACCTACTACAAAGTCTTCCTTGTAGTTATAATCATCTCGTACCGTAACAGGAAAAATATCTATCAAGTTTTGAAACTAATTGAATATAGAAGAATTCCTACATTTAATAGAATACATTATGCTCGTAATTATACTTGTAAACAAGTATATACGTATTATACTCGTAAACAAGTATATTATAGTCAGTTTTGTCTATATTTCTATATTATACTTGTTAACAAGTTGTTTATAATTTAAAATCCAATAACAAAAGGTCGTAATTAGATAGGAAGCTAATTCGTCATCATCTGCCTGCCTTTTTCCAACTATCATGAGGTTGGCTTCCAGTCTAACCGGCACCTTAATTGCGTAATACCTACATGATCAATCATAACCTGAATCATTTTAAAAGAGATTGCTATAATCCATTGCTTCAAAAGTTCGAAAAAATATCTGCTCAACAACGTAAATAACTATTGTTGAACTGTCAAAATGAAACAGACCTAAAATGTTTACGCAATTAGATAGATGATGTACGTGTGTAGTTATCTAATTATTTATTCGCTGAGTTCTGGTATACAGATACCAGAACTCAGCGAATAAATAATTAGATAACTATCAAGCTCCTAAAATACAGGTAGGTACTCTAACCTAACTCTGGAGCCAGGGTCTCAAACTTTTCTGCACTAAACATATGGCAATAAAGAATTTATTTAATTATCATACTACATCTTAAGTATCAAAGTTCTTTTAACTGATCAGACACCTGCTGAGGAGTTTGTTGCGCCACTTCTTCTTCCCAGCTCAAGCAGTAGGATGTGGTGAAAGGCGGGCTTTTGTAGGGACTGACATAACGTAATTTTGACGTTCAAAAAGCTGATTCTTAGCCTAGTTTGAATAAATTACTTTTGATTTTGGTGTAACTTCCGAAATCCAGAATTTTTAACGATGTGTCTCATCTACTTGATACAAATTGTTAGTCTGTGCCCCATCAGGCGCCGTTATGTCTGAAATTTTAATCAATATTATGTACCAGTCTGGGATGCTGGACCCAATAAGGTTTTTTGTGTAATGCGGGTAGGTTAATAGTACTAGACAGAGGTGGTTGTCCCATAAAGGAGTGACCTCTTTGTTTTGTGCTAAGCATTAACATAGTCTACATCATTAACATAGATAGGTTACATCGCTTTTGAATGAGTAATTAGCTTCATCTTTCTGTCTGTTTTGAAATAAACACTTTGAGTTTTTCAGTTTTATGCCGTGTTAAAAAGGTAAGTTGGTCAGCAAGACTGGTAGAAGGGCTGTCTGAGAGATATTCCAACCTGTGAAAGATACCCCAGAAACAAATGCTTGCCAGTTTCTCCGGTCGCCAAAACGACTTTTTAAACCAAAAAACGGAACCCTTACCTATAGTTTCATCATGTCTGTCTGTCTGTCCGTCCGTATGTCACAGCCACTTATTTCCGAAACTATAAGAACTATAGTGTTGAAACTTGGTAAGTAGATGTATTCTGTGAATCGCATTAAGATTTTCGCACAAAAATAGAAAAAAAAAACAATAAATTATGGGGATTCCCCATACTTCGAACTGAAATTCAATTTTTTTTTTTCCTCAAACCCATACGTGTGTGGTATCTATGGATAGGTGTTCAAAAATGATATTGAGGTTTTTAATATCATTTTTCTCTAAACTGAATAGTTTGCGCGAGAGACACTTCCAAAGTGGTAAAATGTGTGTCCCCCCCCCTGTAACTTCTAAAATAAGAGAATGATAAAACTAAAAAAAATATATGATGTACATTACCTACCATGTAAACTTCCACCGAAAATTAGTTTGAACGAGATCTAATAAGTAGTTTTTTTTTAATACGTCATAAATCGTAAACCGCAATTTACCTTTAACCAACTACAAGAACTTTTATATTATGTTACTTGCTGCTACGGAACCCTTCATGGGCGAGTCCGACTCGCACTTGGCCGGTTTATTTATTTTAATTTTATGTTTCTTATTTTTCTGTGCCCTAACAGGGTCCATAGCGGTACTTTAGCTTTAAGCCTTATGTAACATCTTTTAAACACATCATGGTATGCAAATAAATGAAATGAAATGAAACGTAGCGTGCAATTTATTTAGGTTAGATTGTTAAACATTTTATTAATATTCATATTAATTATTTTTATTTGCATTCCATAATGTTTTAAGATCTTACAATGGCTTATACCTAATGGTAGCCACACACGTTACGATTTGCTTGCGCAAACTTAGGCTTGCGCAAATTTGCTTGACGTCGGTATTGACCACACACGTTACGATTTGCTTGCGCAAATTTGCTTGACGCCGGTATTGACCACACACGGCTCAAATTTGCTTGTGATATCATTTCTGTTTAGAGACCGTCCAGGTGTGTTACGCGGTAATGACATCAATTGATGACGCTTTGGCAATAGTTGGAGGAGGCGGAGCGCGCGAGGCAGAGACAAATATTGCGACCTCGCGCCCCTAGCCGCCGCCGTAGGAAATCGCGAGCCGATTTCCGGCCACCGTAGGCGCGGGCTTGCGGACGGAGAGCAATGGGTAGCTCGATTGTTGATAAAAAAAAAAACATGAGGGGCAGTCTTTGGGGACTGCCGATGGAAGTGAAAACAATATCCTATAATATTATGTTAATCCAGGTAATAAACTATCTATCTGCCTCATCCAAATCCTATTAGTAGCATAACATAATGATTGAATACTATCGTGAATTCATGCATGCCTAGTACTTTTTGTTAGGTTTCTGCTCAGATATTGTGCACAACGTCTATTGATTGAAATACTATCTTGAATTCATGCAAGCCTAGTACTTTTTGTTAGTTTACTAACAAATTCTACTCTCCCTCCGTCTTACGAATTTTCGATCAGGTTGCGTGTCCTGACGCAAGTTTAACATTTTTTACCCATCCCAAAGAAAAGTGCACGACGCCGCCAAAGAAGTATTTGCTTCAAAAAACTACTGAAATTGGAACACATGCCCCACACACGCTCAAGCAAATTTGCGCAAACTCAAATTTGCACAAGCTTGGAATCGAAAATTGAAAATCACACAAGCCTAGAAATTTGCGCAAACCTCCCACACACGTAACGATTTGCTTGCACAAGCTTAAGTTTGCGCAAGCAAATCGTTACGTGTGTGGTCACCAAGAAATCGCTACAAAAAAAAATATACGTAGGTACAATAAACCGAACCATGTGCGCCGCGACACGACTGATTTCAATGAATTTCTATGAAGTACCTTCCGATGCTAGCGACACGTCGACACGTCGTCTTCTTAAAAATACATAGAAACCAGTCCTGTCGCGGCGAAACGTCGCCTGCAGTTGCCGCCTGTGATGAACTACAGAATTGTACCCGGCGCACGCCAGTAAAGCTCCCAGTCGACAAGATTTTTTCCGACACCTTCAATCGTCTTCATCGTCATATTTCAGCCAATAAAACTTCCTCATGAATCACTCCGTCCATAGGTGAAAACCGTATGAAAATCCGTTCGGTAGGTTAAAGAAATCTACTGAAATTTGAACACATGCCCCACACACGCTCAAGCAAATTTGCGCAAACTCAAATTTGCACAAGCTTGGAATCGAACATTTAAAATCACACAAGCCTAGAAATTTGCGCAAATTTCTTCCCACACACGTAACGATTTGCTTGCGCAAGCCTAAATTTGCGCAAGCAAATCGTAACGTGTGTGGCTACCACAGGATACAAATTACGGACCATGGGTACAGATAACAATAAACAATTTTTAAATACGTTATTAAAATTAATTTAGTAAATAACAGTTATTTATATTAAGATCAGTTGAAGGTATAATAAACAACTATTTTTAAAAGCGGCAGTAGCTCAACGGCTAATGGCCTGACTGGAGGTCGTGAATTTGATCCTGACTAGTTGCATAAGTAATGTGAACCCGTCTTATATGCTCGCAGCATAAAGGGTCCACTTGGCGTGATTAACTACCAACCCTCTTTGGGAAATACAAAAACAACATTATAGTATGGCAGTATTCAGATTATTTATTATCATAATAGGAAATGAAGCGAATTAATCACTGTCATGTCGACATATTAACCTAAATAACTTATCCATGATTTGGCAGCAGTGGTGGCCCAGTCGTAAAGGCCGCGAGGCGAATTGTAGGTCGTAGGTTCGAACCCAAATAGACGCTTTACTGAGTAAAAACTCTCAAAATGGTGAAAGAAAACATCGTGAGGAACCCGGCATGTAATAAAACCAAAAATACACTTTAATGCTTGTAGTCCGTTGGGACGACAATCACCAAGTTGTAGGTACGATAATTTAAAATGGCTCCCAGGCGCTAATCATGAATTCAATTACCAAGACCATTGAGTAATTACGCCAATTACAAACACATTAAGGCGTCGGCAGTATACCACGTGTAATTCCAGTGAATTACCTAATCTATGATGACATTCGACATACTAGGCCTTGTCTCTCTGGTATCATAACGATTTAGGCACCTCATTAGGTTACTTATATTCATGAGCACCAGGTGCGTTGTGCTAGAGGGAGCACTGTTTGCACCTCTCTAGCTTAAAGAAAAAAACGTGACAAAACATTCAGAACTAAAAAAATATCCGAAAATGCCTAGCACAATTAATAGAGAACTTAACCTATTCGAGGCACGATCCTAATATTTTCTGAGAACGTCACGGTTAGTTAGAAGCCTGAAAGTCTGACAACTAGGGTAACTTCAAACTTTGGATAATATTTATTCGACTTAAGGCTCACGCAAACAGGCGCGAACCGACGGTGCGATGCGATACTGGAAGAAAAAATTCCATGAAGTTTTCTTAGAAATTCTTTTATCAGAGTCGTGTCGCGTCGCGCCTTTTTCCAGGAGCCTTAAGTCGAATAAATATTATCCCAAGTCTGAAGTTACCCTAGTTGTCAGACTTTCAGGCTTCTAACTACCCGTGACGAATGTCCTAGATTTTTGTACTAAAATCTATACAGGATAATTTTTTAACCAGTGCGCAAACTTAAACATAATTATGACTTTACTCATCATTATGAACAACTTTTAGACCAAACCTGAAATAGCGCAAAAAAAATCGGCTGTTCCATACATTTATGTTCGCATAACTCGTCAAAATGTAGGGAACAGCTGATTTTTTTTCGCGTTTTAAGGTTTGGTCCCATAGTAAAACTTGTTCATAATGATGAGTAAAGTCATGTGTTTAAGTTTGCGCACTGGTTAAAAATTTATCCTGTATAGGAATCTTGGAGCATCATTAGTTTATTTTCGGGAGTCGGTGATCGTTCTTTTGCTAGGGACAGACTGAAACAAAAAAAAAAAAAAACATTGTTATCTTTTAAACAAGAAAGATAGAAGAAAATTAGAACATTCATGTAGTAGGTAAAAGTAACAGTAATTTATTTCAAAACTTCAGTACACGTTACATCATTGAGGTGTCGACCCCTGAACTAGGACATCCTGTATGACAGGGATCGAGGTTTCTCCAGTTACATGGATCAGCATGAGAAGGCTTAGACTAGATACATAATTCTTACAATAAAATAAAATTGAAATAAAATAATAAAAACATGACACAAAGTTATTGGACAAAAAAAAATGTAATCATTCTAAAACATAATTATATTCTGTTTTAGGGGTAGCATGTGAGTGATGAGGAGTGTGATGGGTGTGTGGATGTAGGTGTGTGAGTGTGTGTGTTCTCTGAGTCTGTCCACTAGGTTAGATTACTGATAATGTTTTCCGTATCATTAGGTATTTGAAAGCATGTGCACGTGGAGTTTTTTACTTCCTGACTAATCAAATCGGTATAAAGTCTATGTTTATGTACCTACGTAAAAATATGCCGCTTGTAAACTGTTATACCCGTATTTTCGTGATAGTAAGTAACAGAACGAGGGTGTGACTAGCACCATGGGTGTGCCTATCGATTGAACGCCGTCGCCATAGTAACCCATACACGTATAGCGTGGGTGGCGAGCGGCCATGATTTGATTGACACATGTTTACGCAAACCATACAGTTTGCGTTAAGTGACTTTAATCATGGTTGCGTCAACAAGGATAGAGGACGATTATTCTTAGTTTTTATTATTACTATGCAACCTATATCGTATGCTATTGCTGGGAGAAACCCTCCCATTTTTCCTCCCAAATCTCTCTGTTTTGTGCGATTTCAGACCATGTTATTCTTCGATATAAATTGCTGATTCGTTCAACGAATAGATATTTTTTTTGAAAAAAAAACAAAAATAATTATCCTCCTTACAACGTTATCCTTCTAGATCGTGTATTTTTTTAATCGTTCCAAGATACAAGTTTGCCAAATTAGTGTGAAAATTAATTAAGTAGAATCTTAAAAAACGAAGGTCTCTTAAGGCACAGAACAGATAAAAGAGGTTCTTAAGGTTAAGGTTAGGTAGGTTGGTTAAGGGGTCTTAAGGTTTTTTGTAAAAAACTTGTTTGGTAGGTACTTATTTATAAACAGAGAGGTGGCTACATTGAAGAAAGATATTAACGTCATAATAAAAACAGTTTCTCCCTAGTGATAATACACAGGACTGTAGTTATTTAAAATTAAATACCTACTCTAGTAGTCCTCAAAAATAAATAATGATTTCTCTACTCCTAACCATGTTTACGTGTTTACATGAAGTACACAAAATAAATATACCAGTCGTGGTTATGTACAACAAAGGAAATGGAAGAAAATATTTATCTCGTAGACCTTGGCCTACGCCGTAGCTATTGTGCTACGATCCCTCGACTTTCTAGTGTAAGGCATTGCTTTTACTTATTGTATTTTTGTAGATTCATGTTACAGGCTGTATATACGTAGGTATACGTGGTATATACTCAAGGGTACGAGTGTAACGTCAGATTATCGCCCACTAAACCCCCACGGAGTAACTTCACGAGCATAAATACCTTATCGTTACGCAAAATTCAGGAGCGTTTTTCTCGTGAAATAAAAGACCTGTTTCATTCTATATTTACTAATATTTTTGGAGAAAATCATTTAAATATTTTGCGGAAGAAGTCATCATTCTCTTGCCTTATCCCAATTTACGTGGGGTCGGCGCAGCATGTCCGTTTCATGCATACTTCTCTATTAGGACTTGTTCAGACGACACGTGCCCGCTAAGCGCAAGCCACGCGCGGCAGCATCATCGTCTAACTCGCTTTGAAATTTGTTGGATAAATGCCTGTGCATGGTTATCAGATAACCAGCGCCGACCACGCATTGGACCAGGGTAGTTAGGCACGCAAGGCATGCGCTTAGCGGGCGTGTGTCGTCATCTCGATAGTCACCCCCTTTCTAGCCATATCTATCACACAGTCCATCCAACATATTTTTGGTGTTCCTCACGCTACACTCTCATAGCCATCGACATTTATACTCAAAACTCTCCTCACGACATTTTCCTCATTCCTCCGCATCACATGCCCATACTCATACACATATTCGTGTAATACCACACATCCCTCTTGGCATTCTCATTTCAGCTGCATGCAATAATGCCTTTATTTCATTGATTTTTATTTCACGAGAATATCACATTTATCGTTTGTTCCCCGTGGTACTACCAGTATTACTACCAGTAGTACTACGGGTAAAAAAAAACCCGTAGTACTACTGTGTTACTCTTAGTTCGATTCGATATTTCATACTTTGACACTTGTCCCTTTGACGCTTCTCACTTTGACTTTTGCCATTTAGAAATTTCCTCATAATAATATCACTGCAACTGGTGTGTATATTTCACTTACGTATTATATACGCTCGTGACTGTACTTTCACCGTTTTGACATTTTCTAATAAACAGTAGCCATATTGGTTGTCAAGTAATTTTCTTGGTATTTTATCATGTAATTGATTTACTTGTAATCAATTTGGTTAGTCATCCACTCAGGAGACTGACAAACTGTACCTAATATCGACATACTAGGGACTTCCCATTAAATGATATTGTATACAGCATTGTCACATAACAAAGAGTTAATTAGTTATGTCCTGCTATTTCGTTTAGGTATTGTTATAATTTGGATTTAGCTGATATAGGAATCATTATATATTATTTGCCTAGGTATAGTAATACATAGTAATTAAAGATCACTAACCCGGGTGTACTAAACGATGTGTGTCTAAACGTGCCGGATAATTCAGTCAAATATTTCGCTGCATTGATTAATTTGGCAATATTACTGCGTTTTTGGGGGACTGTCTTATGTAATTTTGACGATCGAAAAGTGCTGATTCTGCAGCCTAGTTTGAATAAATGACTTTTGAATTTTGAATTTTATGGAAATAAGAAATATGGCTAAGAACTGCAATAACTAATATCGTACTCGTAACACCGTATATTTAATTTTAGAAGTAAAAAGTGTTTTGAAACTTTCCAAATGCCTTTGGTAAACGGTTACAACATCAAATTCAGTGTTATAATTGCAATTCATAATTCATATTCCAGTTCGCTAGTTAGCCATATTTCTTTTTTCCTTGCAGTAATATTGCCAAATTAATCAAAACTGGGTAGGTACTCGTGTAATTATTTGACAGCTATTTGCGACGATGCTTAACTTTTGGATGAACACTCTTACATTGGTGAAATAATGAAAAGTAAATTGAAAAAAAAATACTTACTAAAACTTAATGAACAATGAAAAAAAAAATTTGACAAAACTTAATGAACAAAATAAATAAATTAAAAAATCATTTTCTGTTTTAGAATAGAACGGGGATAGCATGTGTATGGTGTTATATGTGCTGGGTGTGTGGATGTACGTTTTTGGATGAAGGTTTGTGGATGATGTGTGTAACCCGTTAGTGTTAGGGTTAAAGGTTGGACACTAAAGGAAACACCGTTCTAAGGATTTCAATAATACGTTTATTATCCTTTTCTTTATATATCGGAAGGTGTGTTTAACTAGTATTAAGTGAGACGTGCGATCCCACACATGGCTAAAAGTATAATACAGTGTCTATGAGATAGTTAGGATTTAGTCAAGTGGTTAAGGGCGGGCCCGGATAGAAAAAATAATAATTTATGAGTTAAAAAGAGAAAAACTAATAGTGTTAAAGTAGGATCGATTTGTTTTTGCCATACTCCAACACGCCTCCTCAAAAGAGTCTATCCACTGGTGAAATTACTGATAATGTTTTCAGTATCATTGTAGCTCAACTTTCAAGCCAAAGTAATATTTCCTTTTTTATCAGGAAATTGCTCTCGTCTCTAACTAGTCCGAACTGGCTAAATTTGCTTAAGAGGAGTGGCGCTGTGCTATTTATAGGTAGTGCTTTCTGGCAAACTTGCCCCTTACCCATGCTACGGGATATCTATCCGTTCTTTTATAATTTATATTATAGTGTGGTAATTTCTCAGTAGCAGCAAGGAGTCTGGATTGTTTCCGGTCCGTTAATTTGTGCCCGGTTGATGGTCCGCCCCATAGGGTCGCCCCTATTACATGAGACTTAACATAACTGGTAAAATTTGGGTGTACTATAGGTAAGTACACCTCTGCCTAACCATTTGGAGATAACAGTCGTGATGTAATATGTAGTGTGTTAAGCACAAAACGTTATTTCTATTAGCATCAAACTAGCGACCTTGCGCAGTTTTTTTATACAAATAATACTTGACGATTGTGGCACGGTTTAATAGCATACAATACATACATACATAATAATGTGATATGCATGCATCGCTCGTTTTCCTAATGACACAACCGGTTTGATTCGCTAGTGTTGATATCGTCAATACCTATAACATTATAACACTCAACTAACACTCAACTAAATCTATTATACAATGTCTGGTCGTTTCAAAAAGTATGATAGGCTTTGTGGTTTTAATTCGAGTAACAAATGGCCGGTTAATAGGTGTGTTGACTGGGGAAGAAACAAAGAACTATTTAGTTCAGTCAGTCAGATAATAAAAACAATATTAGACACGTATTCATATTAATAAAAAACGGTTTAGATACGTGGAAGACTTCAGGCGTATATGGCGGGATGAACTTGACGCTTATAGGAGGGATTGGTAGGTACATATTGGCTCAGGATCGAGTTGAATGGAAAAAGGAAAGGGAGGCCTTTGCCCTGCAGTGGGACAATATGGGTTAATTATTATTATTCTATTAGATAAAACGCATTAAAGTTGGGGCGTGGAGGCTCGCTTCGTCACAAGTCAGTATACAAACTACTGGCTAGTGACGTCATGTCACATTTAACTTAATGTATTACCGTAATGTCTTACCGTCTTTTGATTACGTAAAAAATGAAAAAATACACACACACAAATCATCACGCTTTGTTTCCCCGAAGGGTTGGGCAGAGGTGTACCTGTAGCAGCCACACCCACATTTCGCCAGTTATGTTGAAGTCCCATGTAATAGGGGGCGAGCCTATTGCCACCCACCGGGCACAAATCCAGACTCCGGGCTGCTACTGAGAAATTCCAGATAGAAAAACCCAAAATCTGTGCAATATTTTTTAACGAAAGGAACAACACTACTGAAGGACAAAAAAAAAATTTGTCGACTTCCTTACACACTTCCAATCTCAATCTTAGAGTTTAAAACAACATTCCTAATACATTGCTTCATAGGTTTCAAAAATTAGTCTGCTCTACAACGTAAATACCTAATGCAATTCAGAGAGATCAGATTTTCGCTACATCACTTTTTGGTAATTAACCTAATCGATAGCATCGATGATGTCAGATTAGATTAGAAATCAATTAAACGACATATTGACAGATTCGCCCATTTGGTTTGATAACACACATAGTATAATATATATGTAACTAGATAGGTACTAAAAAGTCATTGCGGTAATCATTCAAAAATCTTTTTAGGAAAATAAACGAGCGAGCGTTACAGTAGGTCGTTTAGGATGTGTAGACTAACAAACAAACATATAAAAAATCAAATCTTTCCTCTTTACAATAATAATATTAGTTTAGATACTTACTATATTTGTCATCATTAGTCATTATTAATCACACTGTTAAGGATAGCTTTCACTAGTTACGGTAAATATTTAAGGTGTATAGTAGGCTCACTGACCTTGTGCATGTGGGCGGAGCTAAACGCCCTACTCTCCAATACGTAAAACGTGCAACGGTGGCGCACTACACTAAAACGACGATCAAAGACTAGACAAAGGCGCAGACATGCGCACGTATGTCGCATTTTTTGCCTAAGATTCCTAGTCCTAAGAGAAGGAATCGTAGGCAAATCTGAAATTGTACGCCGACTACCTACCATATTTTGACCCGCATTTTATTTTAAATACTTTGTTTGTTTTTTAAGAACATTCCTGGCAATAAATAAAATATCGGTGTGCGTGTGTTTGTAATTCTTCTTATGCTAAATGGCTTGACTGATTTAGATGTTTTTTTTTCAATTATTTTTGTGTCACTTGGATGGTTCTTAGCTATAGTTGGACGCGCTGTTGGGAGGCGCTGTTGTCGCATGACAACGTCTGCCTACCGGGTCTGCTAGTTATATTTTGGTGCCGATTCTCTTGTCACAAATGCCTCTAAACTAGACTAAAAATAGATTGCACTGAGTTATTAGTTTAGTGAAAATGGCAATTTTGCTATTCTGAGTTTGACGTTTTTCACCAAAAAATTTGGTGTATCCAACTAAATCTGACTATTTTTAAACACGATTTAAAACGTGTGGAATAAAGTAAGTTGGCATGAACTAAAACCCCAACACTTCGACCTCAGTCCAAAAACAGTATTGTATTTTTTTTCTTTTGCTTATATCTCGAAAATGGTGTGTCCTATCGCAAAAATAATGAAATTTTCGACCCCCTTTAGGAAACCCTTAAACCCCTATATCCCAACATGTTGGTAATAATTTTTCATATTTTCCATACAAAAAGTGAAAAATTCCATATAAAACACGTCGAGGCTGCCAACCCCTGCGCGCCTCCGGCTCTAAAAAAATTCACGGGGTAGAGCAAACAAGTACTACGTGGAGTCGTCACGCGATTGTCAAATTCGATTTTAGATGTGTCAAAAAATTTTTTTCATTTAGAGATTTTTTTTGTCAGAATGGCTTTAAGATTCTCATAGCCAAAAGTAAGGAATTTTAGTGATTGTAGTTAGTTTAGTTCGGTGTACAAGAGAATCGGCCTTTGACTGTAGAAATTTTTTGTAGGTATCATAGTTTTTTTTTTTAGGAAAAACTTCTTTAAGCGCGTTGAGTGATATTTGGAAGGGGCAGCCCCGGATCTAGAACGGAACGGATCTTTCGAGGCGGGGCAAAACCTATCGCCTGACCCCGAATCGTTTTTTTTTTCTTAAAAAAAAACCGTTTTTTTTTTAAATATACTAGTACGTGTCAGACATTTATTTTGATTAGCCTTATTCACTCTGCCTGAGATAAGTTGGATTTTTGCTTTAGGAGTTACTTTACTAGGTTGCAAGAGCGAGCGAAGCGAGCTCGAAAATTTAGGCAGAATAAACATATTAATCAAAAATCGATCGAAAATGCGCCAATCCAACAGAGGCGCCAAAACTGTGGTAAAAGTTAAAGTAAGTCGTGTCACAGGCGTCGTCGGCGTTGAAGCAAGACGCCCGGCACCGCAAAACTTAAAAAAATAGACCACAGAAACGCTCATCGAGCTCCTGGTAGAATACAACTGCGCCCGCTCACAAGTACTCACAACCCGCTCAGACCGTTTGACGACCTAAACCTACGCGAATCAGTAATTTCCTCAGTGCACCACCCTCAGAGAAAGATTATAATTGTTGCGCGTCTCATTTGTTGCAAAGTTGCGGTGCGCTGGGTGGTGCACTTGTCTGTCATGCTCGAATTTGGCGCCCCCTAACGGTGTCGCCCGGGGCACGTGCCCCGTACCCTAATTACGTAATACACAATCAATCAATTGATAACACGAAAATAACTAAAAAAATACAAGAATAAATTATAATTAATAAATACATATTATACATAATAAACAGAATAAACTTTGTCAGGACACATAACGATCGGTAGAGGAGAAATAACGATCAGAAGAGGAGAAAACGAAACATGCAGAATGCAGTTATTAAGAAGGCGGTCTAGTTATTGAGAAGATCTGCATTCAGGTCATAGTAACACACATCATCATAGTCAATTATGGGAAATATTAGGGACTGTACAAGCATTGCCTTTATGTGTGATGGGAGAAGGTTTTTCTTATCGCAAAATGGTGCGTCCTATCGCAAAAATAATGTGAATTTCGTCCCCCTTTATGAAATCCATAAACCCCTATAACTCAGCATATCATCATTATCATCATCATATCAGCCAAAAGACGCCCACTGCTGGACATAGGCCTCCCTCAAGCACCGCCACTTCGACCGATTCTGTGCTTCCCGCATCCAGCGAATTCCTGCGGCCTTTACTAGGTCATCGGTAAATCTTGTGGGAGGCCTTCCAACGCTACGTCTTCCGGTACGTGGTCGCCACTCCAGAACCTTTCGGCCCCATCGGCCATCTGTTCTGCGAGCAATATGTCCTGCCCATTGCCACTTAAGTTTGGCAATGTTCGGGCTATGTCGGTTACCTTGGTTCTCCTGCGGATCTCTTCATTTCTGATTCGATCACGTAGGGAAACTCCAAGCATAGCCCTCTCCATTGCTCTTTGGGTGACTTTTAGCCTTCTGATAAGACCCATTGTGAGCGACCACGTTTCAGTGCCATAAGTCATCATTGGCAACACGCACTGGTCAAAGACTTTCGTCTTGAAACACTGTGGTATGTGGGACGAGAAGATATTGCATAGTTTCCCGAACGCTCCCAGCCGAGTCGGATTCGACGATTGACCTCTTTCTCGAAGTTGGACCTACCTAGCTGGACAGTTTGTCCTAGGTAAACATACTCGTCTACAACTTCGAGCGTAGCGTCACCGATCTTTATGAGGGCGGGTGTTACATGGGCATTTGACATGACTTTTGTCTTGTCCATGTTCATTTTAAGACCCACTCTTTTGGAGGCTCTACTGCGGTCATCGAGCATTATACTGAGGTCCTCCATGGTCTCAGCCATGATAACTATATCGTCGGCAAACCGAAGGTTAGTGATATACTCGCCATTGATGTTGATGCCTAGCCCTTTCCAGTCCAGTCGCAGTCAATTCCCGACGCCCGGGACGTCTCCTACGGCGGCGGCGGCTAGGGCTGGTAGGGCGCGGCCTTTGCCACTCCCTCGCGCACTCCGCCTCCTCTTTCGCGAGCATTACTGCTTCGCAGAAGGAGGTGACGGCTTGCCATGCCCTCTCGCTCCGCACCATGGCCTGGACCAGAGCCGGACGCGAGAGGTCACTGCCACCGAAGTTTGACAGCACTAAGATTGCAATGAGTTATTAACTTAGTAGTTTAGTGAAACAGGGAATTTTGTTATTCTGAATTTGACGATTTTCACCTAAAAATTTTGATTATTCAAACTAAATTTGACAATTTTTTTTTTACGCGATTTAAAAGGAATGGAATATAAAAATTAGTTGTCATGAACTAAACTTCACACCAACACTTCAGGTGCAAAAACAGTACTGTATCTTTTTTTTTATTTTGCTTATAACTCGAAAACGGTGCGTCCTATCACAAAAATAATGAAAATTTCGACCCCCTTTAGGAAACCCTTAAACCCCTTTACCCCAACACAAAGGTAACAAATTTTCGTATTTTCCATACAAAAAGTTAAAAATTCTATACAAAACACGTCGACGCTGCCCCCCTGCGCGCCTCTGGAGCTAAAAAAATTCACAGAGTAGAGCAAACAAGTACCACGTGGAGTCGCGAGTTCGCGACGCAAATTCGATTTTAGATGTGTCAAAGTTATTTTTTAATTTAGAGATATTTTTTTGCAGAATCTCAGATTCTCATAGCCAAAAGCAAGTAATTTTAGTGATGGTTTAGTTTGGTGCACAAGAGAATCGGCACCAATCAAGATTTATTTCTTAACCTTCTTACCTACGTAACTTAAGAAAATATTTGGTGCCGATTCTCTTGTACACCGAACTAAACTAACTAAACTACGACTAAAATTCTTTACTTTTGGCTATGAGAATCTAAAAGCTATTCTGCGGAAAAATATCACTAAATTAAAAAATAATTTTGACACATCTAAAATTGAATTTGACAGTCACGTCGCGACCGACGTGGTACTTGTTTGCCCTACCCCGTGAATTTTTTTAGAGACAGAGGCGCGCGGGGGGGGCAGCCTTGACGTGTTTTGTATGGAATTTTAAACTTTTTGTATAGAAAATATGATTAAATATTACCTATGAGTAGGGGCATGTGGGTTTACAGATGGCAGAGGGGGTCGAAATTTCCATTATTTTTGCGCTAGGACGCACCGTTTTCGAGATATAAGCAAAATAAAAAAAAAGATACAGTTTTTGCAGCTGAAGTGTGTGAAGTGTGTGTTCATGCCAACTAATTTTATTCCACTCCTTTTTAATCGCGTTTAAAAATAGACTGATTTAGTTGGTTAATCTAAATTTTTAGGTGAAAAACGTCAAATTCAGAATAGCAAAATTGCCATTTTCACTAAACTAATAACTCAGTGCAATCTTAGTGCTGTCAAACTAAAATATAGTTAAGTTGTGTCACCTTAGTCTATTTCAGAATGGGAAATGCTCGTTTGACAGGCAGGACTAAACAAATTTTAGTGATTTAAAAAAAATTAACTTTAGAAACTTTAAGAGGTGCTTTAGACCATCAAACTGAATAACTTTTACTTTAACTTTGAAATCACGAAAAAAAAAAACAGCTGTCCCATACAGTTTAGAACAGTAGGTATTAAACTTTACTATGGAACAACAGATTTTTTTTTTCGCGATATCAATGTATGTCCCAAAGTAAAAGTTATTCAGTTCGATGGTCTAAAACACCTCTTAAAGTTTCTAAAGTAAATTTTTTAACACCTTATATAGGTACACCTCTGCCTAACCCTTCGGGGAATACAGTCGTGATGTTATGTTATATTTTACATTTACATTTTTTTAGTTTATATTGTAAATTGTTAATTTGTATGTAATTGTCAATGTAAAAAAGTATTAATAATTGTACATCAAAGAACAACTCAACAATAAAGCGCCTACGCGCACAATCGATTTGGACTCTCTGCAGCAAGCTCGTCTATAAACGCACACTAATACAATAAGTTCATAAATATTCGCACTAACACATACGTATGCGCATACTCGGTCGATAGCCGGAGCGGACCAGCGAGCGACACAGCCATCCCGTCTCAATGCTCACGGGCGACTGCCGCCCGCGTCCCGCGCAGAGCCCCTCTGAACCTCTATCTCTAAATGGGGACATTTTGTTTAACAAATATTGATTGATTTACAAATGCAGTTTCAAATTTGTAGTACCTTTAATCAGCAATTTTTCTGTGTAATTTTTTTTCCAATCGTCAAAGCCGTTTAGAAGTAGTTACGAATATTAACCAAAAATAGCGTTATGGTAAATATTTTTTTAAGGCAAAAGTATTAGTCATACGAAAAAACCCGGTTTCAGATATGTTGTAGATGAATCTATAGCAAACATATATTTTTTTCAAATCATTTAACTAAGCCGTTAAGGAGAAGATAGCTTTTTAAAGTGACCGTTTTACGGTACTAAACGCGACTAAGGCCCTTAAAAAGATTTGAAGTCAGCGATAACAAGACTAGTCTGTCGTTGTTTCTCTTATCTCTAAGAGATAGGAGTATTATAAGAAGCAATGAAAGATAAAAGAAATAACTTAGATAAAGTAAAAATAATCTATTTCCGTACTAATGATTCTTTATTGTCTTGTGGCTGTCTATCTATATCTGTGGGCTGCATGGTGACGTCAGTTTGGTTAAGTTGCATTAGTCGCGGTTAGTCAACGGATGGGTATTTTAACATTGACACTTTCCATGCCTACATTGGTTAAATTACGGTTCCCTCACATCGGGGGACTCGGAATGAACAAAACTGATTACCTACCTAGTAAAATGAACTAATACAAATAATAAACTCAATTTGAAATAAGATTAGACATTTCAATAAATCTTTTTTACAGTCCGTTCAACCGATTTTGACGGCGACGATATAGAAGTCAGAAGGCGTTCCTTCACCAGGAACATTCGCCTGTAATGTAGCAATTCGAGATTCAATTGTAACGGTAAGTAGACTGCGCAGGCCGTTACCTGCTAGGACGGGTAGGAGGAGAAGTACGGCTGGGACCGGGTAAAGGTTACATTACTTACAAGCTTTACATGCTTGACAAGCCTTGGCAAACGTCATCAAGCCCCAAGCGTCCACAAATCTCGCTTGGCATTTGGAAGTCGTTTTCATGCTTGTGAATGCGTCAGTGTGATACGTACACCCAAGCATGGTGGACACCGAACTTGTGTCGTTGATTAACGTCTTTGAGGTTCCAGATAGACAATTCCCTCTGGAAATATTCCAGAAACGATAAACTCTCTTCGTTCGACCAGCCAAGAACGCGCACCAACGTGTGAATGAGTCGCAAGCGCTTGTTGCAAGCGCCCTTTGATCTGTGTCCAAAAACCGACAGACAAAACTAGACCGGATCGGAGACAAGCGTCCACAAGCTCACGCAAGCCAAGCCAAACGCCCTCTTTACACGCTTGTACTTGTGGACGCTTGCCGAGCCTTGGCAAGCATGGAAAGGCAGCATTACAGGCGAACGGTCCCGGTGAGGGAGCGCCTTTAATGCTTCTCAAGACACGGTGATAATTGTCCGTTGGCGATGAAACTTGTTCAAATATAGTAAACAAGCTGTACCCGCATAAGTCTCGATCCAGTGGAAATATCGGGATAAAAAGTGTTCTATGTCCTAACCAAGGTCATGGTCTATCCATGTACCAAATGACATCCAAATCCGTTCAGCCATTTAGCGTGCAAGCGTAACAAACAAACAAACAAACAAATGTATAAATAAAAAACTCACTTTCGCATTTATAATTATAATATTTTAGGATAGGATGATTAACTTATGGTACGAGGTGAATCCCCGAAGAGTCATTTAAGATCCGGTCTAACTATCGAATACTGTTAGATAAGAATTCCCTGTAATTAGGTCCGTTATCCTTATCAATTAAAAGGCAAGCTTTTTCCTTATTTGACCAGATATTTGGATACCTCCTCGTTTATTTTTATTAGTCACCGATAAAGCAAGATAACATAACAAAGTTGATAAAGTTTAATCCTAACTATACAAATTATGTACAGACGCGCCAGCACATCAAGTTACTATAGTAGATTTTCAACTTTATATCTAAACAATAAGGTTCAATGTTGATTGGGAAAATTTGACAGATTGTAGTAGGTTAGTGTGCTGGCGTCTGTAAAAGTATGTAAAGGTAAAAATAAGAAACTAAAATAAAGAGAAGAGCTCATTGGGCATCAAAAAATTCCGCATTGCTGTCAGCGGGAAAAGTGCCCAAAAGGCTGGCAGCATTGCCACGTTGGATGGCAATGCTGATTCTTTGGCCTAAGAATTGGCCAGCGCTCTGGCTGGTCACGTGAAGAGTCGACCAACCGCTTGGCGAATATTCGATGATCACTCGGACTCCACATAGTGTTTTAACCCCCAAACGGCTCAAAAATACCAATAAGGTTGTTATATTTGCGCACCTTTTTTTGGGTGCGAAATCATCAAATAACGAGGGCGTGTCAGACTCCTTACAGACTAAAACCCACACGTGTTCCTTCATTTGCCTGTACGTTGCCAGGATAACCCTTTAGGACTTTCCCGCAACTTCGGCGCACCTGCAGCTGGCACCTACGGACAAGAGTCCGACGGATGATGTCATTAATGCTTGCGTGCCGTGCCAAGCGACCAGGGGGCCAAGTCTACTAATTTACAAACGTCATAATGGTGTCACGATGGCGAGTTTTTGACAGATTTGCCATACAAAATCTGTCAAAAACTCACCATCGACAGACCATTGTAACGTTTGTAAAGAATGATGCGTAATTTTGGCCGGCGAACCAATAAAAACCACTTATACCTCAAATGAAAGCTTATATCATAAGCATCAATTTTCATTATGGGCAGAAGGCTGTGAAATACCGGGTTAAAGAGATATCGGACCTGCAAGTACCATGTAAACGTATTAGCTTATGATGCTAATGTTCACTGCAGTTCTCAATAATATGAATTATAGACTCATTACATTATAATACTGGTAAATAAATAAATAAAAAACAGGACCTTTTTGTGGAACTGGAATTTGTCCATAGGAACTCCTCAATCAAACGAGATAACAACATCGTGTTTGTACTCATTGGTTATGTATTGACAAGTGCTATTACACTAGATCGTGTCCAGGGCCTGATGATGAACCTGCAAGGTGGCCATAGGAACTCCTTAACCAAACAAGATAGCACCATCGTGTTTGGACTTAGTGCATATGTATTGACAAGTGCTATTACACTAGATGGTGTCCAGGGTCTGATGCTGGAGCTACAAGGTGGCCATAAGAACTCCTCAACCAAACAAGATAGCACTATCGTGTTTGGACTTATTGCTTATGTATTGACAAGTGATATTACACTAGGTGGTGTCCAGGCTCTGGAGAACAACATAATAGAGATGCTTTAGTGCATCACCGTTGTACATGTCTGACCGTGCAACGCACAATCGGCACTTGTACTCATATTATTTAAATAATATGGTATTTAGGCATTGGACGTCATGACGTATTTATTGTCTCCTGCATTTTACTAAGAAGATATCATTGTTGATGAAGAATAAATGAAAACCACCTCTGACCAGTGACAAGACGCCATAGCGTGTACTCAGTGGTCATTATTGTTTAATAAATGTTAAGCTGTAGCAATAAATCGCTCATGCCTTCCTAAGCCTAAATACTATAATACGGAAACGATATGGGCACAGCTCCCGACTGTTCTTCTACCAATCATACAAGTACCTACAATGGTGCTAAATTATTGCATTTCTGCTGATTTGGTCTCTTTCAATTAAAATATAGGAATAATAATATATGCGAGCCCCTCACATGCCGCGACTGTATCTGCACTCGTAGTAACCACACATTATTTTGCAAAATATCGCATTCTTTTAAATCATAATAATGTAGATATTATGCCTAAACATTTCAATCAAATAAATGCTATCGCGAAAATATTCTGCGACATAATGATTTTGTTAGCTTCATAATTATGGTATGTTCCTAAGGCTGCCTGTCCACTGGAGCGAAGAAGAGAGTAGAGGAGCGGAGTTGTACCAATATTAACCAATAAAATCTAAACTCCGTTGCGGAATTAACCTGATTTTAGATTCTATTGGTTAATATCTGCACAGATCAGCACCTCTCCTTTATTCTCTGCTCCAATGGACAGGCAGCCTTATGCGTGCAATATTCTAGTCTTCACTCAGACAAGGAAAATCACTCAAGAACAGAGGTTTGGTTCCATTCTTGTAAAACTTCGACGTTGTCTGTTAAGGTTTTTAATTTCGATGTAATCATATAAACGATTGGGATTGGGATTGGGGAACGATTGGATGTTTTCATTAATAAAACTCATGATATCTAGAACTAGCCATCTACTCATGATATCTTTAAAAACGGGATGAAAAGTATTTAACAGCTTGCACCAATTTTAAAATCGTGAAATATATCGGGAAGAGCTCTATTAAAATAAATATGTTTGTCGAAGTAATCTATAGTATTGTTTCATTTTGCATAACGAACAATCCCTTGCATGATTTTTGCATCGGATGTAGTCGCAGCTAAAGGGCCAATAACATCTAATATGTATATAACCGTCAGTACATACTATCATGAAAGGTTTGAATAAAATCTCATATTTGTGCGTTCATTACTTTCACCAGTACGAAGTTTTGCTAAATATACACCAAGGACGTCTTCGGACGATTACTTTCTGCTATAGTTGTCTGATTTAATATTATATTAAACTGCTCATAATTAAGACCCACCCAACAATATAAATCATCGTCGTCTACGTATGTCATCGTATCAAAATCAAACCTGGTGGCTTGCTGGTTGCTTGCCCTCTTTAAAAATATTACATAAATGTCTGTTAACTGAGCACAGTTAAAATCGTGATACGTTTGAATTTTATTAATTCATTCATTCCAGTCGTTGCTTTCCAAATGCTGCTGTCACACTATGGCTACTTCGGGCACATATAAACTATACTCGCAAAGCATGTGTATTTTAAGCCATTTAGGAATCCTCCGCCGTGGTCCATTCACGCAGTTATAGAAAAAACAGCGAATATCAAAATTGTGTTAACCACCTAAGAGTACATATCAAAATGATAATTTTTGGCCGAAAAAGGCAGCACATAGACCTAGCATAAACCTATTATGCTATAGATTTATTTTTCACAAAGAAATCGTCATAAAAAATTGTAACGATTTTTGTCCTCGACTGTACAAACCCCGTTGCTTTTAGAGATAAAATATTTTGTTATAGTAATTGCCGGCTATTAGCAATAAGATGACATGAATTAGAACTCTATTGGTCATCAGGCCAGGCTTCATAGAAAAATGCCCATCATTCTTTGTAGACTTGGCCCACTGCGCTCTTGTTGCAGAAAAGGCCATGGTGTGCGAGGCAGTCAATTGCTTCACCACACTGACAGTGATGTAGAGCCTCGCAAGGAGCGCCCAGACGCGCAGACTTGTAGCGAGCCGAAAAGTGGTGTCACCCAGCATGTTGGGTGACGGTAGCGCCTGAAGCCAGACGGTCTGACTCCCATTTTCCCACAGCCAGCAGGCGGGCACGCTCAACAGTATTGGTGATGGGAGGACGGGTTCTCGGGCTGTTCCGTATGTCAAGCCACTTTCCAAGTGGTTAAGATTTTTCTGGTTAACTTTTCGGTGCCGTGGAGCAAGAACAGGAAAGCCGGTTGGGTTGGCTTATTGGTGACTCGCCCGAGGTTATGCGGACGTCGAGCCCACCGAAGCGAATGGGTAGTGTGGCTTGCAGCCACGCGCGGTCGTACACATTTATAATAATAATTGATGTTAGAGTACTTCATATAATTTGATAATTTTTTTTTAAAAGGTGCTACTTCCATAAAGAGGAAGAGCGGAGAAAATATATATATACAGGGTGACTTGTAATTTGACGTATTCTTTCTAGGACGTGATAGTGTGACCCATTTGCAACAATTAAGCACCCTATAAAGCCTACGCGAAAATTCATGGGATTCGAGTAAACCCAAATTTTGTTTTTTTGAAAATTTCCTAGAATTCGTCACTAAATATCACTTTTCTAAACTCTCAAATTGAAGGGCCTTCATTTGCCAGCATTATCGATATTTACATCGACACCTCGAAATTCATATTTTATAAACCTTTGTACCTCGTTAGATAGCTGATTAAATGAAGATGTTTGCTCCCTAATTCGTACGCCTAATTAGATAGCTAACGTTCCTGAACTTCTATGATAAGCTAACTATTAGACTTTCTGACGACCAGTTTTTAAACGTGATTTTTATTATAATCTATTATATTATTATTATTGTAAGACATAATAACAATTAGGGTAAGATGATTCTAATTTAAAATTAGGATCTGTATGAACCGCGTAGGTTGACAATTAATAGTAATATTGCCGGCCGGCTACTCGCTTGTTTTTGACCAGTACAGCAATTTCGATTATCTCGAAGAAGGTTGTCAAAATAATGTTCGAATTGCCAAGCATGTTTGAAAAAAATCTATACAAGGTGGAGACGACACTACAACAATAAATTAAACGGAGTGTCTCTAATGACGTGCCATTCTGCATACAAAAATTCAATTGAATTTATTCAATAGTTTAGTCAATATAGCTAGTAGAAGATCGGCAAAATCCATAGTCGGCTCGGGTTATTCCGTTTATCCACCCCAAATAATTGATCCTAAGGCCTAAGGTGAATACTCGGAAACGTATGTCCGAGAATCCACCCTAGGCATACTTGGATAAACGGAATTTATAGGCTTAGGGTAGATCAGCAAACAGAAAAACTCATTTTTCTAATTTCGATGCTAGGATTTTTTGATAGTTCCAAAATACTCATGCATTAGCATTGCCAGTGTTTTCATGAATTGTTGAACTGTAGTCTCCACATTGTATAATTTAACGTATTAGGTATTTCGCCACTGCAGAGCAAAGACCTACATTTCCGTTTTCCAGCTAACTCCGCTGTGGGCCAGTCCTTTCAGAAGGAGTTAGGTTCATCCCGCCATCTTTTCCGTGGTTTTACGCCATGTTACCTAGAAAAGGACCACTGAGTACCACAAATGGTATCCACTTTTATGGTACTCGGTGGCCCTTTTTAACTCACAGTTCAACTGCCTCATGCCGCATTTAACAAACAAAAACAGAAATACGCAATCAAAAATTTAAAAAATGTAATACATAGACATGACGCGTGACGTGTGACGCAGATATGAGTGTGTGTGTGTGTGTGTGTGTGTGATATGTGTGTCCTAAGGCCATTTGTCTACCGCCACGACAACGGGACGTCAACAAGACCAAGATGACGGCGCCGAATTGGCGACACAAACATTTACTAAGGCCGCGTGTCCACCGCACACCATCACCGAGACGTCACGTTCAGTTCGAATAATCTCGTCCTATTGATGTTATGCTTTGGAAAATCAGTGTTAGGCCGTTTGTGCCGTCCCATTCACAGTGCACCGCGCTGTGAACGAGACGTCAACAAGAACGAGATGACGACGCCGAAGTAGCGACAGTACATTTACTACATTACACACATGCATGAACATTTACTATGGCCGCGTAATTTCGTTTGTCGTTGACGTCCCGTTCTCGGTGCGGTGAACAAACAGCCTAACACAGAGGCACGAACGGCGTGCGTGACGTATATATAACGTATAGTTAGAACGATTTTTTAATCGAAAATACAACTACCTATCCTATAGCAAACCTATAGCATTTAGATAATTTTTTTTGCGACAAGCACTGTGTCACATAGATATGAATAAAGTTTTAAAACGAAGTAAATAATGATAAATACGAAACGAGTCTTTTTAATTATTAAATCTGCCGAATCTACGTTACGTTCACTCCGCTCGGCCGACAGGTCACATTTACGATGCCTAAATGTTAAAATTAATTAAGCACTACATATTAATAGCGTGTGCTTACTAGTATCTAATACTTAACATTCAGTGTTGGAGCTCCCAAAATAGTTCGCACAATAAAATGACATCATCTACCATGGCAGCCCGTTTGACCTTGCATTCGTCGACGAAGCGAAACGCCGTATATAGTACTTATGTATATGTACTATAGCTTTTGAATACTCATTTTTTCTGTCTGTATAGTCGCTCGTGTTATGTTTGGCCTGTCTGTAGCCTTGTATGCTTTATACAGGGGGAGACGACCGGGTATCAAGTAATTAATATGCGTCTTATGTGTATCTTTAGCCGAGATCGATAAGGATTGAGGAAGTTCTTTTTATGTTATTGGTTGGCTATAAAAAAGGAGCTCGTAGCTAAGTAATAACAGCCGCAAGGGTCAATCCATCACGGTAAGCTACGCTTGCCGGGGTTTGGCCCGTGGATTGGTGACCATCTTTACATACCGTGACTCCTCCATTCAAAAGTCATTTATTCAAACTAGGCTGGGAATCGGCACTTGTCGAACGTCCAAATTACATAAGACAGTCCCCCAAAAACGCCCGCCCTTCACCACTTCCTAGTGCTTTTGCTGGGAAGAAGAAGTGGCGTAACAAACTCACCAGCAGCTAATGCAGCCATGCCTCGGAAAGCACGTTAAGCCGTTGGTCCCGGCTGTCATTCGTTGATCTTTGACAGTCGTTACGGGCAGTCAGAAGCCTGCAAGTCTGACAAAAAGTCTTACCAAGGGGTATCGTGTTACCCAGTAAATGGGTTGTGGAGGTCAGATAGGCAGTCGCTCCATGTAAAGTACCTACTGGTATTCAGCTGCATCCGTTTAGAATGGAAGCTGACCCCAACATAGTTCGGAAAAGGCTAGGCAGATTGATTGATTGGCTGTAGACAGCAAGAGACAGCAGTACTTAGTAGACAGTAGACCCAAAACAAGACTTAGAAGCATCGCAATACAATCTTATTACAATATTCTCTTTCCTCCTGGTATTAGCTATTAAACCTGTATTATATTTATACTTAAAGTGCCTGTCCAGAACGAGCCAAATTCCCATACAACGTGGACAAACTTCTTTTTAAAATGGACATGTATTTTATTCATTCATCTTAAATATTTTGCAGATCGATTTAAGTACCTAATTTTAATATTTTTTTTATTATAATTTTAAGTATTATCCAATTATTCCTATTCCTATTATTCCTACTTATCCAACTAATTGGCCACATATTTATTTTCCTTGCGATTACTGCTATCATGTCGCATTGTTTGTGACAGAAAAACTCTCTGCAAACTTGTTATTTTATCGGTATTGTAACTCAGGTCAACGTTACAAGATAAGACGTTTTGATAAGAATTTCTGTGAAATATGTGTATTTTGCACATATTTTTTCCTAGAGATTTTTTTTTTAAATAAATCGTAGGTATTTTTTATTGAAAACGTAACATGTTCAAATTGACCAATAAGTACCTATCTGCTGTGATAGTAAGTGAAGATGTGGCCGACGATGGCAATATCTTGAGGGTGAATTCCACAAATGAAACTGACCGCGATCAGCACGTCATCTAAACCGCGTTCAAGAGCTGTCAGTGTCAATATTCCGCAACAATATTACCGTTTTTTTTGTAATTAATAAGTTTTACCTATGTTTTAACCGTTAAATTTAACTATGTATGTTTTTATCACATGACGCTTGACTGTCAACTAGTGTCAACTATGTAGCAACCCTTCTCCACAATGTTGTAAAGAGCAATAATAGAGCCCATGGCTGAACGCTGGCCTGGAAAATACAGGTACAATATATTTGTTTACTATTATTACGACCTACTTTTTTGTAACATGTATTTTAATGTTTTTATATTTATATTTTATAATCTTCTTCTTTTTTTCGTGTTAGTGGCTAACCTGGCGTCAGAGTTTTAAAGCCGCTCATGGGCCTCTGACTTGGCTTCTCAATAATATCTCTCAGAAGCATGCCGGTTTCCTCACGATGGTTTCTTTCGCCGTTTTTGAAGCAAGTGATAATTATACAATACGCACATGAATCCGAAAAGTCAGAGGTGCGTTCCTATTTTATAATGATGACACTGACTGGCCTTAACCACGGTTCGGGCGTGTTGATCGCGTTCAGTTTCTCTTGTATTCGCCCTTATAGTCTCCCTCATCAATTCCATCTACAACATGTATAAATTGACTGCCTTGTCTAGTGCTTGTTATTAAATCAGAGGACTGAATTGTGCCTTCTGATATCCACAATTCAGTGTGACTGTGTGACTTGCCGCCTCAGACCAAATAAAAAACCAAGACACAGCGCTGTCAACAGTAACGTGAGGCCGGATTCGTAAACATGTGTGCACTTAGTAAGGTGTAGTTTGATTGTAAATGGTTGTAAATCTGTGCGTGTGAGCGTACAGAGCGGAGGTGTAGTTTTGGCATGCTTCACTGTATTGTTCGCAGCACTATGTCTTGGTTTTTAATTTGGTCTGAGCTTGCCGTAAGCCAAATAGCTTCATAAATAGTGTAGGAATCAGGATTGAGCAATTCTAAAACACAAAAAAAAAATTAACCATAATATTTATGATCTCAGAAAGTCAGTGAAGACGAAGAGTAAAATAAAACAAAATAAATGTGGAATGAAACGTACAATACATAACATGATGATATTTGATGATATATTTATTAAATAAAGCAAGTGAAAATAATTTGTAACGTTCTTTTATTTGAAAGATTACCACAGACTACAGATTTATAATAGTGCTACTAGTGAAGTACGTTTAGTAATATAGGTAGTCATGTAACAATTACTAAATAAGAAAGGTCTTTAATTTATAACTACAACATATGGTCATCATCATCATCATGATCTTCTGTTGTGTGTTTAGGTGTGAAAATTTAATGAATGTCTTCATTATTAACCTATTATGAAGTTATGTGTATATAGCTGTCCAAATAATTTTATTTGTTTTGTCTAAGCAAACAGTAGGTACCTAACGAATTTTCTTTCAGGCATTTTTAAATGAAATAAAACCTCAATGTGTAGTGGGCGAATTCTTCAAAGAACTGAGGCCGGTAGCATACCTCCGCCGCGAAACCATAGCAGCGAACGAAACCGCAGTAGTTCAATTCAACTGGCTCGCGCGCGTCATGTGCCGCTTCACGAAATTCGAATAGCGGGACTCGAGTAGCGGAACATGACGCGAGTCAGTTGAATTGAACTACTGCGGTTTCGCGGCGGAGGTGTGCTACTGGGATAAACATTTATTTTTCTGCCTTCAATTGTTTTAAAGAGGCCATCTTGAAGCAGATTACGTTGTTGCGTTGCACTCTGTGACCTATATCCATTGACTGTTTGGAGGAATCCAAATTGTTATTGTTTTCTTAACTGCTACCCGTAAATTAAAGGATGAGTATGGTACAAGTGGCCTGATTCACAAGTACATACGCGTACATTACGTATTCTTATAAATAAGTGTGTACTGTATATACTGTCTTTGATAAGAGGATTTCATGAAGGGATTTCTACTGAGGGAAATCCCTACATGAACGACATTAAATTAGTCACCAACTAACAATATCTGTAATTATTATACGTAAGTACATCATTTTTATTAATATCTATAGGCTTTAGAGAAATATGAATGACTTCATTATATCCTCTACAGTCGGTGACACGGAAGTTTGAAAAATAAACTAGACATGTATTTTAAGGCGATTGAATGTTTGTTTCATTTGCGATGTAACAGCAATTTGTAATCCTAAAACTAGTTGATTTTCTTAATTACAGCTTTCTAGTACTAGAGTCTCTAACGTACGCCGCGGACAGACAGACAGACGGGCATGGCAAAACTATAAGGGTTCCTTGTTGACTACGGAACCCTAAAAACGATATCAAACTACGAATGTTAGCAATATATTACATTTTAAGTTTACACTGAAACACTGAGTTCATGCGCTAACCGCAGGTGCTATAAAAATTCATTGATGGAAGCCGTAATGCGTTTGAAGTGGCATTTTTTGTTTATTTTTAGTTTAATGAACCCTCTCGAGTATAAAAATATCAGACTTGCCAAGTTCAATTTTGTTTTAGTAGATATTTCAATGAACGTTTATGTAATAATAAGTAGGGATAACGACAAAAAAAAAAACCCGTCTTGTAGATTATTAAAAAATATTGCGGACACATATTTTTTATTTTTTTACGTTATCAAAAGATTACGGCGATACGTTGAGTTAAAATGTGCCATGACGTCACGAGTATGTAGATTTTATACGTACTTGTGACGTAGCGACCCCCACTCCCCAACTTTAATGCGTTTTATCTAAGTCATTATTTTATTAATACGATGATAAAGAAAAAAATACGTGTCTTATACTTTTTTTATTATCTGACTGACGGACTAAATAGAATTTCTCTTTTTGACCTAGGCATCATCCATCCCTATTAGGCCATGTCCGCATAACAATAAAGCGGAAAAAATAGGCCAGTTTCCTTGGAAGTTAAATGTCTTCTTCCTTCACGAAAACCATAGAAAAAAGCATAGTATTTCAGAAGTTTTGAAAACAGGTTTTCCTTGCTAGAACTACCAAAAACCATTTCTAATCAAGCCCAATTGCCACTGTTTGGCATAACTCATTACTAAAATTTTCATCACAATCGCCATTTGACCTAATTAGATCAAATGTTAGTTTGTGACTCAGTGAGGCTACAATTTATTTAAAAACTAAAATTGAGCTACTTCTTTAGGCTCCCCATATTTTAAGTACAATTTATGGAGAATAGCATTTTTGACCCGTAATTATTCGACTGCGTGACAAAAGTTCAATGCAGCTGGTGCAATAACCGCCAGCAACTGCATCAGACTGCTTGAAAAGTGAACTTGTTTCGAAATTCAAAATTCATTTATTCAAACTAGGCTGAGAATCCGCACTTTTCGAACGTCAAAATTACATAAGACAGTCCCCCAAAAACGCCCGCCCTTCACAACTTCCCTTCGAACTTTTTAGTTGTAGTGATAACCTAGTGATGTGACCGTGGAACTGCCAAGTCATAAGTTCTTCAGTTCGAATCCAAGGCACGCACCTCTGACTTTTCGGATTCATGTGCGTATTGTATAATTATCACTTGTTTAAAAAACGGTGAAGGAAAACATCGTGAGGAAACCATGCCTGAGAGATATTTCTCGACGGCATGTGAAGCCAGGTAAAGGTCCATGGGCGGCTTTAAAACTCTGACACCAGGCTAGTCACGAAGCACAAGAAAAGAAGAAGTTGAGGTAGAATTTTTGATTATTAACCGCCTTCAAAAAAACGAGGTGGTTACGCATTCCGCGAGTTTTTTAAGTGAAAACTTCTTTAGCGCCGTTGTGCAATTTTTTTGGGATGGGTAAAAAATGTTAAACTCGCGTCAGAACGTGAACGTAAGATCCGTTGCCTAGCAACCAAAGTAAATATCAAAATAAATAGTCTTTGAGACATTACGTAAAGATTGCGAGGTAAAAAATTTTACCGATATTGAAGAGATAAAAGAAGCATTCAAAATATACTTCATGAACCGTGTTTAAATAAATTGTTTATTTTTGTTAGACTATGTTTTGAAAATAAATAAATATAATACTACTACTACTAATGAATATTGTATATAACCACATAAATTATAGTACTTTTATACTGATAAATAAAGCAATTCGTGCGA
Organism: Conistra vaccinii; assembly: GCA_948150665.1. Taxonomy (NCBI): domain Eukaryota; kingdom Metazoa; phylum Arthropoda; class Insecta; order Lepidoptera; family Noctuidae; genus Conistra; species Conistra vaccinii. The sequence goes on along the minus strand of OX411331.1, from coordinate 4,134,108 downwards.
AATTATTCCCTAGCCATTCCAAAATATTTAAAAATGCACAACGTTAATGTTCACGTTTTCACTTCTGCCGGCACTCCCGAAGTGCAACCTGTTGTTTTTTTGTAATATCCACGCACTGCGTCCCCAAGTAGGCGAAGATCCAAGGTGTTGCCTCGGCTGCGCACTGGCTGGGGTGACTGGGTCGACTTCATGGCAAGCTAGCCTTAAAAGGCAACCAGAGAGAGGTGCAGACCTTTATTAACCATTACATAATTTATAACTGGTATTCCTTGGTAAGTAATGTAATATTATTGATAGGTATTACTTATGTGCAATGCATTAAGAGGGTTTACGTGGTACGGCATTTCATACAAACTTACAAGCCCTTATTTCTTTTAATTGGTCTAATTTGGCTGTAACACTATTTTTCGCAAATGTTCTTAACCAAGTTTTTAGACCTTTGTATCCTGCAAATGCGTATGAAGTTTCATTAAAATCGATTCAGTCATTTCGAAAAATTTGGGCTTGTAAGTTTGTATGAAATGCCGTACGGCGTAAACCTCTTAAATATTGTTCACTTTATGTGTGGTTTCAGGACATGGGACCTTATCAAACTAAGGTTAAAGACAACTAATTAGGTACAGTACGACACAACTTAGATGTAGCATCGGCAAAATTCGTAAAACCGATCACCATCCGAACTGAGTGCGCCTTCAAAATCACTAATCGCTATTACTGCTTTAGGTGAAAATGATCTTTCGAAAACGCAATAACTTGTAAAGTCAAATAGCCAAATACATTCGTAAAATTGAAATGAATGAATGAAAATGTTCAAATCTACGCTACATCTAAGTTGTGTCGTACTGTACTTGAATAGCTAGCATAAGATTTGAGCAGTAGATACGTGTTCTTTTTAACCGACTTCCAAAAAGGAGGAGGTTCTATGTTCGATTTTATTACACACATACACACACCAACAAATAAGTTTAACCCCACAACAACACACACACAATTAACCATTAAGCCCACTCAAAAATATTTTAACTTCAGAATTATAACGCAATTACCTATAAATATATTGTAAAACGTGGCAATCCTACTAAAGAACATTGTCCTTCAAGATACAGGATTTTACTAGTTTGAAGGGCAGAGGTCTTGCTCTTTTTAACCGACGAAAAAAAAAGGAGGAGGTTCTCAATTCGACACGTATATATTTTTTTTAATTTTTTTTTATGTATGACCACGCATAACTTTTTACTGAGTGGTCCGATTTGAACGATTCTTTTTTTATTGGGAAGGGTATACCTCGAAGTTGGTCCCATAAAAAAAAAAAAAATTGAAACCCACCCCTAAGTGTAAAAAAATTGGGGTTGATTGATGTTTCACGTACTGAATTTTCAACTGTGAACCGATTCTGTTGTAATTTCGCACACATATGTAGTTCTGATGACATAACTACACAATAAAGACCTGGAGTTGATCTGATGATGGAGTCAGAAGACAGTCGCGAGAGCTCCTCACCAGTTTACAGCAGCTACATCGTGTTTGGGCTTATTTCATTCCCCCTAATGAGAACTTTACACCTAGCTGGGGTATGACTGCTATCGACGGTCAGAGGTTGAGGCAAACATTAAAACCGCCTGGCCACGGAACGGGCGGTGCGAACGGCGCGGCGGTGCGTCTTGCGGGGCGAAATTCTATACATTTGTTTTAGTCGCAAGACGCTTCGCCGTTCGCACCGCGCGAATTTTTGCTGTAGCGAATGTCCCGTGGCCAGGCGGTTAATGGTAACTCAACAGCTAAAAATAAAAAACTTTTTTGCAAAAAATTAAACCGACGAAAAAAAACTGAAAAGCGAAAAATATAAAATAACTATGTATTTAGTGACAAATTGATGACCTTCAAATAACAAATTTTGAGGCGGCGCCAAACAAACATAATTACATAAAGCGTAAAATGTTAGCTTGATAGATCTTCATTGAATGTGTTTTAGGCGCCGCCAAAAAAAAAGCAAAAAAGTTTTTTATTTTATGTATATTCATCCCATAATTACCTAAACAACACTGATGTTACCTTTGCTAAGTTTTTGGTAAATAAAGGATTGGCCCACAAGCGCAGTAGACCGGGAAAAGTGGAAAGAGGGAAGGGAGGCCTTTGCCCAGCAGTGGGACAACACAGCTTATAATAAATAATAATAAATAAATGATTAGGTATTTACTTACTTTTAGTAGGAACCGAGAATCCTAGTCAAAATTACAGGATTCATTTTTAACTAGTGCGCAAACTTAAGGTGTATAGTAGGCTCACTGACCTTGTGCATGTGGGCGGAGCTAAACGCCCTACTCTCCAATACGTAAAACGTGCAACGGTGGCGCACTACACTAAAACGACGATCAAAGACTAGACAAAGGCGCAGACATGCGCACGTATGTCGCATTTTTTGCCTAAGATTCCTAGTCCTAAGAGAAGGAATCGTAGGCAAATCTGAAATTGTACGCCGACTACCATATTTTGACCCGCATATTATTTTAAATACTTTGTTTGTTTTTTAAGAACATTCCTGGCAATAAATAAAATATCGGTGTGCGTGTGTTTGTAATTCTTCTTATGCTAAATGGCTTGACTGATTTAGATGTTTTTTTTTTCAATTCTTTTTGTGTCACTTGGATGGTTCTTAGCTATAGTTGGACGCGCTGTTGGGAGGCGCTGTTGTCGCATGACAACGTCTGCCTACCGGGTCTGCTAGTTATATTTTGGTGCCGATTCTCTTGTCACAAATGCCTCTAAACTAGACTAAAAATAGATTGCACTGAGTTATTAGTTTAGTGAAAATGGCAATTTTGCTATTCTGAGTTGACGTTTTTCACCTAAAAATTTGGTGTATCCAACTAAATCTGACTATTTTTAAACGCGATTAAAAACGTGTGGAATAAAGTAAGTTGGCATGAACTAAAACCCCAACACTTCGACCTCAGTCCAAAAACAGTATTGTATTTTTTTTTCTTTTGCTTATATCTCGAAAATGGTGTGTCCTATCGCAAAAATAATGAAATTTTCGACCCCCTTTAGGAAACCCTTAAACCCCTATATCCCAACATGTTGGTAATAATTTTTCATATTTTCCATACAAAAAGTGAAAAATTCCATATAAAACACGTCCAGGCTGCCAACCACTGCGCGCCTCCGGCTCAAAAAAAATTCACGGGGTAGAGCAAACAAGTACTACGTGGAGTCGTCACGCGATTGTCAAATTCGATTTTAGATGTGTCAAAATATTTTTTTCATTTAGAGATTTTTTTTGTCAGAATGGCTTTAAGATTCTCATAGCCAAAAGGAAGGAATTTTAGTGATTGTAGTTAGTTTAGTTCGGTGTACAAGAGAATCGGCCTTTGACTGTAGAAATTTTTTGTAGGTATCATAGTTTTTTTTTTAGGAAAAACTTCTTTAAGCGCGTTGAGTGATATTTGGTAGGGGCAGCCCCGGATCTAGAACGGAACGGATCTTTCGAGGCGGGGCAATACCTATCGCCTGACCCCGAATCGTTTTTTTTTTCTTAAAAAAAAAACGGTTTTTTTTTAAATGTACTAGTACGTGTCAGACATTTATTTTGATTAGCCTTATTCACTCTGCCTGAGATAAGTTGGATTTTTGCTTTAGGAGTTACTTTACTAGGTTGCAAGAGCGAGCGAAGCGAGCTCGAAAATTTAGGCATAATAAACATATTAATCAAAAATCGATCGAAAATGCGCCAATCCAACAGGGGCGCCAAAACTGTGGTAAAAGTTAAAGTAAGTCGTGTCACAGGCGTCGTCGGCGTTGAAGCAAGACGCCCGGCACCGCAAAACTTAAAAAATAGACCACAGAAACGCTCATCGAGTTCCTGGTAGAATACAACTGCGCCCGCTCTCAAGTACTCACAACCCGCTCAGACCGTTTGACGACCTAAACCTACGCTAATCAGTCATTTCCTCAGTGCACCACCCTCAGAGAAAGATTATAATTGTTGCGCGTCTCATTTATTGCAAAGTTGCGGTGCTCTGGGTGGTGCACTTGTCTGTCATGCTCGAATTTGGCGCCCCCTAACGGTGTCGCCCGGGGCACGTGCCCCGTACCCTAATTACGTAATACACAATCAATCAATTGATAACACGAAAATAACTAAAAAAATACAAGAATAAATTATAATTAATAAATACATATTATACATAATAAACAGAATAAACTTTGTCAGGAGACATAACGATCGGTAGACTCAAACTCAAACTCAAACTCAAAGCATTTATTTCAAATAAACCAATTACAGGCACTTTTGAATTGTCAAGGGGTCGGTCAGTCAGAAAAGATGAAGCTAGATGCCCATTCCAAAGCGTAGTAGGTACCTATGGAGAAGAACGGGCAAGAAACTCCACGGACACTCTTTTAAATAAAAATTTGGTTACAAAATATTGGTTACATCATTCATGTTGAACTTATACATGTGAGAACGATGCAAAACGTTAAAAGCGTCCGTAATAAAAGATAAAAACAAAAATAAAACAATTAAAAAATTAAATCAAATTAAAATAAGCCATGGCAGCTATGAGATGACCAGTCACAACTGACGGCGCCCGTTCACGAACATGACGCATGGATTAGCACCATTCAGCTCAACCATTTTGAAGGGAGCTAAATGATCCAACACACACGCCACCGTCAGCGTGACATTAGAGTGAGCATGACATACTCTCAGCCGCCAGGGCACATTCAAGTCAATGAAAGACATACCCAGTACCTAAATGGTAGCTTTATAGTCTGTACATAGTACTCACACATGTGCTATGCAATTATACAATGCTAAGAGATTGAATTTATACAATGCAAAGATAGTTTTTAAAATCTTCCGCAGCTCCAACAGTATTTTCAGTTGCTATACAATTAGTTTATGTGCCCTTGTGGAGCAGGACCAGCTAGAGGAGAAATAACGATCAGAAGAGGAGAAAACGAAACATGCAGAATGCAGTTATTAAGAAGGCGGTCTAGTTATTGAGAAGATCTGCATTCAGGTCATAGTAACACACATCATCATAGTCAATTATGGGAAATATTAGGGACTGTACAAGCATTGCCTTTATGTGTGATGGGAGAAGGTTTTTCTTATCGCAAAATGGTGCGTCCTATCGCAAAAATAATGTGAATTTCGTCCCCCTTTATGAAATCCATAAACCCCTATAACTCAGCATATCATCATTATCATCATCATATCAGCCGAAAGACGCCCACTGTTGGACATAGGCCTCCCTCAAGCACCGCCACTTCGACCGATTCTGTGCTTCCCGCATCCAGCGAATTCCTGCGGCCTTTACTAGGTCATCGGTCCATCTTGTGGGAGGCCTTCCAACGCTACGTCTTCCGGTACGTGGTCGCCACTCCAGAACCTTTCGGCCCCATCGGCCATCTGTTCTGCGAGCAATATGTCCTGCCCATTGCCACTTAAGTTTGGCAATTGTTCGGGCTATGTCGGTTACCTTGGTTCTCCTGCGGATCTCTTCATTTCTGATTCCATCACGTAGGGAAACTCCAAGCATAGCCCTCTCCATTGCTCTTTGGGTGACTTTTAGCCTTCTGATAAGACCCATTGTGAGCGACCACGTTTCAGTGCCATAAGTCATCATTGGCAACACGCACTGGTCAAAGACTTTCGTCTTGAAACACTGTGGTATGTGGGACGAGAAGATATTGCATAGTTTCCCGAACGCTCCCAGCCGAGTCGGATTCGACGATTGACCTCTTTCTCGAAGTTGGACCTACCTAGCTGGACAGTTTGTCCTAGGTAAACATACTCGTCTACAACTTCGAGCGTAGCGTCACCGATCTTTATGAGGGCGGGTGTTACATGGGCATTTGACATGACCTTTGTCTTGTCCATGTTCATTTTAAGACCCACTCTTTTGGAGGCTCTACTGCGGTCATCGAGCATTATACTGAGGTCCTCCATGGTCTCAGCCATGATAACTATATCGTCGGCAAACCGAAGGTTAGTGATATACTCGCCATTGATGTTGATGCCTAGCCCTTTCCAGTCCAGTCGCAGTCAATTCCCGACGCCCGGGACGTCTCCTACGGCGGCGGCGGCTAGGGCTGGTAGGGCGCGGCCTTTGCCACTCCCTCGCGCACTCCGCCTCCTCTTTCGCGAGCATTACTGCTTCGCAGAAGGAGGTGACGGCTTGCCATGCCCTCTCGCTCCGCACCATGGCCTCGACCAGGGCCGGACGCGAGAGGTCACTGCCACCGAAGTTTGACAGCACTAAGATTGCAATGAGTTATTAACTTAGTAGTTTAGTGAAACAGGGTTTAGGGGTATGATGAACAGGGTGTAAAGTTCACTCATCCCCCATAGAAAAGGGAGGATCCTCCAACCAGACGGTTGTTATGTCTGGCGGGCAGCTGCCCATATGTTGATTTCGGATAGTCTTATCTATGTTATTCGCTCAGTAAACTCTAACTGCGAGATGCAGGAATTGTGTGACGTCATGTCTTTTACTGCGTAGTTTTTTTTATGTCGCGGTGTAACCGCTACATCACTCCCCTCCGGAGACCGGAGGTCGATAGTGGGCTGAGTCTTGGATCTTGCGATGCTTCACAGTGCCAGCTGTGGTTCCAGTGAGTCGGAACCGGGTGCCGCTCAGTTCACAGTGGGTCGGAACTGTCTGCAGTGATTGCGGCGATGGTGATTGTGGTTCCAGTGAGTTGGAACCGGGTGCCGCACAGTTCACGGTGGGTCGGAACTGTTTGCGGTGATTGCGGCGATTGTGGTGATTGCGGTGATTGAGGTGATTGCATTGATTCCCCAGTGAGTCGGGGTGATGTGGCTGAGGGTGATGACCAGGAATGCGCGTTCGCTGCATGCTGGTGGTCAGGATACCCGTTGAAGCCGTGGGTGCTGGCTGGCTGTGTGACTCGCCTCACGAAAGCTTGCGGGAGTGATGATGATGACGTCACGCTGAAGTAGTTGCACGAAGGCTGCGTTGACGTTCATTCTCGGGGTCACCAATTTAGGGGTATGATGAACAGGGTGTAAAGTTCACTCATCCCCCATAGAAAAGGGAGGATCCTCCAACCAGACGGTTGTTATGTCTGGCGGGCAACTGCCCATATGTTGATTTCGGATAGTCTTATCTATGTTATTCGCTCAGTAAACTCTAACTGCGAGATGCAGGAATTGTGTGACGTCATGTCTTTTACTGCGTAGTTTTTTTTATGTCGCGGTGTAACCGCTACAAGGGAATTTTGTTATTCTGAATTTGACGATTTTCACCTAAAAATTTTGATTATTCAAACTAAATTTGACTATTTTTTTTTTACGCGATTTAAAAGGAATGGAATATAAAAATTAGTTGTCATGAACTAAACTTCACACCAACACTTCAGGTGCAAAAACAGTACTGTATCTTTTTTTTTATTTTGCTTATAACTCGAAAACGGTGCGTCCTATCACAAAAATAATGAAAATTTCGACCCCCTTTAGGAAACCCTTAAACCCCTTTACCCCAACACAAAGGTAACAAATTTTCGTATTTTCCATACAAAAAGTTAAAAATTCCATACAAAACACGTCGACGCTGCCCCCCTGCGCGCCTCTGGACCTAAAAAAATTCACAGAGTAGAGCAAACAAGTACCACGTGGAGTCGCGAGTTCGCGACGCAAATTCGATTTTATATGTGTCAAAGTTATTTTTTAATTTAGAGATATTTTTTTGCAGAATCTCAGATTCTCATAGCCAAAAGCAAGTAATTTTAGTGATAGTTTAGTTCGGTGCACAAGAGAATCGGCACCAATCAAGATTTATTTCTTAACCTTCTTACCTACGTAACTTAAGAAAATATTTGGTGCCGATTCTCTTGTACACCGAACTAAACTAACTAAACTACGACTAAAATTCCTATATTTTTGGCTATGAGAATCTAAAAGCTATTCTGCGGAAAAATATCTATTAAAAACTAATTTTGACACATCTAAAATTGAATTTGACAGTCACGTCGCGACCGACGTGGTACTTGTTTGCTCTACCCCGTGATTTTTTTTAGAGACAGAGGCGCGCGGGGGGGGCAGCCTTGACGTGTTTTGTATGGAATTTTAAACTTTTTGTATAGAAAATATGATTAAATATTACTTATGAGTAGGGGCATATGGGTTTACGGGTGGCAGAGGGGGTCGAAATTTCCATTATTTTTGCGCTAGGACGCACCGTTTTCGAGATATAAACAAAATAAAAAAAAAGATACAGTTTTTGCAGCTGAAAGTGTGTGAAGTGTGTGTTCATGCCAACTAATTTTATTCCACTCCTTTTTAATCGCGTTTAAAAATAGACTGATTTAGTTGGATAATCTAAATTTTTTGGTGAAAAACGTCAAATTCAGAATAGCAAAATTGCCATTTTCACTAAACTAATAACTCAGTGCAATCTTAGTGCTGTCAAACTAAAATATAGTTAAGTTGTGTCACCTTAGTCTATTTCAGAATGGGAAATGCTCGTTTGACAGGACTAAACAAATTTTAGTGATTTAAAAAAAAATTACTTTAGAAACTTTAAGAGGTGCTTTAGACCATCAAACTGAATAACTTTTACTTTAACTTTGAAATCGCGAAAAAAAAAACAGCTGTCCCATACAGTTTAGAACAGTAGGTATTAAACTTTACTATGGAACAACAGATTTTTTTTTTCGCGATATCAATGTATGTCCCAAAGTAAAAGTTATTCAGTTCGATGGTCTAAAACACCTCTTAAAGTTTCTAAAGTAATTTTTTTAACACCTTATATAGGTACACCTCTGCCTAACCCTTCGGGGAATACAGTCGTGATGTTATGTTATATTTTACATTTACATTTTTTTAGTTTATATTGTAAATTGTTAATTTGTATGTAATTGTCAATGTAAAAAAGTATTAATAATTGTACATCAAAGAACAACTCAACAATAAAGCGCCTACGCGCACAATCGATTTGGACTCTCTGCAGCAAGCTCGTCTATAAACGCACACTAATACAATAAGTTCATAAATATTCGCACTAACACATACGTATGCGCATACTCGGTCGATAGCCGGAGCGAACCAGCGAGCGACACAGCCATCCCGTCTCAATGCTCACGGGCGACTGCCGCCCGCGTCCCGCGCAGAGCCCCTCTGAACCTCTATCTCTAAATGGGGACATTTTGTTTAACAAATATTGATTGATTTACAAATGCAGTTTCAAATTTGTAGTAGGTACCTTTAATCAACAATTTTTCAGTGTAATTTTTTTTCCAATCGTCAAAGCCGTTTAGAAGTAGTTAGGAATATTAGCCAAAAATAGCGTTATGGTAAATATTTTTTTAAGGCAAAAGTATTAGTCATACGAAAAAACCCGGTTTCAGATATGTTGTAGATGAATCTATAGCAAACATATATTTTTTTCAAATCATTTAACTAAGCCGTTAAGGAGAAGATAGCTTTTTAAAGTGACCGTTTTACGGTACTAAACGAGACGTAGGCCCTTAAACACGTGACTTTACTCATCATTATGAACAACTTTTACTATGGGAACAAACCTTCAGACGCGAAAAAATAAATCAGCTGTTCCCTACATTTTGACGAGACGCGAACATAAATGTATGGACAGGTGATTTTTTTGCGCTATTTCAGGTTTGGTCCCATAGTAAAAGTTGTTCATAATGATGAGTAAAGTCATGTGTTTAAGTTTGCGCACTGGTTAACAATTTATCCTGAATGGTGTAATAATAGCCATTATTACACAATATTTATTCCGTTGCATTATAACTACTAATGAAGTAGGTACTGACGCTTTATTCATCGAAAATAATAATTTCCTCAAACGTTTTAATTATTCATTCATTTAAAAAGGGATTTTGACTCACTTTGGTAGTCCATCTATTTCAATAAATTAGAAAAACCCACAAGTAAGTAAACTGGTGGCATATTTCCTCTACGGAATGTCCTCATTTTAAGAGGACAAAGAGGACAATAAGGACTCTCTGTTATTCACGATAAGCAATGACAGTTACTTTAATTTTCGTTGGGAAGAATCACAGTTCACAAAATAAACCAATTATTATTTATTCCTTTATTTGACGCCAATATGAGCGAGTACATTATCTGGCATCACGCCCGCCGTTATCCTCTTGTCAAGAGGTCACGGCTGGTCAGCTAGTAGGTAGGTATATCTTATGTAATAACTATTTGATATTCTGTGGTATAGCTCATCCACTCTGAAATGACGCGCCCCAATACCGCATTTACGCACATGGTAAAGGTCGCCACACACTTTGAAGATTATATAAAATATACAGGGTGGCAGGGACGTCGACGCGACAACTAATACCATGGATTCAGTACATGATTCTGAACCCCCCTGCGTTGAAATTATTCGTCGGTTATTAAAAAAAAAAATGTTGTTTCATAGAAAAGTGCGATGCCTACGCGGTCAAAATGTATGGAGCAGCTCTTTTTTTTTTGTTTTCAGAATCATGTACCGAATCGATGGTAACAGTATTCGCGTCGATGTCCCTGCCACCTTGTATGTTGTCTTCGACATATCGCTTACCGTACAATTTAATGGACTACCACACACAGTGAATATAATTGATTTTTAAAGGATTTTTAAGCTCTATAATATATGTATAATCGTCAATATGTGTGTGATGAGTTTTGTGCGGATTTTGTTGGGTCCCATCACAGACGTAGCTATAATATATATTAATATAAATCAAAGCTGGGGGGCATATAATATTACGAAACATTTTCCATAGTAATCTTCGAGTTACGGAGTTATAATAATATATATTTCTATTATGTCACCAAAATAATGTGGATAGAATAGCACGACATAAAAATTAATATTATGGTATATTAAACTGCAGACCAAATGAGGGCAAAAATATACAATACAGTAAGTATGGCTACCGTGTGTGGTGGCTTGCTATAATATAATATACAGTGCAGGCAGGGGTGGCAGGGGTGGCAGGGATATTGACGCGAAGCCTGTTACCATAGATTCAGTATTAGTTTTTTTTTATAACCGACGAAATATTTCAACGCAGGGGGGTACAGAATCATATACTGAATCCATGGTAACCGGTTTCGCGTCGATGTCCCTGACACCCTGTATAGCTTATTATATAGTATAGCTACGTCTGTGACGAGTTGGGGCGCGTCCTTTTAGAGTGGACAAGCTATAATAGGGAAGGAGCTTACTGCCCAGAAGCTGCATTAAGAACTACTAAACCTTCTAGACAGTTATGTATGCGAATACTTACATGGGTTTATCTTAAGTGTGTTACTTTTTGAGCTCATCACCCCACCCAGCTGGATTTTGTCATCTCTCAAGAATGAGTATAGGAAAACACGGTGCATTTAAGCTTGATCATAATATTTTGCTGCCAGAGAGTAGTCAATACTTATAAGCTACACTTACTGTGCGTGACTTGTGTACTAGTAGGCCAAACTGCATAGGGCACCTTGACCTTAACAATAGTCTGCACAGGTCGTCGCACTGTTTAGACTTTAGACCTTCGGGCATTTGTTAAAAAATATACAGTCCCTTTTGAGGAAGTAACCGGAACTTCATAGGGGGATATTACACTGTCAATCATAAATAGGTACTATGACCATTAATTTATGACAATATAATTATGTAATATAATATGTAGATGCCGTAGGATGATTTTGATCATTCGAATTTTCGCGCAAACTACTAGGGATATTGTTAAAATATTACGGATTATTAGACAATGGTGAAAACATTTCTGCGAGCGAACTGAAAGTAGCGCTCACCGGCCGCTGCAGCGGCACCGCTCGCTTCGCTCGCTCGGCTCGCGCGCTGTTGGTCACAGTTCTAACCTAACTAAACCTATTTCACCCAGTTCAAAATGTCGAATCATACAAGCTGCCGCAGAAATTTTTAATGTATGATTCGTAATTTTTCACCATTGTTATCGCAATATTCCTAGGGGCCGTTCAAGTATTACGTAAGCAGTATAGGGGGGCGGGGGGGGGTCTTTGCTTTGCTTATTTTTGATGAAATAGGGGGTGGGGGGGGGGGGGGGTCTAGATGGTGATTACGTCAGCAGTAGTTATTTACTTTTTTACACATAAATGGCAACCCACACATTGTCTATGATTTTTTATACCTTACTCCATGTTGAATACCGTGTCAATAAAGTTTGTTTATTAAATGAATATTATGAGCGTTAAAGTCCTCTATCCTAAGCCTATTTTCTTATTTCTAGGATTATATCTGCTGCTGAATCAATAAAAAAAACAAAATAACAGGGAAGGGGTGGTAAATAATTGTAGTAAATCTGCTTACGTAATACTTGAACGGCCCCCTAGAGTATCCCTAGGGATTTCGCGAAAATTCTAATTATCAAATCATCCTACGCCATAGGCATATAAGTCATTTGTAAGCTTTGGAACAATATTATATTTCCTAGAAGATAATAGTTATTTGTTATACAAGAGTGCAAAGTTGCTTTTTAACCGCGTGTTCAATTTTGATGACCGAGCAAGCGAAGGATTCTAAAATTGAATCACGAGCGCAGCGAGTGATTCAAAATTAGAAGCCTGAGCGTTAGCGAGGGAATCAAAAGAGCACGAGGTGAAAAATCTTTGCACTCGAGTGCAACACGTAACTTTTCATTCCACCTCAGCGAGGAAATGACTAAATGCAAAAAAAAAAACGTTTACAATCACAAGATAGGTACACTTTTATTTCAGTTTAGGTATTAATTACTACATTATAACAGGTAAGTATTACAGAATAATCTTTAAATTATAACAAAATAATACTAAGGTATAATTAAGAAAATTTTAAAGTAACGTTGCTACAGTTATTTAAATTGAGTGTAATATTTTTGTTTGGTACTGTAATATTGGTGTTAGTCACTTGTGTACTGTTTTTCGGTAAACTATCTGTCATACTTAATAGTTGTACCGATTCATCGGATTCCCTTGGCGTGAATGTTGGAGAGAGAGGGAGATGGTTAGGTGTTTCATAACGGCTTATTTTTGATGTAGAAGGGCCAGTCCAAGGATCCGATTGAGGCTCTTTCAGTGTAATGGCTCCTACGATGCCTTCACATATTTTAGACTTATTTTGGATGGAATCCTCTATGTATCCCTCTACAACTGCATTGGACTTCCAGCCTCCGTGGCGCTTAAGGGACAGGAGATCAGCTCCGGAATCAGCCAAAAGTGTGGCTGAAGTTCGTCGGAAACAATGACCCGTGTACAACAGAGGTTCTGGAAGTTCAAGAAATGTTGCTATTTCTCGTGGGATACTGCCAATTTTATTAGTACCCATAGGCTGTCTAACACACTTTCCATTGCGATACTGTAGAAAAAATCGATTGATTGGAGTGTTAGGCGGGCGTAAGGCTTGATATTTCTCAACAATCGTTACGTATTCCTTGCGAATGACGAAGTTGCGGTCTCTTTTTGTCTTTGTATTAGGTAAATTAATTAATAGTAAGTCATCTGAATGTTTCTCAATGTTTTTGACATTAAGTTGTGTTAGTTCATTAGTTCGACATGCTCCGTTTATTCCAATAATAAGAACAACCTGTAACGTAAAGAGTATTGTAGTAGATAAATGAATAAAATTGATATGAACGCATAATTATGCCTATCAACATCTACTAAGTATACTATTTAATTGAGATTAATATACTTAAGTAGATACTGAATGTGCAACTGACTTACTTTTGCCGCCAAATATACGGAATCGGGTGCTTCGTTAAGAAACTTTTCAATATCAGATACTGTGAAAACCTTCGATTTTTTTGGTTGATGACCAGATGAGGCTCTTTTTAAAAATGCCACTAATTTAGGATAGGTATCGATATGTTTGTCTTTTTTCATCTTTATTGTTGCTTTTAGCATCGAATACGTACTCCATAGAGTGCTTGCTTTCTTGTTCTCGGATAATTCTATAAAATATGCCAGCAAAACGTTTTCTGAGAAAGTTTTGGCTCCTTTTGCTAGTCGCCACGTGTTGAACATATCGTACTGTTTTAAATACTTCTCGCGTGATTGTTGAGGGAGAAAGCTCATTTGCGCATTATTAACAGTTTCAGTCAATTCTGTTGGCGTCAAGCAAACTTCCTCGTCGCTAGAATCACTCATTTTAGTTATTTCACTTGTTTTCAAGTTTCTTGTTTTTAATAAAAGGTTTAACAATGACGTGAAAAAATGCCGCGTAAAGAACCGCGTACAAAGCAAATTGAAAAAAGAACACCAAGAAGGTTCCGAGTCTGTGTTTTTAAAAAAATTAAAAAAAAGTTGTATGATATATTCGGCACCATAGAGGTAGCAGTAAATAGGTTTAATGTTTTTTTTAATTCACAAACTTAGTGCACACGATGTTCTAAATTCAATTTACTTTATCCTCTAGCGAATAAAAACGGCTTTTCCACTCAGATATTGAAGATTAAAAATACTCTTTCCGAGATGGTGGGATGAAAAATATATTATCCTAGATCTATTTGATAGTGAAACCTGGGACCCCAATACTGAAAAGGTGCTTATTACTCCACACTCATAGATGGTAAAAAAGTATTTGAACAAAAACAACAGCTAGCATAAATGGATACAAGTCGTTTAGATATTTGTTCCGAGTCTATACAATGTGGAGACTACCATACAACAAAAAATTAAAATACTGGCACTACTAATGCTTAAGAGTATTTTGGAACTGTCAAATAAATCCTAGCTTCGAAAAAAAAAACGAGTTTTTCAAACAAATTAAATTGTAATGTAAGCCGGATCCTCCCTAAGCCTATAAATTCCGTTTATCCAACTAGGCCTTGGGTGAATTCTCGGGCATACATTTCAGAATATCTACCTTAGGGTGGATTTTTGGGGTGGATAAACGAAATAGCCCGAACCGACTATGGATTTTGCCGAGCTATAATGACTAAACTATTGAATATATTCAATTGAATTTTCGTATACAGAATGGGAACGTCACTATGGACGCACCGTTTAATTTTTTGTTGTATTGTCGTCTCCACCTTGTATACCTAAATGATGAGATAAGTGTATTTAAACAACGAAGATGAAATAAACAAATAATTTATTTAAAGCATAACCATATTGTACGCCGTGTATCTATACTATACCACAAAGTTATGAAAAATGTATATAGGTATATGTGGCGTATATCATACGAAATAGGGGATTATTGACTCTACCCAGACCAAGTGCGAATACGGTGCTCCTATACCAAACCATGTTCCCTATGCGGGAGTGTTCAAAAGTGTCCACAAACCCCCTGGTGGTAGGCCCCCTGCACTTCTAAGGACCTAAAACACGCCACAGATTTGCTCCGCGATTGACGCCACCCAACTCAATCAATCAATCTTCCTAGCCTTTTCCCAACTATCTTGGGGTCGGCTTCCAGTCTAACCGGATGCAGCTGAATACCAGTATTTGACATGGAGCGACTGCCTATGTGACCTCCACAACCCAGTAACTGGGTAATACGATACCCCATGGTAAGACTGGTTATTAGACTTTCGGGCTTCGGTCGACTCGTAACGACTGTCAAAGATCCACGAATGACAGCCGGGACCAACGGCGGAGGAGTCTCGGTATGTAAAGATGGTCACCCATCCACTGACCAACCCCGGCAAGCGTAGCTTAACCTGATGGATCGACCTGTGCGGCTTGTTATTAGTTAGCCACGAGCTCCTCTCGCCACCCAACTCATCTACACGAATGTTTTCTGTTTCACGAACTGTGTCCAAATAATCGTTATTATTTCTTTCTTTCTAGTCTTTATTATCTACACACACACATTATAAAGAGAAAATATTTGTAGTTTTGTTTGTAATTAATAAACTCAAAAAATATTGGACAGATTTATAGATTTTTTAATGATAGTTTACATATAACTATACTACCTGCCTACTGCTGTACTGTTAGTATAATATAAGTTAATTGTACTTTTGTTTAGAATTTATTCAAAATATAATTATTGTTAGTTTAAACAATTATTTCACCAGGTAAATGGTATATATCACTGAGTAACATACTACTATCCTACTAATCCTACTAATATTATAAATATGAAAGTTTGTATATTTGGATGTTTGTTAAAAAACAGCCAAACGAATTTGGATGAAATTTAGCACACTTATAACCTGGATTAACACATAGAATACTTTTTATTTTTATTCCGGTAGTACGATCCTGGATAATTTCCGTCTAAAGCTAGTAAATATAATAATTATACTCCCTAATTCTCGTTATCGCTTATTGCTTCCTTTTTTGGTGAATCATTTTTTGTATATGTTTCAGGTAAAACAAAATAACTGCAATACTTTCACGCCAACTTACCCCTTTTTTAATTTTTATGACAAATATTGCATAAATTAATATATCAAAACAAACTTAGATATTAATGTATCTAAGTACACAAGTAGTTAACATTTTCTGTAATTATGCTTCGTCGTTGACCTATGATCAACCAAATCTTTGAATGCCTTTTTCTCAAAATAACAGTATCGCTACTTATACGGTTCTCTCAGAATACCATCGATAATGCATGTTTTAGGTCTGTGACACGCGTTGGCAATGCTTTCCGGGTTCAAAATTGATAAGAAATAGGAAAGATATGGTACCTAAAATATGAATTTGGTGTTAAAAAAATTTTTTTTTCACCACGATACTCATTTAAGTATAAACTCAGATAATGAAAAATGTTCCTACCTAAAAACAGTTTCTATACGGATAAATTCGTTGCTTTAAGGAAAGGAAAGGAAAAAAAAACAAACTAGCAATTTGCCAAAAAAAAATGGAACGAAGCATGCTGGGGATAAAGCAGAAAAAATTATAATAAAACTATTAAATTAGACAAAGGACAGAATTAGTTGACGTCGTCAAAAGCATCAGGCTACTCAAGTGGAACTGGGCTAGTCATGTTTGAAAACAGTCGATGGACCAAAAAAATAACTGAACGAATACCAAGAGACCAAAGCAGAAGTAGAGGTCGGCCAAGGAAAAGGAGGGAAGATATATTTTTGGAGAAGGGATGACCAGGATGGATGACTTAAGCTAGGGACAGGAATCAGTGGAAGGAAATGGTCCCAGCCCTACACCAAAAAGATGACTACTGTAGAAAGGCGGAGCCACGTAATGTTCTATATCATTTATGTTGAAATTTGAAGTAGTAGAATATAGGATTTCTTATTTATATGTTTTTTTTTTTTTTATAAATTCGTTACATGAGACCTAAACATACACCGCACACTGTATAAGTCTAACCTTGAGGCTGCAGCCAGCCCGCCGGTTGCACGCTGCCCAAAGGGTCATGGCCACCCGGATAGTGCGGGGATACCGTACGATCTGGTAACGCCGCCATGGGATCTGGAGGCGAAAGTCCTCGCACACATCTGGGAGTGGTGCGAGGAGATGAAGCGCCGGGGTGTAACTCCGCTGTCGCGACAAATCACGGCACAGCGGACAGAGCTCCGGCAGGATCTCATGGCGGCTTGGAGAGTGCGATTGCAACCTAGATCTGGGCACGCCACAATTGCGGCGATAAATCCCCTCTTTGAGGAGTGGCTAGAGAGGCGCCACGGCGCCCTCACCTACCGCCTGACGCAGGTCCTCACCGAACACGGTAGTTTCGGGAGGTTCCTGTTTCAGATAAGGCAGGAGGAAACGCCCGGGTGTCACCACTGCGTGGATCGCCCGGAGGACACGGTGGAGCATACGGTGGAGGTCTGCCCGGCTTGGGTGGAGCACCGCCGCCGTGTCCTCGTGCAGGCGATCGGCGGCAGTGACCTCTCACGTCCGGCCCTGGTCCAGGCCATGGTGCGGACCGAGAGGGCATGGCAGGCTGTCACCTCCTCCTGCGAAGCAGTAATGCTCGTGAAGGAGGAGGCGGGGCGCGTGAGGCAGAGAGTAAGGTCGCTCCCTCGAGCCCCTAGCCGCCGCGGTAGTAGACGCCCCGGGAATCGATCGCCGATTTCCGGCCACCGTAGGCGCGGGCTTGCGGACGGAGAGTGATGGGTAGCTCTCCGTCCGATCAGGACCAAGCCCGGGTCGACGGCGCGTAGTGTTCCACGCGCGCCTCAAAGAGTTGTCAGCGAAGCTGAAGGCGTCCGTTAGGGCCGATGCCTACCACCGGGGTTGCGCATAAGTCCTAAGGGGAAACCGTGGCCCCCGTCTAGGCAAGGGAAGGAACACGGGTGGGTTTTAGTCAGTAAAAGTCTGACACGCCCTTCCGCTCCGCCCAGAGCGGGAGAAGCCATTTGATGATTTCCCAACCAAAAAAAAAAAAAAAAACACTGTATAAGTGTGTAGGTACACCTCTGTCTAACCCTTTGGGAATTACAGACGTAGTGTTATGTAAATTGTATGTAAATTCGTAAATCTGTTGATCACAATTTGTTGTTAGCCTGGATCGAAAAAGTTTCAGGAAAATGATAACAGATTTTTTTAAATTATTTTCCGTATATGCAATATTATAATTACGCTCGGTTCGTGCATTTCCTGGAAACGAATAAACACCCATATCTCACCGAGTGGCCTTCTATCAAATGCATATATCGCTCGCAACTGTGATAGCTAAGGTACTGGATAGTGTGATTGAAAAATATTTAGATAAACATCTTAAATTACATGACGCTTCGGATTTCGAACTGGGCTGTCGTCTACTGAAACAGCTATATTGAGTCTCAAGTACACTTTCCGGTATTAAGGGCCATTTAGATGGAGAGAGTTTCTCGATTCGAAGATACGATTATCGAAAGAACATTAAAAAAGTCTCTTCGTGTAAACATTCACGATTGTCGCCCTGCCCCTTGGGCGACAATTGCCTCGCAATAGAATATATCTGTCTCCGTGTAAACAGAACTACAAAGCGAGAATTGTATTTCGAGTTTTTGTGCTCTTTTATGACAAGAATTTAATAAAACGAAAATATAAATATATTTCGCTGTGTAAACAGTCGCAGTAGATTATCGCTAGGCGATAAATTACTTGCGAATCTCGTATGATATAATCGTAGGCGAGAATTTAGTTCTTGCCTGTATGTAAACATTATGATACGATAGTCTTATGGCGATTATTTTTGCGATAGTAGCGTACGATTTCTCGCCAAGAAACGTTCGAGGAACTCTCCCCGTCTAAATGGCCCTTTACACGAGCAGGAATATACACCAGTTTACGCCTGTTTCTTAGACCTTCAAAGGCGTTCCACCTGGTTGTCTATGACAGAACAGCGCGAGCAGTGTGAGCTGTGGCAGAAGTTGTCGAGTAAGACTGAACTTCCTGGCGAATTTACATCGCTCCTTAAATATTGGTATGGCAACCAGCGTGCAGCGTAACAATGTCAGGAGGGCGGGATCACCAACGGATGCGTATATGTCGGAGTGTGGCGTAAGACAGGGTGGTCTGACTTCGCCCAAGCTCCTGTACCTGTCGTGGATAGGCTGGTCCGTGAGCTCAGCAGCGCTCAGGTAGCTTGCTCTATTGATAGAGTTTTTGTTCACAATTATGCTACGCCGACGATATGGTGCTGCTGAGCCCATCGATCAGTGCCCTCAGGGTATGCGAGTGCTATGCGGGAGCCCATGGGCTCAGGTATAACACGACCAAGAGTGAGGTGATGGTGTCCAAGTCCGGTACGAAGAGCTATGAGCTATGAGAGAAAGCAATATGGCGACAGGCGAGGGTTAAATACTATTAAACAGGGGTTTGTTGTTGTTTAAATTTAAACAACGTCTAAAGCATGTCTAACCCTAAACAACGGCTGAACATGGTTTTGTGGTATCATTTTTGCTAAACAACTGCTAAAAACGTGTATACGTATGGTGCGCCTATGTTTTTTGTGGTAAGGCTGAAATTTAATTTAAATTATTTGAATGAGTTTTATCCGCCAGAGTCACTGACATTACATGCTGAGTTTGCAGATTAAAATCCTAGCAGCAACTATCCTTGACTGTTGAAGTATTCTCTCAAAAGGGGATACCTCGTCTAAAGTAACCTGGAACGTTCCTAGGCTAGGAAGGCCTGAAGAAGGCGGCAGTGGTATACAAACTGCATGCTCAAGGTGAATGCCTGGGTATTGTGGTGAAAATTGGGAGATGCTAATTGAGTAATTTATTTTTTACAAAGGCGTTACGTGACCGGGGATCGTGCGGTGTAGTGATAATCAACAGGAAATGTCGAAAATATATAAATTTTTTAAAATCAATAATATACAAGGTAATGAAAATGTTTTAATTAAATGACCACATTTTAAATTAGGTAATTAATATGACGGTAAAATATTTGATTGATTGATTTATTTGTTTGAATTAATTAATTAATGAAATGAATGAAATATTTATTTGCAAGAATATAGGAATTACAAGTTTTTAAAATCTATGGGTTTCACTATATTTGGCATTTCAGCCGTGCAAATATTCAGATTTTACAAATCTTGGTTATACCTACTTATAGCATGCCGTACACATTTAGTAATTTGCTATAACATAAAATACTAATACTAGTTACATAATTTAAATTTAGATTACAATGCAATCAATGAAACTAAAATTAAATACAATTCTATTCATTTAAAATAATAATTAATATAAAAAAATAGCAATCAATAATAATATTTATTTATTTAATACTTCAAGCACACAAATGTACAGAGGCGGACTTAATGCCATAGGCATTTTCTACCAGTCAACCATGACCATAAGAAAATGAAAATGTTCAATAATACGAATTTGTTTAGTTTCTTACATACATTATCTACTTGCGCTTTCCAATTGCAATGTCTGTCCATAACTACTCCTAAAAATTTTATATTATTAACTTCTTCTATGTCATTATTATTATATTTTAAACTTAATTTCATTTCATTTCCAAGTTTTTTGTGGTTATTATATGGCAAAAATGTTATAAATTTAGTTTTATTTGTATTTATTTTTAAGTTGTTAAAATACGTTGCTATATCATCACCATCCTTTAATATATTTTCCCCATACAAAATTTCTCTAATTTCATTACTAGCATTGTTTTGTTTAAGTGTAATTTCTAAAGCTATTTAGACCGGTATCATATTAATCCTTATCCAATAAAATATGTTATATTAGGCATTTGATTTAGAATAAAATATGGCTGGACATCATATCATTTAAATGAATACTTTCAAAGATAGCACAGATTTAAAAATACAATAACAAAATAATTACGGTTCACGGCAACGCGGGCGTAGTGCTAAAAGAGTCAATGAACTTTTCCTCTATTAGGTATTCGATCATTTCTTCGCTTCCTTTTAATCCCGGTAGTACCTTTACGTGGGATATTTTCCATCATCCACGCGGGCGAAGTCGCGGGCAAAAGCTAGTAAGTAATCTATACTTTAAGTTTATCATTTATTATTTTCCATGTAGCTTTACATTTATTGTCCGCTTTCTCTATGTATTTTTTATTATTATCCCTTTGTATCGTATTTACACATTGCCTTAGTCTTTTGCTATATTTCCAAAATGTTTGATTATTGTGGGTAGTTTTTTTTTTATAATAGATACCTTGTAGTTTTCTCTTTACTATCTTAATTTAATGACTTTTTTAGACCTTTAGTTACCCATTTTGGGTTATGGGAGTTAAATTTTAGTCAATGGGAAACACAGTTCATAGAATATACAAAGTTCATCATGCAATAATGAAAAGGCTTTATTTACGTCTGTTTCCAAGTATACTTCTGAAAAAGATAGGTTTTTAATATATATAATTAAATTTTTCTATATTTTTTTTACTCAGGTCCCTTTTGTGTGCCAACCAATGCTTTCGAGATATATTATTTTCCGTTCTTAATTTTATTGATAATGTTTGTCCGGTATTGTGGTCTGATAGTCCTAATTCATGTGCTTCATGTGTGTCCTTTTGCTTCTTTGATGTCACTTATGATATTGTCAATGCAAGAATTTTGCCGAGTTTTTAAGTCATAATTGTATAAAATATCGATAAATGTATTCTTATATTTACTATCGCTTAGAATATCTATATTTAAATTACAATTGCTTGCTGCACTTACAGTTAAGCAACCTAAAAACAACATTTAGCGAATATCTGTGTTTTAAATGGAGCGACTGCCTATCTGACCTTTACAACCCAAGTAACTGGGTAACACGATATCTGTAGGTGAGACTGGTTATCATACTTTCGGGCTTCTGACTACCCGTAAGGACTATCTTCTACGAATCCCAGCCGGGACCAACGTGTACACTGTAAAGGGCACCGCCGGCGCCGCGCCGCCGCCGCCGAGCCGGGCGCCGCCACCGGGGCGCCACCTGAACTCTAGTATTATTTAAGGGAGATGCGCCAAAGTAGCCCGCAAAATTCTAATTTTCTTACGTCAGGTCAGTGTCAGGTTGTATCTTGATTATAATATGATTTGCGACCGTAAAAAATATGGCTTTACAGATTTATTAGAATCAGCAATACAACTCTTTTAGTTAGCATATTCCTTAATTGTCATGATTTCATGAAATAGGTAGTCGGTCAGTAGGATTACATGAACTTAGAAAATTGTATGATACAGTAGGCTTGACGTCAGTGGTAACCATGATTTATGCATTTTGTTTTCTCTTCTACTGTTCCACTTAAGTCTACATCTCCTTTTTATCCACTTTTCTGTCTCAGGTATGCTGGATGAGATTTCTTTAGAAATAAGCATTGCATTTGTACGTATTTTTCTGATCCTTTCTTCTTGTCTGTATATATGTGTGTGCATATTATGGTTAAATAAATAAAATATGGCCTCTATTATCTATTAAAACTCTGTTATGCGCCAAGCAATGACTATATAGCCTCTCTTTGGCGCTAAGACAGCTCAAGATTAAAGTATTACCGCGGTCGTGCCGTTGACTATACGATTTTTTTGTTTAAAAAGCAATAGCCCGTCCTCATAGGGAACGGCTCTCAGGCTGTCAACCGGAAGAAGTCGCAATCATCATAAAGCATCCTGAAAATAGGCGCGACGCGACTCTAACAAAACAGTTTCTAAGAAAACTTCACTATATCAATAAAAACTTTTTTTTTTTTTTTTTAATTAACCGACTACCAAAATAAAACACTACAAAGTGAAAAATAACTTATATTCGGAAGTCAGTGTCTTTCGTTTTGAATTTTCGTTTTTTGCCACCGACTTCGGAAATTAAAGTAATTTTTCACTTTGTAGTGTTTTTTTTTTGGTAGTCGGTTGTTTTTTTTTTTGTAAAAACTTTTTATTTTTCACTTTTTAGTTGTGGTACCTACCCCACACAAATTCAAATAACAGTGATGTTATCATCATTATCATCCATAAAAACTAAGTGGGAAATAAATAGTTATTATTGAGGCTAACTCAAAAACTATCCAAGCAAAGATAATAAAATTTATATGGGACCACCTCGGAAGCATGACCATAAAAAAAAAAAAATCAAAATCAGTCCGCAATTGACGGGGAAATCGGTCGACATAAAAACAAAAAAAAAATACGTGAGGGACGAACCTCCTCCTTTTTAGAAGTCGGTTAAAAAAAGAAAACCACAAGATTGTGTTTGACATTTTGTTAACGCTTTATTATGGTTCATCATCACATCATCATATCAGCCGAAACACGTCCACTGCTGGACATACCTCCCCCAAGCACCGCCACTTCGACCGATTCTGTGCTTCCCGCCTCCAGCGGATTCCAGCGGCCTTTACAAGGTCATTGGTCCATCTTGTGTGAGATAATGGTTAAAACAGACAACACGTGGGCCTAGTTATTATAAAAAAAAACTTGTAAACTCTTCTAAACAAACACAGACAGTTTTTTACCTGCGTTCAATCCCCACGCGAAAACGTAGGCGAATTGTTAGACATATCGAAATATACATATAGCATAAGCAATAAGGAATATTATGGCTTCTTCGTTTAAAAATAAACCATTTAAAGTAAAGGTCATTGATGTTTTTTCAATTAGTAAATATACCGGTTATTAACACCGTCTCCAACGTGACCACTTGACCAGATAGTGACGCTGCTAGTCAAATGTCACTTAGATGTCAAATTCAGTACTTAGAATTTTTGTTATTTTTTCTGCTACCTGCCGTATTTTAATGGGCTTAATAAACCTTGTTCATTAACTGATTTTTATTAAGGATTTAATTATTGTATCCACAATAATTAGGTAAAGTATAATTATCTAAGTTTACTTTTATTTTCGTGGGTTTTCTCACAAAGTTGATGATTGTTAAAGATTTAGGTACCTATTGTATTTATATTTTCGGCATTATGCTTATCTCTGAACATCTGCATAGTCTTTGTTTATAATATTTTCCAAGTTCACAAAGGTGACCACCTACACACCTACTTTATCGTACTAAATAGGCTTACTATAATTTTAAATGATACGAACTACTTATTTGAAGCTATTATACTTTACTTTAAAAACTTTATTGACTTTATCACGAACAAAAGCTTTTACTCAAATACCTAAAATTATTCTTACCTAAGTTAAAAAAAAGTTAAAAGTCTGCTACCTATCCCTAAAGTCAACATCCTATATTTCAACTTCTCAACAGGGTGCGCGAGAGCAAAAGCTTAAATTCATCAAGATCAGAAACAACACTTTGATAGTTATGCTAAGAATTTAATTTCATAATCCAGGCAGCTGATGATGTATTCGACGAGTACACGCAGAATTCGTTGATACATACGTACTTGGCATACAAATTATATCTGTAGATTTTATTTTCGGATAAAACTTTGCGCGCAAGTTTGGCAACAACGCATCTTCAAATCTCCAAGGTCGCCGAGCTTCGAAACCAGTTCAGCATCATTTTGGGCTTGTAAAACTTTTGGCCTTCAAACGTAATAAAAGGCATATTGTTTTTAACTCTCAATTGAATTTTATATTTAGGTTATCGTGTTTTTGCTCATCGGATTAATTGAATTTCTTATTGATATCCATCTACTCGTTACGTTGGAAACGAAAGGGGAAAAATATAGGATGTTTTTTAAAAATAAATGTTAATTTAAACTAAGGCAACTGCTGGTATTGTATCCAACTGATAGATACTTGACCAGCGGATATGAGAGTAGAGGAGAGGAGATAACACCCAATAGAATTACGTTATTCACACATCTCGTCTCCACTCAGCTTCAGTGGATACCACTGGCGCGATCAAAGCTGAGATGTGAGTAGTACCTCTCAAGCTGGAGCGGCGCGCAGCGGAGACGAGAAGATAAATGTGAGCGGCGTGCAATGAGCGGAGCCGTAACAGTTTCGCTCCAGCCAGCACACATCTCCGCTCCAGCCAGCACACTTCTCCGCTCTAGCCAGCATACATATCTGCTCCAGCCAGCACACATATCCGCTCAAGCCAGCACACACCTCCGCTCCAGCCAGCACACATCTCCGCTCTAGCCAGCTCACATCTCCGCTCTAGCCAGCATACATCTCCGCTCCAGCCAGCACACATCTCCGCTCTAGCCAGCACACATCTCCGCTCTAGCCAGCACACATCTCCGCTCCAGCCAGCACATTTTTTCGCTCCAGTCTAGCCAGTACGCATCTCGTAGCTTCGGTGAATATACCCTAGCCGAAAAACATACAAGCTTAACTATTGTGAGGAAATTCTCATTTGTGGGATCTAATTACCTGGAGAAAGCGAGATAGACGTCGCTCACATCAATCGGAAAGTCCGATGAGCGTCAGGCATTTACATCGTACCTTATGAAGGAAACTGAATTGTTTTCCTCAACACATTTCACAGGTTGTTACCAGAGGGTCGTTAGTCAGAGAGGCTGGCGTCATAAGCTGTCTTACACGATAAGACCAACGTCAGCCAGTTTTCTTTTCACAGTCACTACATGTAGCTGCCGACTGTTACTTACATACATATTATGTATGTAAGTATGTATGTATGTATGTTCATCTGTAACCTCATAACTTCTAAGCTACTGATCATAGTTTGACAAATGATGACTGCAAGTACTGCAACGTACGGCGCGGCTGTAAAATTAATACCTAATAAACAGTTAAACCTAAACAAAAAAAATTAAAGCGGCTCTGCAAATACTTTATCACGAAAGTATAACAACAAAATAATTTAAATAAAAAGTTAGTTTAAAAATTAAAACCCGACTATTCAAAAATCACGCTCTTAGAAGTATGAAACAAGAAAATATTTCGGATAGAAATCTAGACATAGGTACAAAAATGATCAAGGGAAAGCCGTAGTCGCATGCCTGTCGGTTACAAAATAATGGCATGTGACGAAAAAAAAATGTGTTGCGTAATTAGATAGCTGATGATACCGGTCAACAAAAACTTTTTTTCACCAATTTTGCAACTATGTACACACGCATTTCACACGCATGAAAAGAGTATGAACATAACGGTAAACATTTTGATATTAATTTCTGTAAAAATGACCTGCCTGTGTCAGAGCTCGCGACGTATTTGAAATGTATGGTTTTAAACCATAGAAATATAAATAACTTAAATATCTATGTTTTGAACGGATATCTTACACGTGGTCATGTGGGCGTTCTTTATGATAAAAAACTCGCATTCTTTAAATAACTGACATACATCGCGGCTAAAAGCTTGCACCTGCAAGGTTAAGATGGAGACCAAGCGTCAGTGAACATGAAACCTTCGTTAGCAGATGTCTTAATAACTATACTTCATTGGTTAAGGTAATTAAATAAAGATAAATAAATCATAAAAAGTCAAATAAAAAAAAACGATAAAACCAAATTAGAATTATTTTTGATTTTTACAATAGTTTCCTCTTATAATAATGTATGAACTTTATAATTTATTCTTAAACTACTCTTGCAGTAGTGGCCCAGTGGTACTTTGTGTAATTAATTTCATCACCACTGCTCTCAAAACGGTGAAGGATAACATTGCACAGTGTACGATTTACCCAAACTAGAGAGACAAAAATCTATAAGAATAATAAGGATTTGCAATGACTCGTAATGACTCAACGTTATAATTTATAAGTTACTAGCTTTTACCCGCGGCTTCGCCCGCGTGGATGTCGCAAAATATCCCACGGGAACGTTCTACCAGGAATACATACCTAATAGCCAAGGAAAAGATCATTGACTAACTTTCAGCGGACGCAGTGGTAGGCCACTACAGCGCCCGCGTGGTCAACCATAATTATTTTGTTACGCGTAATTTTGAAACTGTGATATCTCTTAAACTATTCATTTAAATGATGTGATGTAAAGGCATATTTTAATCGAAATTGAATGCCCAATTTAAATAACCTATTTAATTGGATAAGGATTAATAAGATACCGGTCAAAATAGCTTCGGAAATAACAATGAAAATTTTATACAATTTTGGAAGATAAAAATGGTTATTGTGGGTCACCCTTAAAAGATAGACATATGCCATCGCGGACTTTTTTGTTGCAATTTTTAAGATATACAATACTCTAGAACATAAATTTGATTTATCTCTCACGACTTACGCAGCGCACGCCAGTAAAGCTCCCAGTCGGCATGATTTTTTCCGACATCTTCAACAATAATCGTCATATTTCAGCCAATTTACACAAAACCTTAATGAATTATACACTAAAACCTTCCACATGAATCACTCCGTCCAATGGTGAAAACCGTTTGAAAATCCGTTCGGCAGTTTTTGAGTTTATCGCGTTCAGACAGACAGACAGACAGACAGACAGACAGACAGACAGACAGACAGACAGACGCGGCGGGCGACTTTGTTTTATAATATGTAAGGATATGATGATGTGGTAGTAAATACAACACATTTTAGTCAATTATGTGAACTTTATTCTGACATTAAAAGGGATTTTAAATCGCTACAATGTTTTAAGTGGCTTTTTTTAGATAATTTTTTCAACAATGAAATATAAGGATCAGATGACACGAGTAAATGCTTAATTAAATCAGTTTCACGAGAAATTTTCAAAGTGTGGCCCAGTCTGACTTTGCGAATTTCTTTGTTTTTCCAATATTATGATACAATGTCTTATTATCTCGGCTCCATGAACTAATATTTTATGTAATGTAGTTGGCATGTATATATACCACGGGTATAAGGAGAGGTACAGTACGACACAACTTAGATGTAGCATCGGCAAAATTCGTAAAACCGATCACCATCCGAACTGAGTGCGACTTCAAAATTACCAATCGCTATTACTGCTTTAGGTGAAAATGATCTTTCGAAAACGCCATAACTTGTAAAGTCTTATAGCCAAATACATTCGTAAAATTGAAATGAATGAATGAAAATTTTCAAATCTATGCTACATCTAAGTTGTGTCGTACTGTATAAGCCTCTCGTCTCTGAACAGTACGTGTTAAACTTTTCCGGGTCAATTTCATAGCCAGAAGCTATGGCTGCAAGAACTGTACTGAGGTGGAAGAGCAGATTTTCGTCGGGACCGGTGATACGAGCAGTTTTTTTTCTTGAGGTATTTCCATCGTTGCTTAACTAAGTCTTTAAAAAACTTTTGGTGGAAATCAATTTATATGCAGATATGAGTTGCAGAATCCATCACTAAAAAGTACTTTAAATTACACAAAAACTCGAAACTCAATCACAAACGGCATGGTTTACAACTGCACTGAGAGCGAGCGGTCGGCTACCTGAGTTCGACGCGTTAACTTTGCGCATTGTTATTGGAGGGAACGCTGCAGGCTGCACAATAGCAGATTCTAAACTTATTTCCGGTTGTAGGGTTCGTCCAAATGGGTAATAATATTTAAAAATCGGTTTGTTTTAACGTGGTTTTAACATTATGAGTTGGGCACTTTTGTCTCTCTAGTTTGATCAAATCGTATACTGTGCATCGTGAGGAAACCGGCGCGGCATGTCCTAGAACCAAAAATTCGAAAAACATATGACAGCTACCAACCCACACTGTGCCCGCGTGGTAGTTTACAGTCCACTCCCTCTCGAAGAGAGGAGGTCTGTGTCCCAGCAGTGGGAACATTATAGGCTGATATGCATCTCTGATCAGAGAAGAAGAGCACACAATGTAGGAGGCTTGTGGTCAGGAGTGGAGTGAAGCATGGCATCAATGATGATAGTTGAACAACGGGTAGTCCAATTCTATGCAGCTGTTCTGTCGAATTTGATTGGCCCTGCCCCCTGCCGACAGATAGGTCTGTTGATTCGTGATAAGGGCACATTACCAAATTGTATCCATACCCTACTGACTTCATTAGGTAAACAAAATATTGATCCGTCTATTTTTAGAACGATGCATAATATATTACACATAATTACAAACAATGGCGTAAGTAAACGCATTGCACACATAGTTCTATTCATTTTATTCATAGTTATATAATTTACAAAAGGATTCAACTGACGCAACCGCAATTTTCCCCACCTAGTAAATAAGGATAAATATTAATTAAACTAGATTTATTGTAACGCATGTTCTTCTATTTTCTTTATTTAATTATGATTTAAAAATCAATATCCGTGCGTTAGTCTCGCAAAAACTCGAAAATGGCTCGACTGATTCTGATGAAACTTTGGTAAGTTGTTGTGTGCGCACCGGAGAAGGTTCCTAACAAAAAAAAAAATTGCCGGGCATTAGCTAGTCTTTATATACATACAACAACCACTTCTGCTGTACGAGTGTATGTCACTGAACTCCTCCTAAACGGCTGGACCGATTTAGATGTTTTTTTGTGTGTGTTTTAGTGGGTCACTGATTCACAATTGGAACCGGTAGGTGGCGCTGTTCGGGCAGAAAAACGTCTATCAGGTCCGTGTAAATATAGAATTGCATTACCCTATAACTTGAGAGGAAACGTGCATAGTTAGTTACTTAGCCACTCATTTTATAAGGAAAATGAAAACTTGTATGACCAGTTATTTAGCTAGGATACTCAGGTACTCTTGCGTCTATATTTTTTGCTCTAATGTACGTCAATCTAGGCTTTAGAATGTTACTGAAGGTTAATTTAATTGAGAGTGCCTCTGCTGCCGCCGCCGCCGCCGCCGCCGGCACCCAAAAATAACGCCGTTGGGAACCGGCAGTCAGTAGGTACATTACTGCCGAAATTAAAAACATCGGCTGCCGGCGGCTCCGCGTTTAGTTAAACCCTTCCAGTATTCAGAACCCCAACTAACACTAACTAAAGTATTTTTTTCTATATATTCTGGTCGTTTTTGGCACTCGCCGGCCGCTGCCGCGGCACCTTTTTTGGAAGTTCCAAGACACCATGTTCGCGCTCGATTTCGACTTAGCTGCCATAGTATAAATTAAATAATACCCCAAAAGCTTTCACATGGTATAAGTTTCATTACTGTTGAGAGTCTACCTGAAAGAAAGAAAGAAAAGAAAGAAAAATAAGTTTATTTGTCACAGAAAAACGTGCATAAAAAAAAAGATAATAAGTTCGAGCAGAACAAGAATATAAAAACAATAGGTAGATTTAAATGCCTGCATACCTACCCTACCAATATACATACCTACCTACCCTATCTACCTTTTTTTTTTTTTTTTTTGTTTTCGGGGGGAAACCTTCAAAAGGCGCCCGGTCTTTGGGGATAAGACCGGGGAGTGTGGGATTCTTACCTCACTAAAACCACCCCGGTGGTCACCATCTACACATGGAAGGGGCACCGTTTCCTCTCAAAAGACCAGTCCGGAACCTCTTCTGTACAGCGCCTGTTAGGGCACATCTCTGGGGAGACTGTAAAGGGGTCTCCCCAAAACCTAACTGTGCAAGGCAGCACATGACCACTGTGCGCCATCTTCCCTGAGGTCACTTAGTGGGCGGACAGAGTCCCCACTCTGAGCGCCCGTGATCCCTAATTCCCGCCTGCCTTCAAGATTGCAGGCGGGGTTTCGGCGAGTTAGGTGTCGAGGCGGTTGCCTCCCCGACGCCTTCTCCTACGAGCGGGATCAGCCCTCTCACGATCCCGCTCGGCCGCCTCCTTCTGAACCATCACGGTCTCACAGAAGGCGGCCACTTCCTTCCAGTTCTCTGCCTCTGCCAGCATAGACCCAATTACTGCTGGCAGAGACAAATCTCGCCCGATCTTGGCGACCAGGACCCGTCTTTCAGCAGCCCACGCAGGGCACTCCTCGAGCGTGTGCTGTGCAGAATCTAAGCCGCCCCCGCAATGATGGCAATTTGCCGTGTCCTCTCGCCCAATTTTGTTCAGGTACTCACCGAAGCAACCATGCCCGGTCAGCACCTGAGTGAGCCTGTAAGAGATGCGCTCTCCTCTTTTCAGCCAGGCTTCGAAGTGCGGTAGGACGGCTTCGACAACGCGCTTACGCGAATATTGCGGCCGTTGCAGCCGCTCACGCCACCGCTCGAGCGCGTGTTGCCGTTCCTGCCGCCTCAGCCGTGCAACAGCGATTCCTGGCATGCCATTGCCACTTTGACGGATGACACGGATTCGGTTATAAACCCTCGCGTCCATATCCGCTAAGATGTCCAGCGGCGGAAAGAGAGTTGCCGCCTCAGAGGACACAGTCCGGTATCCTCGTGCGATACGAATAGCCATTTTCCGCTGCAGGCTGTTGATTTTAGTTCTACAGCGTCGGACGCCTGACAGCCTATTTGACCAAACAGGTGCGCCATAAAGGACCATCGATCGCACGACACCGGCGTAGAGGCGACGAACTTCTTCTCGACCTACCCTATCTACCTACATACCTACCTATCTCCCTACCCTATCTACTTACATACCTACCTACCCTAACCTAACCACATTTTTTTTTATGTTTTGTGTTTGAAAATCGTCATGGATATCCTCCGCCCTCTCATGGATGTGCTCCGCCCTCTCATGGACGTACTCTGCTTTCTCATCCCACCTAACCTAGGTTAGGTTAAGTGGGATGAGAGGGCAGCCTTATGGTAGCTTTATTTTTGAACCTTTTGGGGTTGAAACTAGGGCCGTGGGGTCCGAGTGCTCATTGAGTATTGCGGGACATCGCCTAGCGGTTGGTCGACTCTTCACGTGACCAGGGTGCTGGCCAATTTTTAGGTCAAAGAATCAGCATTGCCAGTCAACGTGGCAACGCTGTCAGCCTTTTCGGCAATTTTCCCACTGACAGCGATGCGGACGAATTTTTTTATGTCCAATGAGCTCTTCCTTTTTTTTTCTTCCTTTGTATAGGTACTTGTTGTATAATTAATAATATATATTTTAGTGTTATAATGAATGAAATAAATGTCCATTTAATATATTTTATTAAGGAAAAGACTAGGCAGATTGGTTAATTGGTTTTTTATTGTTTATTAATTAAAAAACAAAATATTAACAGAAACATCACAAAAACCTCAAAAGGTTTGTCCGGATGTTGATACACTACTACTTAATATTAATGTATAACTACTGCATAACGAAATATTATATAATTTATGGTTAAAACATTGTTTACTAAAACATTGTGAGGAGATCGCAATAATCACTAAAAAAGTACAAAACGTCTAACGGCGGCGGCGCGGGTCAGACAAGCCGTCGATGCTAATAATGACTAATAATGATGCATTTTCAAAGATCATCAAAGAATTATAAATTGTAGTTATTTTTGTAATTATTATTTGTTATTTCCAAAATTTTTTTTTTTTTTAAATTAAGTAATTGATTTATGTTTAATTTTATTTATAATATAAACCAACTTATTATAATTAAATATTTACACTACGTAGGTACTAAGACTAACTAACTATACAAATAAATAAATAAATTTAAAAAAACAGACGGGCACTTAGGCGTCGAAGTATTCGTCCGCATCGCTGTCATCCGGAAACGTGCCCAGAAGACCGGCAGTATTGCCACGTTGAATGGCAATGCTAATTCTTTGTCCAAAGGACGAGCCAGCCCTCTGCTCACGTGAAGTGTCGACCAGTCGGCGAGAAATTTCCTTAATAATAAGGACCTGCGCACTCGGGCCCCATGACCCGAGCGTTTCGACCCCAAACGGCTCAAAACTGTAGTTACCTATAAAGTTACAGTATTGCGCCGCTTGAGGGCCTCAGTAGCCGCAGCAGCCGCGCCAGCACAGCCCGCAGTGCTTGGAACATGAGATGGAGCAAGGGTGTCGACACAAGTTGCGTCCCACACCAGAGACCTATCCACCTTTCAAGCCAACAACGTGATGACTCATGCCGTCTGGTCTCTTCCCATCGTCACGTACCAAGCCGTTTGGGTCTAATACAGCTGGTACGCCGACGGTGACAAGGGCTCGACGAATAATATCGTTGATGCTGGCGTGCCGTCCAATGCGACCTGCGCTCCTGTAACAGGACAGGCCATGATGCCCGAAACTGTCTACAGCTTCGCCGCAGTGACACCGATGCGGAGCAACACAAGGAGCGCCCAAGCGGAGACACGTAGCGAGCCGGAACGATGAGTCATCCATCATGGTGCCTATGGTGGATGACGGGAGTGCCTGAAGCCACAGGCCTGACTCCCATTTACCCACAGCTAGCAGACGGCTCAACAGTATTAGGTGACGTGTTTACCAGGGTATTCCGTATAATACAGCAGAGCGGCACGACCTACCGTCCCTGGGAGGACGGGTTGTCAGGCAAATCCGTATTGGGACAAGCCATTTTCCAAGCGTTCAACGCATCGGTCAGACACGGTGCCTCAAAATCGACCAGTGAGGAAGATAAAATGTTCCTGGTTAATTAATCGGTAAAGTGGACCGGGGAGAGGAAGGCCGGTAAACTTATACTTGAAATTTTGCGGACACCAAGACCACCCAGGCGGATGGGAAGTGTGACTTGCTGCCACGCTCGGCCGTCCACCAGGGCCACATTTAGGATTGAGGTTAATGTATTTCTAATAATTTTGTCAACTTTTTCTAAAAGTTGTGAATGCTTCCACAGATGGGATGAACGAAGGCTATAAGTACGTGAATTTTGGTCCAAAGCAACAGTACCGAATGAGTGTGAAGGGTAACTACTGTCAAAGATCCACGAATGACAGCCGGGACTAACGGCTTAACGTGCTTTTCGAGGCACGGAGGAGTCTCGGTATGTGAAAATGGTCACCCATCCACTGACCTCTTTTATTGTCTACAACCATTATTCCTCAAGAGGCCTATCACAAAATTGCGTTTTGTTGCTACTTAATGCGATAAATCAGTTGGAACACCCGATTTATCGCATTAAGTAGCAATTTGGGAGCAGCCTCGGATCTAGGGGGGGGGGGAGGGGCAAACCGGGGCATGTGCCCCGGGCGTCACAGTTAGGGGGCGCCAAATTCAAGCGTGGCAGACAAGTTCACCACCCAGCGCACCGCAACTTTGCAACAAATGAGACGCGCAGCACTTATAATCTTTCTCTGAGAGTCTCTTTCACTGAGGAAATCCCTTGATTAACGTAGGTATAGGTCGTAGAAAGGTCCGAGCGGGGGCAGTGGAATTCTACCAGGAACTCTAAGAGCGCTTCTGTGGTCTATTTTTTAAGTTTTACGTTGCTTAGTGGGGGTGCTGGGCGTTCCGTGTAGACGCCTGTATGTGCAAAGGCGACACGACTTCCTTTAACTTTTACCACAGTTTTGGCTCCCCTGTTGCATTTGCGCATTTTCGAGCGATTTTGATTAAGTTTATAATTATGCCGAAATTTTCGAGCTCGCTGCGCTCGCTCTTGGAGCCTAGTAGCTCCTAAAGTAAAAGAAAATCTAACTCATCTCAGGCAAAGTGCTAAAATTTTCTACAACACTTTTTAAAAGATCTTATTTTAAACTTTTCATTTCATTTGCTATGTACAAATAGTTCTACCCACGAGCTCAAATAAATGACGTCGCTCATTTTTTTAAAAAATTGCTTCGGAATTTTGACTTTATATAAATAATTAAGAAAAAATTGCAAAAAGCGAGGCCACTATGAACTATACTAATAACTATTCTCCACCACTCAATCAGTCATAGTTGTCGAAGTCTTTCAGTTACTCTGAATCAGAACGCCAAAGTTGCAGATTTAACGCAATAAAATCACCGTCGAAATCAGTCGAAATATAATAGGGCTCTTATATAAAATTGTGTTTCTACGTTTATTAAAACAGTTGTCTACTCAGTGAGAAAAGATAAGAAAAACTAAGATTACCTTACCATTTATAGTGACCAAATTATGTGTTTTCTTTGATAAAAATACAAAATTTGGGGACATTGTAAGTATAGTGATAATAACCCCTGTATAAATAACCGCTGGCACAAATAATCGTTTGCATCTGATAAGGGGTTATCTCTTATTAGCTTGTGTGAGATGGCCAGTGCTGCTGAGTTTAGGGTTTAGTTATAGTAGGTCACAAGTGTCCAAAAATTAAAGTAGGCAATGTTATTACTTATCACCATTTACCTACACTTCACAATTCACATACACTTTCACCACCATTCACCTACAATTCAATACACATTCACCCCACACCCTTTGACTGCTTTTGTTTGTTACTTTTATTTTTCTTTTCATTTATTTAACTTTTTGTTTTGTTTAGTAGAAATACATGTTCCCTGCTTGTTAAATTGTATGAGGCCACTAAGTGGGGCCTGGTGACCTGTAACACAGGTTTTCCTAAACCTACATCAGGCACCAGCTCTCACAATGTGCATTCATATTAGTCAAAACTGTTAAGTGCTACAAAACCATTGTGAGAGAAAATAAATATATTTTATTATTATTATTTATTATTGGGCATCGGATGTCATTTGTAGTTTTTTTGAAGTGTAACAATCTTCTTTAGCGGCGTAGTGCACTTTTTTGGGATGGGTAAAAAATGTTAAACTCGCGTCAGAACATGTGCCTGATCGAAAATTCGTAAGACGTTCAAGTTTTTGTTGACACCGCACTCTGTTTTATTTTTTTGGATTTTTTTAATGGTGTTACAGCTTTCGTTCTTCTACTGACATACAGCAAGCCACATAAATTCCTGACATTTTCGTTAGATGGCGTTGCTTAGTTTTCACTTCAATCAGCAGTTCCAGACTGCCTCGTTTTTTCAAATTAAGGTGCAATCAATCAGCAATAAAAAAAAAATAAAAAAAATTGTTTCATTTTGTCCACAGTGTCTGTGTACGCAATGAAACACCACAAATTCAACAATGAAACATAATAATTAGTAGTGTCTATAACTGTATCATATTTTGTGTCGTTATGAAAAAAAATACTTGAGATTAATCAAAAAAGGTTTTATTCTTAATTTTA
The DNA here is from genome assembly GCA_948150665.1 of Conistra vaccinii. Taxonomy (NCBI): domain Eukaryota; kingdom Metazoa; phylum Arthropoda; class Insecta; order Lepidoptera; family Noctuidae; genus Conistra; species Conistra vaccinii. Next base: position 4,097,936 of record OX411331.1, on the reverse strand, counting down.
CTTTAATCAAACTCTTCAGGTTATAATTAAATAGTATAATAGTAATACTTCAGGTTTCTTCATTCTGGATGCCTTGATTTGTAAGACCGAAGCCATTCAATACCTGCCATTTGATCTTTTCCGCAACTAGCAGATGTACGCATCCTTTGGACTGTTATGAATAATACGACATGAAATGTTATCCTTACTAATATTATAAATTCGAAAGTAACTCTGTCTGTCTGTCTGTATGTTACCTTTTCACGGCTAAACCACTGAACCGATTTCGATAAAATTTGGCAAGGAGAAACATGACATCCTGTAGAAGGACATAGGGTACTTTTTATCACAAAATTATCACGGGATCGAGACTTATGCGGGTGAAACCGCGGGGCGCAGCTAGTGAATAATAAATTTCTAGCCCCAAAAAATATTAATTTGCACGGTTTAAGTACATGATTTTATATGTTACGCAATGAACCAAGATAGTATACAATAAAACACTAATCATTGTGCAACTGTTTCATTGCTTGACTATTATTTCATATTTCAGCCAATTTACACAAATGAATTATATTAAAACCTTAGAATAATTTAGTAACCTTAGTTATTATTCTAAGATTAAAACCTTCCTCCTGAATCACTCCGTCCATTGGGGAAAACCGTATGAAAATCCGTTCGGTATTTTTTGAGTTTATCGCGTTCAGATAGACCATAGATATCCAATATCCGTGAGACAGACAGACGCGGCAGGGGACTTTTTTTATAGTAGGTATGTTAGTGATAGAGGTTAGTGAAGTGATGTAGAGATAGTGATAACAAAAATTTATATGTTTAGGTTAAGCTATCTCTAGGCCTGTGTGTGTCGCCTGAAATAAATGGTTTGATGCCAGTGACCTTGAGTTAACTTGCGTGTTCCATACTGCAATGAGCTCAGGCAACGTGTCGTGCATCCAGCACTGTCCCAAATTATTAATATTATACATAAAACAAAAGGTATTTTATTAAAACACGTATAATAAAAAATCAATATAATTAAATATTAAAATAATGAAATTATTTTTTAAATGGTGATGGTTACAGAAAAATACGCTTGATAGATTTTGCGCGATTATCAGTTTTTTACCCGCATTAGACATAACTTGAAGAAGAAGAGCAGTGGTGGCCCAGTGGTAACGGCCCCGACTTACGAGTTGTAGGTCGTAGGTTCGAACCCAAGCAGGCGCTTTACTTTGTGTAAATAATTTCATCACCACTGCTCTCAAAACGGTGAAGGAAAACATCGTGAGGAAACCGGCATGTCTTAGAACCAAAAAATTCGTGAGACATGTGACATCTACCAACGCACTGAGCCCGCGTGGTAGATTACAGCCCACTCCCTCTCACAGAGAGGAGGCCTGTGTCCCAGCAGTGGGAACATTAATAGGCTGATGATGATGAGACATAACTTTACAGATTAATTTCACTATGTAATATAAACATAATCTAAAATATTCAAATACTTATAAAGTTATTATAAAAAAATGCTCATATTTAACATATATTTTTTCCACAACAATAACACTACTTGTTTAGACGTGATCAGTATAAAATCATAAAAAGTCAGTTATCGTCCGATTGACCGTAAGGCTGCCTGTCCACTGGAGCGGAGAGGAGAAAAGAGGAGCGGAGATGTGTCAATATTAACTAATAGAATCTTGACTTCGCCCCTGAGTTCAGATCAGTGATCCTGAGTCAAGATTCTATTGGTTAATATTGGCACATCTCCGCTCCTCTTTTCTCCTCTCCGCTCCAGTGGACAGGCAGCCTTACAATGGACATCAGGTGGGCATAACAATCTCGTTAATGACAGCTGAAGGTTTCGAACGCTTGAAAAATGTCGGTTTTCGCCACTGATAGTTGGACTGAATTTAAAATCAGAAAAGATCCAAATAAATAGTTTCAGCACATTTAGAACATTAATGAATGCAACAGACAACCCTCTGAAAAGCCTATATTTTGGTTTTTAAATATACTTTTACTTTTCTTACAGCCCATTAATATTGCACGACTCGTAATGCGAAGCATTAGAGTGTGCTCTACGATCGAAAAATATTTTTTGCCCCATTTCTGCAACTGTTTTTATTGTTACACTCCTGCTAGTACACAGAACCTACTTAATTTATGTACCATTGTATAGATGATTAAATGGAGATTAATACTGTGTTTTTACCAATTGATTTAATGCAGCAGAAATGAAAAAAGCATCAAAATAGTTGAAAAAAAATTCCTGTCCGTCAATTTATGAAACTTGAAAACATTGTAGCTTGCGATAAAATCAATTAATTGAGTCAATTTTTTTTTTAATACATTCGTTTCGGCCATAGAAGGAACCCTATTGAAAATGGCTCTTTTATTCAAAGTAGTTTAATTATAATTAATAAAATACTAACTAAAATATAATATCTTTATCTAAATATTTCCAATCTTGACTTAACGTGTTGCCTAGCAACCCACAACGTATATATCTAAATAAATAGTCTTCGACATTACGTAAGGATTGCGAGGTTAGAAATTTACTCATATTGATGGGTAAAACAGCAGTCAAAATATACTTCATGAAAAGTGATAAATTGTAATGTTTTGAATTTCTTTTTCGTTTATGAATGTGTGTTATGACTAGATGAGTAGAACAGGGCACATTTATTTAAGGGTCTATATTCTTGATTCAGTTCTTTATTTCAGTCAATAGTTGGTGAGATATGCTATACATCATCATCATCAATATTACAAAGAGGTAGAGAGATTACAAGGAGGTTTTTTTTGCTTGTTTGTAAGTTTGTGTGTAGAGTAATCTCCAGAGGAGGTCGTGACCAAGTAATAACATGCCGCACGGGTCGATCCATCAGGTTAAGCTACGCTTGCCGGGGTTGGTCCGTAGATGGGTGACCATCTTAATTCACATACCAAGCCTCCTCCGTGCCTCGGAAAGCACGTTAAGCCGTTGGTCCCGGCTGTCATTCGTGGATCTTAGACAGTCGTTACGAGACGTCGTCAGAAGCCCGAAAGTCTGACACCAGTCTTACCAAGGGGTATCGTAATACCCAGTTACTGGGTAGTGGAGGTCAGATAGGCAGTCAGTCGTTCCATGTAAAATACTGGTGTTCAGCTGCATCCGGTTAAACTGGAAGCTGACCCTAACATAGTTGAGAAAATGCTAGGCAGATAATGATGAGTTGGTGCGATATGCGCTACTAAAGTCGCAAAAAATGTGCCCTCGTGTAATTTTTACGGTAGAAAACCCAGAAAAAATTAAGTTGGTAGAAATTATCGGATATTTTCAGTTACAACCGCAGAAAAAACTTTTTCTTTCAGTTTCCTTCATTAGTAAAATAAAATTTTGAAAAAAATACAAAAAAATTGTTCTGTACTTATACTCGTACTTCTATGCTAATTAGGATCGCAGTAAGGAAGGATTTTTTGGAAAATTGAGTTATTGCACGACTCGTAATGCGAAGCATTAGAGTGTGCTCTACGATCGAAAAATATTTTTTGCCCCATTTCTACAACTGTTTTTATTGTTACACTCCTGCTAGTACACAGAACCTACTTAATTTATATACCATTGTATAGATGATTAAATAAAGATTAATACTGTACTTTTTACCAATTGATTTAATGCAGCAGAAATGAAAAAAACATCAAAACATTTGAAAACAAAATCCTGTCCGTCAATTTATGAAGCTTGAAAACATTGTAGCTTGCGATAAAATCAATTCAAACTCAAACTCAAACTCAAAGCATTTATTTCAAATAAACCAATTACAGGCACTTTTGAATTGTCAAGGGGTCGGTCAGTCAGAAAAGATGAAGCTAGATGCCCATTCCAAAGCGTAGTAGGTACCTATGGAGAAGAACGGGCAAGAAACTCCACGGACACTCTTTTAAATAAAAATTTGGTTACAAAATATTGGTTACATCATTCATGTTGAACTTATACATGTGAGAACGATGCAAAACGTTAAAAGCGTCCGTAATAAAAGATAAAAACAAAAATAAAACAATTAAAAAATTAAATCAAATTAAAATAAGCCATGGCAGCTATGAGATGACCAGTCACAACTGACGGCGCCCGTTCACGAACATGACGCATGGATTAGCACCATTCAGCTCAACCATTTTGAAGGGAGCTAAATGATCCACCACACACGCCACCGTCAGCGTGACATTAGAGTGAGCATGACATACTCTCAGCCGCCAGGGCACATTCAAGTCAATGAAAGACATACCCAGTACCTAAATGGTAGCTTTATAGTCTGTACATAGTACTCACACATGTGCTATGCAATTATACAATGAATTAATTGAATCAATTTTTTTTCAATACATTGGTTTCGGCCATAGAAGGAACCCTATTGAAAATGGCTCTTTTATTCAAGGTAGTTTAATTATAATTAATAAAATACTAACTAAAATATAATATCTTTGATTTTATAAATTATATGCGAGAACGATGTAAGAAAAAATTATACGTTAAAAACGTTCAGAGTGCAGCAAAAACAAAGAAACAAAAAGAAAACAATTTAACTAAATATTTCCAACCTTGACTTAACGTGTTGCCTAGCAACCCACAACGTAAATATCTAAATAAATAGTTTTTGACATTACGTAAGGATTGCGAGGTTAGAAATTTACCCATACTGATGGGTAAAACAGCAGTCAAAACATACTTCATGAAAAGTGATAAATTGTTAATTTTTGTTAGAAACTATGTTTTGAATTTCTTTTTCGTTTATGAATGTGTGATACGAGGCGTGCACTTTTGGAATTTCCAAACTATTTCCAGATTACTCCTTAGTGCAATTCTAAGCGCGGCAGTACCTATAAGTAACTCAATTTTCCAAAAACCCTTTCTACTGTGTTTCTAATTAATAATGGTCTTAAAATAACATGGTAAATCTCCCAATATTGTGCATACAAATTTACATAATTATGCAGTTGGAATTAATGGGAGAATATATTTTTTAACTACAGGGAAATTCATCCCAATTACGGAACCCATTCATTGTGCGTGGTCCGACACGAACTTGGCCGGTTTTTCTTTGTTTCTTACTCTTTGCTTTCAACATACCTAGTAAAGTCGACGACATTCTGGTATCTATAGATCCGCAATGTCAATTTAACACTCGTTCATTTACTCTTTGACTTTGCAGTTGGCAATCTAAAATGTGACCTTGTACCTACATCGACTCATAGTCAAATAAATAAAGTCTGACTCAGTCTATATGTGTGACGATATGTGGATATATTGTGACGAGACTTGTATATTTTGTATGTATACATACACACTAAACTAAATTCATTTATTTCAGACTTCATTTTATAAGAAAATGATTTTGTAGCGAAATAAAAATGAAAATCCACCACTTTAACACATTATAATAAAATTAAATAACTTATTACTTACAGTCTTATTTATAAACGCGTCTAAAATTTTAATCAATTACTAAGCAATTGATTAGCAAAATTCTTATTCATAAACGCTATTTAGCGCTAAGAGGTCGCTAAGCAATTGATTAGCTGTCAAAATTAAACACCACCGGTCCACTGCTAAGAGGATGCTAAGAGGCAAGATGGCGGATTTTATTTGAATCAGCTGATCGATTCAATGGGATATTGTGTGCTTCGAGGTAATTTTGTTCCTAATATCGAGTTGTGCCTTAGTAAATATGGATTTCGACAATCATTTACGGGAATTCAGAATGACCTACTTACTAGAATTAAATAATTTTGAAATACCGGCGCGAAGTAGACGGAGGAAGACCTACAAAGCTCATTTATAGCCGCTAAGAGAGTCTAATAATTACCTATTAGATAATATTCTTCTTTCGAAGTCCACATGATACAAGGATTTATAGGGAAAGCTCAATCAGGAGGAGGCTCAGTAGGTGCTCAGGTGGTTTGAGGAGAATGAGTTCGTGAGGAAGCTCATCGGAGATAGTGATTGTGAACCAATGTGTTTTCCCATGTGCCCCTCATCTTATGGCGCTAGCTCTAAGGCCCAGAACTAAAGAAAAGCCACGTTGTGGCAGTCGCACACATATAAGAAGAGAATTTTATAAAAAATAATTTATTTTGATACATAATAAAGCTACATTTTTGTTATGAATTCATTATTTTTTATTTCCAATATTCTTTCTCAAAAGACATGGGTGCCTTTCTTTTCTCATGCCACTCGTATTCCTCATCTTTTACACGTAGCATGGTCTCCTCCCTCATCTTTACGAGGTTGAATAGTATTTGTGCTAGGCGCTAGTGGCTTTCATAGCAACAGTTAATCTTGAACCTGTAAATAAGTACATAATTAAGAACTGTTTTAAAAGATACTGAAACCCTGGTGCAAAAGCAATAGGAAGAAATATAAAGCAGACAAAAGTATCTGCATTTCTAAAACAGTGTAATCGTGTTATCAAGCTTAAAGGACATGAAAATACATATCTTCTGCTTTAACATTCATTTGGTCAGACTACATTGGTTTAAAGTAAGTAGATATAATTATTAAATAAAATTCAGCGATAAATACCTTTTCCTGTTTACTCCAATTTATTGGAGCTTATTATTTCCATTGCTAACATCGCAAACACAATGAAATAAACATAATTAAATGATTTTATTCTTTCTAATTCAAATCCAATGAAATTGTTGACTTTTGTTTGTCAAAGTCACGACAGATACAGTACGACACAACTTAGATGTAGCATCGGCAAAATTCGAAAAACCGATCACCATCCGAACTGAGTGCGCCTTCAAAATCACCAATCTTTATTACTGCTTCAGGTGAAAATGATCTTTCGAAAACGCAATAACTTGTAAAGTCTCATAGCCAAATACATTCGTAAAATTGAAATGAATGAAAGAAAATTTTCAAATCTATGCTACATCTAAGTTGTGTCGTACTGTACAAAAATCGTGGTTTTGACAACTTTATTCTTAAAATTCTGTTTTTTAGACTAATTTGATTATAACCTGTGCCGAACGCATAATTTCACCTGTATTCCGTTTCGCAACTAATCACTTGCTAATTAGCGTTTATAAATAAAGAAAATTTAAGCATTCATTAAGAGCTAACCAATTGCTTAGCTAAGCAGTTGCTAATCAGTGATTAGCGAGATTTTTATAAATAAGGCTGTTAAAGAATCGCATTAAAAAAGAATATGCCAAAATTTATTATCATTGAGTTTGAGTTTGATGAATTTTGTTTTGAAATCATCATAGTCTCTATTACAATAATATTAAAAACTTAAGATAGATAAAGATATATTTATGGCATAACTGTGTACAGTTCTTATATTACACGTAAACAAATGTTTAGGCTCAACAGCCTACAGGTCGGATGTGCAATAGTAGATATTCAATACAAATTTTATTAAATAAATTGCAAATAGATTAATAATATAATCCACTCTCTTTTAATAGCGTCTAAAAATAGTCATATTTAGTTGGATAATCAAAATGTTTAGGTGAAAAACATCAAATTCAAAATAGCAAAATTGCAATTTTCACTAAACTAATAACTCAGTGCCATCTTAGTGCTGTCAAAATAAATTATCACTGTAGTCTATTCGTTTAGACGAAATATACAGCACTCACAAATAACGTGGCTTTCTAGGTATTGGTTTGTCTATGCTCTAATTAATAAATATGAATAAAAAAATAAAAAACTCGCGGCATATTCATTGCGGTAAATACTGTATGCAGTACCTATGATGTCAATAACTTCCTTCAGGATAATTTTCATTACACTTCTGATTCGCTGTCGTTTACCGGCAAAACTCTTCTTTGTTTATTTCTATGCTTGTGCTTGTGTACAATAACAACAAGAGAACATTTTGTTTTTCGGTATCGCGGACTCGCGGCACGCCACTCTTGGTAATTCTGTAGAGACGCGACGCCCGCACGCCCGCCAGCCAGTTAGTCCCGAGAGCGTCCCTGAGACAGTCGCCGTCTTGCAATTATTTCGAATAATTGCATTGCATTTTTATTTTTAAATAAATAAATAAATAGTGCTTGTTTTTCCTACAATCAGCATAAAAAGTGAGTACCAGTGTTTATTTATATTTTTTTTATTTAGAAGTAGATTTTTTTTTCTGAAATTTTTTTTTCTTCATAGTTTCTTATTCACGTACTTAAGAATCTTTTTAGGTACCTAGTTTAGTAGTAATTTTTACAGTTAAATATTAAAAAGTGGATTGATATCATGCGCATCCTAATTTTAGAGGGACGCCATTTTTCTTTTCGTGCGGAAGTGGCAGTTATCCGCCATTTTGTGAATTTTTGAATACTCGCACACCGGTTTATAATATTTTTGTTAAAAGCGATTGTTTTTGCACCGTTAGGAAGATGAGAAGAATACCTAGCATTGTAATTTAAATAATTTAAAAATATTTATTGTTTTTGTAGTGCACAACTTAATTTTAAAAAGTAGTTTTGTAAAATAATAATGACGTCGTATCTGTTACAAAAAAACTTTCATGTTTTGTAAATTACCTTTTCCGTACCATTGTTTCGGTGCAATACAATATTACCTTAGATTTTTCTACTACCTACTTGGAAATAAAAAAATTGGGCAAAAGGTAAAATGATGAACTCAATTAAATACGTTTTCAACTTATTTTACACTCATATCCGTCGATTAAAAAGTAGTTTAATTTTAAGTTAAGCACGCCTTAGTTGAACTCTTTGTAATTATGCTGTATTTTGTCTTCATAATGAATAATAATGCCTCGTATGCCGATGTTAAGCAGCTTGGATAGAAGGGTGGGAACAGAGACCGTGTCAAAAGCTTTTGTTAAGTCAAGGAATGGGCATGGCACTCAGGCATTTATGTTGCGTATATAATTTCCTGGCTACAAGTTTAATGAGTTTGATAGAAGCCTGGATCTAGTTCGCGCATCATTTGACCTCATTGCACCTGGGACCTCGGCAGATCTCTGATTTAGACACGTCACGCTATCAGTACCTACCTATAACAAGTGTTTATTTTTAAATATGATAATATGAATTATTTCACGCACGGCTACGCGTGTTTGAGTAAAACACATTGTGCGAATTCTCAAATTGACCGAGACAAAATTACAATGAAACTATAAACTTGTTAGGTACCTAAGAAGTGCAAATCGTGTATAAGTAACCATTTTTTTTTTTTAATAAACTGTTTATTTCAATAAATCAACACTAATTTGGACCAAATAAATTGCACTGCTCTCAAAACGGTGAAGGAAAACATCGTGAGGAAACCGGCATGTCTTAGAACCAAAAATTCGAAGACATGTGACATCTACCAACCCGCACTGGGCCCGCGTGGTAGATTACGGCCCACTCCCTCTCACAGAGAGGAGGCCTGTGTCCCAGCAGTGGGAACATTAATAGGCTGATGATGTGATGTGATGTGAAATTGCATTTGTCTGCCTTTTAAACTGATATACTTGTATAGTTATCTACCCTAAATCGGAAACGGAAACGCCTGCTTTACGGTCGCAAACCGCGTCCTCGCCAGAACAGAGGTGATCTTGGTTGGCGACCGGCAAAGTTGTTCAACGTTTGGTCGTAAACCATCATCTACACGGTTGTAAACCACCAAGGTTACCTCTGTCGATACGCTGTTGGCAACCGTGTAGCAAGCGTTTTAATCACCTAGCGGTCAAAGAACAATTAAACAAAAATGTAGAATAGTTAATAAATACACGACATTTCTAATTAACTCGAACTGGACAAGTATTTTTGTCATTAACAAACAGGTTTATAATACGTCTGTATACATATTACAGGGAAGTACATAAACTTGAAGTGTTTTTCAATGGTAAATAGAATAGAATACTATTTATTACTAGCTTTTTCCCGCGTAGTTTTCCGCAAATATACCACGGGAACGGGTAGTAGATAACTACCGGGATTAAAAGTACCTACTCTTGTGTTAATCCAGGTTATAATCTATCTGTGTGCCAAATTTCATCCAAATCCGTTCAGCCGCTTTTGCGCCAACCCTGAACAGACAAACGGAAAAAATTCAGATGTAGGGACACCATACCTATAAGTTAATAAAGAATTTAAATGTAGAAATATAGTGTACACTTAATCACTTCTAATAATAAACGACGGTGATAAATAAACACTTATTTACGCATTTCATTTGCAGTGCACGTAAATTAACAAAATAAATTGCTTAAAGCAAATATGATGGAAATAACAATTTTAGTATGGGAAGTTATAAGTTCAATTAAAACTATCAGAATAAAAAACACAAACCACGAAATTAAAAGAAAAACTTAAGTTCCAGAATATTTCGAAACTTTTTGTTCTTTTGTCCGACAAAATCAGTAAATATGACAGTGTGCGGCGCCGCGCGGACGGCTCGTGTAGACCGTGCTAAGTCAAGGTTATCGTAAAAAAAACGGGAGCGGGTGGGCGGTCAATTTTGGGTGATTTTGGGACACGTTTACAGACCAATAACTATCGGGCTTCGAATGTTCGAATAAGTTTTGTGCGACTATGAATTGAAATGAAATTCTTGAAAGTAGGAATACATCTATTTTCCATTTATCATAACATTAGACAGATCTATCGCCCTTTCGTTATAAACGTTATACTAAACTCTGCTATTTCACGATAAATATCTATTTAACAATTACATAAAAAATAACTCTAAAGTGCAGTAATTTCAACAATATTACACAATAACTGTCGTTATTTTGCTGTTATTTGTCTAATGGAGTAGGTTGACTAAAGAAAATGTTAGTTGGGCCATCCGGAATATTCCATAAAAAACGAAAAACGAAAACTTAGATAGCCGTCATTCCACCTCATGCTAAAGACTGATACAATATGACAGCTCCCTTCAACTAAGTTATCACGTTGAGATTTTTACAGGTTAAGTTAGGATGTTAACTACCATGTTATGCTTTTGTTTCGTTCATACTGATCCGTTTGACAGAACTAGTACAAGTAAATATTATTTCCGATACGCCGCATAATTGCATAGCACATTTTCAACTATTATCCGAGAGTTTTGAAGAATATTGCTAATCCATTCCTTTTTAGGTTAGGAAAATCTGCTCAACAATGTAAATAACGCAATGAACGAGAGTGATCTGTCAAATTGAAGCCCATTGTGATCAATTGTCATTTTATGTGGGTTTCGTAATTACGTAACCCACATAAAACAATATTGATCACAATGGCCCCAATACCAAAAGCTATAAATAATAGCTTAACAATTAAGTCACGGAAGCATTCACACAGTGAAATAAATTCGTTTCGTAGTTATGTCGGTAACACATTTATCATTTTGATCTATGACAAGTCTTTTGTTTGCAAAGGTTCTTTTTGTTTAAGCTGTAGAAAAAATACCACTGTGTGAGCTTAGCGTTTGAAATGCCAACGCAAAAAAATGCAGACGGTATAAAAAAAAGGCGTGTATTGTGTGAGCCCTCGTACCCAGCGGGCGATTTTTTTTGCGCATTGGATTTTCGAAGCACTGCTTAGTGCTGAGAGTGTATGTTGGATTTTCTATGCTCGGCTCAATACTGAAAGTTGATATTCCAGTTCGCTATAAAAAATTAAGGCGTTACTCCGAGCAAAACCTTGCTATACTGCGTATTTCTTCGAAAATCATATTATTTTGGGATTATAATATAATAATATAAATTATTTGAAATGTGCTAATTACGCCCCTTTCATTTGATGCTACCCAACATCACTATCACTACATATTATACTATAAAACAAAGTCGCTTCCCGCTGTCTGTCCCATCTGTACGTTGCATAGTTTTAATGATCTAAGCATACATAATGCAGATCTTTAAAACTACACAACAGATTTTGATGCGGTTTTTTTTAATAGATAGTGATTCAAGAGGAAGATTTATAAATGTATAAACCTAGTACATATACCACAACACCAACCTAGTACAACCCATTATATATATAGTAAACTCGGGCGAAGCCGCCGCCGGCGGTGGTAATGTTTCATGTCTTTGTCCTCTAGAGGGCGCCATATTCAATTTAATGTGACATCACATAGCCAGCAGATGATCAAGACGCTTCCAACGACACCTCATCCTCCTCGTCAAATTATGATAAGTAGTTTAGAGGTTATGATCCCACAGATGAAGAACATACATACCTACATTTATACATACCGGTCAAAATCATAACCCTCCTTTTGCTTCGCCGTAGTCGGGTAAAAAACAAACTTACTTATGCCCGGTTCCTCTATTTTACGAAACGTTATTGTACAGACGTCAGCACATCGAGTTACTACAATCTGTCAAATTTCTTTAATATATTTTCAACTTTATCGCTAAAGAATAAGGTTCAATGTTGATTGGGAAAATTCGACAGATTGGAGTAGGTTGATGTGCTGGCGTCTGTACATCAGTAACCAATCGTTTTTGGGTCACGCACGAATAACGAGCCGCTAAAGATATTCCTAAAAGTTTCTGGTTTAGAATCGATTATGTAGGCCCATTGGGCGCTTCAGAGAAAAATCTTCTATACATAATATAAAATAGTAACGAAGATTTTTTTGTCTGTTTGTCTGGATGTAAGTTCCGGATAAGAGCTAAAACAGCTAAACGGATTTGGATGAAATTTGGCACACAGGTAGTTTATAACCTGGATTAACACAAAGGTTACTTTTAACCCTGGTAGTAAGTTCCCGTGTGATAATTTCCGGCATTCACGCGGACGAAAGCCGCGGGTAAAGGTTAGTGATACATAAATTCCATTAGCCCCTCCATTACTCTAATTTATATGTATATATACCTAGCTAAATATGTATAGTAGATACATAAATGACGTCACCTCGCAGACGCCAGGCCGCTAGCCCGATTCATTGTTTACCTACTCACAGTCACTGTCGTCAAGCAATACGAGCTATATTTATTTTACGAGTTTATCACTCTTTAAGGTGAACGCACACTTATTCAAGCCGCGTCGAACCAATCGATTTCAACGAGAACGCTAGATCGGTTTTCCAGATTCGGACGATTCGACGCGAACAGGTTTCATAGAATTTCAAATAAAGAATTCAAAAATTCGTTTCGTTCAGTTCGTTCGACGCGTACGGCTCGGATAAGTGTGCGTTCACCTTTAATCAACCATGAAGTTAATCGATTATTATGGTATATTTATCATTTTTCGTTTTCATTATCTATCTGGTCTATGATTATTGCTATATAGGACGTGTCCGAAATTCTTAACGAGAAAAAGATGAGACATTTAATATATTATTTTTCGGTATTTTTATAACAAAAATATGTCGTGAATTGGTGATATCCCAGTGATCTCATGCAGTTGTGAATTCAAATCCGGGCAAGTACCGATGTGACTTTTTCAATTCATATGTACTTTCTGAGTTTATCCTGGGACATTACTGACATTAGTGAAGGAAAACATCGTGAAGGGACCTAAACTTATAGGTCTGAAATCGCCAACCTGCCTTGAGCAAGCGTGGCGCTTTTAAAACCTAGGACGTTACTTAAAAACTATCCAGGACATCCCAAAAAGCAGGACATGTCCTGGGAAAACAGGACGGTTGGCAACCCTACCATAAGGCATTGTTTCTAACATATTCGGTTTATTAATTGTCATGTTTGACGGTTATCGAAACCAAGAGTACCTAACCAAGCCAATATCTATCTAATTATTGAATTTATTGCTGGGTGTTTTTTCCTGTTCAGAATCAATTCAAATTGAAAATCATAAAGCAAATTAAAACCACAATAATGCATAAGTAAGTTTGTGTTATTAGCTTCCATGAACAGCATTCTTGTGGCCTGGGATACTGCCTAATTAATGTGATATTGTCTCATAATAATTAAGTAAGTAATTGATTTATAATGTTTCTAATTTTCGGGAATTACAAATACGGATTTTTTTATACTCGCTCCGTCACTATTTTTTCTGTTATTTTTATTCATAAGATTATTTTGTACTTACTTAGGTGTCTATAATAAAAACGTTCCATTTTTTTTGGGATCTTCAGACTATATTAAGTAATGCATTATTAATACACAATCTTTTACCCGCGGCTTCGCCCGCCTGGAGGTAGACAGTGTCTACCAGTGTCACTGTAGACACGCACAGTTCGGCTCTTCTCGGTAAAGCTCTTAAAGCTCTGCCCTTCTTTGTCGGGCCGCGGGCGACCGCCCTCGTCGCGTCGCATCACGTCGCTCGCCCGCGCTTACTACGTTTTCGCTTAGCATTTGTTCAGACTTTTTTATTTTTGCTTTGCTCCTAAGAATCAGAGCGTGATGTTACCTAGCCTATAACCTTCCTCAAGAATTCAGCTATCCAATGTAAAAAGAATTTTTCAAATCCGGTACACACGGTTACACATCAAGCTATACATTTCCAGTTTATGCTGATCTCGCAAGGATTTATACTACATAATACTGAAAATGTATAGCTTGATGTGTAGCCGTGTGTACAGCCGGCAGCCCGGAACTTGAGGCGAGTCGCTGCGCAGTAAATATGTCATTGTGTCAGCGGGGGTGATGGGTGGGGTACTGCGCAGCGATTGGCTTACTTCCGGGCCACCATTAAGTTTTAATCGAACTATAGTTCCAGAGATTACCCTCTCCTACTTACAAACAAACAAATTTTACCTATTTATAATATTAGTATAGATAATGTTATAGATTTCGATTACAGTATAAATAGACATAGGTGTAATAAAGAAGGCTCTTATACATATAATATAAATATCTGTGCGAGGTGCCGTCAATTAAGACCACATGTTGAAATTGTGCTAGCACGCAATCACACGCGCGTTTTCCTGTTATTATTTCAATTAATTTAATGTATTTTGCATTATTAATAATAACAAAGTAATTTATTACCAACTAGCTTCCGTTAGCGGCTCCGCCCGCGTTATGTCTTTATAAATTATAGCCATGTTGTGTGATAATATAGCATTCTACTGGCGAAATAAATAATAAATAATACATTTATTTAGTTAACTTTACAAACTTCTACAATATTTAAAAAATCATAATTATAATATATACATACCTATATTTAAAATCATTCATATACTCAATAATTATAAATAATTTTTAAAAGATCGGTTTGTCTAGTCTTATAATTTATTAATTACAAACATAAATAAATCTTTTCTGTTTGTAATACTTACATAGGTACTAGTTTAAATCTGACAGTTATTAAATATATTATATTCCTTCCTACGCAAAATATGGTTTATAAATTGGGTTTTACTACGATAAAAATAATTGAAAATAGTGACCGGAAGACAGCATCCTGTATCCTGTATACCTAAGCTATCATATCTTGTTGGAATGTTTGAAACACGATAAGTAAATAATTCTAATGACCTCAGATCCGCTCAGAAAACGTCGATTCCTACAATTGGTCCCGTTACCGATGATGTCATGTTTTGTGGAACGTAGAACGCTTACCTGTATAACCAATACAATCATATATACAATTTCCTTCCCTCTATGTTCCAATGCAGTTTTCCTGATCACGAAATAGACACTAATTGTTAAACAACCATTCTTCTGCCCTTATCCCAATTTTATTTGGGGTCGGCGCAACATGTCCCTTTTTCCCATACTTCTCTATTAGTCGTCATCTCAGTAGTCACCCCCTTTCTAGCCATATCATCTTTCACACAGTCCATCCATCGTTTCTTTGGTCGTCCCCTACTCTTATAGCCATCGACATTCTTATTCAAAACTTTCTTCACGACATTTTCCTCATTCCTCCGCATCACATGCCCATACCATGACAACCGATTTCCGCACAACTTTTCGGTCACCGGTGCCACTTTCAGACTTCCTCTTATGTACTCATTTCTTACTCTATCCATTCGTGTACCACACATCCCTCTTAGCATTCTCATCTCAGCTGCATGCAATTGCCTAATTGTTAAACAATGGCCATTAAAAATGTTAATCATAAAGTAGGTACCTATTTTCAATGTGCACCTATCACCGAAATGATCTTTAGCAATATTTTGTGTAAGTATATGTATTTGTAATCAGGTTCTCAAAACCGACTCAAACCATTTTGATCAAAGTTGCAATATACGGGGCGAAAAACGATCTTGCTAGGTCTTAAAATATCTGAGAAAATTAGTTTTTTCCGTATTTTCACCCGAGCAGAGCTCGGTCGCCCAAAGTTTAGAACAAGATGGCTACCTGAGAACAATGACATGGCAGCATGGAATTAATATGTGCTATACATGAAATTAGTATGAACTAACTTCACCAAAGCAGAGAACAGAGGAAGAGAGGTATGAGGAACAGGGTGTAAAGTTCACTCATCCACCATAGAAAAGGGAGGATCCTCCAACCAGACGGGTTGTTATGTCTGGCGAGCAACTGCCCATATGTTGATTTCGGATAGTCTTATCTATGTTTTTCGCTCGGTAAACTCTAACTGCGCGATGCAGGAATTGAGTGACGTCATGTCTTCGTTGCGTAGTTCGTATGTGGCGGTGTAACCACTACAGGTCGCCCAGTACTAAGTATTGTATTAAGTATTTCTGATAGTTTTTCCCGCTTGTTACATGGGATGGGACTTAAACATATCTGGCGAAATGTGAGTGTACTAAAAGATATACAACCTAACCTAACCTAACCCTTCAGGATTACAGACGTGAAATACTGATATTCAGCTGCATCCGGTTAGACTGGAAGCAGACCCCAACATAATTAGGAAAAGGCTAGGCAGATTGACTTACTAAGAATAGTATAATAGGTAGAAAAGAAACAATATACTCGTAAATAGTTTCATTTGTCACCACATAAACACGTGCATATAAAAATATCACATAGGTAATTTTAATAATAAAGAAAAAATTAATAAAAACAAACAAAATATCTAACACAATAAATTGAATAACCGGTGAAGTCATGAGTTAGGTACTTATACCTAGTATATACTTACTATTTATACAAAGATTGTGTTAAACAAAAATAAAATGCAGTGTTACGATGAACCAAAACACCTACCTTGAACTCGAAAGTAGTGTAGTTACGTAATAAAAAAACGAATAAAATAAAGAATTGTGTTATGAATACCTTGTTTTTATAACAGTTGTACCTTTACAATGACGTAGTCAGTAGGACATCGTACTGAAGAGGTATTTGAAGGATAACCAGTTTTCTTCACGTTCTTTTATCATTTCTACTTACCTAATCAACAAAGCAATGTAATTTTCTTGAGAATGAAATATCTTTTTGGTATTTACCGCAAAAAAAAAAACAAGAATTAAAAACGAGTTTAAAATGACGCCTGTAGCTACAACGTACTTATATCCGTTTAACCCTTTGAACTGGTTTGAAGGATAAAAGATAGATGACAACAACACACTGCAGGAGATTTCCCACGACATTGAAGTGACCGAGTGACATTGAAAAATGCACTTAGATGATTTGAAACGAAACTTTATATTCTGAAGAACTTTCATACTTCCGTTATTTACGCAAAATGAGAAAATTTCGTATGCGTTAAAGAGTTGCCACATGGAAAAGTACTGCTGCCGGTATCAATTGTGTCAACCCCTAGCACTGGTGGAATGACAGCTCATGTCATGCTCACCTCACCGAAAATTTTCAACCTACTTCTTCTAAGTATAACAAAATAGAAACCACTTCCTCATTGAGGAAACGCCTATGTGATCACTCAGAAAGCTTAGCGTGTCCAAAAAGCAGCAGATACAAAAGAAAATAGGTCAAACCTGTTTTAAACCAAGAACTCATAAAAAGTCCATAGAATGGAGGGCGGGCCGCGACGCCGCCGCCGCCATTTTGAACATAAAATGTGACGTCATATGTCATTAAAAGCTTCTAATGGTTCGTGTAGTGATTTGAGATCAGGATATTGTTTTGATAATATTGTTTTTATGAACTAGCTAACAACTTTATTTAGAACCTACGAAGTAAGTGGACAATGCGGAAAGAAATAATTATAAAACTGTCTACATTTTTTTTTCTAGGTATAGGTATATTACTTATGCTCATAATTGGTTTTTCCATTGATAGTCGGGAGACACAGATAAAATTAATGAGGCTGATGATATTTCTATTTTATTTCTTCCTTATAATTATAATAAGTACCTATTAGGCGGTCGCGGGCCGTAAATAAAATTAATTAGTTAGTAGTACCTAATCAATTTGACGTCCGCTTGCGCAGGAGTTGATTACAGTTAAAGTTAAATTCTGATTTCAACACTTGCCGCATTAAGAGTAAAACATACATTTTTACATGCTATTTCACAGATAAGACTATTGGATTCTTTCCAAAGATCCTTTCATAGTCAATTTTCTGCATATTTCAATACAAAAAAGCTTCTTAATTACAATTTAATTCATGTACGGAACCAATATTTTCCTAAATTTTTGGCATAGAGCCATGACTAACAAGAACAACGAGTTTAAATACAAAAGAGAATATTGCTGAGTTTTGTATATTTTGAGAAAACTTATTCTTCGTTCAGGCAAAAACACTTTTTAGCTACTATACGATTATTAATGATTTTACAATATTTTTACCCCATACCTACCGGGAAACATGATATCCTTTCTTGCCCACTTTTTCAGCTTTTGCTCGTGGCTTCGCCCGTGTGGAGGTCGGCTATTATATTATATTTCACGGGATAAAAAAGTAGCCTACGTGTTAATCCTGGTTATAATCTATCTGTGTGCCAAATTTCATCCAAATCCGTACAGCCGTTTTTGCGTGATTGAGTAACAAACATCCAACCAAAATGTCATATTTATAATAGAATACATAAGTAAGTGTACTGCATTTTTTTGCAAAGTACTTGTTTATTATCTACATTATTATTACAAGCACAATCACCACATGGCCCCGTGTTGTTTATCTGCTGCACCCATCGATCACTAACTCTGTACCATAAATAATTCGCCCAGTCTGCACATGCACTCGCACAGTTCCCTGAACTAACTGCTACACGTATCTAAAGTATTTAGTTGTAACGGCAGTAATATGATACGGATTAGTCTTCCAGGAATGTTCACACGATGTGTGGAAGTGCAGGTGTTGTTTGATACATTAGACGCCACATCCTACTATAATAATAATAAGTACATAATTAAGAGATAAAGGCTCCCGCGACAAGGCGTGACACGACTCACGCGACTAATAAAAAGAATTTCTAAACAAACTTCACAGTACAACAATTACCAGTGTCGTGACGCGCCTGTTTGCCGAGCCTTTAAAGTCTTGAATATTGGTCATTCCGGTAGTAAAAATATTATAACAATCTTAGCAATCAATCACGTTTTTAAGAGAATCCGCAGGGCTATTACCTATCTTGCAGAAGCAATGCGATAGCGATCATTTGTTTCATTTTGACAGTTCAACAACATTCAATGCGATAATTACGTTGCAGAGCAGAATTAAATTTCGAACTTATGAAGCAATGGATTAGTAATCTGTTTCAAAACAAATTGATTGTGCATTACGTAATTAGGGTACGGGTATAAGTCCGAATTAAGTATATTTCATCAATAATAACAATTGCTCCGCGCAAGGAGGTACACGTTAGGCTTATCGGCAAAATAATATCACGATAACACTCTGCTGCATTTTAATAAGTACATATAAGTTAAAAAAAAACTACTTTCTTTATCTTTTACTAAAACATAGCTAAATAAATATAGTTCAGGGTTAGTTCATACATAACAGAATCCGGGCCGATTGGTCGTCGTTATCGCCTCTTATATCAACTTACAACTTATACCTATAAATATCTGTTTTCTCAGACACTAGGTTTCAGAAATGGAGGTCAACTGGCAATGTGTGTTTTATTTACTCAGTTGTTCCATCTAGAAAACTAAAATGTAGATAACTAAAATGGAAAAAATATGTCGATAGATACCTATTATGGTAACCGTACTCGTGTCGCACCTTTTTATTAAAGAACTTGTTATAACGTCTTGAAATAGTAAAAGTTTGACAAGAAATTATTAGTATCAGTTTTTGTAGAGTCGAACAAACTATTTGGTATACAGGCAAACATTTTCAGATTTTCATGTGTATAATACATTCATATTAAACTTACATAAATAACCATACGAAGCAGGAGCGGGTATCTAGTACTTTATATTGAATTCGTATCAGCGTATTGAAAGAAAGAAAGAAAGAAGATTTTATCCTATTTCGAACTGCTCAAAGTTTCCTTTTGAAAACTGCTTGTGTGGCTAAGTAGTAAATTACAAGGTTCATTTAAAAGCGCATAAAATAAAAACGAAACCGAATCTGTTTTATCTAGATAAAATCGAGTCGGTTTCGTTTGACAGTTGACAGTTTGAAGTATGATCTAGGTAGAACGTCAGATTTGCTTTCAGTTTGCTGTACTTTGAAGGAAAAATAATAGTGTAAAATTAAAGCTAAATTTTTATGATCTTATTTATAGTAATATAACCGGCATGTTGTTTAAAATTGCTACAGTATTATGTTCTATGTAGCAAAAATATGTATTATTTCCATTTTGCCCCACCGATCTGTCCCACAAGATAATTAGTGGAATACAATAGACGACAAAATTGTGAACGTTCGACTTTTTCCACATAATTGGGGCAAAGTGAAATAATCCCAAAATACCCTAGTGAGTATATTTTTATATCTATGTACAGACGTCAGCACATCAATTTACTACAATCTGTCAAATTTCTTTAATAGATTTTCAACTTTATGGCTAAAGAATAAGGTTCAATGTTGATGGGGAAAATTTGACAGATTGGAGTAGGTTGATGTGCTGGCGTCTGTACCTACGTAGATAGCTACTTGATATGTTATTTATGTCTGTTTCAATATACATAATATATTTTATTTGTCATAATTATTATATTTGTTGTCATTTACATTGAGGTAATTAAATGTCACAAATAATAGTTACGGTCGTCGTTATTTTCAGATAAACTTAATTAACAACTAATACCGGTACCTACGTAATATTTGCTTTGACGTACCTACTAAAATAAAGGTAACAATTTTCGTGCTCGGATAGCAGGAAAATTGTTACCTTTATTTTAGTGTATATTTTACGCCATACGTTTTTATCTGTTGAAGCAGAATCAGGAAAATGTTTGTAAATTAATAATTAAATATGTGGGGTACCGACCTTTACTCGTTTTTTTTTTTGTTGTTGGTACGTTTTCTAAAAATGAAACCTAGATAGATTGATTTATCGCCCCCGAAACCTCCTGCATACTAAATTTCATGAAAATCGTTGGAGCCGTTTCCGAGAATCATAATGATAGGCGACAGGCCAACATTTTTTTTTTAAAGTTATAAGGTCTTTTTGCGCTTGCGGCCTCTTTATTATTCTGCATTTCTTTTTCTTATTCATGTAAAAAAAATAAAACGTAGGTATTACTACAGTTTATTTAAAGAATTTAAACTGAAAGGTGTTTTATCCGTTTCCGTAGTTGAGCTCGTTTCGTCGCTTGAGATTGAATTTTGAATGACTATATTCGGAACTACGGAATTCTCAATTTTTGTATTACATCATTTTCATTAGTTAACCAGAGAGACGTCCTATTCAAATAATAATTTATACAAAAATCCCAAAGTAGCAAGTTCATTCAGTTGTTCCTAATTTTAAAAACGTTTCAGGAAACTTTTCCAATTTTTCTTTCCTGAAAAACATCTTTCGGACTATTACGGCTATTTTAAACTAATAAATTACCAATTCAGTCCAGCCGCTTACCAACAAACACTACGAACGGTAGTTCATTTTTATTTTATGAGGGTTAAGACGGTACATATTTCTAAACATTGAAAAGCAGGACATGTCACAGGAAAATATTTTCAAAGCCCGATAAAAATGAAGCACTGATAATAATTAATTTCAGCCAAATACGCAGAAACAGAGTGCAATGTACAACATGATAGGATGTTCCATGTTCAACAACAATTAACAAAATGAGATTAGCACGAATGTCAGTGAATATAGGGACGGCGCCGCCCTAAGTGACCCCAATATAGAGTCGCCGACCTGTCTGATGTCATCCTAAAGGTCGGGTGTACGTAGTACTTATCACTAGTGGGCTTTGTTTAAACATAGGAGTAATAGGTTACTTCAGTCGGGGAGTGAAAAGGTTAAGCATCTTTACGTCAATTTTTGCTTTCTTCGTGTAAATCGTGCAACTTGGAAATTTTCCAACGAAATTATTGAATGATTTGCGGTCGCTTTATGTAAAACTATGTGTCTTTGAAAATATTTTTTTTTTCTTTCCTCGTCTCATGTTGATGAATTATTTTGTTTCGAAAAAACTTAGAGATGATTCCAAGACTCCGTATCAAAGTTGCGACAAACAAAGGTGCGACAAATGCAAGGGCGACAGTACGATAGGTCGACCATCAGCGGTGCGACAGAACATCAGCTCGACGAACGTTAGTGCGACAGATTGTTTTCGCGACAAACGATGGCACGACGAAACTTTTGATCGACGAACGTTAGTGCGACTGATTATTGTCACGACCATCGATGGGGCGACGAAACTTTTGATCGACAAACGATAGCGCGACACAATGTTCGCTCGACAAACTAAAGCACGACAAACATTTCTATAATATTTTGTTGCTAATAGCAGATAAGAAAAAAAAAGTAAAGTTTTAGGTTCTTTATACATGGTTTTCGCCTACCTTGCTCGTAACTGCACTCGCGCACTGCAGTCATTTAACATTGACAATAAAGAATGAAAACATTTATTTAAAAAAAAAATCTTATCTGCTATTACAACAAAATATTATAGAAATGTTTGTCGTGCTTTAGTTTGTCGAGCGAACATTGTGTCGCGCTATCGTTTGTCGATCAAAAGTTTCGTCGCCCCATCGATGGTCGTGACAATAATCAGTCGCACTAACGTTCGTCGATCAAAAGTTTCGTCGTGCCATCGTTTGTCGCGAAAACAATCTGTCGCACTAACGTTCGTCGAGCTGATGTTCTGTCGCACCGCTGATGGTCGACCTATCGTACTGTCGCCCTTGCATTTGTCGCACCTTTGTTTGTCGCAACTTTGATACGGAGTCTGATTCCAATGATTATAATTCTGTAAATACATACATAGTCGCGAATCATATTTTGATCAAGATATTATAACAAATTGACAACAAATTGCAAAAAACGGAAGAAAATTTGAATTTCGCGGGCTGCAACTGCGGATTCACCGCTGCCCAACTAGATAAGATAAGATAAGATATAATTTATTTCTCAGTACATGGTACATTAAGATCTTAATATTAATAAAAAGCTTCACATATACTACCGTTGCCGGTGTAGAAATATTAAAATTAAATCAATTAACATTCCCATTAGTAATAATTATAAATTAGTTTGAAATAAAATAGTTAATTTTTAATATAATAGAGCTCCCTAGTTGTTGATCGTACGTGTTTATTATATTGTTATAGTACCTACAGATAAAACAGCACATGTTGTATTTTCTGTAACCCGCATGAATTCTAAATTAGTCTGTCTGCGCTTGACAATGTATAATATTCAATAGATATTTCCCTCACAAAGTCACAATACGAGACGCTGCATAAATGTTCCGACCACATTTACATAGAGTATTTACATAGA
This sequence comes from Conistra vaccinii, assembly GCA_948150665.1. Taxonomy (NCBI): domain Eukaryota; kingdom Metazoa; phylum Arthropoda; class Insecta; order Lepidoptera; family Noctuidae; genus Conistra; species Conistra vaccinii. The sequence continues at coordinate 4,074,337 of OX411331.1, read as the reverse complement.
TCTAGGTCACCTGAATGTGCGTTCAATATAGAATTAGTCCAATGTCATTTGGATACTATATCATTTTAGTTAGAGTCGTGTTTTACGTGTTCCGTTTTTTCGGCGTTTCTGCCATCAGTAGGCTTGGTAGTGATAAATGTAATAACATGATTGTTCAATGCCTTGATATTAGCTGTTTGTTTAGCTTTCTACCTGCATGTAGTGGCAGAAACGTTATTTGAATAAAACAAAACGTTTTAATTAAATTAGTTGCTCTCGTGACAAAAATACAGAATGTGTTTTTGTCACGAGAGCACAATAACAATTTTTATTAAAAAAAATATTGTTTATCTTGTACCTAATATCAGATTTATCCGGTGCTAGATTTATAAGGAGCTCTTGCGTAGTAACAGCCGCACGGGTCGATCCAGTAGGTTAAGCTAAGCTTGCTGGGGTTGGTCCGTGGATGAGTGACCATCTTTACATACGAGACTCCTCCGTGCCTCGAAAGCCGTTGGTGCCGGCTGTCAATCGTGGATCTTTGACAGTCGTTACAGGTCGTCAGAAGCCCGAAAGTCTGACAACCGGTCTTACCAAGGGGTATCGTATTACCCAGTTACTGGGTTGTGGAGGTCAGATAGGCAGTCAGGCAGGTATTCAGCTGCACTGGAAGCCGACCCCAACATAGTTGGGAAAACTGACTTGGGCTAGGCATATTGATTGATCCGATTTATCCGGTATTTGGTGAACAATATTATAAGGTTGGCAATAGGCTCGCCCCGTATTACATGGGACTAAAACATAACTGGTGAAATGTGGGTGTACTAATAGGGACACCTCTGCCTAACCCTTTCGGATTACTGATGTATGTTATTATTATAAGGTATCATAATATTCTACACCGTATTCTGAAAACTTATTCTCTGTTAGTGTCTTGATTGATTGATTTCAAACACTATTGGTTGTCACATTGTTTCAATTGGTTTTTAATTGAAAAACTGTTTAGAAACTGTCACATAAGTCTCTCAACAAAATTGTGTTTCAGTAAACTGACCGGTGACGTCATAAAATGACCAAACTGTTATCGACACAACTACCGTTAACTAATTAGTTAGCTAGTTAATTTTACTGCTTCACAAGGCTAATGACTGCACTTAGCTTTGCGACAAACCACTTAATTGTCTTATCTATAAAGTGAATGATAACAACGTTCCATGAAAAGAGATAAACAAATCTGAAGAATATATTAATCTACCAGTATATTATTAATTTGTGAATCATAATTGAGTTGCTTAGAAAAGTTGTACGGAAAAAGTATGGGCATGTGATGCGGAGGAATGAGGAAAACGTCGTGAGGAAAGTTTTGAGTATGAATGTCGATGGCTATAAGAGTAGGGGAAGACCAAAGGAATGATGGATGGACTGTGTGAAAGATGATATTCCTAGAAAAGGGGGTGACAACCGAGATGACGACTAATATAGGAAGATGGAAGATAGTTATGTTGCCCGGATCCCAAATAAATTGGGAGAAGGTCAGGAGAATGATGAATTGAGTTACTTATAGAACAGAAGCTGCAAAAGATGCTTTCATGATTTTAGATTTTGCGGCGTATTTGAAAAATAGATAGATGCATTTCTATAAAGGCAGAAGCATACTCTTCTGATCTTCTGCACTGAGCAGAAGGTTCTTCTTTTACAATTTTGAAAGGTTAATATAAAAGGAACTAATATTATAAATGCTAAACTGAGTTTGTTTGTTTGTTACGATTTCACGCTAAAACAGCTAAGAGGATTTTTTATTATTATTGTTTGCTAAGTACTATTTTCACACACATTTTAATAAAAAATAGCAAAATTATATATTAACTTAACTAAAACTATTCACAAACTAAAATATAGCATCGAAAAATTCATCCGCATCGCTGTCGACTGGTAATGTACCCAAGAGACTGGCCGCATTGCCACGTTGTATGGCAATGCTTAGCCTCTGCCCGAGGTAAAAACCAGCCCTTGAGTCACGGGAAGTGTCAAATAGCCGTTTTGAAATTTCTGAGGATTTGGATGCATTTTGGCACACGGCTACCCGTGTGATCCTATTTCCTATTCCTGGTCATAGTCTACACTAGGAATAGGAAAAAGGCTACTTTTTATCCCAGTAGTACTTTCCCGAGAGATAAATTCCGACATGTACGCGGCCGAAGCCACCTGGCAAATGCTATAATTGTTATATAATTATAAACTGTTTTTTCCTTATGTCCGGTACAATTAAAACCCGTTTTCATATCCCAATGTCCTTCAAAGTCAGTGTGCTGTAGCAACAATGAATTAATCCGCTTAATTTGCTCGGCACTACTAGGTACTTCACGTTTGCACACACGCCCCTATATGACATCACCGTATGATTGGACCAAAACCTGAAACTTTTCAGGTTATGGGCCAATCCGACGGTACGACGTGACGTACCTACTGAAAATAGTATTTACATGCAATGAAACAGTGAACACCAGCTTTCTTTTTCAACAAATCTATGACGATAGTTTTTAAATTAATGGGAATGTTAATTGATTTAATTTTAATATTTCTACACCGGCAACGGTAGTATATGTGAAGCTTTTTATTAATATTAAGATCTTAATGTACCATGTACTGAGAAATAATTATATAAATAAATAAAAATAAATAAATAAATAAATAAATAAATATGCAGATATCTGCGTCATGCGAGGGATTATTTTTGTTAGACCAAGTCTAGATTTTTACAATTCGACTCCAGTCTAATCTAATGCAGCTGAATAGCCGTATGTTACATGTAGAAACTGCCTATCTAACCTCTTCAACCCAGTTACTGGTTAACGCGATATTATCAGACGTTTTGGCTTCTGACGACCCGTAACGACTGTCAAAGGTCTACGAATGACAGCCGGGACCAACGGCTTAGATCGCTATACAAGGCGGAGAAGACAATAAATTAAACTGCGTATATCTAATGACTTTCTTAGTGTGCATACGAAAATTTAATCAAATATATCTTATAGTTTAGTCACTATAGCATAACGAAGATTGGCAAAACCCATCGGCACATCACTACCATTTTGTTTTTATGAAAAAAACACTTTTTTTAATTTGATGGTTCCTAATTACTATTTGTTTTGCCATTGTTTTCATTTATTGTCATAATGTTGTCTTCACATTGTATATCTAATGAATGGTCACCAATCCACGACCCCAATGTTACCTGACTACTTTAATTAAGTAAGTACTTTTAATCATGATACCGTATTAAATACTATAATGATCGCATAATTTTGCATTTTTTGACATTTCGTTCAATTGCCAACGCTCAAATGTAGGTAAAATTGACGACAATTGAGTGAGTTCATAAAGATAACCTTGAACCTAATGTCTAGTAAATTGGCGTGAGTAACAATTTGTAGACTGCCCCCTTGGTCTAGTGGTCGCAAGCGCTACTGCTAAGCATGAAGTCCTGTGTTCGATTACCAGGTCGGGTAAAGTGGTATAAGGTAAATTTCCATCTGGAATTTCTCAGTAGCAGCCCGGAGTCTGGATTTGTGCCCGGTTGATGGCAATAGGCTCGCCCCCTATTACATGGGACTTAAACATAACTGGCGAAATGTGGGTGTACTATAATAGGTGCACCTCTGTCCATCCATTATCGCGTTCAAACAACAAACAAACAAAAAAAGACACTTCTCAGTTTTATATAAATATATTTCGTTCATTCATTTCTATACATATTCATTTACATTTTTAAATATTTCTTTAAAAAAAATAGATATAAAATACATTTAAAAATATAAAAAATAGTGTTCCGCCGGTGTCGGGAACTCGGGAGCAGGGTCCAAGCTACCGGTGCTTAGGGCCGCAGAGACAGGAACCTCCTCACAATGCGAGCCGTGTCGCGGAGTACTGCCTTTTGAATCAGGCCCTTGATCCAACCGCCTAACGAGAGCCTCGAGAGATGTTGGTCGAAGCTTTCGGCCATCAGGCCGTTGGCCGTTACGACAATCGGCACAATGATAGCCGAGCTCACATTCCACATGTCGACAACCTCGTGTGCTAAGTCGAGATATTTTATTTGTTTAATTTATTATTATAATTATATTTAGTATAGATGAGAAAAATGTCGTGAGGAGAGTTTTCAGTATGAATGTCGATGGCTATAAGAGTAGGGGAAGACCAGAGAAACGATGGATGGACTGTGTGGAAGATGATATGGCTAGAAAGGGGGTGACTACCGAGATGACGACCAATAGAGAAGTATGGAAGAAAGGGACATGTTGCGTTACGCCGACCACAAATAAATAAGGGCAAGATAATTATGATAGAGTCAAATAACAGTATTCTGGGAGTTCCCCACACACTCATGCAAACAGGTCACATTGCTATTGAGTGCCATTATAACCCCTCACAGAGAGGAGGCCTGTGTCCCAGCAGTGGGAACCTTATAGGCTGATTATATGTGCTGCACTAACTGTTAACTGCACCTTGACCTGTCCGGCACTTCATTAACCCACCAAGGGGTCTGGTACTGGTTATGGCCCTGGTTACTCGTAGATTAATCGTCCATTATTTTTTTATTGGCATTTGTCTGTCTATAAGTCAGTCGTGCCATATTTGGTACAAATTATTTCTTGGTGGTCGAGTGCGTAATACTTTGCTACCTAATTGCTCTTCAGGCTGCGGGTAGGTACCTACTTGCCCGATAACATCGATACGTGCGCAGCCGGTTTGCGGTTACATAAAATTGTTGGTAGTTTTATAAAAAATCACATGCGTATGCGCAACAGACTGTCCTATCAATGTAACCTTAACCTCGGTTTTATCGTACATTTTGGGGCAAAAGTGTTGAGGTTAGATCAGTTTTTTCTAAAGATCGTTTTGAGTCAAACCTAAAAGATTTTTTTTAAATAAAGGAGATTAGGCAAAATTCGTTATTGAACCAATGACATGAGATTGTGGAGTACCACTTTTATAATAACTTTGTCCAGTGGGGCAATACAGGAAAAGGTATTAAGCTTAAAAACCAGTACAAAAGTTACTGTATTAATACAACGGCGAGTTTTACACAAACCCGAACCCATAGTTATATCAGTAAACAGATGTTTTTAGTCTCTCAAATCTTCAGTTTTGTTTTGGAATGCAAAATGCTCATTATTTATAGCAAGCCGGCTGTATCAATAAATAAAGCTTGTTTGAAAGTGTAAATTGGGCGCGTATTTCATAAGGGCTTTATCCACACAGTGTTAATTCATTTGTTAGGTTTGAACTTTATATTAATAGTTCGAGTTTTATGTTATATAATTGTCAGCGTAAATGTCTGTATTTTTTTGATTGTTTTTTTTTTTTCTAACTGGCTTTAACTAGGTTTTGAACATTAATACCAACTACTGATCTTAATAAATAATTTTTATTTTTAGATACGTTTCTTAGTTAACCTTAAAAACGTATTATCAAAAGTATGGTTTTCCTGTTTCTTAGATAGATATAAATGAATACAGTAGGTACCTACCAGCCTGTAATACAATTAAAGTTTTTGCTGCAGACTTTTTTGTTTTACTACACGATAATGAATTGTAGTTAATAACAATGTAGGTACCAATTAGTATTGTAAGGCATCCGCTATGCAAATTAATGTAATTATTATTTTCTTATTTTAATTTTATTATAATGTTTTCATTTTAAAGTAGACTTATGTTTCAGTTGAAATTCTTATCAGAAGTCCAGTAGGTATAAATGCCTTACTCATAAAGACGCTTTTACTTCTACGAATATTTTCTTGGATCTATTCCAAGTTTTTTTCTAAACATGGACCATCGCACTCGATAGCAGAACATTTGACCGAGCCTCTATAGAATTAAATAATCAAGAACTATATTGATTTTTTTTGTAAGTAATTATTATTTTTTACAAATGCGTAGGTCTTAGGTATAAGTAATAAGAGCTTTCTATAAAAAAAAAATCCTTTTGTACATAAGAAATTATAACTCTAGGAATGATTAAAAAAATCAGGTCTAAAAGCACCAAGAGAATTTTGACTGTACACAAAGGAAAGTTAGAGTAATATTGCTCATGCAAAAATCGTTCCATCAATTTGTAACTTAGACCAAGTTATTCGCACGTCAAGGTGCAGCCACCCAAATTCTAACGTCCATTACGTCATGTCAATTATACAACCATATAAAGGACGTTTTATTTTTATCTAAATGTTACGCCGTCATCCAGCATAAAAGGCTGTCGAGGGTCAAAAGGATTAAACGATTTGCGCGGAAAATGAACAGATAGTAGTTACTGTATATGTAATTATATACTCTTAAGCAGTTGCGCAACATAAAAATGCTGTCAGGAAACCTCCTGCAACATCAAATATTGCTGGCAACAATGTTGCACTACTTCTGTTTATTATGACAACGAAACAAGTATTGCAAGCCACACTCTATCTTCCCAGCAACATGCTTCGTGTAACACAAAAACACGAAGCTGAACAATGTTTCTTAATTAATTTGTTTCCTAATAAATACGGGGCTTAATCATTGTGAGAGGACATGGGGTATACCCATTATCCTTTATTAAAATGTACCAGATACGGCACATTCCGAGGACTAATTAAAACCAATTGTGAGAGTTAAGATTATCTGAAATTTTAATTTGTGGCGCCGTGTTCCTCTAAAATATTATGCATTCTAGTTTGCGCCGTTCAATGTCAGATGAGATCATCGTGTGGGATCGAAAGAGTACTAAACTGTTGACATTGACGAGTAGATAAATGGCGGATCTGTTTTTATTTCGGTCTATTTTTGAACGTATTTTTCTCGAGAGGCGCCGATAACGCGTCTGTGGTCAATGGTCACGTTGTAAGTTGCAAAACGTTCAAAGCGTGACTTTTGTTGCTTGAATTACTTACCCAAAATTACACGTGTTTGTTTACTTGTTAGCATTTATCAGTATTCATTAACATAGATATACTAGGTCCCATTACGGACCTAGACGGACGGACAGCACAAATTTTTACATAGCGTTCAGTACGTCTAACCAAAGCCATCCAAGCAAAAAAAAAAAAAAATTTAAGTGTAAGTATTTATTTTTGAAATAATAAATGTCATTAGGTAACCAACATTTTTATTGTATTTTCATTAGCAGATTTTTTTTCTTGTAAATATCAAATGTGTTTTTCTTATTATTTTTTTTACCATTGTCCTTATTTTGGTGGACTGGATGATTTCTAAAAGTTTGTCCGTCTATTTTAATGGGACCTTATAAACCCTTATAAAACAGTTTTTTTAAATCTTAAAATCAAAAGAACGAAGAAGTTACTGTCAATAGGCACTTCACACCGATTTTTAGGGTTCCGTACCAGATGGGTGCCAAATAGAACCCTACTACTAAGCCTCTGCTGTCCGTGCGTCCGTCTGTCTGTCAGCGGGCTGTATCTCATGAACAATAATTGGTAGACAGTTGAAATTTTCACAGATTTTGTATTTGTATTGCCGCTATAACAAAAAAGAAATAAAGTAAATAATTAAAAACAAAAATGTGGTCGGGGCCATACAAGAAACGTATTTTTTTCAGAACGAAACTCTTTTTGTGCTATTCCGATTCGCACATGACCGGTTTTTATAAGTTTCGTTGCTTTATGTTACTTCTGTAAAAAATACCCGATCTGATTCACAAGTATTTTGCCGAACTTTTCAAGTTAAACTAGCCAGTACCGTGTTGCCGTCGCGAAGTGAAAATTCCGGCTAGTTGAGACAAAACGCACATGAGATTGCAATAGCGAGATGATTTGTGATGAGATGAACGGACAACTAGTCGCGCGCGGACTGTAGGTACACTAGGCTACACATGAAGCTATACATTTCTAGTATTAGCTCGCATTGTACGGAAATCCTACACAATGCGCGCTCCGCTTATACTGGAAATGTATAGCTTGATGTGCAGCAAATATGCTTACTTGAAAGTTAGTTAAAATAACCGTTCCTATATATTTCATGATTGACTGCTTAGTTCCATAAAGGTATAGCGTGATGATAATCATTTCAAAAGTTAAATCGGTAACTAAACTATCTACAATATGCAAACCTTAAGGCGCATCTTTTTACAATTTGCGGAAAAAAATACGAACATAATGTAATATTGCTCACCCCCCTTAGCAAATAGCGTGATAGTTTATGTACCATTTGACCAGACTTATAGGGAATATCTATGCAAAATTTCAACAGAATCTGTCCAGTAGTATTTGCGTGATGCTGGAACATACATACAGACAAACAGACAAAAATTATAAAAACTATATTTTCGGCATTAGAATCGATCCCAGACCTCGTAGCAATTACTTTTTTTCAAAAATATTCAATGTACAAATATGTGTGTACCAAATCTCTTTATTCTACTGGCAATGATTCAGTCACAACCATTTTATGATTATTCTGAGTTATGACGTTACATTAACATTGTACTAGGCTCCCAGATGGCGAGTAGCGATGTTGCCTGCATTCCTGATGGCCATAAAGGCTATAAATAACAGCAGCCTCACCACTCAAGAATCGGGGCTACCCATGGGAGTGTTCTTAATGGGGCCATGGTACTCGCCACTGATGGGATAAAAACACGTGTTGTGTATTCTTGCTACGCTATTTTAGTCTTTAAGACTCGTAAACGGGACGGAAATCGCTTCGTTTTCTGTACTGATTTAGATTTTATTAATATACTACTTATATGTTTTTTGAGAAGAATTGAGTTGTTGCTTCCAAAAAAGTGACACCATTCGTCCTTCTTTCAAAAGCAAAAAAATTACGAAAAAATCAATCTCCATTAAAATAAAAAAATAAACTGTCATACTAAAACTTTCTCTTGTTTGCTCTTGTGGTAATAACAGATTTTGTCTATATATATGTACCGATAAGATAAACTAACGTTAAACCTTTTCTTGTTACAGATTCACAATGGGTTTCGAGTTCAATAAGTGTTGCTTCTGCATAGACCTGAGGACGGGATGCCTGATCATCGGGTATCTGAACCTGGTAAGGAATACCCTTATTTATTTACTGAAATTTCCCTTACATCTAGGGTTGCCAAGCCTACTATATATACAAGGTGGCAGGGACATCGACGCGAAGCCTGTTACCATGGATTCAGTACATGATTCTGAACCCCCCTGCGCTGAAATTTTCAGTCGGTTATTTAAAAAAAAACAGCTGTTCCATACATTTTGAACGCGTAGGTATTGCAATTTTCTATGAAAAAGCTGTTTTTTTTTAATAAGCGCCGAAAAATTTCAATTCGGGGGGTTCAGAATCATGTACTGAATCCATAGTAACAGCACAGATAATATATAATACTACGTACAGATACCCAATCCCATACAAAGAAATGAGACCTCCCTAGTCGGGCTATTGACTGGCTAAATGTACTACAGTTATGACAAATTGAGTAAAACGCCATCTATTGCGAAGAGCCCTAAACAAAAAGGTTTTATCTTTTTTTTGTTGAAAATACGAGATTTATGAGTTACAATAGATAAATCAGCATTAAACAAGGAAGTTTTGATTTTTACTAATTTTACTTCAGCCATAATCTTCCGTTTATCGCTTTTTAGTGACTGTTAATTTCATAATTGTTACCTATGCTGCCATCTATGATCTTTTTTCAAGACTAATTATAATTTGTTCGAATTGGTACCCCATGGTAACAGGCTTCGCGTCGATGTCCCTGCGACCCTGTATAATATGTCATTATATAAGAGGGCTAAATACTATTTTTTCTAAAGAAAAATATACCGAAACTATTATAATTATTTATATTTTAATACAAAATGGCGAGATGATCTCAATAGGACAGGTTTAGTCTCATTAAAGCTGAATTAATGATATTATGTTAGCTAAATTTAGTAGTAAAAATAGTTTTGAGATTGAAAAAACTAAAGGATCATAGTAGCAAAAAATATGCATTTCATAAATAAAAATGTTTTTGAAACAACATTTTTTATATTTTCTTCGCCATCTACCTACTATATTTTTACAGGCAATGGCTTCGAAAATACTATATTTGATGTAAGTTTGTGTAAGTGGTGTTGCGTTTTTTATACAAATCTTTACCGACTTATTTAGAATTTACATACGTACATAATCTCACGCTACCTACTACGATCCTTACATACTCATATTTAGAATTTAAATATAATAATATAAAGGTTGACAACCCTTGACCTAAAAAGTAATAGGAAGTTTGACAGAATAATATAATATTAATCAGCATATCACAATAACAAATTCTATGTAACAGAGGGCGAGCCTATTGCCATCAACCGGAATCCAGACTGCGAGTTGCTACTGAGGAATTTCTGATAAAAAAATCCAATACAACTTTGCCCGACCTGGGAAACGAACTCAGGACGAAATAACTCACCTTTTTAAAACAATTTTCCAGATCGGCAACATTGTCATGATCCTGTTGTCCATCCTTGGTCTGGCCGCTGCCGGCGTGGTCACCTCGCAAGGCAAGGACGAAGATGTGCAAGCAGTGGGAGCCGTCATGTTCGCGGTCATCGCGATCATGCTGGTCTTCCTCATACTGTTCCTGGCATTCACTATAGTCTTGCTAGTTGGGCTGCATCAGGTAAATATCTTATCTGTTTAAACTTACATCGTCATCTGCCTACGCCTAGCCTTTTCTCAATTATGGTGGAGTCGGCTTCCGTAACCGGATGCAACTGAATACCAGTATTTTACATGGAGGGAGTGCCTATCTGACTTACACAATCCAGTTACTAGGTAATACGATACCCCTTGGTAAGACTGGTGGTAAGACTTTTGAGCTTCTGAGCCCGTAACGACTGTCAAAGATTGTCACTTCGTCTGAATCTCGATGTGCCATAGTAATTAGTACTACTGGTACCTACTCCCGGTACTTGTCGACAATTGATGAATATGTCGGTTAGTACGCGCGTTAATACCTACTATCGCGCTTTGTCTGCAACTTCGACAGCGTAAATTTTGGAGCATTCAAAAGTTAAAGTCTAAAGTTAAGTTAAGTTTAAAACAAGCTAACTCGACGGACGTTGTGCTGTCCTCAATTATTCAAAACCAAAAAGGACGTTCGGTTTTTCCCGAATTTGAAGATTTTCTGGAAGAATATCCAATATTGCTTGGCGTAAGAACCTAGTTCGGACTATTACAAACATTTTAAACCAAAAAATAGCTAAATCAGTCCAGCCGTTCTGAAATGATGCGGCGTACCTACCAACGAACAGCATTTCATTTATTTAACAAAAAATGACAGATGTATATTTGGTAAACAAATAAGGCAATGTAGATAAGCACTAAAATCTTGAGTATGAGAAAATATATGTTTTTACTTAATTCGAATTTGTTTAAAATGTAATTCATACCGTGTTTAAAAACATCGAGACGTTCATATTTAACTTGGTACTTAATCGGTGTGAAAACTCATAATTTTTGTTATAAAATTATGACACGTAAGGAAAAATATGCTATAATATACATGATATATCTTATTGTTGTAAAGTAATTTAAATTATCTTTATTTATACAAGTCGAGTGACATGACAATCATGGGTTCTCGTCAATTGATAATGATATCGCGGGTCATAACCTATGATGGCTGTACCAACTTTGCCGATGCAGCTGGCTCAGAATGGCTTCCATAAATAGCAGAATAATTGAATAACAAGGATCTCACAATTGGTGTTAACTAATGGTATCAAACGCGGGTATTCCCCGGCAATAAATAAAATGGGGTAGTTAGTTTACTAAGGACATCTAGGATGTGGTTATTTAGAACGATACAGAGTTATCGCTCGCCCGTACCCATGAGTACCTACTCGAATACGTCAATCAGGCTTTTTGCAACTAATGGTGATGCAGATTATTTTGATTATAACTCGGATTATCTATTACAAATCCTGAGCTTTTTCTGCTTTTACTTTAAATAATAAGTAGATAAATAACTAAGTATAGGTATAAATTGAATTATGTCCCCAGAAATCAATCATTGTTCAAATCGGTTGACGAGAAGCCAAACATATATTTTTAAAGTCGTAACAATTTGAAAACTTGCTCCTTTTATGCTGGATATTTTTTATGAGGATGTCTTCGCATCGCCGTTGGTTGACGTCAACAACAGTGACGCCGCGTAGTCGCTGCTTCGTACTCCTTGGCCACGACCGACACGGCCGAGTTGCGACAACGACTTCGGAGAAAACAAATGAAAGGCGTTCGAGTAAAAGCCATCGCGCATTATAACAGCACTGCTCCAGCGCCGTAACGCTCCGGCACCGCCTCGAAAAATCTAATCGCGAACGCGCCGTAAGCAAAGCGACTGCTAGTCGCCAACGCGCTGTAAGCAAGGCAATCGCTAGTCGCCAACGCGCCGTCAGCTAGGCGACCGCTGGCTGCCAGCACGCTAACGTGGAGGTGACAGCTTATTGTTCATTCACAAGCGACGCGTCACTGCGCGGCCGGCGTGGTGTCGCAGCGCGGACGGCGAGGCGCCGGCATGCATGCCGCCTGCAGGCGTTTCTTCGCCGTGAAGCGGGCCCCTCACTTAAAGCGTGCTATCGGAGCAACGTAGCACTGCCCGTGAGCCGTCCACCACCGCAAAACAGACTTTAGTGCATCTGACTTAAAACCCTTACTTGAATGACAAGTTATTTGCCGTGTCGGAGCCGTGCTGAATGAGCGATGTCATTTAGAGACGCGAATTGCGGAACGACGCACGGACAAAAATAGTTGATGAACGCCCGTGTAGTGTGAACGGGGCCTTAGTCGTTCCTTTAGCGCAGACCGCAGTGCATTTACGTTTGAAAAACGCGTACGCTAAAAGCAAAGACCGAGTTGGTAAGGCGTATCTTCTGTAACCTAATGTGAATGTTTCTGTTCCAGTACAAACGCGGTCATGTGAAGGCCTACCTGATCTACGCGGTGATCTTCATCGTGCTATACATCATAATGTTCTTCGCTGGTTTTGCCGCCGCACACATCTCCGCTGGCGTGGTCGTCAGGGATCTCATCTCTATACGTGAGTATTTTATTATATTTTTTACTAGAAATGGCGACATGCAGAATATCGACAGTTCTGTGCAATCCAAGTGAAATATTACATAAACTTGTATAGATCTCTCTTCTCTTTTCGTGTGGTTTGTGACTGACCAGTTGTCAGAGTTTTAAAGCCGCCGATGGGTCTCTCACTTGGTTTCACATGCCGTCGAAAAATATCTCTCAGGCATGCCGGTTTCCTCACGATGTTTTCCTTCACCGTTTTTGAAGCAAGTGATAATTATAAAATATGCTTGCTTATGAATCCTTAAAGTCACACGTGCGTACCTTGGGTTGGAACTCGAGACCTATGACTTGGTAGTCTGACGGTCACATCAGTAGTCTATGGATAGGTAATAAGTACAGAGAATTCTTCTGTGTTGCCCCTGTGAATTGTGTGTAGAAATAAATCAATAAGACGATATATTTTATACAATAGGGAAACACGTCAGTTGCCTACTGAATTTCACATAGCAATTATTCTTAAATGCTGCTAAAATATTCTGACTTATTATCACTCCTACTCATTTCTATAAATAAAATTGTAGCAAGTACCTACCTTATATTTCTTCTATTCTGCTTATTTTTATTTTTAAATATTCTTAAGTACCTATGTGTTTATGAATTTAATTTATATGAATGATTATTTCCAGTTCTGAGCATCTACTTCGTACTGGTGATCAGAAGCTACTACCTGAAGATGGACGACCCCGCCAACAAGCCAGCCATTTACAACACAGCTTAAGCTAGCCGTTTATAATTATAATAAGTACAGTATCTAATTCTATGATATTGGTAAAACACTTCATTATCAGCCACATGTTCAAATTTGTCTCGTTTAATAAATATGTTCACGTTTAATCTTATAAAATGACATTTTTTTTAAATAAAATGTTCATTGAAAAAAATTAACTAAAATAATTATGAAACTCATTTTTAAATATTTTACAAAAAATATAAAATTAATTATTAAATAAAGAATTTCGGACACAAAATGTGCCTTACACAATACTGCCTCGTAATTTATAGAATTTTAACCAAATATTAATGTGTGCTGGTAATTCGAAGTTTAAACATAAGAATATTTCTAAATGTTGTCGTCGTGGTGAGTTTAATTGCTTCGAATCAATCATATGACTTGCATCAATGTATTTGAATCAATCGTTTTGCCGTATAAGCTTATTCCTCAATAATATTGTGCATGACAAAAGTGTTGATGTAAAAACATTGATACTACGTTTAGTTGTTTAAGTTTCTTATACTTAGTTGTAAGATTTTGAGTCCTTTTTTTAAGTCGTCAGTTACAGTTACGTTTTCATGGAGTAGTTATGTACCAATATACTTTTACGAATGTTTTGTAAGTTAATTCATGCTGTCACAGAAGTGCAAACAAAATTTAGTTAAATTATCATTAATATCCATGTATTTCTGAAAAAAATATAAAATCTAACTGTACATCTATTTTATTTTGTATTTTTATACTGTATCACAAAAGTGTGTTTGCAAAAGACAAAAAAAAAATAGTCTAGAATAAACCATTTGAAAGTGAAATTAAAAAAAATACCAATAAGACTGGTGTTACTTAGCGACAAACAAAAAATACTTTTTTACAAAACAATATAAAAACGACCAAAATAAAAACATTTCGCCACCGATTTTTATAGAAAATTGTTATGTTTTTATAAAACTATTTGTTGCTTTGCATTTAGAAGGCAGTTTTTATTAAAAAATAATGTTTAAAATGCCATTGCAAAATTTATATTTGTTATAAAACCAAACATTGTTGATAATCTTCATTGAACAAAACAGTACAAGTAACATTAAGTTATATTAATAGTTATTATATTTTTAATTAACATAAAATACCATAATTATTAAATAAACCACAATGCAAACATTTTTATATATTTTCTTGAAAGTGCCATTTAAAAGATGTTTTGATTAGTTATTTTGAAGTATTTCTATCGTTGCATTTACCTCGTTAGGTAATGGTATAGTGTTTGAAATAAATAAGATAATTTGCGTAAAATTATACAGGCTGTATACAGAATCTCTTTAAATTCAATATATACCTTAATGGGCTTATATACTTCGGGGTTAAGAAAATTGCCTTTTAACTAAAATGAAAATAACTTACTTTTTTCTGAAGCGTAGTCCCGATAAACTTAAGCACAGACTAATATTTCTAGTGAATTTATAAAGTGTTACGATCTTTTTAAAATCTTGGGTAAACCACCGAAATTCAGAAAACAGTTCGTTTTTTCGTCTTTGTAAAACCAACATTTTTGGACATGTATTTAATGCGTTTACGAATGTCATTGTATAACAAATATAAAATATGCTTGAATGTTTAAAAAGATAAATGTTAATTAAGTGATTTATAAAACAAAATTAAAATACTTTAAACAATGATTGTTGTTTTTAATTATGCTCCCTTAGGTTCCTTATTTCTGATCAATACCTAAACCTAAGTACATATATTACACCAAACATACACAATACACATACATGATGTATATTTCAGTATACTTAGTTTTGACTACACAAAGTAACACATCTTTTTAAGAAAGTAGGTCAGTATGTATACCTTCTTAAATACTGACCTTCTCATTTAAACGAACTATATAAATACCTACATAAGATATAAAGTACACAATGTACTAACTTAATATGTCGGTTGCGAACATTCAAGTATGCACTTGGTTATCAGGATATCAGCAATTGCCTGCATCCGCGAATTCAGGGTAAAAATGTAACTTGATATACAGGCCGTACTCACAAACTTCATTTTAAGAGAGCTACTTACAAACTAAAATTAACATCTATGACTTTTTATTATAACCATATATGACAAATCTTTTATTATACAATCTTACACTAAATTAAATGACTAAGAAACTAACTATATAAATAAATACAAAAGGACGCTTAGGGCCGGCGCCCACTGGTGGAACGACACGGCAAGGGATATTTATGCGACAATTAGAAATATAACTTAATAGTATGACAATAAAATTGAAATTAGCGATGCCGCAGTATCCTAAAGCGTTGTGGCATGCCGCGGTGGCATGCCGCGGTGGCATGCCACGACGACTTTTGGCATCATCATTGAAATTTCAGTTTTATTGTTATATACATAAGTTATATTTCTATTCGTCGAAGTACTCGTCCGCATCGCTATCTTCGCGAAACGTGGCAGAAGACTGGCAGTATCGCCACGTTGAATGGCAATGCTAATTCTTTGGCCAAAGAACGAGCCAGCCCTCTGGTCACGTGAAGTGACCAGTCAGCGAGAAATTTCCTGGTAAAGGAGACCCGCACTCGCTCCCCATGAGCCGTGCGGTATGACCCCAAACGGCTCAAAACTGTAGTATTTGTGCCTCTCAAGGGTCTCAGCAACCGCAGCAGCGACGCCGCAATACAACAGAAATACCATCAACATGAGATGGCGCAAGGGTGTCGACACAGTTTGCGTCGAACACCAGAGACCTGCCAAGGCAACAACGTCATGCCGTCTGGTCTCTTGCCATCGTCACGTTATCACGTACTAAGCGATTTGGTTCTTATACCGCTGGTTATTATTAAATATTTATATAACACAAAAGTATAAAAAAAATAACATAAGTTTAACCAGGCACCTACACAATATTGACCGCAAGTTTTTGTCTTTTCATAAATAATTGAGTTATTAGTGTGGACGAGACTTTAAGTTTAGAGTGATGTTCTGTTACACGGACCTTAGTGTAGACGAGGCTTTAAATCCTTGTATTATGTCGGCGCATCCTTATGATAACAACAAACGATAAATAACAAATCGATAGGTACAGTTTAACGTGAAATCGTTTGTTTTATAATGATGAGTTATTCGCACGTACGGATTCGCTTCAGTTCTGATTCAACATGGACAGGATTACGTTTTCTGTGAATAAGGATAAGTGTTCAGGTAAGTGAAGATTTTTTTATGCAAGTTACTAGAGTAAAAGCGGACCAAGACAACCAAACAACTGTGCAGACAACTAGGTGGAATCCACTGACAAGTACGGTAGAAGAATCAAAGAATCATCATCTGCGTTTAGGTACTTTGCATTTCATCATCTCTACAAATAAATAAAATTGAAGAGTCTGTTTGTAATTTCAAAATAACAGCTTTTTACTAAATGCTTAAGAAAGTAAAATAATACGGTAGGTAATATGACAATTTTTTTTTTTTTATAAAATTTTGTCTCTGTCCGTCGGTTTGTTCCGGCTAATCTCCGAAAAGGTTGGACCGATTTTGATGGGACTTATTAGGAGTAACTTAGGTTAGCAGCAGTTATTAGTTCAGAGGTTTAGGCGTGTAAAGGTAACAGGCATACTGAGATACTTTGGCATTAGTAATATTAGTATGGATAAGTATGGAATTTTTAACTTGTTAACAGTGGGTTCAGAAGTGGACTCGGACACGTCCCTGAACGACTACATCAGGAACCACCTAAACCTGCGTGGCACCAAGTACATGTGCAAGGAAGGTGGTTGTGGAGCCTGTGTGGTGGCAGTCACCGTCAGCGACCCTCATCCAAGGACGTTCTCTGTCAACTCTGTGAGTATACACCTATTATATTGTATGTGGCACCAAGTCGGTTGTTAGTTTGCATATGCAAGGAAGGTGGTTGGTGGTGGTGGTTGTCGAGCACTCGAGCCTGTGTGGTGGTAGTCACCGTCAGCGGCTTTCATCCCAGGATGTACTCTGTCAATTCTGTGAGCATACTTCACCTAATTTTCTTATGGCTTTGCTCGAAGTTTGAGAAGACAGAATCTTTTGGTTATTTTGAACTAACTTTGTACTTTAACTTTGTTTTCTTGGATTTCTGACACCGTAACAGCCGTTAGGGTTTTTTTTTTGGAAAATTTACTGTTATTGCGCCGTAATATATAATTATGGCTTATCCAATGGGAAAAAATATGGGTCCTATTAAAAAAACTCTATTCACTCACCCTCTTTCAAATGTGTCAGAAAATTATACATGTACAAGTTGAAGAGCCATGGTGACGCTACACAACCTTGTCGACCGCAGTTCTTCTCTCCACACACTGTCGTAGGCCTTCTCCAAATCAACGAAAGCATAATAGACTTTCTTGTGCTTTGCCAGATGTTTTTCGGCTATGCACCGTAAGGAGAAGACATCATCATCAATCCATATAGCGCATTCCCTCTCTAAATCCTGCCTGCACATCCCATATTTTCTCATCTGTCACTCTTATCTATATATTTTAGTCTAATATTCTATATATTCTAGTCGTTTTTGGCACTCGCCGGCCACTGCCACGGCACCGCTCGCTTCGCTTGCTCGGCGTAGAGGGTCACAGTTCTAACCTAACCTAACCTAACCTTTTTTGCGAGTAAAAACATATATCCTAATCTAACTATGTAGTTCGGTTCCGGGTACTTAGTTCTTGAGTTTTGAGATGCTTATTAGGATAAATATTATACGGATACTGTATTTTGCTATGCGTGTGAGTATTATGTATGTACGCTCTGTACCCTAATTACGTAACACACAATCAATCAGAATCTGAATCGTTTTGAAACAGATTGCTAACCCATTGCTTCAAAAGTTTGAAAATAAATTCTGCTCAACAACGTTAATAACGCAATGAATGTTGTTGAACTGTCAAAATGAAACAGATTGATCGGAATCGTTTACGAAAATGTGTTGCGTAATTAGATAGCTGGTTAATTTGCTGTGCAGTCAGTATTTATGCAAATTATCTGCTTGTACTAGTTTTGTTAAACAATTCGTTTATTTGTAGTGAACAAAATTACTTGATGTAAAAAATGATGGAAATAAAAAGATAAGTGATTATTTATTTGATGTGCAATTAATAATATCCCTATTTAAACTGCAGATTTTTTCTAATTTCATCATTTGCTGCGAAAAGGTCACAGAGACCGGTTTTAGCCGACTTAAAAAATTAGGAGGTTATATTATGTTCGTCTGAAAGTATGTTTTTTTATGTTTATCGATATTTTCGTCAATGTGGTCCAATTTAGAAATTTCTTTTTTCATTTCTTTTTATTCATTTTTATTTTTTGTAAAAATGTTTTTTTTTTTACAATTACTCTGCTATAATTTACACAATAGTAATTGTAGAATACCTGGGTACGTGTGTAATTAATTACACAGACAAGTACCATCTGGTATCAATTGTTAATAACAATGTCTTAATACATCATAATTATACACCTACCTAATGTTCATGGCTCTGACTATAATTGTATTTTTATTGCATTTTAATTTAAGTGTGGAAACTGGAATGTCAGGATGTATTTAACAATAACGAGTACTTAGAGCCAATTAAGCAACATAATTGGACCTACCTAGCATTATTATTTAATAAGTAGGTATTTAACTTTGAAAACAACATGCGGTAACCCACTTTCATAACAAACACGTAAGTAAGTCCTATAAGCGGTGTTAAAATGCCTTATCTTTTCAGTCACCCATTTCATTTTTACCCTCTGCTGCATAAGCACACTTTTCCTAACTGCCATATTTCCTGGTTCCGAGCGTCCATCATCCAGTACCCTAATTACGTAATGCACGATCAATAAGAATTTGAAATGAATTGAAACAGATTGCTAGTTCATTGCTTCATAAGTTCGAAAAAAAAATCTGCTCATCAACGTAAATAACGCAATGAATATTGTTGAACTGTCAAAATGAAACAGATTAGTCGGAATCGTTTACGAAAATGTGTTGCGTAATTAGATAGCATTATTTAGATAATTAGATAGGTGATTCCCGTGACTTTGGTGATATTTATTTATTTAAACAGGATGTTTGTTATAAGGACCGAATAAAGGGAAGGAATAAAAAATTGTTAATTCTGCACATTCTAACTTATATATTCTTAACTATTCCTAACGAATAATAAATATGCGAAAGTGAGTTTGTTTGTTTGCTACGTTATCACGCTAAAACGGCTCAACGTATTTGGATGGAATTTGGCAAATAAGTACACCATAACCTGGGTTAGGACATAGGATACTCTTTATCCCGATATTCTTACGGGGTCGAGACTTATGCGGGTGAAACCGCGGGGCGCAGCTAGTAATATTATAAATGCGAAAGTGAGTTTGTTTGTAACGCTTTCGCCATAGGCTACTTTTCATCCTGGATCGCAGACGAAGTCGTGGGCAACAGCTAGTTATAACATTTTATATTATATTATTATATTATCATTTTGTATTATTATAGTTCATTAACTATAATAATACAACGTAGCCAAAAGCCATTTATGGTCATAGAAGTCATTATTATCTCGTGTTATATTTTTCATCACGCTTGTGAACATGATCAAGATCTAGCTAGCATTGACTGATTTGAGGAATATCACACCCTGTTTCTCAGTGCCTAGTATCAGTGACGTCATGCCAAGACTGGGAGGTGACGACAATAGAAGGGATCGGCGACCGATCGCGAGGATACCACCCGGTGCAGAAGACTCTAGCGGAGTACAACGGTACCCAGTGTGGGTACTGCAGTCCAGGGTTTGTGATGAGCATGTACAGGTTAGTGCAGTTCTGTCAATAGGCTCACTCACACACAACTTAGTTGTGTTTTTACTTAGTCTATTTGACTTAACCGATTTTTTCCCCCAGAAGAAATTTTAGACAGACTACATAACCAATTTTATAAATGGTAAAGATAACATTAACTTTATTGTATACCACATAATAATTCGTTATAATTTAAATTCAATCAGCTAACTAACAGCATTTATTATAAAATGTTTTTCAGTCTTCTAGAAGCAAACCATTATGACTTAACTCAGTACGAGATAGAAAATTCCTTTGGAAGTAACACCTGCAGATGCACAGGTAGCAGACCAATCCTGGACGCATTCAAAAGTTTCGCCAAAGACGCTCCAAAATCTCCACCTAAAATTAAAGACATAGAAGATCTAAAAATCTGCAAAGACAAAGAAGATTGCCACAAATGTGATAAAACCTGGTGTATGGTCAACCAGAGTGATGCAGAACCTCCTCGGATAAAGAAGATACATCTTAAAGATGGTCATGTATGGTATAGGGTCAATGAAATTGCTGATATATTTACTGTATTGGATTCTGAGGGATACGACTCTTATATGTTGGTAAACGGTAATACAGGAAGAGGTGAGTGGAGCGTTTATATTGAAGAGCATTTAAACCTAAAAAAAATCCACTGCTGGGCTCTGTCGTCGCCGCATTTCAGCTGGTCGTGTGCTTCTCCCATCCAGTGGAGCCTGTAGGGCATATAAAAATACTAAAACCTGCAATTCATTTTTCAGGTGCTGTACCGATCTTAGTGTTCCCAAGAGTCCTTATAGATATCAAGCCAATAAAGGACCTTAAAGAATATTACTTGGACCAGAACTTGGTATTCGGTGCTGGTACAACCCTCACTAATCTTATGGAGTTGTTCAAGAACGTATCAAAAGCGCATGAGGAGTTCCAATACCTTTACAAGCTTTATGAACATTTGGACTTGGTCGCTCATATACCTGTTAGAAATGTAAGTTTTCATTGGATACATAATCCCATTGATAAAATCCCCTCTATTTATAAACATTGCACGTTAAGACGAGACACGCTGCAATTAATAACCTACTTCAAGCAACGTTTATAAATATAAGGGAATATTGTGAACTAAGAATGTGACCTATTTTCCATTCTGTACTAATACTAACTACTACGCTCTTTTCTACTTGTTGGTATTTTTTTCGTCGTTCTATCTTTGTTGCGTTTAGATGCCATTTCCAGATTGGAGATCTAATCTTACAAAATAAAGTAGTTCTATAGATTTTTTCTTTATCCACTTGGTCTTCATCTCCCCTGATGGTAAGTGATGATCAGGCTGAAGGTGGAACCCAATTTCACCTGTAATCCTCAACCACAGAGGAACTGGCTATCTTACCTCTAACAGCCGAAACACAACAATGCTGTCAACATTATTGTTACTATGGCGACCGACTTAGATAAGATGGTGGATGGTGGATGGTGGATGGTGGATGAACAAGCCCTACCACCAACCAAACCGAGCGGGACATTGGCTCCCACTGGGAATCGGACACGGGACTTCTGGATCTGAGACAGGTGGTTTAACCAGTAGACGGTAGAGGAGGTTGAAATCGTATCATCTAATTGATATTGCGTACCTACTGGGAAAATAACTTTTTGCCATATACACTTTTCATGTTGTTTCAGATTGGTACTGTTGCTGGAAATCTAATGTCCAAACATCGGTTGCCAACATTTTCTTCGGATATTTTCTTGTTGTTGGAGACAGTCAGAGCTACTTTGGTTATTGGTAAGAAATAAAAGACTCTGGATGAAAATATTGAACTGTATAGTTTAGTAATTTTTACTTATTTTAGTTACTATGTTATTAACCTTATTTGTTCCACTGCATTTTATCTTTCCTATTGTGGTGGTATCTACAACGTCACATGTGCACTACGCATCAAAGACCTGGACGTCACACAAATCCTGCATCGCGCAAGCAGGGTTGACCTTGCGACCGATATATATACAACGTCCCGACATCAATTGTTGGGCAGTTGACCACCAGACACGACCCCCGTCTGGTCGGAGGATCCTCCCTTTTCTATAGAGGATCAGTTAACTTTACACCCTATTCCTCATACCTCAGATTCTAGAGAAAGATATACTCTTATTCCTATTTCCTCTTATCCTTATATACCTAGGCTCGAATCTATATGTTCATATCGAATTAGTACACTAAATAATTAAGTGCCTAATCGGAATTCCATATTTTAGTTCACAAAGGATCATCAGTGGAGGTGACTCCAGAGGAATTCCTGGCTCTGGACATGACAGGGAAAGTAATAACTCATGTGAAGATACCGCCGTATTCTCATCGTTACCAGTTCGTGTCTTTTAAGGTATGTCATGTAACAAAATGAGGTACTCATCGTGGTTTATAAAATCATAACAGCCTGCATACAACACCTCACTCAAACGAAACGATACTTGCGTATACACATCAATTACAATGATCCTCTCGTCCCCGTCTACAACTTTCTGGGTAGGCTTGATTGTATTTAAGTCGATAAAATACAAAAACTTTTTAAATATTGGTCCTGGGTTCGATCCAAATTCGGTCGGGCAAAGTGTTATTGCGATTTTTCATTAAGATTTTTTCAAGTAGCATGAAATCAAGACTACGGAGAGTGTTGGTTTCATCAAGAGTGCCCAGCTGCTCAGTTTATGGCAATAGGCTTGCCCCTTATTACATGGAACTTAAACATATCGAAATGTGGATGTTACTATACACTTCTGCCGAGCCCTTCGGGGAATACAGGCGTTAAGTTATTGTGATGTTATACATATTATAACCAATTTTCAGATCATGCCTCGAGCTCAAAATGCGCACGCTCAAGTAAACGCAGCATTCTTGTACGAATTCGATGAACACAAAGAAAACGTTGTCTTATCAGCTAGAATTGTCATTGGTGGACTTTCGGCAAAATTTGTGCATGCCAATGAAACAGAGAAGTTCCTTCACATGAAGAAGATATTCACTAATGAGGTTCTGCAACAAGCACTCAAGATATTGGAAGGTGAATTGATAGTGGAAGAAATTGCTGGTGAGATGAAACCGGCATATAGGAAGAAATGTGCTCTTGGTTTGTTTTATAAAGTAGGTGACGTTACACGATATGTGCCCATAATCACTAGTAGTATACTTAGATACAGCAATGTGACAATATGCTACTTATATTTAACTTCATTTTCAGGGTTTGCTAGTTCTGATTCCCAAACAGAGTTTAAAGCCTTGGTATCGTTCAGGAGCAAGAGACTTCCGGAAGACACGACCACTAACGAAAGGTTCCGAAGTGTATGACACGAACCCCATAATATGGCCAATCAACGAACCAATGCCGAAGATCGATGCTTTGATTCAATGTGCAGGGGAGGCGAAGTATAGCAATGACCTGCCCACTGAACCTAGGGAGGTTTACTGTGCGTTTGTGACGTCAGATATATGCACTGGTGAGTTGGAGAGTATTGATGCTACCCCGGCTTTAGTGAGTATTAATTTATAATTTAAATTATGTTTTGTGTTGCGTAATGTAAATAAATATTTTGCATACTATTATTTATATTTTATCTATATATACATATATATAAAAATGAATCCCTATTTCCTTGGTCACGGACTCACGGTATCACGCGTGAACGGCTGGGCCAATTTCGCTAAATCTTTTTTTGTTGTGTTTGTTATAGTAAGGAGATGATTCTTAGGATAGGTAGGTGAAGGTAGGGTAGGTAGGTAGGTATGCATGCTGGTAAAGTAGGTGTGTAGGTAGGGTAGGTAGGTAGGTAGGTATGTATATATGTACGTACGTAAGTAGGTAGGGTAGGTAGTAGGTAGGTGCGCCGTACGTGCTTACCCGTGCGAAGCCGGGGCGGGCAACTAGTATAAAATATTTTGTTTCTAACTGATCACACAGCTGTGCTGCTGGGAAGTTTGTTGTGTCACTTCTACTTCCCAGCGTATCCATATTGGAGGGATGTCTTATATGTAATTTTAACGTTCGGAAAATGCTGATTCTAAGCCTAGTTTGAAACAATGGCTTTTAAATTTTGATTTTTTTGAACTTTGAAAGTACCAAACTAATCTAATAATATAAGTTTTTTTTTGATGTCATATCTCAAACGAAACAATACAGTCCTTTCACAGTTATTTTACCTCTTATTTTGGATTCTTGATTGCTGTCAGACGGAAAAGCTTTACCATTGTTAAGCAATTTTTGTAAACTTTGCAGAGAATACCCGGTGTTTTAGCATTCTTCTCTGCCAAAGACATCCCGGGAAGAAACTCGTTTCTGGCTCTAAGATTACCTGGTGCAATGGCGTCAGAAGAAGTCTTCGTTGAAAAGTATATTAAGTACTATGACCAACCTGTAGGGCTTATTGTTGCTGAAACAGAAAAACTAGCAAATCGAGCAGCTTTATTGGTCAAAATTAACTATAAAGTAGATAAGAAAAAGCCTGCCTTAACGATAAAGGATGTCAGGGAAAGAGAGCCAGATCGTATCACATTGTTTTTGGTCTTCCCTGCACGAGACCGAGGTTTGAACGTACAGAGAGTTCTCAAGGGTACCGATAACATCTATGCGCAGTACCTTTATCATATGGAGACTCAGACCGCGGTCACCAGGCCGAGTGAAGATGGAATAGATGTGGTGGCCAGCACACAGTATTTGGATTCTTTCCATATGAGTGTATCTGAAGTGCTGAATATACCGCAAAACAGGTTAGATAAGATTGAATTGGTATTAGCCTTCCCATTGTTTTCATTAGATATAAATGTAAAGTTTCCTCGATATAATTTTCCAGAATAAACTTATCAGTACCTCGATGTGGGGGTGCATATGGGTTGAAGATATCCCGTGCCAACCACATAGGAACCGCATGTGCCCTAGTCACCTACAAAATGGACCGACCCTGCCGATTTGTGATGAGCATCCAAGCTAACTTGAGAGTGGTCGGTAAGCGCCTGCCCTGCACACGAGACTTTGAAGTGAGTGGTTTTCTAGAGGCAATCGTTTTAGTGCAGTAGTTGGATGTTGCGGTCCCACCACCGCCTTTACATCGGTATATAACCGTAACAAATATTGCTTTACAGAATTATGATCATTAGAATCAGCAAAACAGCTCTTTATGTTAGAATAATCCTAAAAAGTCATGATTTCATGAAATAGTAATTCAATAGGATTATATTATTATGAACTTAGAGAGTAGTTAGTGTATTGATGATTTTTATGATTACAATTCTATAAATAAATATTTGATACGGCCGCGAATCATATTTAGATCAACATACAACCTGATACTGACCTGCAAATTATAAAAATGTAAGATTTTAATTTCGCGACGCTTTCGTGTACTTTCTTGCTTTGTATCTACGAACGCGCAACGCGTCACGTAAGTTCGAAATCGATTCGTCTTAAAACTAAGCAAATATTATGTGCGAAACGAGTTCAATTGTAAAATCGTTCGAAATTACGAAGCTCCGTGCGTTCGTGCTTGGGCAACTGACGTAAAGATCCCACAGAAGAATGGAAGCATTATAGATTTATTTGAAAGTTAAGTTTCTTGCTTTGTGACCAGCAGCAAATACCCGGGTTTTTTAATTTTGCTTTGTAGCACCTCTTTGGTCACTAAAACATAACTTTAGCTATAAATCTACGCTAAACATTTTTACGTTCAAATGTAGGTAGAAGGAAAACCGTTATCTTACATGTTTCCGCAAAATACTTATTTGCATTGTTTGTTTACGGAAACTGGCTATCATTGTTTTGAGGATACACAAGTTAAACTCCTGTTTTGTCTACAGACGGATTAATAATACCATTACCTAATGTTGTTCCATAGGTTGGCGTCAGTAATTCCGGACAGATCCAATATCTGGAGTACCATCTGTATTCTGACAATGGGTACGTCATCAGTGACCCTGTCGGGCCTTTTATTTTGCCCGGTATTAGGAACTGCTATGACAACCGGCGCTGGCAGTATAAGATATTCAACGTTACTACGGACACACCTTCTAATACGTATGCTAGAGCACCAGGTATGTCTAATTTTACAAAAGTCTAAGTCTAATCTATTTGCGATAGGGACTATCTTGATGTTGGGATAACCTAAATAGAATATGTTGCATTCGGGGTCAAATGTTTAATCAATCGTACATAGGGCTTTTGCTAGGCACTGGAGGGAGTAGGACGACGCAGTCAGTCTGCTTTGGTGCTATAAAGTGCTGCCAAATTCTTTTAGACCGTTTGGCGGTTGTTAGGGAAGCATTAATTGATCCTACTTGGGAGATATTGATTGAAGCAGCTTTCAATAGAGGAATCAATCTGCAGACTAGCTACAGAGTCACCGCTAACGACCAAGTACCGTACAGGTGTGGAGGAGTTTGCTTGGCTGAAGTTGAACTGGACATTCTGACGGGAGAACATGAAATACTTAGAGTCGATATTATTGAAGATGTTGGTACAAGTGTGAATCCTGAACTGGATATTGGTCAGGTAATATTTCTCAAAAAGAATACAATTCACTTATCATATCACTTATTATTATATAACTCTGCTCCTTCGATGTTTTTCCTTTCGTAATTAGTACGTAGTGGTCTTAGACAGATGTTGTTTTTTCATCTAGTTACGTTTTAATGTTTGTCCTTTTTTGTTAACGGTATTTTAGAGTATAATTATGTCTTTGTTTAATATCCTGTGTACTAATATGCAAGTGTTATATTTATAAATAACAACCGTAATGGAATAATAGTTTAATTATTTTATTTTGACATATTGGTTTGTTTTACCCATAATAGAAGATAGTTTAGATCTCAGATTATCTAGGTGCGGCTGCCACGTCAGATTTTTATCTAGATGGAGACCAAGATACTTTTCTGAATCAACTTTGGTTAAGGGTTCGTTACTTATACACAGAATTGGGTGATTATCGATTTTTTTTGTTCTTAGCAATTTAGTTCGTTTAAGGTTTGTTAACAATCTGCCGGGGTTGCGGGAAAGTCCTAAGGGGTGATCGTGGCCCTGGCAACGTACAGGCAACTGAAGGAACACGGGTGGGTTTGAGTCAGTAAGAGTCTGACACGCCTTTCGCTCCGCCCAGAGCGGGAGAAGTTATTTGATGATTTACCACCCACAAAAAAAAATGTGTTAACAATGAGCAAATTATCTTAGAACCGTCTAGAAAGAATATTTAAATCTTGCCGCGCTTTTTTAAAAATGTGATCGATATTGTTGCCAAGCAGAAATAAGTTGGTGTCGTCAGCATATAGTATTATGTCACCTGACAGATTTATTTTATGCATATCGTTGACATATACGTATCGTTGTATTATAAATGGAGCCTTGCGGTCACCGTAGGTAAACGTTTCGCAGTTGCTTTGCTTATCACCAATCCCAACAATTTGCTGTCTGTTAGAGGGATAACACTGAAACATGTTTTTTTAGAGAAGAAATAGATAGTTATGAGATAATTATCTAAACGGTTGTTATAAAAAAAAAAAAAAAAATTGGTGCACCTATGACACATTTTATGGTAATATGAAAGAAAGAAAAGAAAGAAAAATTGTTTATTCTGCACAAACAAAACGCACATTTTAAACAATAAAATACACACAAACAAAAGTAGCTAAAAGCCTTGTATTCAACCAAAAAAAATAAAAGATAAAAAGTTTTACATGTTGATCATTGGTTGATGAGGGTTGATGTCAAGGCCACAGATGAAAGATAATATTGCGTAATAATTACAATCTAAATAGTCTGTGGTAATTCCTGTTGCGACATTGGTAAATGGCAACAACAACATAACAAATAAAAACAAAATGTCGATTGCAGAATTAACTACTTTTGTAACAATTAGATAATAAGAAAATGCTGTGTGCCGCATTTGTGCTAGAACAGGTCATTGCTCAGCGAATTGCCGTGACTTCGGACGAACCTATAATATCGTTTTCACCTCCATCGCCAGTCGCCGTTTCAGCTCGTCACTGAAAGAAAAGGAAAATTGATTAATTTTTTTAAACTAATTTTACTCACAAAACTAATTGATCTTTTTAAATTATATAACGACATGACGGACTAATCGAACAAAAAAGATGATTAAGAGACAGATACATGCCAGTGACCTTGAGTGGTTAGCTTGCGTGTTCTGTACTGAGCTCACGCAACGCGTCGTACATCCAGCCAGTAATAGAACTCGCGCATCAAGGAGCGCTGTCACCAATTTGACGCATTATTAATTTATTATACAAAAAACAGAAGGTATTTTAATAAAACTCGTAGATTAAAAGATTAATATTTTAATTATCCTTAAAATGGTGAAGGTTTCAGAATAATACGCTTGACAGCTTTTGAGTAATTATTAGTTTTTTATCCGCGTTAGACACAATTTTACAAATTAATTTCACTATGTAATGTAAACATAATCTAAAATATTCGTAGATTAAATTATTAAGAAAATGCTCTAATTTAACATATATTTTTTCCAAATCATTAACACCACTTTTACGGACTACTTTAACAACACACGTTTAGACGTAATTTCCGGTATAAAATCATTAAAAGTAGCTTGTCGTCGCCTTAATTAGGGAATGGTACAGTAAGAAATAAATGTTTAAAACTACAAAATACTACTTATACTAGTCAAACGGAGGTTTGAGATTTGGGTGTGTGTAAAGTCGCGGATACCTTCGAAAGATTCTCTAATGCAGCCATACTCAACCTTTTTTTTATAAGGGCCACAAACACGTTTCAGTCATGGTGTCGAGGGCCGCAAGCAAAAATTATTTAGGTCTTAATTAAAACGTAATTCCAAGTTAACGATGTAGTTACTTTATTAATGAAAAAAAAAAAAAAACAACCGACTACAATAAAAAAACACTACAAATTGAAAAATAACTTAAAAATCGTAAGTCGGTGTCTTTCGTTTTGAATTTTTGTTTTAAAGTTAGTTTCTGTAAACGTTCTTTGTTTTTTTGAAAAAAACGATTCGCACACATACTCGTACGTAGACCCAAAGAATGTTAGTAGGATTTGGGCACATCTTTGGATGCTTTTATATTTTTGGGAAACAATACTCCAAAATTCCACATATTCCATTCTCTGATGGGCGCGAAATTTAAAATGGTTTACAATAAATTTGTAACTTCAGATGGGCCAATAAAAAAAGCCCAGCGGGCCGCAGGTTGAGTATAGCTGCTCTAATGGCACTCATTTGATTTTTGTATGCTAAAAAAGTGTCGACTCTCCGATAACAGGTAAATACGTTTTCGGATACATAGGTAATCTTTACGTTATCCAGATCGAAGGCGCGTTCATGATGGGTGTGGGCTACTGGACCCACGAGGAGCTGATCTTTGACGAGAAAACTGGTGAACTGCTCACAGACCGTACTTGGTACTACAAAGTGCCTCTCACCAAGGATATTCCCATAGACTTCAGGATACAACTCAGGAGGAACTCTTATAATCCTCTTGGTACTTTGGGTGCTAGGGGTAAGTGACCAAAATAAAAAAATATTTTGCAGACAAGTTATCTGCAAAATATTTTTTTACTGAATTGGCACCAGAATCATACTAGTTTATGAATTCGCCATCATCATTAATCATTCGTTATTTCTCTACTCACAACCACTTCTACGGTTAACCTTAACAAAAGCCATCGTTGCATTCATAATGTCAATTTTTGTTTGGAAAACCGGACGGCTCTCTGTTGGCGCGACCCTGCGTTCCGATTCACGCGGGATATAGTGACAAACCGTAGCGTTGGACTAAGATTGAACCCGAAATCCCGACCCTGAAACTGCCTAATAACAATCTAATTTGTATTAAGGAAAACTTTATATACCCATATCAAATTAATTTGCCAATTAGAGAAAAAGGAAAATCAATTAATAATTAATATACAACAATAGTTCCAAAAATATGGTTCTTAACATTTTTCCTGCACAAAATGATATCATTTTAGTACCATATCATTTTATTAAAATATATATCACAACCGCCATTTAATTTCAATTATCTGAATTGGCATGGAAACAATACGAATGTCATAAACCTTCAGCTGCCTAAATTCGATTGTGTCTCGTTAATGGCAGAAGAAAATGAAAGAAAGAAAAATAAATAAACTTATTTTTCTTTCTTTCTTTCTTTCTGCCATTAACGAGACACAATAGAATTTTAATTGTTATGCCCACCTGATGTCCACAGTAACGGTGAAGCGGTTAATTACCTCGTATTTTAATTTAATGACACATTTCAGCGGTTTCCGAGCCCCCTACGTGTTTGTCAATAAGCGTAGCTTTCGCTCTGCGAGAGGCCATAGTGTCGTCGCGGGAAAACACCGGTTATCCCAGAAACAAGTGGTTTGAAGTCGGTAAGTACCGCATCAGTCACTACACTAGTTAATCTTTTCTCTTGCTTCAGGCGCGTGGAGACAAATTATCCCACGGTATAAAAGTATACTAGTAGTTATGTAATTGACTTAGGCGTGACTTTGCGGAAATCCATTATAAAATACAACAGACGATGTATATTTAGTAACTTCCGCTTAACTGTTCTTAAAGAGTTAGAGAACCCTGTAAGTAATCGACACGTGTTTCGCCTCACAACGAGGCATCCTCAGGATGACGATTGACTTGTTGCGAACTCGGAGGACTCTGTTGTTGGTTATATAGTGGGGTTGACGGGCGGTTGTAGCTTACTTTGCGTTCGGCTCTTGTCGTGCCAACACTTCGTGTCCGAGTTCGCAACAAGTCAATCGTCATCCTGAAGATGCCTCGTTGAGAGGCGAAACACGTGTCGATTTCTTAGAGGGTTTCTAACTCTTTAAGAACCGTTAAGCGGATTAAGTTACTACTCGTAAATATTCATCGTCTATTGTATAGTATACTAGTAGTAGAATTAAACTATAGGTAAGTATACTCGTACTATGTCCTAACCCTGATTATTTCTATCCCTATGCCACATCAAAATTTGTTCAGACAGATAAAAAGAGTTACTCCTACCTTACCTCATGGTTAGAGGTCCCGACGACGCCTTTGGCCATTATTTTGGAACGTTACATTGCATGCAAATGCTCTACAAAATGCTTTAATGTATACTCGCCTTTTGAGCCATACCCCACCGGGATGCCATGGCGACGTCGCCATGTCGCGCTGCCAACTAAATGTGGCTGCGCCGCCATCAAGGGTCATTCATTACACTCATCATTATTAACAACTTTTAGTATGGTAATATACCAAGCCTAAAATCGAAAAATAATTAGCTGCGCCATAAAAGTCATCGCTCATTATAGCAGCACGGCTCCGACCGACACGGCAAATACCTTGTCATTCAAGTTAGGATTTTAAGTCAAATACGTTAAAGTCTATTTTACGATGGCTATATAGAATAGTGGACGGCTCGCAGGCAGTGAGCGGCCCACGAGCCGTCACACGTCGGGCCGACAGCACGCTTCAAGCGAGGAGCCCGCTCCCCGCCGCCTCGCCGTCTGCGCGGTGACGCCTCGCCGGCTGCACGGTGACGCCTTGCTTGTGAATACAAGCTGTTACCTCACCGGTGGCGTGCCGGCAGCGATCGCCTTGCTGATGGCGCGTTGGCGACTAGCTGTCGCTTGGCTTACGGCGCGTTGACGACTAGATTTTTCGAGGCGGTGCCGATGCCGGGGCGCTACCGTGCTGGAGCGGTGCTGTTATAATGGGCGATGACCTTTACTACATATTTTTAATTATGTATATTGACATAAACCGACAAATTGCACGGTTTAGAGTAAAGAAAAACTAAAGCTTGTATATTGCTGTAACTAGATTTATATTTAAAAATGTTTTATTTTTATTTCAGATGGTCCGTTCACACTTGCTGCTAACGTGTTAAAAGCGGATGCTCGGCTCGACGAATTTCTGTTTTATTAATTACTTAATTCTAATAAAAAAAAATTCCAAACATGTATGTCAATATTATAATAAATATATAATTATTATCTACCTATTACCAATCATTGTTTTTCTTTTTCCTTTCCCGGAAATCCCTAGTAATATTATTACCTATACTATCATTATCTATGATCATGAATATAATATGACAATGTAATTTATCTAAACATTATTATGATTCATTTGTGAGTTTTGGTATAAATATAATAATTATGTTTTTTATATTTCATATTTATTATAAATGCTCATGCCTTGTCTGCATCAGAAAAGGCCATTTCCCTGCGGTGGGACAATAATAAGCTAGTATTGTTATTGTATATTTCATTAATTATGATAGTATAAACATAACTAGCGAAATGTGGTTGTACTTTGGGTGCACCTCTACCTTACCCTTTGGGGAATACAGGTGTGATGTTATGTTATACGGGGTGGCAGGGTCATCGACGCGAAGCCGGTTACCATGGATTCAGTACATGATTCTGAACCCCCCTGCGTTGAAAATTTTCGTCGGTTATGTAAAAAAAAATCAGCTGTTTCATAGAAAAGTGCAATACCTATGCGGTCAAAATGTATGGAACAGCAGATTTTTTTTTTAATAACCGACGAAAATTTTCAACGCAGGGGGTTCAGAATCATGTACTGAATCCATGGTAACCGGCTTCGCGTCGATGTCCCTGCCACCCTGTAATATACAGGGTAGAATTTTTGAACCTCACCTGGAGAGAAAGTACTCTAAATACTGGAGATAGCAAATTTTACTCAAAGGAAAAATTCCTTAATTTTTTTAAAGAAACAAATCTACATTCAAAGATTTTCGAAAATTTTGCTTCCCACGCTCGGGAATCGAACCGACTAAAATCCGAAAAAAATATCCTGTATTTCTATGAGATCAATTAATAGAGTCAATCATAAGGATCAAATCTCTCTTACAAATATGATAAATTAAATGAAAGGAAAACCATAAAATCTAAACTTATAAATTCAATGGGACAAGATAATAAAGCTCTTTTACTCAAAGGTCCATCAGATTACTTATGTTAGTACTAATTAACAATTATCTTTCGATTTTTATAATGGGGAATTATCTAGAATTAACTTTACCAGAAATCCTTTGCAACTGTAAACGAGTTAAGAAACTAAGGTTCACCCTACGATTTTCAATACCCATCACAAATCGCTATTAAAAGTTACTGCAAATGAATTCCTTAAAGGTATCTCCAGTATTTAGAGTACTGTAAACTCTAAGGCTTACTTATACCGGGATGATACTAAATTAAACGCATATTGGCATCGCATAACATAATTATTTCTAGAATTGGAACTACAAATTATTACAATACATTTTACATCCAACGGCCTGACAGCCGTCAGCCGACTATCTATTATTTTCTCCTATTCTAATTATGAACCTAATGTTTGTTTTCTCTAACTGCCATCAATACGCGCACACAAAGGTTGCATCTCAAACCGAATGGAATAAAGCCTCTACATCAGCTACGCCCCTACTGGATAAAATAGGGCTAACGTAGTGTCCAATTTTATCCATATGAAACAAACATTAAATTAACCTACCTATATCTAAAATAATATTTACCTAACGCCAGAAATAAAATTAACAATATGAGGTATGTCTCTTGCAGGAGAAGACTTACGTCAGGATGAACTAATCGCGATAATGTGACACTACGACAAGTGTCAACTACTTAATTTAAATATTAATAGGTGCCAATGCGCACTCACACAAACTATCGTTACATCCTGCATAAATCTCGTTACACCAAAACTGGCGAAAAACGTATAACACATCCTCCTAAAAACAAATAAAATGATATGACAACATTCATATCAGCCCAGAGAGGGTTAATCATACTGAAACCTCAAACAATAATGGCTTAAACTTCATTCAACCTTATAAAGTCAGAGGAAGAGAAAGTCAGAACTGCAAAAGATCGAACGCTCCTAACTCATGAACTCACTCCAAAGGTAAACCTCTAGAAAAATCATCACGTCAACAATACTAAACCCCAAATCTTCTTACAAGTCCATATTGTCTGAACTGTCGATCCTCAATCATCAGCAGAAACCAATTGTCAAATCGACACACTTTGCGAGGCTATGCCCCATTAGCAAAGTTGGTCTCAGCCTAGACCAAGTATCACCCCCCCTTCGAGAAGGATCACAGTTCTCAAAATACATTATTATCCCATCAAAACATTAATCGACATAAATCAATAACCTTGGAGTGCGTTCCTCCTAAGTTAAAAAAAAATACTATGATGCCGTTGTAGTGGACATCTTTTTCTCTTCCTCCGTTCGCCATAACATCAGAATATGAAACAAAATAAAATGATTAATCCTACATGCCCTGCTGATCTTACAAAAATAATGCAGCGACATGATAAAATGAAAATGATGAGCTTGAAAAATTACAAAATCCTTAAAAGAAGAAGTTTCCAACTATTTATGTTAATAAAAATATCTTTAAACCTCTTTAAAATATTTCTAAAAAAATTATATTTAAAAATAGTAAATTTTTTTAAAGGAATTTTATTAGGTTTCAACCTTTTTAATTTATTTAGTTTTGGTACGAAGTTTTTAATTTGAGTACTCCCAACATATGAGCCCTTTAACTTTATTGGTGTTTTTCTTAAATTGTTTGTAGCACGTTGTTGTTGCAATAATGTAATAATATAATATACTAATAATATTATGAACTTTGTTTTCCAAATGAATGACAAGTTTATGGTAAAGCAACCTTGCGATGGCACATTATATTTATGTTTGTTATTATAAATTTTCACTGGAAAGTCATTACTAATAACTCCGACTGACCGTGATTCTACGTCAAACTCGACTATATAAGACTCGACGTCATCCTCGACAATATGACTGTTGTTTACAATTACCTCCAAATCAGCCTTAACTTCAATAATTTTGTCTGGTACCAATGATAACTGCTCATTCTCCTTTATTTTGGTAGACAAGGTGATTTGGTCAACCTCCTTTGTTTCAGAAGATTGTTCAACATTATCATCTTCATAATTCTGATCAGCGATGATGTTATATTTAAGATTTTCATCATCGTGATCATCATTCTCCATAGATAGGCATATGCTCTGTTGTTCTGAAACATTACTAACAGAATTAATAAATGGACTGGACTGACCCGATTCGACAATTTCCTCTTTGTGTTCATTCTCGAACACTTCGATCGACTCCTCCTCGTCCGTGGCGATGCTGCATCCTTGGCAGCTGAGCTCGTCATCAACATCATCGTCATCTTTACAGCTTTGCTCAGTAACTAGCGGTTCGTCTTGTTTTCCGCTAGAAAATAAATTTGCATCAATATCTACCGTCGCGATCTCTTCCTGTTCGCTTTCTCTAACTTGTACAATCTTCTCTTGCACCCTACATTCTCCTTTGTGACATTTGCACGAGAACTCGGCCCATAGTTTGTCACACAACGTTTCAAAATTCATACCGTCATGGTACGTGTAACCGTGGAAAATCATAGCTGGACCCACAAGAAATGCGCGTAAAATCAGTGCCCAGTTATTTTCCTTCCATTCGTTGAAGGTGGCTGTGAGCTTAAAATTATTTAGAAAGCTTTGCAGGCACACGCCGTTGTAGCCCGAGAAATATTCCATTTTTATAAAAATTTATAAAGACCACTTAGCTTTCGATTCTTTAGGCGTCGTTTATTCGCCTAAAACAACACTTCCATGCGATATGCTTCGCTATAATACTTTTATGGGGAATCGCCCTTTTCCATCAAATGAATTTCGTCTGAAAAAAAATGGGTGGCAGCTTCTCTATACTTCTCTATACTTCTTTAGTGCAGTATTAGTTGGCTCTGCACACGCCTTACGCCCTACCGCCCGGGTTTGGGCACCTCCACCACTTGTAAGCTCTAAGGCTTACTTATACCGGGATGATACTAAATTAAACGCATATTGGCATCGCATAACATAATTATTTCTAGAATTGGAACTACAAATTATTACAATACATTTTACATCCAACGGCCTGACAGCCGTCAGCCGACTATCTATTATTTTCTCCTATTCTAATTATGAACCTAATGTTTGTTTTCTCTAACTGCCATCAATACGCGCACACAAAGGTTGCATCTCAAACCGAATGGAATAAAGCCTCTACAGTACCTTCCCTTGAGGTGGTGTTCAAAATTCCAACCTGTATATTCGAATGTTTAATTCGAATCTTAAGTGCAGTGCAGGGCAACTTGGAAGTAGCGGCACCGCTCGTTCGGCGCGCGCGCGCGGTTGGTCACAGTTCTAACCTAACCTAACCTATTTCAACCAAGTTGCTAGCAGAAATGTTTTCACCATTTTCTAATTATCCGTGCTTTCGTAATATCCCTAGGATTTTCGTGAAAATTCGAATTATCAAATCATCCTACGACATTTACCTACAACACATTGCCAAAAACGAGAAGGAATGTTAAGCTAAAGCTTTAAAGCTTTCATACATATTATAAACTCACGCTTTCTAGGGAGGAACTACGGAACGCTACCTGCTACGATCCTTACATACGACCTCCTCCATGCCTTCTAAATTACCTATGACACATCAAGCCGAAATTACGTCGGGTAATTTACATAGAAACTAACAAGGGGAATTCCCATCGTGTAATTTAAGGAAAAATATTCTGTAGATTTTTTCACCTAAGCCGTTTTTCGTACACTTGATTTTCAACTCTCGGCGAGCATTGAGAATTCAACACAGCGCATCCAGCGCGTATTTAGCGCGTCAAGAAAACACACTGTAGCATAATCAACTGTCGGGGCTAAGCAGAGCGTCGAAACCGCGTTAAGCTTTGTGCAGACCAGCGCGACTTGTAGCGCGAGTGCGACGCGACACCTGTTATTGTTATACCGTGAAGTTTTCTTAGAAATTGTATTGTTCGTGTCGCGTCGCGCGACCAGTCGCGCTGGTCTGCAATAGCCTTTAGCCAAGTTCCGATAAGTTACAAGGTTCCGGCACAGTATAAAAACCTACAGTAGGACATCGCCTTTGATCTCGTTGTAAATGTCGACAACGTGTAGGTATTGTCGCGACAGCTAGCAGTTCGGAAAACTCCGTATCAAAGTTGCGACAAACAAATGCGCGACAAATGCTGGAGCGACAGTACTGTGACAGTACTGTTATCTGCTATTAGCAACGAAATATTATAGAAATGTTTGTCGTGCTTTAGTTTGTCGAGTAAAAGTTGTGTCGCGCTATCGTTCGTCGATCAAAAGTTTCGTCGTCCCATCGATGGTCGTGAAAACAATCGGTCGCAATAACGTTGGTCGATCAAAAGTTTCGTCGTGCCATTGTTTGTCGTGAAAACAATCTATCGCGCTAACGTTCGTCGAGCTGATGTGCTGTCGCACCGCTGATGGTCGACCTATCGTACTGTCGCTCCAGCATTTGTCGCGCATGTTTGTCGCAACTTTGATACGGAGTCTTAACAGCTCACCGTGAAAACGTATGTGAGTTGAATTGATCTGTCAATAGTGTCGAGTTACTTCAAGCTTAGTTCACAGGACACTTAGCAGTTTTTTAGGGTTCCGTAGCTCAAAAGGAAAAAACGGAACCCATATAGGATCACTTCGTTGTCCGTAAGTCCGTCAGTCAACAAAACCCATATTCTCAGGAACGCGTGGAGGTACCAAGTTGAAATTAATATAAAATTCGTAGATCTGTGTTCCTTTATGCATTGACTTAGAAGCTTGATTTTTAGAACTCAAATTAAAAAAAGACGTGTGGCACTCGGGGACTGCCCCGGCGAAGCTATTGCATAGCATTTTTTATCAACTTACGCAATTGTAAAATATTAACCCGAATACAAGAAATAGCAATGATGACATTGACAGGAACTGTTATTCACATTTATAGTTTTTAAAACTTGACACAACGTAATGGCCGGGAACATCAAACTAATAAAAAGGTTTTAATTTAACTATTAATAGTCAAGGATCATACGTCTAAGTAAATTTGAACTTTATTGTCAAACAGTTAAACATAATTTTCAATACAACACTCTCGTATCATTCGTCTAAGTAAATTTGAACTTTGTTGTCAAACAGTTAAACATAATTTGCAATACAACACTCTCGTAATGATACGAGAGTGTTGTATTGCAAATTATGTTTAACTGTTTGACATTTAAATTTACTTAAAAATTACCAAATTTACTTAAACGAATGATCGTTTAAGTAAATTTGAACTTTGTTGTCAAGCAGTTAAACATAATTTTCAATACAACACTCTCGTATCATTCGTTTAAGTAAATTTGAACTTTGTTGTCAAGTAGTTAAACATAATTTTCAATACAAAACACTCTTTTCTTAGGTAGTATTTTCGTTACGAAATTTCTGGATTAGGTCTCCACGCTCAAGGCCCGCGATAGAAGCTATGCAATAGCTTAAAAAAAACAAGCTTCTAAGTCAATGCAATAAAATATAACCTACAGGGTACTGCCCGTTGACCTAGAATTATGAAATTTGGCAGGAAGCTAGGTCTCACAGCACTAGTAAAGAAAAAAGTACATTTGCATATTTGGAGAATTGACCGTGACGAATATCGATGAATGGGAGTACATGTTTCTCAACTATAAAGTTCAGTTTGTTCTTGGGATAAATTCATCCCAACTACGGAACCCTTCATTGTGCGTAGGACACGCACTTGGCCGGTTTTTTCTTAGTTGGCAACCCTCTAACAATATTCTCGGTATTGTTCTTAATTACGTTTATATTTACCTTCCTACTATCATGGTTTCTGTTCCGGATAAGAACCATTATCTTTGAACATTAACTTATGTCTACGTAATCATCATAATAAGGTATGGTCTAACTTAACCCAGCTGCTTCCAATGACGTAAATAACATAACTACGTGCGTCGGTTCATCAATTTAGCTTTATGCGCAGCAACGCTCGTGAGACTGCTATTATTTATAATATACTAGCTATTGCCCGCGGGTTCGCCCGCGTGGATGTTGGAAAATATCCCATGGGTACGTACCACCGGGATTAGAGACCTGTTAGCCGAGGAAAAGGTCACTGACTCCTACCGCTGCGCCCGCGTTGTCGTCAACCATAATTATTTTGTGACGCGTAATTTTGAATCTGCGATATCTTTTAAAGTATTCATTTAAATGATATGATGTCAAGGCATATTTTAATCTAAATTAAATGCACAATTTAAATAACATATTTTATTGGATAAGAAAAATTTTATAGGTACCGGTTAAAATCTTCGGAAATAGCAATGAAATTTTTATAAAATTCTGAAAGATATATAATCTTTACTGTAGGTCATTCTTAGAAGCTGGACAAAATCATCATATTTCATGAATGAATGAATGAATGAATGAATGAATGAATGAATGAAGTGCCCCGATCCCAGCGTGGTTTAACCAGACTCGATAAATCGAATAAACCCCAAGATTTGCACTAGCCCATGAAGTCTCATGTTGCATGGGACTTCAAAAGCCATTGCATATCAAAGAGTAGACCGGGTGGCGCGGTAATGGTAGGGATTAGATATGTGCCCTGGGATAAGGAGGGAGATGCGAGCCTACCGGATATGCATCCTAGAGTAAGCATAGGAATAGTGGAGAGACAGGTTATAAATCATTGGATGGGCATCTTTTTACGACGTCGCCACTCGCCGTTATGTCGGTTCACGTAGATCTTCGCCGGTGGTTCTTGAGGTGGGGTTACGCTGCTTTCTCGGCTTTTTTCTATATCGCTGCTTTGCTGTGTTATATTTAGCTAGCATTCTAGGTCTTCGTCAGAAGCCTCGCTGCTATCCGTTTCAGGTTTCTTGTAGATCTCGCTGGCAGCCTTCATTATCTTGTTTCGGTCTGTAGCCGTGTCCATCCAGAAGTTGAATTCCTTGTCGAAATAAATCGAGTCCTGTTTAATGTTGTCGTTTCATGTGTAGATTGGACGTCCTACTTTCTTGGATTTGGCCTTATACTGCATTGCTGCGTGTAGAAAGTGTGGTTTGCCTCGCCTGTGAACGTGTGCGAGATAGCACATCCTGTGATTCTTGATGCGTTTGGTTACTGTTTTTCCGTCTATGATTTCGTGCATCTTCTTATGTCTTGGTTTGTTTCTGGCGTGGTTAATCAGGTCTCTCATGATGACTCGCTCATATCTTCTCAGCCTTGACCTGTTAGCTTTGGTGATTGCCGATACTTTCAAATCGTATATCATACAAGGTACGATCACCATTCGGTTCATGAGTCTGGCTAGTTTCCAGTCCATCTTTGAGTTTGTTATGAATGGTAATAGTGACTTTGCGTTTCTAGTAGCTTGTTCGCATCGTTTCCTAATAGTGCTTCTCCTGCTTAAAGCAGATGTTATATATGTGCCTAGTATTTAATTTCATCGACAGTATGTAGATTTAATCCGTTCATTGACACATAAGTCGCTTTCTGTTTAGCTATTGGGTCCCTAATTAAAATTTTTGTTTTAGTTTCGTTTATTTGTAGGCCGACACTACCTAGTAGGGGTTTAATATGGTATACGATTCCTTCTAACCCTTTTAGATCATCTGTAATGAAAATGAGGTCGTCTGCGAATGATAGCACCAGGGGGAGTGAGATTCCACGATCTTGTTCTAATTTTATTAATTGAGTTTCCTCTTCGAGGGTTCTAAGGACTTCATCAATGACCAGTGTAAAAAGGCGAGGCGACAGCGGGCAGCCTTGTTTGACACCTTTTCCTTTGGTAATCCAACTAGATTGCTGCCCACACCATTTGATGTGCGTGCGTTCATTCATGCAAACCTTGATTATCCTATTGGTTAGAGTCTTGTTAGTTCTTTGTATTAGAATGTCTCGCAGTGCTTGGAGGTCGACGTTGTCAAAAGCTTTTTCAATGTCCAGAGCGAGTACATAAATTCTTTTTCCTGCTCGCCATTCTTCGTCCAGAACCCTTTTTAGCGTAAATATGTGATCATCTGTGGATCTATTATTTAGAAAGGCTGCTTGGTAGTTGCCCAATTCTTTTATTACTTCGTCTAATTTTTTAAGAACGTAGGAGGCGTAGATTCTATAGTCCGTGTTGCAAACCGATATTCGTCGATAGTCATTTGGGTCTTTAGGGTTGGTTTTTTTAGGGATTGGTACCTGCATTGTTTCTAGCCACGTGCCGGGTGCCTCATTCTGTGTCCAGGCTTTGTTAATGTGCTTAGTGACGGCTTCCTGTAATACTTTGGGCATCGCTTTGTAGAGCTCTATTACTATTTGATCTGTTCCGGGCGCAGTCCCGTTCCGCATGTTGTTAATTATTTCCATTACGTCATCCACTGTGGGTCCTTTGTTTTGTTCGACGGTTATCGGCTTTGTTATATTAACCGTTGGTATAGTTTGGCCCTCGGACTTTTTTAACATTTGCTCCTATTTGGACATTGGTATATAGGCGTTCCTTTTACGGCGTTTTGTAGCTTGCTTATTTTCCTGTAAAATAGATAAAGTACCTGCATGCGTTTTGAAGGGTGTTTTTTCCCAGTCCATTGAACAAAGCCCTGCATTCTTTGTTTTCCTCTTGGTTTCTGATCTTTTGAAGTATTGCCTGACAATCTTTTACACGATTATGTCTATTTGGGTTATCTAGTTGATTTCTTTGTAAGAATGTAGCCTTTTGGAGGTTGGCAAGGGCTATACGATGATTCCTAGAGTGATTCGGTGGAAAAATCAAGGTTTCTTGGGCAGCCGCTTTTAATACTCCCGTTATGGTACACCATGGTATTTCGATATCTTCTTCCGTTAGGTCTATTCCTGAGTCTTCCAGTTTTTTGATAATGCACGCTTGGTATTATGCTTTGGTGGATTTGACATTGAGAGCGGCATAGTAGCATTGTTTGTAATTAAAATCCTTGGTCTCTATTGTTATCTCATGTTTTTGTGTCTTGTGTTTGGTGGTGTCATCTTTGTTAAAGATACTTCTGAGCTGCCCCCAAATTATTTTATGGTCGGATATGGCCCTACTTGCCCATTCACCTTTAATATACTTAAATAGTTTTCCTGTTGCCTGTGGCGTAATAATGTGATCTAACTGTGACTTCTGTGTGCCCTTTGACCATGTTATCCTGCAAGATGATCTCGCTTTTGTTGTTTCTATTTGCAGTTTTTCCCTGTTAACTATATCCATTAACATTTCCCCGTTGTAATTAGAATGGTCATGATGAAGATTTTGGTGAATCAGCCCTTTGCGTTGGAAACTTATTGTATCTTGTTTGCCGATATGGGCGTTAAAGTCGCCTAGGATTATTAAAGTATATTTTTGGTTTTTGGCTGATCAAGTTTAATACACCTGTGAAGGATCTGGTTGCTTTAGAGGTACAGCTGTTGATGTGAGAGTTAATTATATAAAGTGAAGCAGGTTTGTCACTTCCCCTAACAACTTTAAGAGTGATTGACATCGCATCGTTATCACTGCTCCGTTTTATTGTTTCGATATGGGCATCCTTTCTTATTGCAATTGCAAGTCCCCGGTGGGCTTTACCTGATGTTCCAGATAGGTGCCATTCGTAATGGGTGGAGTTGTACGTTCCTGAGTTCATCCCTGTTTCTTGTAGGCAGGCTATGTGAATGCCCCTGTTTGAGAGTTCCGTATCTATTCTAGCTTTTTTAGCCGGCTTAGAGATAAGCGTATTCTGGCGTCGTCGCGATTATCCGAGACATAGGCCGCTAGGTCTCGGCGAACGGACTTGTGGTCGAATGTTAACCCCATGTTCTATGTTCTATGTTATAGGGTTTGGTTTCCGCACTTAGTCCGTCAAATGAACCATTGTACGTGGGCCATGGCGGCCGTTTGGGGGGGTTATTCCATCCAGCCCACCTCCCTCCAGAAGTTAATTAAAGCTCCTGGTTTGTTTAGAACATCAGTGTAAGATCTGGGTGACCCGAGGGTTTCTGTTCTAATCTGGGTGACGCCTGTGCATTCAAAGAGCACGTGCGCGACGGTCTCCTCGGCCCCCATGCAAGCCCTGCACAGAGGACTGTCCGTTATGCCTATCGTGTGGAAATGTTTGTTTAGCGAGCAGTGTCCTGTGATGGTCCCCGTCACCAGGCGCAGGCCATTTCTGTCCAGGTGTAATAAACGCCTGGTCAGCTTGCTATCCAAGAATGGCATAGCTTCCTTGGACTGCCTGCAGCCTGGTGTCGAATTCCACCAGGTCTCCGCTTGTGTGTGGGTGAGCTCCTGTAGCCACCTGCGTATTTGGTTGAAGGGGATGGGAACGATAGGTTCGGGTCCACAGACTGCCGTGCTGGATCCTCGTCTAGCCAGTTCGTCAGCTGCGTCGTTGCCTAGCGATCCACTGTGTCCTTTTATCCATTGTAGTGTCACCGTGTCGCGGCTAGATACCGTTAATTGTTCTAGTTCATTGTGACATTCTAGTGTTAGCGTTGAGGTAATACATTTTTTCTGTAGGGATTGGAGAACTGAGGCACTATCGGAGAGTATACGTATATGCGTGTCCGCAACTCTCCTGGCTTTTAGGGCGTGGACCGCTTGTATGATGCCCACACACTCTGCCTGATAGACGGTGTTGAACATTCCCAGCGGGCTGGATATATTTATGTTGAAGTCGTGTGAGAAGACTCCTGCTCCGGTGCCGGAGTTGGTCTTCGATCCATCGGTGTATACTCTCATCTCTTTCGGGCCTGAGTAGTCACACTGTTCTTCCGTGAGTATTATGTTGTAGTGCCTTTGAAAGTGGTGCGTTTTCGGGGCTTTATCACAGGGTGATGCCATCATTGGTCGTCGTTTGATCGCTTCTTCCCTTATGCGTGTGTGCTTAACTCTGGAGTCTTTGCTTAGGGTTCCTGATAAGTGGAGCCTAAAGGCAGCCAGGCTCGCCTCCTCCCGCACGATGAGGTGCAGAGGCGGCAGTCCCAGCATTGCCTGTAGGGCGGCAGTGGGTGCAGTTCTCATACTGCTAGTCAGCCAGCCAAGCGAACCGCTGCAGTTTCTCGAGTTCTCTTTGAGCTGTACTCAGGTCTGTCCTGGGCCACCAGACCAGTGAGCCGTATGTAATGATTGGTCGGATAACTGTGGTGTA
Organism: Conistra vaccinii; assembly: GCA_948150665.1. Taxonomy (NCBI): domain Eukaryota; kingdom Metazoa; phylum Arthropoda; class Insecta; order Lepidoptera; family Noctuidae; genus Conistra; species Conistra vaccinii. The sequence goes on along the minus strand of OX411331.1, from coordinate 4,029,696 downwards.
TAACCAGTGGGTGACCTTGGGGCTAATCCCCCAGTTCCTGCCAAGCAGTCGCTTGCACTGCCACAGGGATATGCTGGCTTTTGTGGTGATATAGTTCGTGTGTTTAGCCCAGTTCAATTGTTTATCCAAAAAGACGCCCAGGTATTTGGTTTCAGTTGAGAGGCTTAGGGTTGTTCCAAAGAATCGTGGTAGTTGTAGCGTCGTCAGTTTTCTCTTTTTTGTGAAGAGAATCAATTCAGTTTTTGTGGGGTTCACTGAAAGCTGATGGTTGTTGCACCATTCCTCTACTATTTTCAGGGCTTGACGCATGAGGTTGCATAGGGTGTTTTCGTGGGTCCCGTTTATTATTATGGTTATGTCATCGGCGTAGCCTACAGTGAAATAACCTTTATCATTTAGTGTTTTGATGAGGCTGTCCACTACTAGGTTCCATAGAAGCGGTGAGAGGACGCCCCCTTGCGGGCAGCCCTTAGCAACGATGGCCCTTGTAGTTTCATTGACTGTAACTCGTACAGCTCTAAGTTTGAGCATGTTGGTGATCCAGCCACTCAGGGTCGAGTCTATGTTGTGTCTGTCTAGGGCCGTGTTTATGCTACTGAACGTAGTTTTGTCAAAGGCGCCCTCTATGTCAATGAAGACGGCCAGTGCTGAGCATTTGTGGTCCACTGCGCATTCAATCTTAGAAACCACGCTGTGCAGCGCTGATTCTGTTGACTTGCCTGTGGAGTACGCATGCTGTTGTTTGTGAAGTGGTTTTGCCCGGAGAGGTCCGTCTCGGATGTGCCTATCACAGAGTATCTCGAGGGTTTTCAGAAGGAAAGATGTAAGGCTGATGGGCCTATAGGCCTTTGGTTGCGTATAATCGGTCTTGCCGGGTTTGGGTATGAAGATGACTTTCACCTCGCGCCATGCGAGAGGTATGTGTCTAAGTGCTATGCAGGATCGGTAGATCTCCACCAGCCATGGTGTTAGATAATCTACCCCCCACTGCAGTAGGGCTGGGAAGATGCCATCCAGCCCTGCCGACTTGTATGGCTGAAAGGTGTTGATAGCCCACCTTACTCGGTCTTCTGTTACTATGGTGCGGGCTCTAGACCAGTCTTGATCCGTTGGGGTCCATTCTGGTACAGCATCCCAGGTTCTGTCCTCTAGGACTCTACAGTCTGGGAAGTGAGTTTCGAGAAGGACCTTACTGGTTTCATGGTCAGTTAATGTGTATGAGTTATCGGGTTTCTTTAGCGCGCCAAGAGTTCGGTCCTGGTCGGTTGATAGGATCTTCCTTACCCTTGCGGCTTCATTGTTTGTCTCGATGGATTCGCAGAATTTACGCCATGCTGTCCTCCTGGCGGTTCTGATCTGCTTTTTGTATGTATATTGGGTCTCTTTGTACGCCTCCCAGTCGTCAGGGAGTCTAGTGTTCTTAGCTCTGTTAAATTGCTTACGCAGCGCATCTCTGAGTTTACCAAGTTCAGCATTCCACCAAGGGTTCCTTTCGTTCTTGGTTCGTGGCGCTCTTAGTTTGCAGCATGCGTGGTATGCTTCAGTTAGGTATTCGGATAGTTTTGTCACGGTGTATTCTAGTTGTGCCTGGTCTTTTATATTTACTTGTGTTAGGTGTCTGGTTAATAGGGAGGCCAGAAGGCGTTTGTACCCGGGGACATTGGTGCGTCTCGGGTTTCGCCTCGGTTCGGGTTTTCTAGTATTGGTAATTAGTGTAAAGCGGATCCTTCTGTGGTCTGAGCAAGAGGGCTCGTCCGATACGTGCCAGTTTGTAATAAGATTTGTCGCATTTTCTGTAGCAAGTGTTAGGTCTATTATCGTTTGTCCTCGGACCGTGACCCAAGTGGGTTCCGAGCCGCGGTTAATGATGTTAAGGTTAGTGGAGAATAAATAGGTGGATAGTACCTCTCCTCTGGAGTTCGGTGCGTCGCTGCCCCAGAGCGGGTGATGGGCGTTCGAATCGGTGCAGATAATCAGGTCCAGGTTGGCGCGCTCGCAGTGCTGTACCAGGTCGGCCATCTCTTTTGGCGGGCAGTCTGCGCCCTCGCCAGGCATGTATACCGAAGCCAGTACAATATCTGGAACGCTACCCTCAGTCTGGAGCCTGACGGCTGTCAGGTCTCTGGAACAAAATTGGGTGAGTGGTGTGATAGGGATTTCTTTGGGTATGTAGACACAGGTTCTTGGTTTGTCTGGTGTCTGGGTGTTGAGAATTATCTTACCTCCGATGTTACCGAGGCCACATATTCTGTTGTTCCTGATCCACGGCTCTTGGATCAGTGCGATAGTTCGGGGCTTCACCTCCAGTGCCCTGCGTAAGCTAGCCGTAGCAGTCTGGCTATGTTGGAGGTTGGTTTGGATGATGTAAAGGGGCGGTGATGGTGGGTGAGTGGAGTTAGTCGGAGATGGATCCATCAGAGAGATTCTCCGTCTCCTCCCCTCTGTAATGGTCGTCGTGTCGGTCGCCCGGCGAAGAGGCAAGAAGTTGCTCGCTCCAGCCGGGTGATGCGGGCGGTATGGTGTCAATGTCGTCGGCCATTGCCGCTCGCGCCATGTCCTCCTCCAGTTGGGCAATGTCCGTGTCAGTCGTCTGTGTCGTCGTCGGTGGTATTTCCTTCCCGTCTGTGCATGTTAACCCCATTATATTGTTTATTTGGTGGGCGATTGAGCTAAACAGACAATTGCCGTCTTTACGCATCGCCGCTATTATAACCATTGTAAATTTATTGTTTTGGAGTCCAAATCCCGCTTTGCCGGCCTCACGTGCAGTTTTAGTTTCGAGACAAAAGACTGTTGACTGAACTTTATTAGTTATTGTCTCTGTTTTTCTACAGAAATGTGAAAGTTTTTTGGCCCTTCGTTACAAGAAACTTGGGTAGGTATATTATTAAACAAAACACAAGAATAGGCAAAAAAGGTTGGCTGAGATGCTACTGCTCTGCAATTGTAAAGAAACTGGGGCCATTGTTTAGTACAGTTTGGTAATAAAATAAAAATAAATCAGCATGCTCAGTTTACAAAATCAACAGCGACCCTGGTTATAATTTTTCTATATTTGTACCGTATGGTATTTTATCTTGCCTTTGTCATTTTCGTATGCACATATAATCTTGTACATGTATCATGCAAATAAAATTGATTCTGCGCGTCTCAGCAGCCTTCTACCTACGCCAATAAACAGTCGTCAATATTCAAGATACGCGCTCGAGATGAACAAAACCTTATTCTATTAAATAGTATTCCGGGTTTTGCCACTGAGTTTTAGCAGCGGAATCAAAATCTCGCCGAGAGTTCAACTCATCGACTTGTCCGCCAAACCCACCAGGAGCAATTATACATGTGGGGACCCTTTGGTATCTGAATCTCGACTATAATCTAAATATACTATGAGAGGACGCAAATCAATGACAGCTATGGAATTATCTCACCGGGTTCTCCTGGCCACGACGTTCATTGATCCTGGACTCTGCGGCAGCCGATTAGAGCCTTGCATATCCTGGAATGCTCGCCTGGGATCAGTATCGGCCGCAGGCCTAGCACACCTCACTCAAGCACTGAATTAATTTGGCGACCCGAAATTCACAGCTCACTTCAAACAAAACACCACACGGCACACTGTTGGATTTTGGTGGTTATTAAAGTCACTGTTCACTTTTGAGAGCTAGCGCATAACACATGTGCAAGGCTTTCTGCGAACTTGAAAATATGTAAAAAATTTGGGAGCTCGCTCCAGATGCGACCACTTCCTCTGGCGTCCCACGACCGAATCTATTATACCGTACATAAACCTTCAGAATAAATTCTCTAAATTATAGTACTAGTATCCCAACGTAAATGTATATCCTTATGCCTTATCTCACCAGGTCTGCGTGAGACAGATATCCTCAGGATCGACCAGGTTGCTGACGTAGAAGACGTGACTCCAGAGTTTGCGCTTGCAGGCTTCGCTCTCGGCTGAGAGAAAAAATATCCTGTATTTTTATGGGATCAATCAATGGAGTCAATCATAAGGATCAAATCTCTCTAACAAATATGATAAATTAAATGAAAGGAAAACCATAAAATCTAAACTTATAAATTCAATGGGACAAGATAATAAAGCTCTTTTACTCAAAGGTCCATCAGATTACTTATGTTAGTACTAATTAACAATTATCTTTCGATTTTTATAATGGGGAATTATCTAGAATTAACTTTACCAGAAATCCTTTGCAACTGTAAACGAGTTAAGAAACTGAGGTTCACCCTACGATTTTCAATACCCATCACAAATCGCTATTAAAAGTTACTGCAAATGAATTCCTTAAAGGTATCTCCAGTATTTAGAGTACCTTCCCTTGAGGTGGTGTTCAAAATTCCAACCTGTATATTCGAATGTTTAATTCGAATCTTAAGTGCAGTGCAGGGCAACTTGGAAGTAGCGGCACCGCTCGCTCGGCGCGCGCGCGGTTGGTCACAGTTCTAACCTAACCTAACCTATTTCAACCAAGTTGCTAGCAGAAATGTTTTCACCATTTTCTAATTATCCGTGCTTTCGTAATATCCCTAGGATTTTCGTGAAAATACGAAATATCAAATCATCCTACGACATTTACCTACAACACGTTGCCAAAAACGAGAAGGAATGTTAAGCTAAAGCTTTAAAGCTTTCATACATATTATAAACTCACGCTTTCCTTACATACGACCTCCTCCATGCCTTCTAAATTACCTATGACACATCAGGCCGAAATTACGTCGGGTAATTTACATAGAAACTAACAAGGGGAATTCCCATCGTGTAATTTAAGGAAAAATATTCTGTAGATTTTTTCACCTAAGCCGTTTTTCGTACACTTGATTTTCAACTCTCGGCGAGCATTGAGAATTCAACACAGCGCATCCAGCGCGTATTTAGCGCGTCAAGAAAACACACTGTAGCATAATCAACTCTCGGCTAAGCAGAGCGTCGAAACCGCGTTAAGCTTTGTGCAGACCAGCGCGACTTGTAGCGCGACGCGACACCTGTTATTGTTATACCGTGAAGTTTTCTTAGAAATTGTATTGTTCGTGTCGCGTCGCGCTGGTCTGCAATAGCCTTTAGCCAAGTTCCGATAAGTTACAAGGTTCCGGCACAGTATAAAAACCTACAGTAGGACATCGCCTTTGATCTCGTTGTAAATGCCGACAACGTGTAGGTATTGTCGCGACAGCTAGCAGTTCGGAAAGACTCCGTATCAAAGTTGCGACAAACAAATGCGCGACAAATGCTGGAGCGACAGTACTGTGACATGTTTGTTTTATCTGCTATTAGCAACGAAATATTGTAGAATGTGTTCCTTTGTGCATTGACTTAGAAGCTTGATTTTTAGAACTCAAATTAAAAAAAGACGTGTGGCACTCGGGGACTGCCCCGGCGAAGCTATTGCATAGCATTTTTTATCAACTTACGCAATTGTAAAATATTAACCCAAATACAAGAAATAGCAATGATGACATTGACAGGAACTGTTATTCACATTTATAGTTTTTAAAACTTGACACAACGTAATGGCCGGGAACATCAAACTAATAAAAAGGTTTTAATTTAACTATTAATAGTCAAGGATCATTCGTCTAAGTAAATTTGAACTTTATTGTCAAACAGTTAAACATAATTTTCAATACAACACTCTCGTATCATTCGTCTAAGTAAATTTGAACTTTGTTGTCAAGCAGTTAAACATAATTTTCAATACAACACTCTCGTATCATTCGTTTAAGTAAATTTGTACTTTGTTGTCAAGCAGTTAAACATAATTTTCAATACAAAACACTCTTTTCTTAGGTAGTATTTTCGTTACGAAATTTCTGGATTAGGTCTCCACGCTCAAGGCCCGCGATAGAAGCTATGCAATAGCTTAAAAAAAACAAGCTTCTAAGTCAATGCAATAAAATATAACCTACAGGGTACTGCCCGTTGACCTAGAATTATGAAATTTGGCAGGAAGCTAGGTCTCACAGCACTAGTAAAGAAAAAAGTACATTTGCATTGGAGAATTGACCGTGACGAATATCGATGAATGGGAGTACATGTTTCTCAACTATAAAGTTCAGTTTGTTCTTGGGATAAATTATTCATCCCAACTACGGAACCCTTCATTGTGCGTAGGACACGCACTTGGCCGGTTTTTTCTTAGTTGGCAACCCTCTAACAATATTCTCGGTATTGTTCTTAATTACGTTTATATTTACCTTCCTACTATCATGGTTTCTGTTCCGGATAAGAACCATTATCTTTGAACATTATGTCTACGTAATCATCATAATAAGGTATGGTCTAACTTAACCCAGCTGCTTCAAATGACGTAAATAACATAACTACGTGCGTCGGTTCATCAATTTAGCTTTATGCGCAGCAACGCTCGTGAGACTGCTATTATTTATAATATACTAGCTATTGCCCGCGGGTTCGCCCGCGTGGATGTTGGAAAATATCCCATGGGTACGTACCACCGGGATTAGAGACCTGTTAGCCAAGGAAAAGGTCACTGACTCCTACCGCTGCGCCCGCGTTGTCGTCAACCATAATTATTTTGTGACGCGTAATTTTGAATCTGCGATATCTTTTAAAGTATTCATTTAAATGATATGATGTCAAGGCATATTTTAATCTAAATTAAATGCACAATTTAAATAACATATTTTATTGGATAAGAAAAATTTAATAGGTACCGGTTAAAATAGCTTCGGAAATAGCAATGAAATTTTTATAAAATTCTGAAAGATAAATAATCTTTACTGTAGGTCATCCTTAGAAGCTGGACAAAATCATCATATTTCAGCATATTTAATTATTTATACATTTTACACAAAACCTTAATGAATTGTACACAAAAACTTTCCGCATGAATCATCGGTGAAAACCGTTTGAAAATCCGTTCAGTAGTTTTTGAGTTTATCGCGTTCAGACAGACAAACAGGCGCGGCTGGGGACTTTGTTTTATTTTATAATAATTTTATTATGTAAGGACTAGCTTTAGCCGCGTCTCTATCCGCGTTGATGTTGAAAAACTTTGTAATGACGTTATTTCATTAAGTATTTAATGCGGGTATGGAAATATTATAAAGACCTTGTGATTTCGATAAAAAGTCAACTGTTAGTTACTACCTACACGCAGAGATGTAAGTGCTCAATGATCACGTTGAGACTCGCGGGCGCGGTGGCGGGCGCGAGCGCGAGTGCGGCCTTCTTTCACCGCACCTGCGTTTGTACGTGAACACTTGCATATTATTCTGTGTTTGATATTTTGTGACCGCGCCCGCCACCGCGCCCTCGAGTTCAACGTGATCGAGCACTTAGACTTGAATCATACCAGTGGTATATTAAAAGTTAATTGCTTTTTCCCAATCCTCTATCCAGCTTTCGAACTTTACCAACACTGCCAAGTGCTAACGGTCCGTCAGTTGTTCATTCTCATGACAGTACTAAAAAAACACATTGAACTTCCCTTGGATCACGATTTACTAACACAAAATAGGCGATCAACAAATGTTTGTTCAATCATCCGTTATAACACTAGTTTCTCCCAAAAGTTTTTCTGTTTTCTTGGCACTTTTATTTATAATTCAATTAATAACAAACTAGATATCTACACGCATACAAAAGATATTTGTAAAAGAAAATTACGTCTTTGGCTATTAAATCTAGACTACAGTGCCACTGAAAACTTATTAAAACCAATCTCTTAACACCCACTCATTTACACACACACACTCACTTATACACTCACACACCTACAGTTACAAACATTCAATACACACAACATTTCCCCATTTCCATTCTTCATTTTTTATTATGCTCATTATTATTTTATTTTCTTATTCAGATAAGATATGTATTATTGAATAATAATATAGGTACGTAATGTACCTACATAATTCCTATATTTCTTAGAATTTTATGTTTACTTGCTTTAATTGATTTTGTTTAGAGGTATAAGTTTTGGAAGTGGAACCAAAACAATGAAGGTTACACAACGTTACGTCAACCGTATGATTTGATTTTGTAGTTACACTTACATAATCAGCCTATTAATGTTCCCACTGCTGGGACAGAGGCCTCCTCTCGGTGAGAGAGATTGGGACGTAATCCACCATGCGGGCCCAGTGCGGGTTGGCTTGCCACAACGTAACTACAAGAAGCTGCAGCGACACTATTCGCACGTAACGACAGCGTGCTCACATTTGGTCACTGCGTTGTGGTGTGGTTGTGGCCTTCAGCACGCGTAGCATGACAACCATAGAATCGGGAAAGAAACGGGTTTTGTCGACGGAAGAATAGACATAATGTTAGATTATGATCGTTTATCATTTTATCTAAATATTCTTCCGTCGACAAAACCCGTTTCTATTGTGTTCATGCTAAGCGTGCAGGATCCGAAGACATTAAAAAAAAAAAAAAATGCTTAATGGGCATGCTGAAAACGATGGATGAGGTCTATGATGGATCGAACGTGCCCATAAGATGCCTGTTCACTCTTGCTTTGAAGGCAGACGGGTTATACATTATGTGGAATCCCGAACACAGACGCTGGCAGAGAGTTCCACACTTCTGCTGTGCGCATTATAAATGTGGAGGAGAAGCGCTGAGTACGACTAGACGGGATATCAACCAAGTGCGGATGGTACCCTGCAGTAAGCCTGGTAGTCCGGTGATAAAAGGGCGATGATGGGATCAGGTCGTGGTCGTGGAGCTCCTGCGCACTCTCTGACGTACTGTCTGTAGAAGACCGACAGGGAAGCAACAATACGCCGATGACACAGGATGTGAAGCCTTATAGCCACCAGCCTTTTAGCTCTGCGTTCCACCGAGTCAAGTGCAGCAAGTTGGTATTTTGCTGAGCCATCCCACAAGTGGCTGTATAGGTACTCCATACAAGACCGAATCTGTGCTTTGTATAAACTGTCCAGATGTAAAGTATCGCCTCACCTTATGCCCAGCTTCTTGGCTGCACTCTGTGCTCTTGACTCGATGGTTGAGCCGAAGTTGAAATCAGACCTCAACTCCATGCCCAAAAGCTCTGGGCGGTCGGTAACTGGTACAGATACACCTCGGAAAGTAGGAGATAACTGAAACTGGTTCTTTACATATAAGGTCCAATTAAAATAGATGGACAAACTTTTAGTAATCATTCGGACCACCAAAATAAGGACAATTGTAAAAAAAAATGTAAGAAAAACGCATTAGATACAGTTTACAAGAAAAATAAATCAGCTAACAAAATTACACTAATAAAAATGTTGGTTACCCAATGCCATTTATTATTTTGGTCTAAACAAAATCACTTATTTTTTGCTTGGATATCTTTGGATATACGTACTGAACGCTGTGTTAAAATTTGTCCATCTATTTTAATGGGACCTTATATATTGTTGTTCATCTTTTTTTTTTTAACAAACGTACCTACCTACTACATCTGTAGGTAGTTTGGCACCTTTTAGTTATTTTGTTTAACGAAATCGATCCATAAAAACAAATGACACCATTTACAAAGTAGCATGATAAGCTTTGTTTTGTTATGTAGAAAAACCCAATTGATAAGGTAAAATCTGTCAAAGCAGGCGTACCTAAACATGCTTTAAAAATAAATATGTATTTACCCATTTACGGTGTATTCCCGTTGTCTCCCTAGGATTCGGCCCCTTTTAAGGGGACAAAGGTAATTTAATAATTAAAACTAGTAGTTCTGCGAACAGTAGACCTCGCGAGCACAAACTTTATGGCAAAAATTAACCGCTTAGCTTGAGGCTTAAAAGCCTGCTACACGGTCACCAACCGCGTCCCTACAGAGGTGACTTTGGTGGTTTATAATACAACCGTATACATTCGGCCGAACCTTCGTACTTAGGGATCAGACCTGCAGGAATATCCATGAACGAAAGCTTGTAGTTTTAGTGTTCAAAAATATTTTATGCTACCGCTCTTCTATGAATTCACCGCGATGACAAAATATGATTTTCCTATCAAAAAAAATATGACATCAATACGTCAAATTCAAAAAGGGTGTGTAACGTTTCATATAATAACAAAAGTCCTAATGATCATAAGACCTAATTTCATTTAATATAAATTTATTTAATATAACGATCAAATGATAATGAATTATTGATATAATTTCTTTTTACCTTATTTCATATGGTATAATGAACAGTTTATACAATGCACATTTGAAATAATATTCAATTAATATAATATTCAGTTGCTATAATATTCAAAATCTATAAGTAACGTTTAATATAATTTGGAAATATTTACACTGGCTTGTAGATAAAATAGGTTGAATCTGTTCCAAAACCGAATCGGGGCACCCCGACTTTATGTAGTCTTTTGGCTCCTACCCCTAGAGTGTATATAAAAACCGGAGGCGCGGAGGGAGAGCAACCCCCACCCGCTGTAACAAAGCATAGGAACCCGTGCGAGCCGCAGCGGCTGAAGCTGGTCGCCTCCGGCGACCAGCCGAAGCTGCGGAGGTGAGCATGGGTGCCTATCCTTTGTTACGTAAGGGCGATGGGGTTGCACTTCCCGCAGCGCCGGAGACGATGCAGAAGTAACTTAAATGTTTTGAGGTTAGGTTACAATATAATTTGCTTTTCTCAAGAACGATGCGTTACCTTAGAAAGTTACTTAATATGAAAGTTAGGTCAAATGAACATTATATAAAAACGAATTATACAATTTGAAAATTATCTGAAATGAACGTTATACTAAATGAAATTAGAGAAAATGAAAATTATATCAAATATAACAATCGATCATACGAAATTAGGTTAAATGTTTTTATAGCATATGAAAATTATAGTATATGAAAGTTATGTTAAATGAAATTAGACTATCTGTTGTTATACCAAACATTACACACCCTTCGAAAAAACGGGTCAAGTGCGTGAACCACGCAACAATAAGGGATCCGTAGTTGGAATAAATAATTATCCCAAGAACTAATTTTAACATTGTAGTTGAAAAACATGTTCTCCCATACATTCCAACCGCAAATGTAAGTTAGTCGATTATCACTCGTTAATTTGTAAAGCATACTTAGCTGTGCTAATTTTCCTTTTATTCGCAAATGTATCCCTGAATCGAAAAAGTTTTCACTCACCCACACAAGATACCCCATAAAACGGGACAAACGAGAAAAATAAATTACGTGTAGGGATGGGAGGTACCCTAAAAAAAAACACGATTTTATTTTACGACTTTGTCGGCGTGATTAACATGTACGTATAGACCCATACTAAATTACAGCTTTTTAGTACTAAGATTCTCTGAGATAAGCCGCTGATAAACAGAAAGACAGGCAGACGGACATGGCAAAACTATGACAGTTCCTTGTTGACTACAGAACCCTAAAAACCAGATAAAATATGAGTAAAAAATTTGTAGGCCAGCTAGAAAAATTAACAAATAGGTTTGAATAAATAGGGAGCAATTTACTACATTTGAGGAGGTATTCTGCTCATCATGCCGAAAATCCTCATCAGATCTTCACCAATTTTTTTTTAAGACCATCTTAAAGCTACTACCTTTCAAATGAAAAAATCACCATCGAAATCGGATCTCATAAGGCGGATCCAGTAACCCCCTTTTTGCCCCATTTTGGAGGAAGTACTCCTTCAATCAAAAATCCCAGACGAAAATACTGTACCCTCAGTGAAAAGTGATTTATCTCGACTTGTAGCAGTTTTGAGTTGTGTATACAATCTTGGAGCTTTCTTTTTTTTTTCTATCTAATCGGTTTAACTCTATCTATTATAGAACGGGAAATAAGTTTCGTGCTGAATGATACAAGTTGCATTCTAAATGAATTTTGATGATAATTTTTGTGTCTACTGATATGTCTTTAGTAATATTAAATTGAACTAAAGCTTAAAATTAAACAAGTACGTGTAAATAAGGCTATCTGGATTTGTAATACTTGACACATTTAATATTTATAACATGAGCTTTGTGCTTCTTAATACAATACAATTTATATTAAATGACACAAAAAATACCATACAACTATCAATTGTGAATGATAATATAACTCAAATTATATCTCTTTAGTTTAAGCAGCATTAAATACCACCAACGTGTTAGGTGATACAACTCAACCTTTATCAAATTACACGTGAAACATTTTTAGTAACACATTTAGTTCTTAATAATGTAAATTTATTTATATATTACATAGATTTTGAATATTATAGCAACTGAATATTGTATTAATTGAATATTATTTCAAATGTGCATTATATAAACTGTTTATTATACCATATGAAATAAGGTAAAAAGAAATTATATCAATAGTTCATTATATCATTTGATCGTTATATTAAATAAAAATTATATTAAATGAAATTAGGTCTTATAATCATTAGGACTTTTGTTATTATATGAAACGTTACACACCCTTTTTGAATTTGACGTATTGATGTCATATTTTTTTTATAGGAAAATCATATTTTGTCATCGCGGTGAATTCATAGAAGAGCGGTAGCATAAAATATTTTCGAACACTAAAACTACAAGCTATCGTTCATGGATATTCCTGCAGGTCTAATCCCTAAATACGAAGGTTCGGCCGAAGTTAAATGTGATTCCTACTTCATATCAGCTACAGAGAGAAGATTAGTTTGGGGCCCGATCTAAGAATAGATGGTAGTGTTCAGGGTCTGAACATGGAGCCGAAAGGTGGTTATAGGAACTCCTCAACCAAACAAGGTAGAACCATCGCCATCGTTTTTGGAATCACTTGACAAGTGTTCTACACTAGGTGCTGTCCAGGTCCGTAAGAACTCCTCAACTAAACAAGATGTTGTTTTTGCGATCGTCGGTTTTCCAGGGTGTAGTCCAGGTCCTCATGATGGGTCTGGAAGGTCACTATACTGAACTCCTTAACTAGACAAGGTTGGCCCGTTGTGTTTAGGCCATTTCGATTTGTTTTGACAAGTAGATACGTTAGCCCAAGGTGGAATAAAATAAAGTAGAATAGAAGAAGAGGGCATAACCCTCTCCATTGCCCTTTGGATGACTTTTAACCTTCTGATAAGGCCCATTGTGGGCGACCACGTTTCAGTGCCATAGGTCATCACTGGCAACAAACACTGGTCAAAGAGTTTCGTCTTGAGACACTGCGGTATGTGGGATGAGAAGATATTGCGTAGCTTCCCGAAAACTGCCTAGCCGAGTCGGATTTGATGATTCACCTCTTTCTCGAAGTTGGACGTACCTAGCTGGACAGTTGTTAGTGTTTACTTAGAGTAAACATACTTGTCCACAACTTCGAACGTAGCGTCTCCGATTTTCAACTATGATTTATTGAGTGATGGAGAATAGTTATTGGTATGGTTCATACCGGCCTCGCTTTTTGCAAATTTCTCTTAATTATTTAATAATAAAACAAGACGGTTAAATAACGATAACATAACGCCATGTTGTCATACGCCAATGACGATAACATAACGCCATTTAGCCGAGCCACGCTCTCATAAAAAAGGGTCTCTTTATTGTTTTGTTCGATTGCATAAAAAAAACGTCACAGACTCACAGATGCCAAATGTTTCATGATAAATGGACCTATTTATTGCCATTCTTTTAATGAATAATAATTGATGAACGAACTTCGAATAAACTAGAGAATGTTTCAATGTGTAAAAGACTAATCGAATTTTAACTAATCTGTTCTTATTTATCATTACATCTTAGGACAGTAGATTAAACCATCCATTATATTTTATCGTAGATTCCGTTAACTAAAGTTTAAGCTACTTTTGACCTTACGGCCGGAATAAACATTATCCAGATATTAGACGTTAGCGATTCTCAATGACTTCGCTCCGTGACCGTCGATTAAAGCATAATATTTAAATTTCGCACAAAATTGTCAATGGAAAGATTGATTGCAGTCACCTCTAGCACAGAATTTCCTCACAGTTCCAAATAAAGTGCCGTATTAAAGTATTAGTGTCATTTTCAAAATAAGGTATGTTACTTTTCTCGTGAAAATGTTACTTTTTGAGCTGTCTCATGTTTTATTTGACTATCTGCCACTGGCAACACTGAGTAACAGCCAGTTATAATAGTTAGTCCCGAGAGCGTCCCTGAGACAGTCGCCGACTTGCGATTATTTCGAATAATTGCATTGCATTTTTATTATTAAATAAATAGTGCTTGTTTTTCCTACAATCAGCATAAAAAGTGAGTACCAGTGTTTATTTATATTTTTTTTTTAGAATTAAATTTTCTTTTCTTAAACATTTTTTTCTTTAAAGTTTCTTATTCACCTAAGTATCTTATTTACCTAGTAGTCATTTTACAGTAAACTATTAAATAATATATTAAAAAGTGGATTGATAGCATGCGCATCCTAATTTTAGAGGGACACCATTTTTCTTTTCGTGCGGAAGTGGCAGTTATCACAATAAATGAGACACTGGCAAAACTTAGTATTTAGGAACCATCAAATAAAAAAAAGTGATTTTTTGTGATGGGATGTCCGACTATGGGTTTTGCCAATCTTCGACTAGCCTGCTATTGTGACTAAACTATTGGATATCATTTGATTGAATTTTCGAATGCTCATTGCACACTAAGAACGTAATTAGATAATTATATGCAGTTTAATTTATTGTCGTAATGTCTTTTCCACCTTGTTTAGCTATCTACACCGTTGGTCCCGGCTGTCATTCGTAGACCTTCGACAGTCGTTACGGGTCGTCAGAAGCCAAGTCTGATAATATCGCGTAAACCACTAACTTGGTTTTGGAAGACAGATAGGCACTCGCTCCATGTAAAATACTGGTAGTTAACTGCATCCGGTTAGACTGGAAGCCGACCCCAACGTAGTTGGGAAAAGTCTAGATAGATTGATTGAGGTAGTAGACTTCTTTATTTATAAAAATCTAGACTTGGTCCAACAAAAATAACCACTCGTATGACGCAGATATCTGCATATTTATTTAGAAACTATCGTCTTCGGATTGTTGAAAAAGAAAGCTGGTGGTCACTGTTTCATTGCATGTAAATACTATTTTTAGTAGATACACTTTTCAGGTTTTGGGCCAATCTGAAGGTGATGGGCGTGTGTGCAAACGTGAAGTGCCGAGCAAATTAAGCGGATTTATTCATTGTTGCTACAGCACACTGACTTTCAACTACATTGGGATATGAAAACAGGTTTTAATTGTACCGGACATAAGGAAAAAACAGTTTATAATAATATAACAATTATAGCATTTGCCAGGCGGCTTCGCTCGAGTACATGTCGGAAATTATCTCTCGGGAACGTACTACCGGGATAAAAAGTAGCCTCTTTCCTATTCCTGATCATAGTGTAGACTATGACTAAGAATAGGAAATAGAAAATACACGGGTAGCCGTGTGCCACAATGCATTCCAAATCCGTTTAGCTGTTTTACAAACAAACTCACTTTCGCATTTATAATATTAGTTCCATTTATATTTGCCTTTCAAAACAGAAATTACAATTGAAACAACGTGACAACCAATATTGTTTGAAATCAATCAATCAAGTCACTAACAGAGAATAAGTTTTCAGAATCCGGTGTAGAAGAATATTATGATACCTTATTAACATACATAGCAAGCATCACGTCTGTAATCACGAAGGGCTAGGCAGAGGTGTCCCTAGTTAATTGACTCAGGCGTGACTTTGCGGAAATCCATCATAAAATACAATAGACGATGTATATCTAGTAACTTAATCCGCTTAACCGTTCTTAAAGAGTTAGAGAACCCTGTAAGAAATCGACACGTGTTTCGCCTCTCAACGAGGCATCCTCAGGACGACGATTGACCTGTTGCGAACTCGGACACGAAGTGTTATCAACGCGAGCCGAACGCAAAGTGAGCTTCAACCGCCCGTCACCCCCACTTATATAGGATCGCTTATCGGCCCACCTCGGCCGGGATCGTTATCAGTGCGATAAGCGAACAATCGCAACAATGTTGCGATTGTTCGCTTATCGCACTCACGTTCGGCTCGCGTTGATAACACTTCGTGTCCGAGTTCGCAACAGGTCAATCGTCGTCCTGAGGATGCCTCGTTGAGAGGCGAAACACGTGTCGATTTCTTACAGGGTTCTCTAACTCTTTAAGAACGGTTAAGCGGATTAAGTTACTAGATATACATCGTCTATTGTATTTTAGAGGTGTCCCTATTAGTACACCCACATTTCACCAGTTATGTTTTAGTCCCATGTAATACGGGGAGCGCCTATTGCCAACCTTATAATATTGTACCGGATGAATCGGATCAATCAATTTCCTTTTCCCAATTAAGTTAGTGTAGGCTTCCAGTCTAACCGGATGCAGCTGAATACCAGTATTTTACATGGAGCGACTGCCTATCTGACCTCCACAGCCCAGTAACTAGGTAATACGATACCCCTTGGTAAGAACTGGTTGACAGACTTTCGGGCTTTCGACGACCCCTAACAACTATCAAAGATCCACGATCGACAGCCGGGACCAACGACTTAACGTGCTTTCCGAGGCACGGAGGAGTCTTGGTATGTAAAGATGGTCACTCATCCACGGACCAACTGGGGTTGGTCTGTGGATGAGTTTTATGAGTGGATGGGTTGAGCTACGCTTGCTCGGGCAAGCGTAGCTAAACCTGACGGATCGACCCGTGCGGCTGTTAGCCGCGAGCTCCTTATACATCTAGCACCGGATAAATCGGATATTAGGTAAAAATATACAATATTTTTTTAATAAAAATAGTTAATATGCTCTGCACCTAATTTAATTAAAATGTTTTTTTTTTATTCAATTCTCGTTTCTGCCACTACAAGCTAGTGTCAAGGCCAATGCCTTGACACTAGCTTGTAGTGATCTTGCTTGATCAATATCAATCATGTCATTACATCACTCCCGACCAATGACTACCAAGCCTTACTGATGACTGAAACGCCAAAAAAACGGATCACCTAAAACACGACTCTAAAAAGAAATAGTATCCAAATGACATTGGACTAATTCTATATTGAACGCACATTCAGGTGACCTAGATCTATGTAAATACTCTATGTAAATGTGGTCGGAATATATGCAGCGTCTCGTATTGTGAGGGAAATATCTGTTGAATATTATACATTGTCAATCGCAGACAGACTAATTTGGAATTCATGTGGGTTACAGAAAATACAACATGTGCTGTTTTATCTGTAGGTACTATAACAATATAATAAAGACGTACGCCCAACATCTAGGGAGCTCTAGTTGGGCAGCGGGATTAAGGTGAATTCGCAGTTGCAGCCCGCGAAATTCAAATTTTCTTACGTTTTTTGCAATTTGTTGTCAATGTCAGGTTGTATCTAGATCAAAATATAATTCGCGACTACAGGTATGTATTTATAGAATAATCTTTGGAATCATTGATACACCTCTTTAAGTTTTTCCGAAACAAAACAATTTGTCAAGACGTGGGACGAGGAAATAAAAAAAAGATTTTTTTTCAAACAAACATAGTTTTACATAAAGCGACCGCAAATCATTCAATAATTTCGTTGGAAAAATTCCAAGTTGCACGATTAACACGAAGAATGCAAAAATTGACGTAAAGATGCTTAAAATACAAAATTCAAATTCAAAATTCAAAAGTCATTTATTCAAACTAGGCTGAGAATCAGCACTTTTCTAGGGTCAAAATTACATAAGACAGTACCCCAAAAACGCCCGCCCGTCACCACTTCCTAGTGCTTTTGCTGGAAAGAAGAAGTGGCGCAACAAACTCCCCAGCAGCACACCTGTCTGTTTAGTTAGAAAAAAACTTGATTCTATACAATAGTATGCAAATAATTTACATTACTCAACACAAAACATTAAATAAAATATATTTGCCATAATGACAGCTAGCACACGCCAATGTACCAACAAAAAAATATCGAAATCTCAAGCGAAAATAAAAACTAGAAAACTAAAAACGTAAACAGAACTTAATACCCGAATTATAAAACCTCCAGGCATAAAGGGCGTGCCCGCTTACATTTATAGCTAATAAAGCTGAAACTCGAAGTCACATAATTTTGATAAACTAGGACCAACAAAGTAAAAATAAATCAACAGTTAGGCAAGAATAATATAATGACCTACTGTCGAGGTCGCTAGCTAACCACATATTGCAATACAACTCATTAAACAAAAACATTGTTATGAGTCGATTATGTCAATAATAAATGAAAATTAAATTAAAAAAATTGACTTATACTGTCAAATAAAATAAACAATTATATAACTCATATAACCTAGCTGTCCGTAGGTAAGCTAATTCTGGAGAAAGAACATAAACATTGTCTTGAGTTAATCACAGCGACCAACTATTTTTATCGTTTTAAGTAGTCGTTGATAGAATATTATGCCTATGAACAAAGTTTGGATTTTACTTTAGCTTTAAACGCATTAAAAGGCAAATCTAGCAGAGAAGTGGGCAGCTTGTTATAAAAGGTTATACCAAGCCCAACAAATGAGTTATGAACCTTGTGAAGCCGGTGAAAAGGAGCTCGTAATTTGTCCTTATTTCTGGTGTTAATATTGTGAATATCACTGTTTTTAGTGTATAAGTGTATATTTTGCCTTATATATAAGATATTGGTGAAGATGAATTGTGATGCCACTGTGAGAATACTAATATCCTTAAAAAAATCTCTTAGAGAAACTCTGGCACCTAGCTGATAAATTGCTCGAACAGCTCGTTTTTGAAGAACAAATATATTTTGAATGTCAGCGGTTTTGCCCCACAGCAGAATTCCATAGGACATAACGCTATGGAAATACTAAAATAGACTAATCTAGCAGTATCAACGTCAGTGTATTGTCTTACTTTCCTGACAGCGTAGGCGGCCGAGCTAAGCCATCCCGCTAGACTTGAAATATGTGGACCCCACTGAAGTTTAGCATCTACTGTTATGCCCAGAAAAACTGCCGAGCCCACAGTTTCAAGCTCCTCTTTATCTAAGACGATGTTGGGTCCTAGATTTCTAACATTCGGTAAAGCGAATTTTATACATTTCGTTTTCTTGGAATTGAGAACTAAGTTATTTGCTGTAAACCAATCCGTAACCATTGAGAGTGCACTGTTTACATCGTCAAAATCATGTCTATTCCTGTCTACTTAAAAATAAGAGAGGTATCATCTGTAAATAGTACAACTTCACAGATACCCTTTAAAAAGAATGGTAAGTCATTGATATACACTAAGAACAAGAATGGACCCAGTATTGAGCCTTGAGGTACACCTAACTGAACTGGTAACCCGGAAGATTTCACACCATTAACATCTACACATTGGGACCTATTATGTAAATAAGAATTTAGAACATCGAGAGCTTCGTTTTGCACACCGTAATGATGCAATTTACGCAAAAGCGTGTCATGGTGCACGCAATCAAAAGCTTTGGAGAGATCACAGAAAACCCCAATAGCATTTTGCGAGTTCTCAATATATGTGTTTCAGCAGAGCAACACCCGCATCTGTAGTCGAACGACCTTTTGTAAAGCCATATTGTTAATTATGAAGGAGGCTATTTAAATTAAAATGTCTTAGCACCTGCTTGAGTATTAACTTTTCAAATATTTTACTAAATGCAGGTAAGATAGAAACCTAACCTTAACTAGAAGCTTAACCTTTTCACTCCTCGACTGAAGTAACCTATTCCTCCTATGTTTAAACAAAGCCCACTAGTCATAAGTACTACGCACACCCGACCTTTAGGAAGACATCAGACAGGCCGGCGACTCTATTGGGGTCACTTAGGGCGGCGTCGTCGTCCCTATATTCACTGACATTCGTGCTAATCTCATTTTGTTAATTGTTGTTGAACATGGAACATCGTATCATGTTGTAAATTGTATTCTGTTTCTGCGTATTTGGCTGAAATTAATTATGATCAGTGCTTAATTTTTATCGGGCTTCAAAATATTTTCCTATAACATGACCTGCTTTTGAATGATTAATATTGAAAAAAAGGACAATATAGTTAAAAAAAAAATTGAATCAAAAAGGTTTAGAAATATGTACCGTCTAACTTAACCCTCGAAAACCTATCAATATCAAATAAAATTAACTGCTGTTCGTTGGTAATAGATAACGTGAAATATCAAAGTATTGTAATTCTATTACTGCTATATTTGTACATAACAACAATAACGTTGACTCGTTGTTGTATTTTAATTGTAGTCTTTAGGCAAATTTTAGTTTTATTTTATATTTTTTTATTTAGGCGTCCTACCCACATAAGCAAATGTAAAATCATAAAACAATAGAATCAATGTAACATTGTACTTGATCTAATTATAATAGTTGCATTTCAATTAGATTCAACAGCCTACCTCATTTCTTCATAAACTAACACTAAATTCTCCCATTTTTTCTTTCAATTCTAGCTTTCCCTTTTTGTTTGTCTTACTAATTAGTTCTCACTGTTCCTTTTATTCTACTTTCAGTACTAATTCCTTAAACTATGCCTGTGATGACCCGCAAGGCTGCTGCTCAGGAATTGGAGCTTAAATTGAGAACGACCGTTCAAGATCTTAAGGCTGTAGTGGTAACACCGCCACATACGAACTACGCAGCGAAGACATGACGTCACACAATTTCTGCATCGTGCAGTTAGAGTTTACCGAGCGAAAAACATAGATAAGACTATCCGAAATCAACTTACGGGCAGTTGCCCGCCAGACATAACACCCGTCTGGTCGGAGGATCCTCCCTTTTCAAATGAGGATGAGTGAACTTTACACCCTGTTCCTCATACCCCTAAAAGGCTTTAAACAGTAAATGTGAACAGCTGTTACAGGAAATAGATGATAGTAAGAAGGAAGTCGAGAAGGTCGTTTACAAAAATACAAGCTTAAAACAGGAGCTAGTGGACCTACATCAACAATACCTGGATGTTGTTGATGAACGGGACAAACTGCGGCTGGTCACGGATGGTTTTAACAACTGCAGTAACTTATATGAGGAGGCTTTGTTTAAGGTTAGGGACCTAGAAGAAGAACTAATGCATGCAAATCTACTAATTACTAAGTTACAGAAACAAAAAGATTGTACTCAGGTTAAAGGAAACGGGTGTTTTCTCGTGGACCTACTTTTTTGTCCTACCAGTAGGTCCACGAGGGTATGTTGTTTCTGTTGGTCCTACTGAACTGTTGAAACCAACATGAACCTCCTGTTTAAAGAAATTAGACTAGGTGTGGTTTCAGTTGTCCTACTGCTTTCATTGGAAATAATACAATTTTTTTTTACAATATTTCATTATTATAATATAAAAGAACAAACTTAACATTTCATTATTATTTGAACTTATTAATATTTTGTCATATGTAGATAAAACTTAAGTTAATATTTTATTATTCAAAAAGAAGTAAACGGCTGTAAATGTTATATCAGCATCATTGATATTCTTTTAAGGAGGTATGTACTAAAAGGGAGGTCTACGCAAAATGAAAGCAGTATGATGACTGAAGGTCATCACTCATAACAGCACTGCTTCGACACAGCAAATAACTTGTCATTTGTCTTGAGCAGACCGTTCTCCGAAGAAACGCCTGCAAGCTACTTAGTCACACGTAGTGACTCCTAAAATTCTTTATACAGGAGGTTCATGTTGGTTTCAACAGTTCAGTAGGACCAACAGAAATAACATACCCTCGTGGACCTACTGGTAGGACAAAAAAGTAGGTCCACGAGAAAACACCCAAGGAAACTTATAACTTGTATGATGAATTATTTAATACTAATTGCAACCCTCATTCCTTAATAACAATAGACCTTACTGAGGATTCTATATTGAAACATTAATTATAGTTAAGTCAAAATAAAATAAAGAAATATGCAAAACTAAATAAAATCATAATTATATGCAATAAATTCAGGAAACAACAAAAACACAGTTCCAATAATATTAAACTAAGAAAAGAACGTGTTTTTTAAAAATAAATAAATTAAAAAACTATCAAATTAAATTAGAAGACAGTAAAAACATTTATCAAATTGACACCCAACGATTACAGTCTGAAATTGAGGTACTTGAAGAGTCACTACATTCACTTTATAATAAGTATGTGAGCTCTCAAAAACAAATAAAGGAACACATCCTTGCTGCAAACAAGTTAGTAGAAATGTGTAACTATGAGGCAGGCAGAGCGGTCCCGTTGTCTCTTAGCACCACTCAATGTTCTTGTCAAAGGGCATCCTACCTTGGGGCTTTTCAACCTGAGGCAACGGAGGACCCGTCCCAGTCTGGAGAAGCTCGGGACTGTATCCCTGATCCAGTTACACCACCTGTGGTCCAAGCTTCATCTCAAGTAGCACAAACAGATACTTGTTCTCTCCCTTGTTCTAGTAAAGATTGTTATTGTTCTATTATGTTTTCAAATAGTTTAGGGAGAGAGTTAGTGCTTGTTTACGGAGACGCAGGGCGTTGAGCGTGGCGTGCGGCGTGGCGTTCGGCGTGGCGTTCGGCGGTACGTCGGACGTTTTTTCTGTTTACAGATAGGCGGGGCGTGCAGCGGCCCGCGTCATCACACGCGCAAACACAAACATTATGACAATATACGATGTTGTTTATGGAAGCGCGGGGCGTGCGGCGTGGCGTGCATCGGGAGCGGAGGGCGGGAGCGGAGGGCGGGAGCTGATATTCAAGCGTGCCTGACATAATAATAAACATAAAAATAAATACAAAGGATGTATAACATCACGCCTATATTCTCCGAAAAGTTAGGCAGAGGTGTTCCTATAGTACTTACACCCACATTTCGCCAGTTATGTTTAAGTCCCGTGTAATAGGGGGCGAGCCTAATGTCATCAACCGGGCACAAATTCAGACTCCGGGCTACTACTGAGAAATACCAGATGGAAAATACCAATAATATTTTGCTCGACTCGGGTATCTAACCCAGGATCTTATGCTCAGCAGTAGTGCTTGCGACCACTAGACCAACGAGGCATTAAAAAAACCGGCCAAGTGCGTGTCGGACCACGCACAATGAAGAGTCGATCAGTCGGTGTCGGCGACTCGTGCCGGACAGGCGTCGGAACGGCATTAAAAAGCTTTCTACAAGGCTGTCGCAGAGCCAATAACTGTTTTTAGTTACTGAAATCAGAGATTAAATATACTTAAATTAATTTAAAATGATTGGCGAAACTCCACAAACTTGACTTGAGTTCAAATGGGTTGTGTAGTTTGTTTTAATTATGAGTTTTGAATACATACATAACTTCATTTATATTTGTTTCTTTTTTTTTTTTGTTTTATCATCATAACATATGGACATTTGCCGCGACTAGCTAGCTTATTTAATTTGACCTTTCACATGGCATCATTAAAATAAAACGTGCGAATTAACCTGAATACAAATCGGATGCAATTAGCAATTACTCAAAAACAATTAACGCTACAACTCAAACTCAAACTCAAAGCATTTACTTCAAATAAACCAATTACAGGTAGTTTTGAATTGTCAACGGGTTGGTCAGTTAAAAAGACGAAGCTAGTTGCCCATTTCAAAGCGTAGTAGGTTCCTATGGAGAAGAACGGGTAAGAAACTCCACGGACACTCTTTTAAATCAGAATATTGTTACAAAATATTGGTTACATCATTCATGTTCAAATTATACATGTGAGAACAATGTAGAAAGACGTGCACGTTAAAAGCATCCGTAATAAAAATAAAAAACGAAAGCAATTCTAAAATTAAAATAAGCCGTGGCAGCTAAGAGATGACCAGACCCCACTGACGGCGCCGAACAACGGTTATGGTACCTGACCTTACTACCTTGTCTTAAAAATTCACCCTATCCTGTGTAGCCAAGCACTTTTTAAGACCTCGGTCCACTCACTTTTAGGATAATCCTCAAACTGCTTCAAAGAGTGTAAGAGACGGTCGCCTTCGTCATGATTATAGAACAAGCCAGCCTCATCAATGATGGAGTTGACCTCTGCAGTCAGCGTCTGCTTCCTTTGTAACAGCATGTGGAACGTTATTGATGCGTAGGCTAGTGGAGAGAAGCATTCAAATATTAAAAATAATCAATCATCAATATCTGCCAAACCTTTATCTCCTTTATTATAATTAGGCTGTTGCTCGTCAATTAAAATTAATGACTGATTATGTTAACGGGTATCGTGTTACCCAGTAACTGTGTTGTGGAGGTCAGATAGGCAGTCGCTCCATGTTACTTTAGTGGTATGAGGAACAGGGTGTAAAAGTGTTACAATTAAATACTATAAATGAATGAATGAATGAAATGCACCGATCCCAGCGTGGTTTAATCAGACTCGATAAATCGAATGAACCCCGAGATTCGCACTAGCCCCTGGAGCCTCATGTTGCATGGGGTTACAGAGGCCATTGCATATCAAGGATTAGACCGGGGGGCGCTGTAATGGTAGAGAAGAACGTGCCCTTAGGATATGGAAGGATTTGTGTGCCGTACCGGATAAGCATCCTTGAGTAGGCAATGGGATAGGCAAAAAGGGATGGACGACACACAGCCGCCCAGCAGTTAAGGACGTCACAGCCGGATTGTTTAATATCCAGCCTGTGTCCAGCTTCACCGGTGCATCTTTTGCTTGTGTAATTTGTATGTGTAATTCGGACTTTTTCCTTTACTAGTGCTGTAGAAGACCTTGCTGTAAACACTGGGCCACTTTTTTATTAAATAGCACTTTATAACATCAAATTATCTTCTAAAAAAATGTCGATCATGTCGTACTCCATTGCTGACGGTGGCTCACGTATTTATTGTGCGATTTCTAAATAAAGACTGATAAATATGCAAGACTAGCGGAAGGTTCCGCCCCGTCTTGCGCAGTTGCGGATATCATCACCGATGTTCGTAGGTATTGAGCGTGCAACGCCGCGGGGCCCGCCACGTGCCCCGCCGCGGGTACAGATGAATACAGATGGGACACTCTCCAAAATCATTCAAATAAAAAGCGACTCTTGCCACGACACAATAAAGTGCGATTCAGGTCGCACAACGCTAATTCCCTACAGTTATATATATTTTTTAAAAATTAAATACCAACTTATACTAACGGTTTGCACCACACATACAAGTTATCGGTCAATATCTATTATAATTACACATAAAGAAAATGAGATTAAATTAAGTACATAAAACAAAATGTCAAAAAATGAGAATAAATTACATAAAACTTGACAAAAATTGCGAATAAAATAAAATAAAACAGAATTAGGTAAAATTGGACAAAATAAAATAGAATTAGATACAATTCAGATAAAAATTGGAATAAAATTATCAATAACACGATAATTACTCCAATGAGATTGTACTGGGAGTGGCAATGGACTCCAGGTATCGGGTTGCAGTGTTCCGGAATCTCAGTTCAGAATTCGCGAAGACATCCGAGGATTCGTCATACATCAAAATGTTGTTTATATGGGTGAGGGCTAGGTACAATGGACTGGCCATGAGGGCTGTGGTGTCTTGGTTTAGGTTAGGTATGTACAATAAAACACTGTTTCCAATATCACTGCGCTAGACGTGCTATCGCAATGACTGCTCAGAGTAGACTGCCGAGCACGGTACAACGCTCTGCACTCCCTCTACTGCGCAGCCCCCACCATAGCACGCATAACTTATTTATTAGACGTCACATCTCTTCTTTACAAAATATAAAATAAACAATAATACAATTATTTGCTTTAAGAATCAATGGCTGACAATATTAACACATTTACTAATCATCAAGTTAATTTCTCACATATAGAAATCTGTTACATTCATACATTCTTTATGATCTAATCTATTGTCAACATTTCTGTAAACAGTTAGTATGTGAATCAAATTCATTACTGGGAATCACAGTTCCCGATTGATTTACCTTCTACTTTCATAAAATGAATAATGTTTCTACGTGATATCTGCCCTGTACTTCCACATCATATTTTTTATTTTAATTACAATTTGTTTCTTTTTGTCATATTTTTTTTTTACATACTTTTTCATTCAAATATGATTTTACTAAGCTGAGCATTAAATTGTCTAGTCCGTGTGCTCAAGTTTCAGGTAAATGTATCGTGATTTTCGCAATCAAAAACCTTAGACAGGTCGCAAATCTATGCCATTTTGGGCCTCTTCCAACGCGTTAAAATGCGTTTAATTAAATAGGGTTACACCGACGTCTATCATAAAACGTCCTTTGGTGAAACCATACTGTTGATCGCGAATAATTTTATTCGTGTTAAATGATTAAGTTTTTCATTTAGCACTATCATTTGAAACAGCTTGCCGAAAACCGGCAACACGGATATGGGTCTATAATATAGGTGTCTTTTGTATCCCAGGATTTGAAAAGTGGTGTAACCATACTTAATTCTGGTAGTGGTATTACCATACCAGTAGTATTACCATATTTAGTGGTATTATCATACTTAATCGAGTCTTCCCGGATTTAATTAATTAAATTCGGGAAGACTCCTTGATCTATACATTTATTAAATTTTTTGGCTAATTATAGCGGTAATGTCACAATTATAGACTATTGGCTACGACATTGTCTGCTGATATAACCTTATATAAAGCTATATCTGTCTTACTAGTACTACTACTGTACCAAAAGTTTTAGAGTAAGTAGCTCATACCCACTTATTAAAAGTTTCAGTACATTTGACCTGTAACTAGTATTATTCCATTTAATCCTTTTCAATTTCCCTTATTAAATACAATTATTTGAATAAGTTCAGGAGTATCTGTTACACGAGTTCATCATACTATTACAGAAAATACAAATTCTCAAATAACTCAAGGTATTACAATCATTTTAGGAATTTATTTCAGAATTTTATAAGTTAATGAATATTTTGGAGCTCTTTTACTATTCAATCTACCTAGCCTTTTCCCAACATGTTCGGAGCGGCTTCCAGTATTTTACATTATTTCTTTTTATTTGCTTAATTCGTCATCTAAACAAGCATTTTTAAGAAAACATCATTTTGGTTTTCAAGCAGCAGCTTGATATTGTCATTTTGTAGATGTTGTTTTATTCCTTTTCATTACTATTTATTGATGAGGAAATTAATTATTGATATAATATATTTAGCATATTTGTCTTCCAATCAAAAGTTTGATAGTTTATTAGAAATAATCAATTTTATAACAAATATGTTCTTAATTACTATGCTAGTTTCTAATATTATAATATTTTTATCTATTATTCTAGTTTTTAATATTATAATATTTTTATCTATTATTCTATCAAAAACTTAGGACGACGTAATCGTTTATTTATCAAAAAATATTGATTTACGTACCATTTTTTTAATTATTATTATGAGACCTCTGAGTCTTGAGTCCTTTGAGTTCTTTGAGTCTACTTTTCTTTAGTTCTTTATTTGCCCAAACACTAAATAAAACTAAGACCTGATAGTTTTAGCTTTCTTCTAAAAAGAATTATTGAACTCACTGAATTCTTAATTTAAAATATTAACTCAGTTTGTTAATAATTCTACAAAATATTAACATCGTTTATTGTAAGATCAGTTAACTTACAAATTAAAGTGCAAAATTAACAATTATGTGGTCTGGTTTGTATCTGCACAATGTATTTTTTTCGTATGTTGTAACATGACATAACATCACATCTGTATTCCCCAAAGGGTCAGGCTTAGGTGTACCCAATGTACACCCACATTTAGCCAATTATGTTATGTTATGTTTCGGTCCAATGAGATGGTGGGAGACCCATCAATCGACCACAAATCCAAACTACGGGACGCCACTGTGAAATTCAAGATGGAAAATCCAATGACACTTTGCTCGACCCGGGAATTCATGTTTAGCATTAGCGCCTGCGACCATTCAACGACGCAATCAATCTTTACCGATTTATTACCAATTGCAAGTTTTCCAGTTTTGTTTTGTCCATTATCGACTCAAAAACTATGACATGCTTATCTAGTTCAACACAGGACAGTTCAAGTTCAACGGATAGTTCAATTATGTCTTTACGCCTTTTTGGGTATATTACGATTTTATAATGGTATAGACTTAGTGAACCAGCAAACAACATTATTTTCTTACAATTTAACTTCAATAGTTCGGTGACACTATCAATTATATGTGACCAATGTCCTATACGTGTGATGGGCCTTCTTGGCACAGCTGCAACCCTGAGGCACACACTGTTGTTGTTCAGTCATGCCTATTTTTTACAGTAATAATGTCATTAGGATCATATTCATTCCTAGTTATTTATGAAATTATCTGTTTTTAGAAAGTCTGAGGCATACAATAGTTTTGAGCAGAATGACTCAGTTTGTTGCTAAGTATTTTTTTTCTAACCCTTTTCCAAACTATCAGGAAACAATGGAGCAGTAACAACCTTTATCACTACAAGGGAGAGAACTAGTTTCTTTTTTAAGTACTTGCAAAAGAACCTTGTTCAATTTCTGGTATATCTTGATTGGGGATGCAGACCCGAGAACTTCCTGACTGGGACGGGTCTTCCGTTACCTCAGTTCGAAGAGTGGCAAGATTGGATTTCCTTCGCAAAGAACATCGAGAGCTGCTGAGAGTCAGCGGGTCTCCTTTGTCTACAGTTAGAGTGGCACATGTCTTGAATTTGTTTTTCAGACCTCACATACGTCCTAGTATAAAGTGAATGTATTGACTCTTCTAATACGTGAATTTCAGACTGTAAGCGTTGAGTGTCAATCTCATAAATGTACTTACTGTCTTCAAATTAATAAACTATTTTTAGTAGGCATTTGTTTTATTTATTGGCAAAACACGTGCTTTCCTGTTCCATTCCTAAAATGTATTCCATTTATTTATCTTTTTTATTATGTTTCATTAAAGAATCTTCAGTAAGGTCTATTTTTTTTTTAAAGGGAATGACTTATAATTACATACATATACTCAAGCCTTCTTCCCATGGGGGTAGGCAGAAACTAAAGA
This sequence comes from Conistra vaccinii, assembly GCA_948150665.1. Classification (NCBI taxonomy): domain Eukaryota; kingdom Metazoa; phylum Arthropoda; class Insecta; order Lepidoptera; family Noctuidae; genus Conistra; species Conistra vaccinii. The sequence goes on along the minus strand of OX411331.1, from coordinate 4,000,747 downwards.
ACGCCACTTGCTACGATCCTTATATACTCCTTTTGCCTCGTTTACGTTCATACATCTGGTTATAATTAGTATCCAATAATTCAATACATAAATTATAAGTTTACTTAGCCCGAGTGCTTTCTTTTTTTTTTCTTTATCTAGTCATTTGTGCATTTGCATGAATTAATTCGTTTACTTACATGTATAATTATCTACTTACATGTTTTTCCATTTATCTAGTACCTTTCAGAAATAACTGAATTCCTACCATTTTAACAATAACTCATTTGTTATGACTAACATAACTAAATAATTGTTTAATTTCAAACAGAACATCAAAATTACAGTTACTACCACAAAAATATATTTTTATGTGTATGTTATGTAACTGTAAATAGAAAAAGAATATGGACTATTTAACAGTTAATTTTTTCTTTTAAGAACAATGAAATAATATTATTTGGAAGGTAGACCGAACGTACCAAAGAAACATTGTTTTATGCGCTCGATGGTATAAACTTCAATATTGTTAGAAGTATTTTGTTCTTTATAAAAAAACAGAATTTATGAGTTATTGCCTTACTTATTGGTACCAACCATTCATTGAACAGTTTACCTCTCAAATTACTTTTCGTAACGTAATTGATACCGATTACACATGTAATCCATCATATTCGCCATTTCCGCGATCCTTGCCTAATTTTAGACAATTTTGTTAGCCAGATATTGAATGGCATAGTTTTTAGTTGGGTCTATCGTTTTTGTGCTCACCAGTTGGTTCCACTGGTGAGTAAGGTTAGTTAATTTTATGCATACCGTATTAATGGTTCATGTTCGTTTTGTACCAATAAACCAGAAGTGGTTTGTATACCTACTCACATTCGCTATTAGAACACTCCTTAATCACTTAAATATTACTCTAATTTACTGATTATATATTATTCATGTACGTACACTATTTTAGCCGTAAGTATCTATCAGTAAGTACGTGAGTCACACACATGTAAAGTTTTTGAATCAGAGCTAAAACAGGTTCTAGTCAACGTGAAGAAATTTTTATACATGTTGCTTCACTTTTATTTATTTTAATTAGTGTTTTAAATTTGAAAACGATTTAGTTAAACTAAGTAAAATAAGTAGTTGCAATAGTATTTTGTATTTTAACTTAGTTTTTGGAGTTTATTTCAGTTGATTAGGAGGTTAGTACGATAGCCCTTATTGGCACCTATTAACAAATGAGTTCATTATTATTATTATATATTTATTTATTTTTTGTACCCGCTTTTCGGTAGATGGAAATTAAATACAGTCATTTCTTTTCGACCTTGGATTGAATTCAATTATTAACCCGTCAAATTATATTTCGATCGATTGAATGATATAAAAGCCGTTTGCATGATTTTCGCGATCGTACTTTTGCTGTCGTTTCGATCGTATAATGCTTTTACAATTAACAATAGATGGTTCATATGACATTTGTCGATTTAAATGAAAATAACACCATCGCTACGTCTCGAGGTTTCTAATTTACAAAAATGAATACTATATATTTCACCACAAATTATTAGGAGAACCACTTCTTAACTTTTTTTAAAAAACCTCATTCGTTAATTTGCCACTATATCTCGCAACCATTAGGTTGTTTTTATATTTTAAGTCTTATGCACGACAAACCTTATATCCTCGTCGCCACTTGTGGTGTCTTGGTTTAGGTTAGGTATGTACAATAAAACACTGTTTCCAATATCACTGCGCTAGACGTGCTATCGCAATGACTGCTCAGAGTAGACTGCCGAGCACGGTACAACGCTCTGCACTCCCTCTACTGCGCAGCCCCCACCATAGCACGCATAACTTATTTATTAGACGTCACAAGGGCTATGGTACTGATTCGAGGTATTGAGAATAGGGGCCGTCGTTGGCGAGAGCGAAGTGTGTGTCTAATAGGTAGTGGAATGTTAAATGAGATAAATTGTAGTAAAAAGGCATTAAACTGGGTACCACGAATTAGTCGTATGAAATATTTTACGAGACTAAGATTTCTCCTTACTTCTAAACTTTGGTAGCCCACCATACCTAGCACAAATGGTGTTGGATACATGTACGGGTAATATCCATACAGTTTTAAGTAGAGGTAACGAACAAAAGACTTCTGAACCTTTTCGATGACCAGTGTATACACTTTTTCATGGGGGTTCCAGATTGCACAGTTAGTCTCCAGCAAACTGCGGATGAAGGAGTTGTACAGTATCGTTAGGGCTTGACGATTTGTGAAAATTTTGGCCTGGCGCAAGACAAAACCTAGGCTTTTCGGGACTTGTTGCAGGTCTGTAGTATGTGCTGGTTAAATGTAATGTGTGGATCAAACTGAGCACCCAGATCGCGTACAGTCATAACGCGTTTCAGGGGCTCATTGTTCATAGTGTAAATATTGTGTATGGGCTGTGTGGCTGTTGAGTAGGTCATGACCGCGCATTTACTAATGTTTAGGTTGAGGTTGTTTATAGTACTCCAAGTGTGAATGTTGTCGATGTCGAGTTGAAGTGTAGCCGTATCACTAGAGTTAGACACTGGAAGAGCAACTTTGACATCATCAGCATACATAGACTGTGGAGTGTTTTACATATGTGGGAAGATCGTTAACAACTATTAGAAATAGAAGGGGCCCGAGGTTTGTGCCCTGCCCAATGCCAGAAGTAACCGAGTAGCGCTCCAAATTGGCATTTTTATACGTTACAAATTGCTTGCGATCGTCCAGATAGTTCGTGAAGAATTTAAGCGATGACACAGAGAAACCTGCCAATGCCAGTTTACTTAGAAGTATGTCATTATCAACCCGGTCAAAGGCTTTCTGGAAGTCACCTACAAGTTATATTCACCTACAAGTTATATTCACCTACAAGTTGCCTTTCTTTCTATCGCGTAACTCTTATACCTTCTGACCACGTCAGGGTTGTCATCTTTTAAAGAATAATACTTTGATAATTAAATATCAGCTCTTGGTCTATTATATTTTTAAATGTACCACCATTCCGTAACCGACCGTAGGTGACTTCATAGGAATGCAATTCGATTTCTTAAAAATACAATAGAAACCAGAGTGTCGCGACAGCGTCACGTCGTCGCCTGCTGCTGCCGCCTGCGGTCGGTACTTTAATTTGTTTGGTCTCATTTATTATTAATATATGTACCTACGTAACTGGGCAAATAAAAAAGTATGTACGAATACCCTGTTGTCTACATAATCAAAATTTTACTAAGTAAGTACATAAATATTTAGTTGAAAGAAAAGAAAGAAATTAAATTTATTTAGCACAGACACAGACAAAGGCACACAACAAAACATATTGTACTACAAGTAAAAGATATTAAAAAAAAACAAATAAAAAGTGTAAAGTGCGTAGTAAGATTTGGCAGGAAATGTGTGCCTCCCGGCTGCGCCAAAAAGGCCCAGTTCAGCAAAAATGCCAGACAACTAGTGCCTGACGCTGTTTTTCAACTGGACCTGAAGGGTGGTGAGGTGACGGATGTAAATCAGTTTTATACTGAAATGTGTGTATGTATTTAAATAAAACTAAAATAAGTTTGTGTAAGATAATAATAGGTAATAATGAATATTTCAATTGTTAGATAGGTATATTGCAAAACAAAAACAAACTGAGAAATAAATGAGACGGAAGGATGATAATGTACCTACTTATACTTATCTAGAAAACTATCGAAATGAACAAAACCTGTTTTGAACGATGCCAGACTTCAACACATAATTTATTAATCCGTGCACTTCATCGCACAATACGCTGCAAGCAGCCGATCGCGACGGACTATTTACCGTACGGACAGTTTTTTGCAACATATTTTGTTTTAAACTTGTCCCACATAAGTATATTTTAGTTATCGAATGGTTTGCATTGACATTGACACAATACGATGGCATTTATTTAGTTAAGGTTATACTAAGTCCGTGGTGTACCTACCACGGACTTCGCCAAACAAAAATACTATTTAATTATGTACTTTCCTACCTATACTTATCAAAGCCTGAACCTGACCTTGTAAACAGAACTTGTAAATACCTAACTATACTAAATATAATAATAATAATTAATAACTAAGAACTACGTAAATACGGGTGACATAAATAAGAATAACAATTTTATTATAAACATTTGGTAGGTAGTAATTACTAATTACATACAGCGACGTGCATTTCTTTAGAGAAAAACGTGAGGTTCGGATCCTTATTATTATTTATTTATCCAAATGGAATGCAATATCTGTTGCCGTCATTTTAGTATTTTTAATTTTAATATCTTGCGACAAACAGACGTGCGACCCGGTGGCGGCGCGCGGCAGCCCTAATGAATTGGCACAGTGAGACGAGCCTGCCGGGTACTTGTAGCTTCATACCTAAACTGCGGAGTGTCCTATCCGGGCAACACCGCTTGCAGCGCCGCGGGCGCGCCTGCATTTCAAGCAAACGCCTATAAAAACGCTTCTCCGTAAACGCTCTTATACAACGCCATTGTTTGAATTTTGTGCGGGCCGCCCCGCCGCACGCCACGCCCGACGCCCCGCGCTTCCGTAAAAAAGCACTTAGGTAAATGATTAAGTAACAAGTCAATCTGCTGTTAATTATTGTATTAATGTAAAAAAAGAGGACATCACTGACAGTGTCACTAAAATCTTGAAGATTAAGTGTCAGAAAATAATATTGTGTGCTTTTCCATACTTTCAGCACTTGTCAAGTAGGCAAAATCATAATACATATACATAATAATGCTAAATAACCATTTATGCATTTATTAGTTAATCACTATAGTGACAAACTTATATTTTTTTACACCAACACTTTTGTTGAGAAATTTAAATCGACTAGGGATACTGCTTATCTGCCTATTAGTTTTAGACGTCAAATAGCATGGCTATTAGCTTTTAATATAAACTCAGACATAACATAAGTAGTACCTATGTCGAAGTCTTATGTAATTAGCACCACAAAAATTAGTAATCATACGAATATTAAGGTGGTTAGAAATAATAATTTAAACTAGTCAGTAAGACAACAGAAGGTACCAGTAACAATTTTCTTAATCTCACTATCAACAAGGTATCTTCTGGCACTAAATTAGTTAATTGTAATAAAGGGGCTAAGCAGAATTCCTTGAAATTGTTTCATCAAAATATTCAAGGTTTTTCTTCCAAACAATTAGAAATTGAATTGTTTTTAGAAAAAACAATGTTTGATATTATTTGTATAAGTAACTGAACACTGGTTGAAAGATTATGAAATGCTAATTAATTTTGAAAATTATTGTGTGGGCAGTTGTTTTAACCGAAAATCCATGTTACGTGAAGGTTCACTAATCTTAATTAAAAATTGTATAAAATCTAAGTCTCGTAATGACATAGTAGAACTATCGGTGGAACATAGCATTGAACTGTCCTGTGTTTATTTATTTATTTATTCTTACGAAAGCTTACAGTCTAATATCCATTTAGTATATACAATAGTGCTTACGGTTGCCATTTACAAGCTTCCACAAATGAAAATCTATGTACCTAAAATTAACAGAAAAAAGAAAGAAATGAAACATACAAAAATAAAACTTAAATTAATTAAATTAAAAACAAAGTCTACTTAATCTAACTTAACAATTTTTTTTTTTTTTCCTTTAAACAAAAGAAAACAAAATAAAATAGTTTCTTCTGTAAAACAATACATGATATAAAAATCTTGAAATTTATGAATCATAATAATTACTCGTAAATAATATATCTAGTAATCGTGTCATCTTTATTTATTGTGCTGAACAGTAAAAAAAAAAAGACGTTGAAAGAAAATTTACACATGACATGTTACATGATATTTAATTATGAATGAAATGCTACTCGTTGCGGTCTATACCAAAGTATTCTTTATTTAAAATACGCCTTAATGTGCTAGGGCTGGTACTAAATAGATCAACATCTAAGTGAGAAGGCAGATTATTAAAGCTTGCTGCGCTACGTAAGAAGAAGGCATTTTGTCGGTAGTTTGTTGATGCGAATGGAATGTGAAGAAGTGGTCGCTGCCTGAAGCCTACGTGATTGGTTCGGAGTGATATTTTGGAGAGAAGTTGGGAACAATCGATGGAACTGTTGGCAATATTTAACAGAAAAGTAATATCATTAGCATAGCGTCTGTTTTCCAGTGGTAGAAAATGGTATCTTTTACAACGATGAGTGTAATCCGTTGAGCATTGCTTTGTCTTAAAATCTAAGTATCTTAGAAACTTTTTCTGAATGGTTTCTATTCTTGACTTGTACATGTCATATTTTGGGTTCCACACTTGAGATGCATATTCAAGGTGACTGCGTACGTTGAGCTAGATAAACATTTTATAGTGTGCATAATACAGACCTCCAAATTATCAAAACTACTCTCTAATTGAGTCAGTAATCGAACATGTTTTGGCAAAACTTGCAACTGATAATAAATCAGTAATTATTTGTGGGGACTTTAATATTAATATTTTAGAAATTAATCCAAATAGTAGTAGATAAAATTATAAGCCTCTTCAAATCATTTAATCTGTCAAATGTGTTTTTAGAACCAACGCGAATAACTTCGACTACTGCTACATGTATTGATAATGTCTTTTGTTGCTGCGACTATTTAGATTAAGCCTTTGTAAATTATCTCCCTTCTGATCACAGCTTTCAAACCGTTATTTTTGAGTCCAATACACCATTGCAAAAAGTGCAGATTCAAATTAGACCAATAACATCCGGTAATTTAAATAAGTTTAATAGCACTTTAGCACGTAAATATGTCCAATGGCAATATTTTGTATGAACAATTTATTCTTTTCATTAGTGCAAACAGAGTTCAATAACTCTTTTAAGAAAAAAATTAAAACTATTTGCCCCATGTTTTTATTCAGTGACTGGGCAACTAAAGGCATCAGGAAAAGTAGGGAAAGATTATTTGAACTGTATGGCCTTAAGCCGTATATTACTCGTAACACGGAAACTTTGAATAAGTATGTTGCTACATACTCAATTTTTTTTTTTATCTGTAAAGCAGCTAAAGCTTCTTTCATTAGCAACAAGGTTAAATCATCTGACAATAAAATAAAGACAGTTTGGAAAATTATTAACAACAAAACGAACAAGAACAAAAGACATAACACGGATTACACACTGGACACTTCCCGCGGTCTCATTAGCGATAACATCGATGTTGTTCAGGAATTTGTAACTTTCTTTACCAGTATTCCAATTAAAACTTCAGAAACTTTAAATTCCTCCCCCTCACTTGCTATTGATTTATTAAAAGCGAATGTTTCAGCATGTCCTGTGGAATTTAAATTTAAACATATAAACCCTGTGGTCGTTGTAAAGACTTTTAAGCAACTTAAGATCAAAATTATCGAAGATCTGTGGGGCGTGTCTACTAAAGTTTGTCAATCAATTATTGAGACAATTGCAAACTATTTAGCTTTTATATTTAATTTGTGTGTAGATCAAGGGGTATTCCCGGATTTAATGAAGTACTGTAAAGTTATTCCACTTTTCAAATCTGGGGACAGCAAAGATACTAATATTTATAAACCCGTATCGGTTTTGCCAGTTTTCAGCAAAGTGTTTGAAAAAGTAATGTTAAATCAAATGCTCAATCATTTTAATCGTAACAACATCCTACACGATCAACAGTATGGTTTCACCAAAGGACGTTGCACAACCAACGCCGGTGTCACCTTATTAAAACACATCTTTAAGAGCGTTTACGCTGAAAGTTGGCAACGTCGCAAATATCTGTCAAATATTTACCTGTTTTTATTAATTTGGGAATATTACTGTGTGGAAATAAGAAATTTGGCTAACTAAGTATCTAGAATATTGATTATGAAATGCAATAATTAATATCTTTATACTGAATATTTAATTTTAGACGTAAAAAATGCGTTTGGATACTTTCCAAACACCTAAAACGGTTACAACATCAAATTCAGTGTTATAATTGCAATTCATTATTGATATTCTAGGTACTTAGTTAGCCATATTTCTTATTTCCATTCAGTAATATTGCCAAATTAATAAAAACAGGTAAATATTTGACAGCTATTTGCGACGTTGCCAACTTTCAGCGTAAACGCTCTTAACGCTTGAGAAAAAGGCCTGTCCAAGGCATTGATTGCGTGAATCACGAAACACTGCTCTTAAAACTTGAGCATTACGGATTGGGGGGTGCGTCTCATATCATATAAAGTTATTTGGTATATTTTCATTTCAATAACGTTCACAAGATATAATAAACGTGAGATATACCAACTGTTCATATAATTTCTTTACATATAACATTTATATGCTCTAAAACTTATTTCGTATAACGTTATTGGATATAACGTTTATTTAATCGAAAATCATTAGGTCTATCGTTTAAATTATATATTGATACCATCATTATGGTTAACATCCCGATTCAAAGCCATCCAACTCGGATAGGTTAGGTTAGAAGGCTAAAGGCTTTTGCAGACCAGCGCCGAGTGCCAGATACCCCTTCTCTTGTTGGTGAACCATTTAGGTTAGGTTAGGTTAGAACAGTGACCATTAGCGCGCGAAGGCGAGCGACCGAAGGGAGCGTGCCGCGGTAGCGGCCGCCGAGTGCCAGATCCCCCCTCTCTTGTTGGTGAACCATTTGGGTTAGGTTAGGTTAGAACAGTGACCATTAACGCGTGAAGGCGAGCGACCGAAGGGAGCGTGCCGCGGTAGCGGCCGCCGAGTGCCAGATCCCCCCTCTCTTGTTGGTGAACCATTTGGGTTAGGTTAGGTTAGAACAGTGACCATTAACGCGCGAAGGCGAGCGACCGAAGGGAGCGTACCGCGGTAGCGGCCGCCGAGTGCCAGATCCCCCCTCTCTTGTTGGTGAACCATTTGGGTTAGGTTAGGTTAGAACAGTGACCATTAGCGCGCGAAGGCGAGCGACCGAAGGGAGCGTGCCGCGGTAGCGGCCGCCGAGTGCCAGATCCCCCTCTCTTGTTGGTGAACCATTTGGGTTAGGTTAGAACAGTGACCATTAACGCGCGAAGGCGAGCGACCGAAGGGAGCGTGCCGCGGTAGCGGCCACCGAGTGCCAGATCCCCCCTCTCTTGTTGGTGAACCATTTGGGTTAGGTTAGGTTAGAACAGTGACCATTAACGCGCGAAGGCGAGCGACCGTAGGGAGCGTGCCGCGGCAGCGGCCGCCGAGTGCCAGATCTCCTCCCTTGTTGGTGAACCACTTGGGTTAGGTTAGGTTAGAACAGTGACCATTAACGCGCGAAGGCGAGCGACCGTAGGGAGCGTGCCGCGGCAGCGGCCGCCGAGTGCCAGATCCCCTCTATTCTTGGTGAACCATTGGGATTAGGTTAGAACAGTGACTATTAACGCGCGAAGGAGAGCGAGCGTAGCGAGTGACCATCTTGGCAGGTGGTAATCAGTTAAGTTTAACTACAGTATCTACTCAGGTTATTTACAGTGATAGAAATTACATATTAGACTAAATATGTTTTATGTCTTTTGAGTGGTATATCAAACGATATTATATTAAATGTATGTTATGATTATAAACATTAGTTATTTTAAAATTATATCAATCGTTTATTATATTAACTGATGATTATATCAAATAAAATTATAGATTCAGTTGTTATATCTTGTAAATATTAGTCATTTTGTAATTATACCATATATTACTTACCCCGGATTGGGTAAACTTACGCTTAGCTTAATAAAATCATATTTGAATGATAGACTGCAGCAAGTTCCAATGAACGGTGTAAATTAATTGGGTTTAAAAGTCAAAATGGGTGTACCATAGGGCTCGATATTGGGTCCATTCCTCTTTTTAGTATACAATGTGTTTGGTCTCGGACTGTACAAACTTTAAGAGAAGGTAGTTTGCTCTATTTTATCAATAAAATTATTCTACATGGGGGGTCGGAACCCAACCCCCCCTGAATGGCAGCCATTTTTGTATTTTGATCGCATTTTATGAAGCGTGCATACTAAAAGTACTTTAACTTTGGAATTTAATGTCCAATTATCGTAAAATAAAAACTTTTAATAAGTGAAAAGTGTTAACAATAGGATAAATAACTCAAATATTGACAATAAATGCTGCATCATATTGAAATATAGGCTAAAAGTTCAATTTCACGTTAAAATTAACATTGTTTTTTTAGTTTATCAAGGTTATTACAAAATTCACCCCGAAAACTATCTTTTTTTATCTACTCGTCTAACAGATGTTTAGTTTACCTAAATAATGATACCAAAAACCCGATTCTATGACGATTAATTTAAGAGATATTGGTGTTGGAACATAGGCTTGCGTAGGTAGTGAGTTCATAACGATTTGGTTTTTCTGTAGACATTTACAATGATGATCAATGATAAACAAAGAACAAGTACTATCTATCTGCCTAGCGTTTTCCCAACTATGTTGGGATCGGCTTCCAGTCTAACAGGATGCAGCTGAATACCAGTATTTTACATTAGAATGATAAACAAAGAACAAGTACTATCTATCTGTCTAGCCTTTTCCCAACTATGTTGGGGTCGGCTTCCAGTCTAACCAGATGCAGCTGAATACCAGTATTTTACATTAACTATTATTTAATATTTACAAAAGTAGAAAATTTGCCCCAACATTTTTAGCTGTTTTGTTTATCCACAAACTGCTCGAGTAAAAGGACTGGCAATACGCCTTAAAAAGAGTTATGAACTCACTACCTACGCAAGCCTATGTTCCAACACCAATATCTCTTAAACCAATTGTCATAGAATCAAGTTTTTGGTATCATTATTTAGGTGAACTAAACATCTATTAGACGAGTAGATATAAAAACGTAGTTCCCGGGGTGAATTTTGTAATAACCTTGATAAACTAAAAAAACAATGTTAATTTTAACGTGATATTGATCTTTTAGTATTTATTTCAATATGATGCAGCATTTATTGTCAGTATTTGAGTTATTTATCCTATTGCTAACACTTTTCACTTATTAAAAGTTTTTATTTTACGATAATTGGACATTAAATTCCAAAGTTAAAGTACTTTTAGTATGCACGCTTCAAAAAATGCGATCAAAAACAAAAATGGCTGCCATTAAGGGGGGGTTGGGTTCCGACCCCCCATGTAGGATAATTTTATTGATAAAATAGAGCAAACTACCTTCCCTTTAAGTTTGTACAGTCCGAGACCAAACACATTGTATATAAATGATTTACCTCATTTACTGCAAAACCGACCACAAATGGTGTTATTTGCTGATGACACATCACTTATTTTTAAAGTTAACAGACATGCATAGGAGCTTGGCGACGTAAATAACGCTATGTTTAAGGTCCATAACTAAATCAGTTATATTGATCTGTGGTGTTTTACAGCGACCTTAAACATAGCGTTATTTACGTCGCCGTTATCTACTGAAAATAATTTGGTATTAAATGAGAAGAAAACTAAATGCATAAGATTCGCGTTACCGAATGTTAGAAGTAGTGAATGTCACGTTGTATTGAATAAGGAGACACTAAAATTCGTCGAAAAGACGGTTTTCTTGGGATCACGCTTGACTCAAAACTACAGTGGGGTCCTCACTTAACATCACTTGCAGGGCGGCTAAGTTCAGCCGCTTACGCTGTTTGGAAAATCCGCCAACTAACAGACGTGGATACCGCGAGACTAGTCTATTTTAGTTACTTTCATAGCATCATGTCTTACGGTATTTTGCTGTGAGGACGGGCTGCAGATATTGAGTCTGTCTTTATTCTGCAAAAGAGGGCTGTCCGAACCATCTACAACCTCCGCAGACGCGAATCTCTAAGGGAACTGTTTAAGAAAATTAACATCATATTCATGACGGTACCTTGTCAGTATATATATTATGAAAACATTATATTATGTTCGAAAAAATCGACATCTTTTTCGTAAGTGACAGGCATAATTTTAACGAAGTGTATAGAGTGCCGCGAGTTTCTTTTGGCACTCTAGTGTCGCTGCCTCGGTCCGGCTAGAGTGCCGTGAGCGTTGCATTGTCACTGTCACTTGTTATTTAGGTTAGGTTAGGTTAGAACTGTGACAACACAACGCACGAGCCGAGCGAGCGTCGCGAGCGGTGCCGCGGTAGCGGCCGGCGAAGTGCCAGGGTCCGTTTAGGCACAAGAGAATGTTATGTTTTGGGAATGTGGTGTTTTACAGCGATCTAACCTCGACAATCAAACAAAATACCAAGTGACGTGACTTAGTGACAGTGACAATGACAATCCAATGCTTGCGGCACTCTAGCCGGACCGAGGCGGTGTTACTAGGGTGCCTGTAGTGGCACTTTATCCGATAGGGATAGAGTGCCAATGGTGGCACTCTATACACTGCCAATGCTCCACAGTCACTTGGGCTCACTAGTTGAAATTATTGTATTTTTTTATTTTATTTTTATTTTCATTAACCAATTTTTAATTGTTGAATATGCCAATATTTGACAATGATTTTCTTTCTTTTTGATAGTATAATTCATTGCAAACTATAGTTTTGTATAATTTAGAAGCATTTTTTCAGTTTTTGTAAATGTGAGTACCATGGGGCTGTTTATTCTGTTATTATATTATGTTTTATGTTAAATGTTTCGCCAATGTTGGCGAGTGTGTTGGATCCTTCGGTTCCCTACAAAATGGTTGAGCTGGATGATGCTGACCCACGCGTCATGTTCGTGCACGGGCACCGTCGGTTGAGACTGGATCGGATCTCTTTTCTGCCAAGGCTTATTTTAAATCTTATACTTTGAATTGTTTCTATTTTTATTTATTTATATATTATAGGAGAACCAACAGCTATAACAAATGGATAACAGTTGTTTAAGAAACACAGAGCCAATTATAGGTTCTCACGGGTAAAAACAAAAAAAGTAGTAGAAATCTTAGGATCACTAACAAGCACGATTAAAAAGAAAAAGTATAAGGTAATAAGGTACAATAAGCACTTTGCACTTTTAAAGAAGTCAGTGTTCAGCCGAACGCGTGCAGAATAGGTTTTGCTGGTAAATGGGTCAAATGAGAACTCTTTACAAAGAATATTAAAGTCCTTGTTTTTTTTCACATTGTTCTCACAAATAGAAGCAACAAGAATAATGTACCCAGGATTTATAATCTTTATTTTAAAAAGTGTCCTGGGTGTTTCTTGCCCGTTCTTCTCCACAGAGATCTACTTTTTGGAATGGGCGACTAGCTTCAAATTTCTGACTAACTGACTTTGTGACTATCTTTTGACAATTCAAAAGTGCCTATAAATGGTTTAATTGAAATAAATGCTTTGAGCTTGAGTTTTGAGTTTGACAAAAATTCAAAACGAAAGACCGACTTCCGATATTTAAGTTATTTTTCAATTCGTAGTGTCTTTTTTTGGTAGTCGGTTGTTTTTTTTTTCATTAATAAAGTAACTACATCGTTAACTTGGAATTACGTTTTAATTAAGACCTAAATAATTTTTGCTTGCGGCCCTCGACATCATGACTGCAACGTGTTTGTGGCCCCTATAAAAAAAGGTTGAGTATGGCTGGTGTAGATTATGGTTTACGGCCAAACGTTGAAACAACTTTGCCGGTCGCCAACCTAGGTCACCTCTGTCGGGGACGCGGTTGGCAACCGTATAGCAGGCACTTTACATCTAGATTTATAAAGATACTAGCTTCCGCCAGCGGCTTCGCCTGCGTGATATATTTATAAATTACCGTATTAAATTACTCTATCTATTTAAAAAAAACCGCATCAAAATCCGTTGCGTAGTTTTAAAGATCTAAGCATACATAGGGACAGACAGCGGGAAGCGACTTTATTTTATAACTAGATGAAAACCCGGCTTCGCTCGGGTGAAATGTGACACATAACACACATGTAGGTACAAAATGTAGGTAGATATTCTGTAGTTATCGGTTCTCAAGGAATATTAAAGGCAAAGCAAGACATGGATTACTATAGCATCTTTCATTATCACCTTTCAAGCAATCCATACATTGAAAATGTTAATTTTTTTCCCATCCTCCATACTCCCTTAATCCTATAACTTGCCCCGCCCTGGGCCATATGCTGGCGACGCCCTTGAACATCATTAAGATCATCCTCAACCACAGCGACAGAACGTCGTTCAATTAAAAACAATCATCGTTTTTAGGGGTAAGGATAGTTTTCATTGAATAACTTTGTAATCATTTAAAACAATAACTTTGCGAAATGAATGAAAAATTGTCACAGTTCTTTGTAATGGACACTTTGTTTTTAAAATAAATGCGAGGCGAGGCGTATGTGCGCTATTAGTATGAAAGATGAAACGCAACATTTATTAACTACTCATGGCCGCTATCCGAATTAGAACATAATCGCTCACAGCGCTGACATCAATAATTGCCGTTCCGAATAAGATATCACGATTATGACAGCTGAGGGCGGTCAACGATTCGGAACGTTCGCATGAACGCATTCACAGTGATCTCTCAAATGTCAAAACTTTCATATCATATTTCTTTGTGTATACAGGGTGGCAGGGACATCGACGCGAAGCCTGTTACCATGGATTCAGTACATGATTCTGAACCCCCCTGCGTTGAATTTCTTCGTCGGTTATTTAAAAAAAAAAACAGCTGTTCCATACATGTTGACCGCGTAGATATTGCACTTTTCTACGAAACAACAGATTTTTTTTAAAATAACCGACGAATAATTTCAACGCAGGAGGGTTCAGAATCATGTACTGAGACCATGGTAACAGGCTTCGCGTCGATGTCCCTGCCACCCTGTATACCACAAATTTCTTCCTATTATTGGGTTAGGTGACGAACGATAACCGCTTCACGGAATATGGTTATCGCGCTCACGCTTATTCGGAACGGCTTTTAGCGCGCTCAAATCGATTACAGTGTAACTCGGAACGCACTGCATGTCATCCGGTGTCAGTGACGGACGTTTCAATATGGCGATTGCGATTTGTCAGAATTTAACAAAATACTCGACAATCCGAATTTTGCGGATATAATGTTGTCGACTCGAAATCTTTATTTTTTTATGTTTTATTATTCAGGTAAGGTTTCGATCGAGTCTACCGTAGCCCTTGACGAAATTATTAATATAGATAAGTAGTGATATGTAGTGATGTAGTTATAGTGATAACGCGGGTAGGGCCGCTGACGGGAGCTAGTTTGTAATAATTTACTTTTTTATTAAAAATGCAAAATACAATAAAACTAGTAGTTCTGCGAACAGTAGACCTCGCGAGCACAAACTTTTTGGGAAAAATTAACCGCTTAGCTTGAGGCTTAAGTGCCTGCTACACAGTCGCCAACCGCGTCACGACAGAGATGACCTTAGGTTTACGACGAAACGTTGAAACAACTTTGCCGGTCGCCAAGCAAGGCCATCTCGGTCGAGGACGCGGTTGGCAACCGTGTAGCAGGCACTTTATCTTAAAGTGAAAGAAAAACGTTCACGTTTCAAGCTTTTAAGAAAATATTAAAGTTCTATGTTTACCTATGTGTTTACGTAGGTTTTAATTAGTACTTTTTACTTCAATAAAAGCTTGTTTAAAAAAAGTATTTTACTTTATTTTATTCTAACATTAGAATTTGATAAAATATGTGTTCTGTCATCTTATCACCTTATATGAGCTACTGTGTAAAGTTTAAGTATTCCTGTGGCCACCTTCCGGCACTTTCATCAGACCCTAGACGACACCTTGGGCTAACGTACCTACTTGTCAAAACAAATCGAAATGGCCTAAACACAATAATTTATTGTCTAATTAAGGAGTTCAGTATAGTGAACTTCCAGATCCATTATGAGGCCCTGGACTACACCTTGTGCTACCTGGCGTGACAAAACCGACGACCGCAAAAACAACAGTTCTTATGGACCTGGAAAGTACCTACCTAGTGTAAGAACACTTGTCAAGTGAGTCCAAAAACGATGGCGATAGTTCTACCTTGTTAAATTGAGGAGTACCTATGGCCACCTTCTAGCTCCATTATCAGAACCCTGAACACTACCATTCATTCTTAGATCGGGCCCCAAACTAATCTTATCTCTGTAGCTGATAAGAAGTAGGAATCACACGTAACTTCGGCCGAATCTTCGTATTTAGGGTTTTGACCTGCAGGAAACAAACCATGAACGATAGCTTGTAGTTTTAGCGTTCGAGAATATTTTATGCTACCAACGCACTTTGAATTGACCGCGATGACATATTTTTTTCCTATCAAAAAAATATGACATCAATAAGTCAAATAAATTTAAAAACTGGCCAAGTGCGTGGACCACGCACAAATAAGGGGTCCGTAGTTGGAATTAATAATTATCCCAAGTAGGTACAAACTTTAACATTGTAGTTTAAAAAACATGTTCTCCCATACATATATTCCAAACGCAAATGTAAGTTAGTCGATTATTACTCATTAACTTGTAAAGCATGCTTAGCTGTGCTAGTTTTCCTTTTAATTTCGCAAATGTATCCATGAATCGAAAAAACGTTTTCACACACACACACGCTACCCCACATAACACAGGACAAACGAGAAAAAAAAAACGTGTAGGGAGGGGAGGTACCCTAAAAAACAATCATGATTTTATTTTACGACTTTTTCGGCGTGATTAATAGTATATTGTGTACTACAGAACCCTAAAAACCAGACAAATTATGAGTAAAAAATTTGTAGGCCAGGTAGAAAAATTAACAAATAGGTTTGAATAAATAGCGAGCAATTTACTGCATTTGAGGAGGTATTCTGCTTATCATCCCGAAGATCCTCATCAGATCTTTACCAAATTTTTTTGAGACCATCTTAAAGTTACTATATTTCAAATGAAAAAAGAACCATCGAAATCGGATCTCATAAGGCGGAGATATCCAGTAGCCCCCTTTTTGCCCCATTTTGGAGGAAGTACCCCTCCAATCAAACATCCCCGACGACAAAAAATTGCAAAAAATTCATATATCATTTTTTTTTTTTTTTTTTTTCATATTCATATGGTGCTGCTGAGCCCTACGGTTAGGGCACTAAGGGAGCTGCTTAATTGTTGTGAGCGCTATGCTCGAGTGCATGGCCTTGTATATAATGTCAAGAAAAGCGAGTTCTTGGTCTTTAAGGCTGACGGTGCTAAATGTCCTGAGTATGTGCCCCCGATTAGACTGAATGGGAATGACATATTGCGAGTGTACAAGTTCAAGTACTTGGGACATTATGTAACCGACGACCTTAATGACCAGGCGGATATTGAGAGGGAACGTAGGGCGCTGGCAGTCCGATGTAACATGTTGGCTCGCCGGTTTGCACGCTGACGCTGTAGCAGGGCAGTGAAGATAACGCTTTTTAAAGCTTATTGCCAAGTGTTTTACACGTGCAGCCTGTGGACCAACTATACTCAGCGGGCTATCAGCGCTCTACGGGTCCAATATAATAATGGGTTCAGAATGTTGATGGGGCTCCCCCGTTTCTGCAGTGCATCAGGTATGTTTGCACAAACACACGTCGATGGCTTCCACGCCATCATCAGACAGAAATCTGCCTCTTTGCTCTCCAGAGTGCGGGGGAGCTCCAACTCCATCCTGAAGACCATAGCGGGGAGGTACGACTCTCCTTTGTTAGGTGATGTTGTTCGAAGATGTATTTCGAACAACAGCCTCGTTTCTAAATAGATATAAGTTTACTAACATAAGTTATCTTTTGTTTACTAACCCATATGGATGTTGCTTATCCGAAATAAAGTTTTTTTTTTTTATAATACCTGTATGCCAAGTTTCATCCAGATCGGTTGTAAAATACGACCTGTAGAGGAGTACGTACAAACTGACACACGAAAGAAAATTTTGCCAGTTGATGCAGAGACGCTTCGCTCGCTACGCTCGCTCGGTCAATAATTTAATTAATAACAGGAAAACGTGTGTGTGATTGCATGCTAGCACAATGTCAACATTGTGGTCTTAATTACAGGCACCTCGCACAGGTATTTATATTTAGTCTAACAGCTAGCTGCATCCCGCGGTTTCATCCGCGTAATGTAGTTTTTCCTTTTAATCCCAATGTTCCCGTGAGAATATCGGAATAAAAAGTATTTTACGCCCAGTGGCCTCAGCTATCTTCTAGTGAAAGTCCCGTCAAAATCGGGCCAGCCGTTTCAGAGATTAACCGGAACAAACAGACAGACAGACAAAAAAAAGTGTTTTTTTATATGAATCGTAGGTATATACTTTCATGCATTTAGTAAAAAGCTGTTATTTTGACATTACAAACAGACACTTTAGTTTTATTTATTTGTATAGATTATTTATGAACCTACTTTATTACACCTATGTCTGTATAAACTTACTGTAGGTAATCTAAATCTATAACTATCTCTCTTACTAATATTATAAAGAGGTAAAGGTAAATGGGCATTTTATTCGGACCGGTGACCCACCAGCGACCACTAACAAAACTAATCGGAGTATGTTAAAGACCATGAATACTACTCAGTGAGATGAGTCGCATTCTTCAAAAGTATGGGAAAACTTTTTTTTTGCAAAACACAAAATTAATAAAAAAAATCTAATTTTCGTATATCCATATCCTTCTAAATACATATATAAAATGCTTACAAAAATGCACAAAGATCTTTTTAAAAAGGTATAAGAATGTTTAGGAGCGTTTCTATCTTATTCTCCGCATTTTCACCCGCGCCTTAAGCAACATAACATCAGCCTCACCACTCAAGAATCGGGGCTACCCATGGGAGTGTTCTTAATGGGGCCATGGTACTCGCCACTGATGGGATAAAAACATGTGTTGTATTCTTGTTTCGCTATTTTAGTCTTTAAAACTCGTTAACGGGACGGAAATCGCTTCGTTTTCTGTACTGATTTAGATTTTATCAATATAATAAGCTTAAGCATATAAACGAACTATTTATAGGTACCTATGTTTTTTAAGAAGAATTGAGTCGTTGTTTTAAAAAAAATAACACCTTTCGTCCTTCTTTCAAAAGCAAAATTTAATAAAAAAAACTCAAAAATCAAACTCCATTAAAATAAAAATAAACTGTCATACTTAAACTTTCTCTTGTTCGCTCTTGTTGTAATAACAGATTTTCTCTATAATGTATCGATAAAAAATAAAATAACGTTAAACCTTTTCTTGTTACAGATTCACAATGTGTGTCGAGTTCAATAAGTGTTTCTTCTGCATAGACCTGAGGACGGGATGCCTCATCATCGGGTATCTGAACCTGGTAAGGAATACCCAATTATTTATTTATTGAAAGGCTTCGCGTCGATGTCCCTGCCACCCTGTATAATATGTCATTATATAAAGAGAGCTAAATACAATATTTGTAAAGAAAAAATATAGTAGGCGAAACTATTATATTTTTATGTCAATACAAAATGGCGAGTTGATCGCAATAGGACCAGTTTAATCTCATAAAAACTGAATTAATGGTATTGTTAGCTTAATTTAGTAGTAAAAATAGTTTTGGGATTGAAAAAAACCTGTTACTTGAGGAACATAGTAAAAAAAAATGCATTTAAAAAATAAAAAGTTTTTGAAACACAATTTTTTTATATTTTGTTCGCCATCTTCTACTATATTTTTACAGGCAATCGCTTCGAAAATACTATATTTCATATAAATCCAGATCGGCAACATTGTGATGTTGTCCTTCCTTGGCCTGGCCAGCCTGGCTGGAGCCGACGTGCTGGGAGGCTTCATGTTCACTGTCATCGTGATCGTTCTGGCCTTCCTCATACACTTCCTGGGATTCACTATAGTCTTGCTATTCGGGCTGCATCAGGTAAATATCTTATCTGTTTAAACTTACATCGTCATCTGCCTAGCCTTTTCGCAATTATGCTGGACTCGGCTTCTAGTCTAACCGGATGCAGCTGAATACCAGTATTTTACATGGAAGAAGTGCCTATCTGACTTTCACAATCCAGTTACTAGGTAATACGATACCCCTTGGTAAGACTGGTTGTAAGACTTTCGGGTTTCTGACGACCCGTAACGACCGTCAAAGATTGTCACTTCGTCTGAATCTCGATGTGCCCTCGTAATTAGTACTACTGGTACCTACTCCCGGTACTTGTCGACATTTGATGTATATGTCGGTTAGTACCTACTATCGCGCTTTGTCTGCAACTTCGACAGCGTAAATTTTGGGATGCTCCATTCAAAAGTTAAAGTCAAAAGTTGGGTTAAATCTAAAACAAGCTGACCCGACAGACGTTGTGCAGTCCTCAATTATTCAAATAAAAAAGGACGTTCGGTTTTTCCCGAATTTGAAGATTTTCTGGATAATATCCAATTGTGCTTTGCGTAAGAACCTAGTTCGGTCTATTACGAACATTTTAAATTTTTTGTCGCACTCCGAATGCTGATGCTCTGCTTTAACTGGACACTGTCGTCCTGCTGCTGTAGATACGGAGTGCTGCTGCTTTGAATACCGATTTGCAGCTTGCTAGTCCGGATGCTGATTGCTTCGTGCTTGAAGCACTGATGTTCCGTTACTCGGGATGCTCAGGAACGTTGCTCGTGCTCACTAGTATTGCAATTCCACCCTGTGCTGCTTTAGGGTTTTGCTACAAATACTTTGCTAAAGTTCTGCTGTTGCGAAACAATGTCCAGATTTCACACGTATCACTGTTATCCGATATGCTGATTTCCGAACGAGATCACTCACAAGATTTTAAATACACGTAACTCCCCAAAGAAAAACGAATACTAAAACTCGCGAGGTCCCGCCCGATAGCTCGAAGGACCATGTAGAAGGTAGGAAGATAGTCAATGATACTGCTACGTTTTAAGGTAAAAACAAATATATTCCACGGACCAAAAGGTTATCATATAAAGGAGCGAGGGCACACGCGATGACCGCTAATTGAGTACTAATTGCTAAGTAGATATGAATTAATAAAGTAACGTAAAATGCTTAGTCGTCGATGTATGGTTTCACCGTACACTTTATTTACAACAAGTCGAGTGACATGACACTCATGGGTTCTCGTCAATTGATAATGATATCGCGAGTCATAACATATGATGGCTGTACCAACTTCGCCGATGCAACTGGCTCAGAATGGCTTCCATAAATAGCAGAATAATTGAATAACAAGGATTTCACAATTGGTGTTAACAAATGTTATCATAAGCGGGCATTCCCCGGCAATAAAAAAAACGGGGTAGTTAGTTCTTAGTTATTAAGGCCATATAAGATGTGGTAATTTAGAACGATACATAGTTATCGCTCGCCGTACCCATGAGTACCTACTCGAATACGTCAATCAGGCTTTTTGCAACTAATGGTGCACGGAAAAAACGTAACGGCTAGAAATAAACAAGTTATTGTTATTTACAACCAAGCGACTCGGTTCTGAGAGAACCTGCAAAGTTTGTTGCTAGAATTGAACAAGTGAACTTGGTTAATATTACTTGCTTGTTTGGTGTTAACAAAGCTGTATTGAACGTTTTAAATAAGTCTTGGTTATTTGTAGCCGTATAATTCGTATAATTTTTAGCCAAGCCAAATTGGTACTTTGCTAGCCATTTATTTTTTCAGTGTGATGCAGATTATTTTGATTATAACTCAGATTACCTATTACAAATCCTGAGCTTTTTTCTGCTTTTACTTTAAATAATAATGTCGATAAATAACTATATAAATTGAAATATATGTCCCTAGAATTCAATCATTGTTCAAATCGGTTGACGAGAAGCAAACATGTTTTTTTTAAAGTCGTAACAATTTGGAAACTTGCTCCTTATATGCTGGTTTTTTTTTATGAGGATGTCTTCGCATCGCCGTTGGTTGACGTCAACAACAGTGACACCACGTAGTCGCTGCGCTAGCGTTGCGTGGACATTGTATCAAACGTCCGTATCCCTTGCACGCCACGACCTACACGATGGAGACACGCGTCTTTTGAATTGCAACAACGACTACGGAGAAAACAAATGAAAGTCGTTCTTTAGAGCATGGTACGAGTACAGGCCATCGCTCATTATAACAGCACCGCTCTAGCGCCGTAACGCCCCAGCACCGCCTCGAAAAATCTAATCGCCAACGCACCGTAAGCAAAGCGACCGCTAGTCACCAACGCGCTGTAAGCAAGGCAATCGCTAGTCGCCAACGCGCCGTCAGCTGGGCGACCGCTAGTCGCCAACGCGCTGTATGCAAGGCAATCGCTAGTCGCCAACGCGCCGTCAGCTAGGCGACCGCTCGCTGCCGGCACGCCACCGTGGAGGTGACAGCTTGTTGTTAATTCACAAGTGAGGCGTCACTGCGCGGCTGGTGCTGCGTGGTGCCGCAGCGTGGACAGCGATGCGCCGCCGCCGGCATGCATACCGCCTGCTGGCGTTTCTTCGCTGTGGAGCGGGCCCCTCACTTGAAGCGTGCTGTCGGAGCAACGTATCACTGCCCGCGACCCGTCCACCATCGTAATACAGACTTTAGTGCATTTGACTTAAAATCCTTACTTGAATGACTAGTTATTTGCCGTGTCGGAGCCGTACAGCTATAATGAGCGATGTCATTTAGAGACGCGACTTGCGGAACGACGCTAGGACAAAAACAGCTGAACGCCCGTATAGCGTGATCGGGGACTTAGTCGTTCCTTTAGCACAGAGCATTTACGTTTGACAAACGCGTACGCTAAAAGCAAAGGGTACCGAGTTGGTAAGGTGTATCTTCTGTAACCTAATGTGAATGTTTCTTTTCCAGAACAAACGCGGTTATGTCAATGCCTACCTGATCTACGCGCTGATCGTCATCGTGCTGTACATCATAATGTTCTTCCCTGGTTTGCTCGTCTTAAAGGTCACCGTTGGCAAGATCGTCGGAGATCTCATCTCTATACGTGAGTATTTTATTATATGTTTACTAGCGACCTTCTTAGCACGGTGCACGGGTGCAACAATGTACTGAAACGGCGACATGCAGAATATCGATAGTTCTGTGCAATTTCCAAGTTAAATATTACATAAACTTGTATAGATCTCTCTTCTCTTTTCGTGTGGTTAGTGACTAACCTGGTGTCAGAGTATTAAAGCCGCTTATAGGCCTCTGACTTGGCTTCACATACTGTCGAAAAATATCTCTCAGGCATGCCGGTTTCCTCACGATGTTTTCCTTAACCGTGTTTGAAGCAAGTGTTAATTATACAATACTAGCTACCGCCAGCGGTTTCGCCCGCGTGATAAATTATAGCTTACTATATTATGCATGTATTATACATATAAACATTCTTCTTGAATCACTCTATCTATTAAAAAAAACCGCATTAAAATTTGTTGCATAGTTTCAAAGATCTAAGCATATAGGGACAGACAGCGGGAAGCGACTTTGTTTTATAAGTAGTGATGGAAACGGGTACGTATACCGAAATTTCATAATAACTATGACTGAAATACCGACGTCCAAAACAACAAAGTTCATAACACCGAAAGTTTTAAATACCGATAGCCGTTATATTATCGAAACATAAAATACCGATGTCCAAATGCCCGAAAGGATGATACCCCGAATGGACGAAATCCCGAATGGTGGTCAAAATACCTAGAATGATGCATCACTTGCGAACTATTTATATTTATGTCTTATACTCGTAAGTAGTAGATCAGTGGGTGAAATAGGTTAGGTTAGGTTAGAACAGTGCCCAACCGTGCTACTTCCAAGTGCTCGCAGAATTTATTTCACCATTTTCTAAGTATCCGGGTTTTCGCAATATCCCAATTATGAAATTACTTAATTAGGGATATTGTGAATTATACCACTGGGGAAGGATGTACCATGTATACATAGGGAATGATGCAACATGCGAGCTGGCATACAACAGGCATGCAGCGTGCAGCAGGCATTTTTTCTATCACGGCTCCGGCGCTGCGGGGTTTAGGCGGCCCCACGCGTGCTTATCATCACAGATGGTTTAAACGCTCACCACCGCAGCTTCGGCTTGCTGGCCGGCAGTAGCCGGCCAGCAGTAGGCGGCCAGCCTCAGCCGCGGCGACGCCGCGACGGGCCTTCAAACCACCTGCTCTTCAGCTCACGGGCCGCCCCACCCCTCCGCGCCTATGCGGGCTTAAATTACACTCTAGGGGTAGGGCAGACAAGACTGCGTGAAGTCGGTTTTGCAGCGATTCGTTTCTGTTATATTTAAAATAATAATTGTGTTTTTATTTGGATCTTCGGGTTTTTAAGCTTTGGGATATGGATCTTCGAGATTTTAAGCTTTCGGGCAAATTAACTTTCGGGATTTAAAACTTGCAACCAAACAATCATTCGGCGTTAAATTCGGTATTTCGTCCATAGGTATTTTAAAATACGGTCTTTTGAATTTCGGTATTGTAATACGTACCCGATGGAAACACGTCAGTTGCCCCTACTGAATTTCACATAGCAATTATTCGTAAATGCTGCTAAAATATTCTACAGACTTATGTCACTCCTACTCATTTCTAAAAATTAAATTTGTAGCAAGTACTTACAGTATATTTACCTATGTGTTTATGAATTAATTTATATGAATGATTATTTCCAGTTCTGAGCGTCTACTTCATAATTGTGATCAGAAGCTACTACCTGAAGATGGACGACCCCGCCAACAAGCCTGCAGCCATATACAACACAGCTTAAGTTAGCCTTTTATAATTATAATAACTACAGTATCTATGATATTGGTAAAACACTTCATTATCAGCCACATGTTCTTTGTCTCGTTTAATAAATATGTTTACATTTAATCTTAGAAAATGACATTTTTCTTTAAATAAAATGTTCATTGAAATAAATTAACTAAAATAATTATGAAACTCATTTTTAAATATAATATAGAAAAAAAAAAATAAGAATTTCAGACACAAAATGTGCCTTACACAATACTGCCTCGTAATTTATAGTATTTTAAACAAATTTTAATGTGTGCTGGTAATTCGAAGTTTAAACATAAGAATATTTCTAAATGTTGTCGTCGTGGTGAGTTTAATTGCTTCGAATCAATCATTTGACTTGCATCAATGTATTTGAATCAATCGTTTTGCCGTATAAGCTTATTTCTCAATAATATTGTGCATGACAAAAGTGTTGATGTAAAAACATTGATACTACGTTTAGTTGTTTAAGTTTCTTATACTTAGTTGTAAGATTTTGAGTCCTTTTTTAAGTCGTCAGTTACAGTTACGTTTTCATGGAGTAGTTATGTACCAATATACTTTTACGAATGTTTTGTAAGTTAATTCACGCTGTCACAGAAATGCAAATAAAATTTAGTAAAATTATCATGTGTTTCTGAAAATATTTATAAAAATATAAAATCTAACTGTACATCTATTTTATTTTGTATTTTTATACTGTATCACAAAAGTGTGTTTGAAAAAGGCAAAAAAAATAGTTTTGATTAAACCATTTGAAAGTGAAATAAAATAAAATACCAATAAGACTGGGTGTTACTTAGCGACAAACAAAAAATATTTTTTTTACAAAACAATATAAAAACGACCAAAATAAAAACATTTTGCCATCGATTTTTATAGAAAATTGTTATATTTTTATAAAACTATTTGTTGCTTTGCATTTAGAAGGCAGTTTTTATTAAAAAATAATGATTAAAGTGCCATTGCAAAATTTATATTTGTTATAAAACCAAACATTGTTGATAATCTTCATTGAACAAAACAGTAGATAGATAGATAGATAAATCGTTTATTTGGTGCACACAAAAGAAATAGCACAACATACAAAAACATGATTAAATAATAACTAAATACATGAATATGCAAAGTGCCAATATACAAAAAATAAATAAAGAAAACAAGACATTGTTATGACACTATTGGCTAAAACACTTTAAAATGCAACAAACAAAGTGCGGTGTGCGTCTCAAGGTTGCACCAAATGGGAGTCCAACTCAGCATGTGTCAGGCAAATATACCTGACGCTGATATTCTGCTGGATCCCTGCAGTGACATACGGACGTCGAGCAGATGAGATATATGCGAATAATTAGTGTTGTGTAAAGTGGAATGTGCAGAATGAAATTACGTAAGTATACCCGCAATTTAAAAATGACAGAATAATTTGAATAATGTATGTAAAATTTAGCATTGGAAAAGTTCTTGTTCGATGGTGATTGAGTGTTTAATAGGTACTTGATTATATATTATAGTGATAAATGAATAATTAATTATAGTGGCGTAGGTATGAATAAAATAATCGATTTGACTGAATTTAAAAGTGTTTGCAATAAATAAATGTAAGTAAATAAGTGTGTGTAAATTATTATCCAACAATAGATACACAAATTAGTGAATTAATAATAATTTAATAATAATAATATTTCCATTGTTCACAGGTTTATGACCACGAGTTGCATTAAGAAAGCTGACGACAGCCAGTTAGCTATATTATGGACGTGTTCGAAACAGTCATACCCAGTTTTTTCTGCGAGGCGATAAGAAACTGTCGCAGACGAATTCTGAAGGTGCCAAGGCATTTAAGATTCCTTATCGGCGGAGGAATATTGTTCCAACATTTGGATGCGGCGTATCTAAAACTTCCCCTGAAGGCAGCTGTCTTGTGCGATGGAGTGGAGAGTTGCTGCGAGCACTGTCTACTTGCGCATTCTCTTTTACTAGCGATCCAGCTCAGTTTATTGTAGAGGTAGGACGGCTGCTTGTTCTTTATAACTCCAAATAGTAGGCATGCTAAGTGCAACTTACGACGTGACTTCATCTTGAGGATGGAGTGCTTATTTAAAAATGGCGTTACGTGACCTCTTGGTGGGATTGAGAAGCAGAATCGGGCGCAGGCGTTTTGCACCCTCTGGATCAATCGATCAGTTCTTGCCAGCAGTCGAGGGCCTATAACTGTGTCCGCATAGTTTAGATTGGATAGCACGAGTGACTCAACCAGCTGAATACGCAGCTCCTCGGATAAAAAAGGCCTTATTTTATAAAGGACCTTAAGCCGGTAGAAACAAGTGCGCACAGACTTTGCCACGTGCGCGTCGTATCTCAACCCAGCGTCCATGATCAGTCCCAGGTTACGTGCCTCACTGACTCGACTGACCGACTCACCCAGCAGGGTAACATTAAGCTTTGCCGGCACCGCACTGATTTGGTTCTTGGTTCCAAACAGCATGTATTTGGTTTTAGTGGGGTTAAGTACCAAACCGTTATTTTCAGCCCAACATGCTATCCTGTCCAGGTCATCGTTCAGATCCTTTATCGCGTTGTCATAGTCACTTGGCTTAAAGGAGATATAGACCTGTACGTCATCAGCATAAATATGGTACCTACATCGCTTAAGGGAGTTTATGATATCCGCACAATACAAGATAAAGATGATGGGGCCCAGTATTGAGCCTTGTGGGACTCCCCTGGAAACAGAAGTGAGCGACGAAACAAGAGATGAGCCATTGCTTAGTCGTATTTCCACACGCTGTCGACGGTTGGTGAGATAGCTTCGGAACCAGTCTATAGTATTTTGCTCAAATCCATAGTAGTTAAGCTTTGATAGAAACAAATCTATATTTATACAGTCAAAAGCTCGCGAAAAATCTAGTAGAACCAGAAGTGTACATAAGCCCTTATCCTGTGCTGAAAGAATATTATCTGTTACATCCAAAAGAGCCGTAGAAGTACCGCGCTGTTTGCGAAAGCCTGACTGTAGCTCAGGCAAAATGTGTTTCTCTTCTAGATATTTTGACAGCTGCTGGCATACCGCCTTTTCAGTAATTTTAGAAAGGCAAGGCAGAATACTAATAGGCCTAAGGTCTTTCAACTCAGTCGGATTTGTTTTTTTAGGCAGTAACCTAACCTAACGATAGCAATTTTCCAGATGTCAGGGAATGTTGCTGAGACAATTGAGCTGTTCACAATGTCAGTGATGGCTTTTAGTGTGTGTGGGAGTGTAAGCAACAGCATACTCAGGGTCACCTTATCACAGCCTTCAGCGTTAGATTTTAGCTGCCGGAAGTATCGCAGAATCTGATCAGCAGTTATTGGTTGTAATGCAAATGAAAAACTATCATCATCATAACGATGAGACTCAAAGAAAGTGCGTTGCGATACATTGCAGTCAGGGTTACCAGGGACATTCATAAAGTGATTATTAATTTGGTTTGGATCTCTGAAGTGAGCAGGAAGGTCATCTGTTTGTTTCTGTGGTAGTACTGTGTTTTTTAAATTTTTCCATAATGTTTTAGGATCCCTTATTTGGTTATTAATGTTAAACTTGAAATATGCAACTTTTTCTCTAAATATGGAAGTTACCACCAGAGATTTCAGCTGCTTGTAGTATGCCTTTTTAGAATCGGATTTCGTTTTACGGTACTTGTTCAGAGCGTCATTCCGCAAATGCATCATCAATTTAATTGTATCCGTTATCCAGGGATATGACGACTCCTTAATTAAACTTTTCTTGACCGGAGCGTGCGCATCGAAAATTGTTAAAATATTTCTATTTAATTCCTCAACCATGACATTCACATTAATCAAGCCACAAATACTGTCCCAGTGTATGTGCGATAAATCACTATCTAGTACTTCTCTATTTACTTGCTTAATCGGCCTGTACGTAACTGTATGGGGTTTATATTTATTACGCTTAATATTAAATTCGCACACAACAAGTGAGTGACCATTTATTGAGCCATAGGGCTCAACAGATATCCGTTTGTGGTTGAGATTCGTACAGACGAGGTCGATCAATGTTTCACTATGGTCTGTGAAATGGGTGGGCGAACTTACCAGTTGTTTTAGGCTCAGGCTATTCAAAAATTCACATACTTTCATAGTTTGCCCGTTAGCATTCAGTAAGTTAACATTGAAATCGCCGAGCAGTATGTAGTGATCACATTTTACTAAGGAGCTAATGGAGTCTGTTATGGCGTCGAGAAAGAGGTCCAAGTCGAAACGTGGCGGACGATACGCTGTGCCTATGGCAATTTTACTTCCATTTAGTGTTAGGGTAATCCACATTTGTTCTATAGTGCCGTATCTAGGGTCCATTGGGGTGGACCAGGTATGAGCGGTCAGGCCGCGTTTAAGATAAAACCCCACACCACCCCCCCGACCCCCGTGTACAGACAGCGGTCGTGGTGAGTGGTGCAGTCGATAACCTGGCACAGTGGGCGCTCGCCCCTCTTCGCCCGGTCGTAGCCAAGTCTCGTTGACTGCTAACACATCGAAAGAGTACCTTTCCACTGCTGCTATAAAATCATCGTGGTTAGTGCCAAGAGAGCCTACGTTAAGCAAACCAACTTTTAGGGATTTTTCAAGCATATTTAATGTAATGAAATATACAACAAAACAGAGAGTCACTGTCGCAGACGTAAAGTGTTGAAGGTTTCGTATTTGTCAAAGGAGATAAAATAAAATGGTAATGTGTAATTCTAAGGGGATACTGCAAATAAGCGATGTAATTAACTAAAAATTTAAATTCACAACAGTAAATATAAACAAACCCAAATAATTCTAAAATAAAAACAACATCGTAAAGATAAAAAATTAAAAATAATAGTTTATAAGTGATTGTAAACAATAAATTGTGTATAAATAATAAATAAATAATTGTAAATGAAAATTGTATAATAGACGTTGTAAATAGAAATTGTAAAATAACCACTGTAAATAATAATTGCACGTTAGGCAGTGCAAACAATAGTTGTTTAATAAAAGTCTTTGCAAATAATAATTATTAATAATTGAATAGTCATATTCGACATTATAATCGAGTTGTGCCTATGAATACGTGTATTAAAAGTGTGAATATCAGTCATGTGTTTGTAAATAATATCTGCATAATAATAAGTTTTAAAATTCAAGTAACCTGTATATGGAAACACTACTGATTTGATGTGAGCTGATAGTAATTGATAAAGTAGCTTATCTGTCCACAATTTACCAAAATAAACAACATTCCTAAAATACATTTTGCGTAACGTTGACCAATTTCGTTGGGAGCAAAATAGATTCCCACTCGGTACCACAAGACACGCACACCGCCTTCTGACATCACTTAGTATATAGAACAAAACATTAAAAACAAATCCTATAAGTACAAAACAAAATAATAAATAAATCGGACTGTTAGCATCCACAGGAGCAACAGGCAAACGAGACAAGGTTACAGAAAACAGCATTCGCATGTGATACAAACCAACCATTAACCAAAAATCCTACGAATATCATCTTCACATCTAATTCGTTCTGGTTTTTGGTGATCTTCTCTGCGAGCTAAGATTCTCCCTCCCCTTGTCCATACGTACTTCCACTTGCGTTGACTCCCTGCCTGACGAGCGAGATAAAATAACTGGCGGTTTGTCCGAGTTAGACGCTCATTAACGTAAACTGTGTGCGACGGTCCAGTGATATTAAGGTCACCTGTACTTAAACCGCGACGAACCCGAGCCGCGCGCAGTATTGTGTCGCGCGTGGCGCGCCTTGCGAAACGCACGGATATACACCGCGCAGTGGGGTCGGCAGAGAGGGTGCCGTCAGAATTCTCTACTCGATTACGACGCGTGGACCCGACTCGCTCAGCATGAACCACGTCCCTCTCATCAATGTCGATGCCGAGCTTTGTGGCTAGAAGCTTAACGAGGTGTAGGGCGCTCTCGTCCTTGCTCTCCGGTATTCCGGTCACCTGAATGTCGTTGAGCAAGAGTTCCTGATCACGCTCGTTTAATTGGCATTTCAATTCTGCGATGATGTTTTTTACAGGCTCCCCGTCCGGCTGTACCCTTTGCTGCAGTTTGAATTCGAGGGCGCCTACTCGCGCTTCCAGGCAATCCATTCGCTCATCAGAGGACCTGAGGGAATCCTTAAGTTGAGCCAATTCCGTGCGCAATTGATGGAATTCCTTATGCATCAGGCGAAACTCGGCACGCAGCTCTTCCTTAAACAACCGCAGCTCGTCTGCCAAGCCGGGATAGAAATTAGTGGTTGCGTCCTGGGCAGTGCTGTTTAATGGACTGCCTATATCCATGACCTCCTCAGGGCTACTGTGCTCCTCTGCCTGGGCAGGATCCGCCCTACCTCGTACCGGTGTCTCCGTCCTGTTGTCCCTGACCAGATTTTTTTTGCACTCCGGGCAGCGCCAGGCTTGTGCAATATTACCCGTACCGGGCAAGCCTAGCTACGCAAGCTCGATGATAAAAAGCATTGCACTGGCTGCATTTAGCGGCCTCTATCGGCGATAAAAATTTGGCGCAACCGCCGCACTTCGCTGCAGGCATGGTCTAGGTCGATCGTAACGTATGTTACACAGTTTATACGTTATCGATCCCGCTTAGTTGTTCTGCGCAATGTCAATAGATGGCGCTGTTTTAAACATATGCGAATTATGGTTTGATGGGAGTTCTATGGTTTGTTAACACCATGCAATGTCACTGGGGTAAACAGACTTGAAGCAGACTTTAGGGCAACACTTCACGGCTAGTTTTTAAGTACATTCATTAAAGTGTCTTGATAGTTTTAATGTTAAGGGTAGATTGTGGTCACTGGTGTAGTAATTTATGTTAATACAATAATTACTATTTATACACTGCACTTGTGCACTCGATAACGTTTCGTGTCTTGAATTATTGTATGTAGAAACTTTCTGTATTATAATTGTTTTACTAAATTTGGCTATTTTATTTTATTGTATTTAAAACACTATAAACCACAGCAAAGAGCACCGACCAACTTGACGTCCGTGACGTCACTCCTGAGTGACTCAGGTACAGGTTGTACTCCAGTACAAGTAACATTAAGTTATATTAATAGTTATTATATTTTTAATTAACATAAAATACCATAATTATAAAATAAACCACAATACAAACATTTTTATATATTTTCTTGAAAGTGCCATTTAAAAGATGTTTTGATTAGTTATTTTGAAGTATTTATATCGTTGCATTTACCTCGTTAAGTAATAGTATAGTGTTTGAAATAAATAAGATAATTTGCGTAAAATTATACAGGCTGTATACAGAATCTCTTTAAATTCAATATATACCTTAATGGGCTTATATACTTCGGGGTTTAGAAAATTGCCTTTTAACTAAAATGAAAATAACTTACCTACTTTTTTCTGAAGCGTAGTCCCGATAAAATTAAGCACAGAATAATATTTCTAGTGAATTTATAAAGTGTTACGATCTTTTTAAAATCTTGGGTAAACCACCGATTTTTCAGAAAACTGTTAGGGTTTTCGTGTTTGTAAAACCAACATTTTTGGACATGTATTTAATGCGTTTACGAATGTCATTGTATAACAAATATAAAATATGCTTGAATGTTTAAAAAGATAAATGTTAATTAAGTGATTTATAAAACAAAATTAAAATACTTTAAACAATGATTGTTGTTTTTAATTATGCTCCCTTAGGTTCCTTATTTCTGATCAATACCTAAACCTAAGTACATATATTACACCAAACATACACAATACACATACATGATGTATATTTCAGTATACTTAGTTTTGACTACACAAAGTAACACATCTTTTTAAGAAAGTAGGTCAGTATGTATACCTTCTTAAATACTGACCTTCTCATTTAAACGAACTATATAAATACCTACATAAGATATAAAGTACAATGTACTAACTTAATATGTCGGATGCGAACATTCAAGTATGCACTTGGTTATCAGGATATCAGCAATTGCCTGCATCCGCGAATTCAGGGTAAAAATGTAACTTGATATACAGGCCGTACTCACAAACTTCATTTTAAGAGAGCTACTTACAAACTAAAATTAACATCTATGACTTTTTATTATAACCATATATGACAAATCTTTTATTATACAATCTTACACTAAATTAAATGACTAAGAAACTAACTATATAAATAAATACAAAAGGACGCTTAGGGCCGGCGCCCACTGGTGGAACGACACGGCAAGGGATTTTATGCGACAATTAGAAATATAACTTAATAGTATGACAATAAAATTGAAATTAGCGATGCCGCAGTATCCTAAAGCGTTGTGGCATGCCGCGGTGGCATGCCACGACGACTTCTGGCATCATCATTGAAATTTCAGTTTTATTGTTATATACATAAGTTATATTTCTATTCGTCGAAGTACTCGTCCGCATCGCTATCTTCGCGAAACGTGGCAGAAGACTGGCAGCATCGCCACGTTGAATGGCAATGCTAATTCTTTGGCCAAAGAACGAGCCAGCCCTCTGGTCACGTGAAGTGACCAGTCAGCGAGAAATTTCCTGGTAAAGGAGACCCGCACTCGCTCCCCATGAGCCGTGCGTTATGACCCCAAACGGCTCAAAACTGTAGTATTTGTGCCTCTCAAGGGTCTCAGCAACCGCAGCAGCGACGCCGCAATACAACAGAAATACCATCAACATGAGATGGCGCAAGGGTGTCGACACAGTTTGCGTCGAACACCAGAGACCTGCCAAGGCAACAACGTCATGCCGTCTGGTCTCTTGCCATCGTCACGTTATCACGTACTAAGCGATTTGGTTCTTATACCGCTGGTTATTATTAAATATTTATATAACACATAAAATATAAAAAAAATAACATAAGTTTAACCAGGCACCTACACAATATTGACCGCAAGTTTTTGTCTTTTCATAAATAATTGAGTTATTAGTGTGGACGAGACTTTAAGTTTAGAGTGATGTTCTGTTACACGGACCTTAGTGTAGACGAGGCTTTAAATCCTTGTATTATGTCGGCGCATCCTTATGATAACAACAAACGATAAATAACAAATCGATAGGTACAGTTTAACGTGAAATCGTTTGTTTTATAATGATGAGTTATTCGCACGTACGGATTCGCTTCAGTTCTGATTCAACATGGACAGGATTACGTTTTCTGTGAATAAGGATAAGTGTTCAGGTAAGTGAAGATTTTTTTATGCAAGTTACTAGAGTAAAAGCGGACCAAGACAACCAGACAACACTGTGCAGACAACTAGGTGGAATCCACTGACAAGTACGGTAGAAGAATCAAAGAATCATCATCTGCGTGTAGATACTTTGCATTTCATCATCTCTACAAATAAATAAAATTGAAGAGTCTGTTTGTAATTTCAAAATAACAGCTTTTTACTAAATGCTTAAGAAAGTAAATACGGTAGGTAATACGACAATTTTTTTTTTTTATAAAATTTTGTCTCTGTCCGTCGGTTTGTTCCGACTAATCTCCGAAAAGGTTGGATCGATTTTGACGGGACTTGTTAGGAGTAACTTAGGCTAGCAGCAGTTATTAATACAAAGATACAAGATGAAAAATTTGTCCTTCTCCGAGTCCTAGGCTCTACCTTCCCATAATATAATAATACCATTTATAATGATCCGTTCAGAGATTTTGGCGAGTAAAGGTAACAGGCATACTGAGATACTTTGGCATTTATAATAATAATATGGATAACTTAGAGGAGCTCGTGGCTAAGTAATAACAAGCCACACGGGTCGATCCATCAGGTTAAGCTACGCTTGCCGGGGTTCGTCAGTGGATGGGTGACCATCTTTACATACCGAGACTCCTCCGTGCCTCGGAAAGCACGTTAAGCTGTTGGTCCCGGCTGTCATTCGTGGATCTTTCACAGTCGTTACGAGTCGTCAGAAGCCCGAAAGTCTGACACCAGTCTTACCAAGGGGTATCATATTACCCAGTTACTGGGTTGTGGAGGTCAGATAGGCAGTCGCTCCATGTAAAATACGGGTATTCCGCTGCATCCGGTTAGACTGGAAGCCGACCCCAAGATAGTTGGGAAAAGGCAGATTGAATAATAGTATGGATAAGTATAGAATTTGTAGCTTGTTAACAGTGGGGTCAGAAGTGGACTCGGACACGTCCCTGAATGACTACATTCGGAACCACCTAAACCTGCGTGGCACCAAGTACATGTGCAAGGAAGGTGGTTGTGGAGCATGTGTGGTGGCAGTCACCGTCAGCGACCCGTATCCCAGGACGTTCTCTGTCAATTCTGTGAGTATACAACTACATATTATTATGTATGTGGCACTAAGTCAGTTGTTAGTTTGCATATGCAAGGAAGGTGATTGGTGGTGGTGGTTCTCGAGCACTCGAGCGTGTGTGGTGGTAGTCACCGTCAGCGGCTTTCATCCCAGGATGTACTCTGTCAATTCTGTGAGCATACTTCACCTAATTTTCTTATGGCTTTGCTCGAAGTTTGAGAAGACAGAATCTTTTGGTTATTTTGAACTAACTATTAACTTTAACTTTATTTTCTCGGATTTCTGACCCCGTAACAGTCGTTAGGGGTTTTTTTTTGGAAAATTTATTGTTATTGCGCCGTAATATAATATAATTATAGCTTTTCCAATGGCAAAAAAATAGGGTCCTATTTTAAAAACCTCTATTTAGGCGCCTGCCAAAATAAAAATAGCATTTTTTATTTATGCCTAGTTTCCTAGTGTAACCACGTAGGCGGGGGGGACTCTATAAACAACATTTTATTTGCTCTATATTTTGTATTTATAATTCCATTCGGTAGTACATAGCATCGCCCATCGCCATTATCTGCAAAGGTTTAAGAGACGAAGAAACTGACGATGCAAGTTGAATTTGGTTATCTGCATAAATAAGGCATTTGACAGGCAACTCATTCATCCTCAATCTCCACTCACCCTCTTTCAAATGTGTCAGAAAATTATATATGTACAAGTTGAAGAGCCATGGAGACGCTACACAACCCTGTCGACCGCAGTTCTTCTATCCACACACTGTCATAGGCCTTCTCCAAATTAACGTAAATCAGGAAACTCCGCCACTACGGGATCCGGAACAGCGCTCTGGATCTTCTTACTTCATACTTGAGTAATAGAATTCAGTGCGTTGACGTTAATGGAAAAAGATCTCCCGGATCTTTAGTAACAATGGGAGTCCCACAGGGCTCAATTCTTGGTCCCTTCTTGTTTCTTGTTTATATTAATGACTTGCCTTACCTCATAAAGGATAACCATGATATAGTGTTGTTTGCTGATGATACCTCACTTTTGTTTAAACTTAAACGTCAGCAGCTGGTTACTGACGACGTAAATAGCGCGATCTCAAAAGTAGTTCACTGGTTCAATGTTAACAATTTACTTCTTAATGAAAAAAAAACCAAATGCATTAAGTTTACTCTGCCACACGTTAAGCAGGTGAAAACTAAGGTGTTGATAAAGGGCGAAGAATTGAATCCTGAAGTTAGCACAGTATTTTTAGGCTTAACTTTGGATGCTAAACTACAGTGGGGCCCACATATAGATAAATTGTCAAAAAAGCTAAGCTCCGCAGCATATGCTGTTAGAAAAATTCGTAATTTAACTGACATAGAGACAGCTCGTTTAGTGTACTTTAGCTATTTTCATAGTGTAATGTCGTACGGAATTCTGTTATGGGGAAATGCGGCAGACATTCAGACTATCTTTGTTTTGCAGAAAAGAGCTGTTCGATCAATTTATAAATTAAGTCCGAGACACTCTCTCAGAGAGAAATTTAAGGAGATTAATGTTATGACTGTGCCTTCTCAGTATATTTTTGAAAATCTTTTATATGCCCATAAAAACATAAAATTGTTTAAAAAATACAGTGATATCCATAACATAAATACTAGGAACAAACACAAATTTGTAGTACCTTCAACAAGGCTCAAGAAAATAGGTGGGTCGTTCAGATGTCAATGTATACGCTTTTATAATAAACTTCCAAGCCACGTCCAAGAACTGAGCCTTAATAAATTCAAATTATTCATTAAACGTAAGTTGTGCCAGAAAGCGTTTTATACCGTTAAAGATTACGTGGAGGACAAAGAGGCTTGGGATTGAGCTGCTCCGATTTATTTGATTTATTTTTGTGTTTACAGTCAGAATAATCATCTGCTCAATGATATGAATATTTACTTTGTGTAGTATAATATTTTTATATTTTATATTTTTTTTTTAATAATTGTGAATGTGAGGACTATGTGGGTCATATTTTTATTTTCTCTTCTCAGTTACTTTTAATGATAATCTGGCAGTTTGAGTACTTTTGCGGCCTACCCAAATGTCCTTTCTTTGGTATTGTTCGTCGAGTCGTTGAGCTCCTTAAGCTCTTGAGTTGAGCTACACGATTACTGACAAATGCGTGCATTGACTGGACAGGTCCACTCAAATCTGTATGGTTCTTTCCTCAAAAGACCATTTCTGATACAAATCTACATGGTCCTCAAATGATCTGACCAAGATTATTTCTGGGTTTTTTATTGACATTAATGTATTTTATATACTATACAATGACATGAATATTTACTTTTTAAAGCAATATATTCTTTTAATTACTTATTGTGAATGTGAAGATTATGTGGGTCATTCCTTTCATTTATACTTTTTTTGTTTTTTTGTTTTCTCTCTGTTAGTTTTTATCATGGTCTGGCAGCTTGAGTAATTTATGCGGCCTATCCAAATGTCCTTTCTTTGGTATTGTTCGTCGAATCGTTGAGCTCCTTAAACTCTGAGTTGAGCTGCACGATTACTGACAAATGCGTGCACTGACTGGACAGGTCCACTCAATCTGTGTGGTTCTTTCCTCAAAAGACCATTTCAGACACCAATCTACATGGTCTTCACATGATCTGACCAAGATTATGTCTGGACTTTAAAAGAGACTGTGACCTCTGAGTTTGTTTCGGCCTTTCTTCTCAGAGTAGTCAGATAGGAAACGCCGGCCTCATCTAGTTAAAAAAATATGATTGACGTGTAAAAGTGTTTGTACAGACCTACTTACAGAAATAAAATCATTTATCATTTATCATTTATCAACGAAAGCATAATAGACTTTCTTGTGCTTTGCCAGATGTTTTTCGGCTATGCACCATAAGAAGAAGATCTGATCCATACAGCCCATTCCCTCTCTAAATCTTGCCTGCACATCCCATATTTTCTCATCTGTCACTCTTATCTATATATTTTAGTCGTTTTTGGCACTCGACGGCCGCTGCCACGGCACCGCTCGCTTCGCTTGCTCAGCTTGTGCGTAGTGGGTCACAGTTCTAACCTAACCTAACCTTTTTTAGGTTTTTAGTACTTAGTTCTTGAGTTTTGAGATGCTTATTAGGATAAATATCTTATACGGATACTGTATTTTGCTATGCGTGTGAGTATTATGTATGTACGCTCTGTACCCTAATTACATAATACACAATCAATCAGAATCTGAATCGTTTTGAAACAGATTGCTAATCCATTGCTTCAAAAGTTTGAAAATAAATTCTGCTCCACAACGTTAATAACGCAATGAATGTTGTTGAACTGTCAAAATTAAACAGATTAATCGGAATCGTTTACGAAAATGTGTTGCGTAATTAGATAGCTGGTTAATTTGCTGTGCAGTCAGTATTTATGCAAATTATGTGCCTGTTCTAGTTTTGTTAAACAATTAGTTTATTTGTAGTGAACAAAATTACTTGATGTAAAAAATGATGGAAATAAAATGATAAGTGATTATTTATTTGATGTGCAATTAATAATATCCCTATTTAAACTGCAGATTTTTTCAAATTTCATCATTTGCTGCGAAAAGGTCACAGAGACCGGTTTTAGCCGACTTAAAAAAGGAGAAGGTTATATTATGTTCGTCTGAAAGTATGTTTTTTTATGTTTATCGATATTTTCGTCAATTTGGTCCAATTTAGAAATTTCTTTTTTCGTTTCTTTTTATTCATTTTTATTTTTGTAAAAATGTTTTTTTTTTACAATTACTCTGCTATAATTTACACAATAGTAATTGTAGAATACCTGGGTACGTTTGTAATTAGTTACACAGACAAGTACCATCTGGTATCAATCGATAATAACAACGTCTTAATACATCATAATTATACACCTACCTAATGTTCATGGCTCTGACTATAATTGTATTTTTATTGCGTTTTAATTTAAGTGTGGAAACTGGAATGTCAGGATGTATTTAAGAATAACGAGTACCTAGAGCCAATTAAGCAACATAATTGGACCTACCTAGCATTATTATTTAATAAGCATTTAACTTTGAAAACAACATGCGGTAACCCACTTTCATAAAAAACACGTAAATCCTATAAGCGGTGTTAAAATGCCTTATCCTTTCAGTCACCCGTTTCATTTTTACCCTCTGCTGCATAAGCACACTTTTCCTAACTACCATATTTCCTGGTACCGAGCGTCCATTATCCAGTACCCTAATTACGTAATGCACGATCAATAAGAATTTGAAATGAATTGAAACAGATTGCTAGTTCATTGCTTCATAAGTTCGAAAAAAAAATCTGCTCATCAACGTAAATAACGCAATGAATATTGTTGAACTGTCAAAATGAAACAGATTAGTCGAATCGTTTACGAAAATGTGTTGCGTAATTAGATAGCAGGTGTTTCCCGTGACTTTGGTGATATTTATTTATTTAAACAGGGTGTTTGGTATAAGGACCGAATAAAGGGAAGGAATAAAAAATTGTTAATTCTGCACATTGTAACTTATATATTCTTAACTATTCCTAACGAATATTAAATATGCGAAAGTGAGTTTGTTTGTTTGCTACGTTATCAATGATGGAATT
Organism: Conistra vaccinii; assembly: GCA_948150665.1. NCBI lineage: Eukaryota > Metazoa > Arthropoda > Insecta > Lepidoptera > Noctuidae > Conistra > Conistra vaccinii. The sequence continues at coordinate 3,961,185 of OX411331.1, read as the reverse complement.
TGGCACATAAGTACACCATAACCTTGGTTAGGACATAGGATACTCTTTATCCCGATATTCTTACGGGGTCGAGACTTATGCGGGTGAAACCGCGGGGCGCAGCTAGTAATATTATAAATGCGAAAGTGAGTTTGTTTGTTACGCTTTCGCCATAGGCTACTTTTCATCCTGGATCGCAGACGAAGTCGCGGGCAACAGCTAGTTATAAAATGAACTATAATAATACAACGTAGCCAAAAGCCATTTATGGTCATAGAAGTCATTATCTCGTGTTATATTTTTCATCACGCTTGTGAACATGATCAAGATCTAGCTAGCATTGACTGATTTGACGAATATCACACCCTGTCTCTCAGTGCCTAGTATCAGTGACGTCATGCCAAGACTGGGAGGTGACGACTGTAGAAGGGATCGGCGACCGATCGCGAGGATACCACCCGGTGCAGAAGACTCTAGCGGAGTACAATGGTACCCAGTGTGGGTACTGCAGTCCAGGGTTTGTGATGAGCATGTACAGGTTAGTGCAGTTCTGTCAATAGGCTGAGAACTTGATTGTGTTTTTAGTTCGTTATAAATGGGAAAAGATAACATTTATTAAACTTTATTATATACCACATAATAATTCGTTATAATTTAAATTCAATCAGCTAACTAACAGCATTTATTATAAAATGTTTTTCAGTCTTCTAGAAGCAAACCATTATGACTTAACTCAGTACGAGATAGAAAATTCCTTTGGAAGTAACACCTGCAGATGCACAGGTAGCAGACCAATCCTGGACGCATTCAAAAGTTTCGCCAAAGACGCTCCAAAACCTCCACCTAAAATTAAAGACATAGAAGATCTAAAAATCTGCAAAGACAAAGAAGATTGCCACAAATGTGATAAAACCTGGTGTATGGTCAACCAGAGTGATGCAGAACCTCCTCGGATAAAGAAGATATATCTTAAAGATGGTCATGTATGGTATAGGGTCAATGAAATTGCTGATATATTTACTGTATTGGATTCTGAGGGATACGACTCTTATATGTTGGTAAACGGTAATACAGGAAGAGGTGAGTGGAGCGTTTATATTGAAGAGCATTTAAACCTAAAAAAAATCCACTGCTGGGCTCTGTCGTCGCCGCATTTCAGCTGGTCGTGTGCTTCTCCCATCCAGTGGAGCCTGTAGAGCATATAAAAATACTAAAACCTGCAATTCATTTTTCAGGTGCTGTACCGATCTTAGTGTTCCCAAGAGTCCTTATAGATATCAAGCCAATAAAGGACCTTAAAGAATATTACTTGGATCAGAACTTGGTATTCGGTGCTGGTACAACCCTCACTAATCTTATGGAGTTGTTCAAGAACGTATCAAAAGCGCATGAGGAGTTCCAATACCTTTACAAGCTTTATGAACATTTGGACTTGGTCGCTCATATACCTGTTAGAAATGTAAGTTTTCATTGGATACATAATCCCATTGATAAAATCCCCTCTATTTATAAACATTGCACGTTAAGACGAGACACGCTGCAATTAATAACCTACTTCAAGCAACGTTTATAAATATAAGGGAATATTGTGTACTAAGAATGTGACCTATTTTCCATTCTGTACTAATACTAACTACTACGCTCTTTTCTACTTGTTGGTATTTTTTTCGTCGTTCTATCTTTGTTGCGTTTAGATGCCATTTCCAGATTGGAGATCTAATCTTACAAAATAATGTAGTTCTATAGATTTTTTCTACCACTTGGTCTTCATCTCCCCTGATGGTAAGTGATGATCAGGCTGAAGGTGGAACCCAATTTCACCTGTAATCCTCAACCACAGAGGAACTGGCTATCTTACCTCTAACAGCCAAAACACAACAATGCTGTTACAGTACGACACAACTTAGATGTAGCATCGGCAAAATTCGTAAAACCGATCACCATCCGAACTGAGTGCGCCTTCAAAATCACCAATCTTTATTACTTTAGGCTTTAGGTGAAAATGATCTTTCGAAAACGCAATAACTTGTAAAGTCTTATAGCCAAATACATTCGTAAAATTGAAATGAATTAATGATAATTTTCGACTCTATGCTACATCTAAGTTGTGTTGTACTGTAACTTTGTTGTTATGGCGACCGACTTGGATAAGATGGTGGTAGCTAGCCAGGCGGAGTTAGAACAAGCCCTACCACCAACCAAACCGAGCGGGACATTTTGCTCCCACTGAGAATCGGACACGGGACTTCTGGATCTGAGACAGGTGGTTTAACCAGTAGACGGTTGAGGAGGTTGAAATCGTATCATTTAATTGATATTGCGTAGCTACTGGGACTATAACTCTTTGCCATAAACACTTTTCATATTGCTTCAGATTGGTACTGTTGCTGGAAATCTAATGTCGAAACATCGGTTGCCAACATTTTCTTCGGATATTTTCTTGTTATTGGAGACAGTCAGAGCTACTTTGGTGATTGGTAAGAAATTAAAACCCCATTATAGACAGATACATTAACTTACATAGATACATTTAGTAATTTCTATTTCATTTAGTTACTATATTATTAACCTTATTTGTTCCACCGCATTTTCTCCTTCCTCTTACAACGCCACATCCGAACAAAGACCTGACGTCACACAAATCCTGCATCGCGCAAGCAGGGTTGACCGTGCGACCGATATACGTATACAAGGTGGAGACGACAATACAACAAAAAATTAAACGGCGTGTCCATAATAACGTTCCCATTCTGTATACAAAAATTCAATTGAATATAATATTCAATAGTTGAGTCATTATAGCTCGGCAAAATCCATAGTCGGCTCGGGCTATTCCATTTATCCACCCCAAAAATCCACCCTAAGGTGGATATTCGGAAATGTATGCCTCATTTTTTTAACAGTTCCAAAATACTCTTAAGCATTAGTAGTGCCAGTATTTTAATTTTTTGTTGAATGGTAGTCTCCACATTGTATACAATGTCCCGACATCAATTGTTGGGCAGTTGCCCACCAGACACGACCCCCATCTGGTCGGAGGATCCTCCCTTTTCTATAGAGGATGAGTTAACTTTACACCCTGTTCCTCATACCTCTGATTCTAGAGAGAGATATACTCTTATTCCTATTTCCTCTTATCCTTATATACCTAGGCTCAATGTATGTCAATCTATATGTTCACTACATTAGTGCAACAAATAATTAAGTGCCTAATCGGTATTCCATATTCTAGTTCACAAAGGTTCATCAGTGGAGGTGACTCCAGAGGAATTCCTGGCTCTGGACATGACAGGGAGAGTAATAACCCATGTGAAGATACCGCCGTATTCTCATCGTTACCAGTTCGTGTCTTTTAAGGTATGTCATGTAAAAAAATGAGGTACTCATCGTGGTTTATAAAATCATAACAGCCTGCATACAACACCTCACTCAAACGAAACGATACTTGCGTATACACATCAATTACAATGATCCTCTCGTCCCCGTCTACAACTTTCTGGGTAGGCTTGATTGTATTTAAGTCGATAAAATACAAAAACTTTTTAAATATTGGTCCTGGGTTCGATCCAAATTCGGTCGGGCAAAGTGTTATTGCGATTTTTCATTAAGATTTTTTCAAGTAGCATGAAATCAAGACTACGGGGAGTGTTGGTTTCATCAAGAGTGCCCAGCTGCTCAGTTTATGGCAATAGGCTTGCCCCTTATTACATGGAACTTAAAGATAACGAAATGTGGATGTTACTATACACTTCTGCCGAGCCCTTCGGGGAATACAGGCGTTAAGTTATTGTGATGTTATACATATTATAACCAATTTTCAGATCATGCCTCGAGCTCAAAATGCGCACGCTCAAGTAAACGCAGCATTCCTGTACGAATTCGATGAACACAAAGAAAACGTTGTCTTATCAGCTAGAATTGTCATTGGTGGACTTTCGGCAAAATTTGTGCATGCCAATGAAACAGAGAAGTTCCTTCACATGAAGAAGATATTCACTAATGAGGTTCTGCAACAAGCACTCAAGATATTGGAAGGTGAACTGATAGTGGAAGAAATTGCTGGTGAGATGAAACCGGCATATAGGAAGAAATGTGCTCTTGGTTTGTTTTATAAAGTAGGTGACGTTACACGATATGTGCCCATAATCACTAGTAGTATACTTAGATACAGCAATGTGACAATATGCTACTTATATTTAACTTCATTTTCAGGGTTTGCTAGTTCTGATTCCCAAACAGAGTTTAAAGCCTTGGTATCGTTCAGGAGCAAGAGACTTCCGGAAGACACGACCACTAACGAAAGGTTCCGAAGTGTATGACACGAACCCCATAATATGGCCAATCAACGAACCAATGCCGAAGATCGATGCTTTGATTCAATGTGCAGGGGAGGCGAAGTATAGCAATGACCTGCCCACTGAACCTAGGGAGGTTTACTGTGCGTTTGTGACGTCAGATATATGCACTGGTGAGTTGGAGAGTATTGATGCTACCCCGGCTTTAGTGAGTATTCATTTATAATTTAAATAAGGTTTTGTGTTGCGTAATGTGAATATTTTGCATACTATTATTTATCTTTTATCTATATATACATATATAAAAATGAATACTTATGTCCTTGGTCACGGTATCACGCGTGAACGGCTGGGCCAATTTCGCTAATTCTTTTTTTGTTGTGTTTGTTATAGTAAAGAGATGATTCTTAGGATAGGTAGGTGAAGGTAGGGTAGGTAGGTAGGTATGCATGCTGGTAAAGTAAGTGTGTAGGTAGGGTGGGTAACTGGGTAGGTAGGTAGGTATGTATACAGTATGTTAACTAACAGAGGGCGTTCCCGTTAACCCGCAATAGTATAGCGTCCATACATGCCAGAAAAAAAAAAATGTTTTTTTATTTTTTTTAAATAAAATTTTCTCCTTTTTTTTTTTAATTGATGCTTAATTGTAACACTCTGTACACGGGCACTTGTCTTTCAACGTGGAAAGACAAGTGCGACAAGTGCGCGTGTACAGAGTGTTTGTTTTACGTATGAAATTAATATTTTTTGTGAATATTTTATAATAAAAAAAAGAAAAGACGTGTGGCACTCGGGGACTGCCCCGGCGAAGCTATTGCATTTATTATCAACTTACGCAATTGTAAAATATTTTTCGATCGTAGAGCACACTCTAATGCTTCGCATTACGAGTCGTGCAATATTAACCCGAATACAAGAAATAGCAATGATGACATTGACAGGAACTGTTATTCACATATATAGTTTTTAAAACTTGACACAACGTAATGGCCGGGAACATCAAACTAATAAAAAGGTTTTAATTTAACTATTAATAGTCAAGGATCATTCGTCTAAGTAAATTTGAACTTTATTGTCAAACAGTTAAACATAATTTTCAATACAACACTCTCGTATCATTCGTCTAAGTAAATTTGAACTTAGTTGTCAAACAGTTAAACATAATTTTCAATACAACACTCTCGTATCATTCGTTTAAGTAAATTTGAACTTTGTTGTCAAGCAGTTAAACATAATTTTCAATACAACACTCTCGTATCATTCGTTTAAGTAAATTTGAACTTTGTTGTCAAGCAGTTAAACATAATTTTCAATACAAAACACTCTTTTCTTAGGTAGTATTTTAGTTACGAAATTTCTGGATTAGGTCTCCACGCTCAAGGCCCGCGATAGAAGCTATGCAATAGCTTAAAAAAAATTTTTTTTTCGATTAAAATATTTTTTCTAGCATGTATGGATGCTATACTATTGCGGGTTAACGGGAACGCCCTCTGTTAGTTAACATACAGTATAATTATGTACGTAAGTAGGTAGGGTAGGTAGGTAATTAGGTAGGTAGGCAGGTAGGTAGGTAGGTAGGTAGGTAGGTAGGTAGGTAGGTAGGTAGGTAGGTAGGTAGGTAGGTAGGTAGGTAGGTAGGTAGGTAGGTAGGTAGGTAGGTAGGTAGGTAAGTAGGTAAGTAGGTAGGGTAGGTAAGTAGGTATGTATATAGGTAGGTAGGTGGGTAACTGATCACACAGCACGTGCTGCTGGGAAGTTTGTTGTGCCACTTCTACTTCCCAGCGTATCCATTTTGGAGGGATGTCTTATGTAATTTTAACGTTCGGAAAATGCTGATTCTAAGCTTATTTTGAAACAATGCCTTTTAAATTCTGATTTTTTTGAACTTTGAAGGTACCTATCGCAAAATGAATCTAATAATATAAGTTTTTTTTTGATGTCATATCTCAAACGAAAGTATACAGTCCTTTCACAGTTATTTTACCTCTTATTTTGGATTCTTGGTTGCTGTCAGGTGAAAAAGCTTTGCCATTGTTAAACAATTCTTGTAAACTTTGCAGAGAATACCCGGTGTTTTAGCATTCTTCTCTGCCAAAGACATCCCGGGAAGAAACTCGTTTCTGGCTCTAAGATTACCTGGTGCAATGGCGTCAGAAGAAGTATTCGTTGAAAAGTATATTAAGTACTATGACCAACCTGTAGGGCTTATTGTTGCTGAAACAGAAAAACTAGCAAATCGAGCAGCTTTATTGGTCAAAATTAACTATAAAGTAGATAAGAAAAAGCCTGCCTTAACGATAAAGGATGTCAGGGAAAGAGAGCCAGATCGTATCACATTGTTTTTGGTCTTTCCTGCTAGAGACCGAGGTTTGAACGTGCAGAGAGTTCTCAAGGGTACCGATAACATCTATGCGCAGTACCTTTATCATATGGAGACTCAGACCGCGGTCACCAGGCCGAGTGAAGATGGAATAGATGTGGTGGCCAGCACACAGTATTTGGATTCTTTCCATATGAGTGTATCTGAAGTGCTGAATATACCGCAAAACAGGTAAGAAAGATTGAATTGGTATTAGCCTTTCCATTGTTTTCATTAGATATAAATGTAAAGTTTCCTCAATATATTTTCCAGAATAAACTTATCAGTACCTCGATGTGGCGGTGCATATGGGTTGAAGATATCCCGTGCCAACCACATAGGAACCGCATGTGCCCTAGTCACCTACAAAATGGACCGACCCTGCCGATTTGTGATGAGCATCCAAGCTAACCTGAGAGTGGTCGGTAAGCGCCTGCCCTGCACACGAGACTTTGAAGTGAGTGGTTTTTTAGAGGCAATCGTTTTAGTGCAGTAGTGGGACGTTGCGGTCCCACCACCGCCTTTACATCGGTATATAACCGTAACAAATATTGGTTTACAGAATTATGATCATTAGAATCAGCAAAACAGCTCTTTATGTTAGAATAATCCTAAAAAGTCATGGTTTCATGAAATAATAATTCGATAGGATTATATTATTGTGAACTTAGAGAGTAGTTAGTGTATTGATGATTTTTATGATTATATTGATTATGATACGGCCGCGAATCATATTTAGATCAACATACAACCTGATACTGACCTGCAAATTATAAAAATGTAAGATTTGAATTTCGCGACGCTTTCGTGTACTTTCTTGCTTTGTGTCCTCGAACGCGCAACGTATACGTCACGTAAGTTCGAAATCGATTCGTCTTAAAACTAAGTAAATATTATGTGCGAAACGAGTTCAATTGTAAAATCGTTCGAAATTACGAAACTCCGTGCGTTCGTGCTACTGCTCGTGTTCGGGCAACTGACGTAAAGATCCCACAAAAGGATGGAAGCATAGATTTATTTGAGAGTTACTTTCTTGCCTTGTGACCAGCAGCAAATACCCAGGTTTTTTTATTTTGCTTTGTAGCACCTCTTTGGTCACTAAAACATAACTTTAGCTATACATCTACGCTAAACATTGTTACGTTCAAATGTAGGTAGAAGGAAAACCGTTATCTTACATGTTTCCGCAAAATAATTATTTGCATTGTTTGTTTACGGAAACTGGCTATCATTGTTTTGAGGATAAACAAGTTAAACTCCTGTTTTGTCTAAAGACGGATTAATAATACCATTCCCTAATGTTGTTGCATAGGTTGGCGTCAGTAATTCCGGACAGATCCAATATCTGGAGTACCATCTGTATTCGGACAATGGGTACGTCATCAGTGACCCTGTCGGGCCTTTTATTTTGCCCGGTATTAGGAACTGCTATGACAACCGGCGCTGGCAGTATAAGATATTCAACGTAACTACGGACACACCTTCTAATACGTATGCTAGATCACCAGGTATGTCTAATTTTACAAAAGTCTAAGTCTAATCTAACATCAACATAGTGCCTAACGCAAATGCGTTAGGCACTATCTCGATGTTGGGATAACCTAATTAAAATATGTCGGATTTGGGGTCAAATGTTTTATCGATCGTACATAGGTTTTTTGCTATTGGGATATATTTGAATAGATAAATTATAACTATGGTCTAAGTCTTAAACTCAGAAAATTTAAATACCAATCATAATCACTAAAATCTTAATTTCCAGGATCGTTTGAGACAATCTCAATGACGGAACAGATAATGGAGAGAATATCCTATGAATTAGAACGAGACCCAGCTCAAGTGAGGATCAACAACATTGAACCGTCTTATGTTGAAGTACAAGAGATGATACAAACACTCTTCAGAGATGCGGAATACAACAAACGTAAAGATGAGATACAGAACTATAACAAACTGAACAGATGGAAGAAGAAGGGACTCAGAGTCGCTTTCATGAATTGGCCTGCACCTCTTGTCATTGACTTCAATGTTCTTCTATCTGTCTATCATGGAGATGCTACAGTTGTGATCCACCATGGAGGCATTGAAATCGGGCAAGGGATTAACACTAAAGTCATACAAACTGTGGCGTATACACTCAACATTCCTATAGAAAAGGTCAAGTGTAAGACTCCTAATGTTGGAACAAATCCAAATAACGTCCCCACTGGAGGGAGTAGGACGACGCAGTCAGTCTGCTTTGGTGCTATAAAGTGCTGCCAAATTCTTTTAGACCGTTTGACGGTTGTTAGGGAAGTATTAACTGATCCTACTTGGGAGATATTGATTGAAGCAGCTTTTAATAGAGGAATCAATCTGCAGACTAGCTACAGAGTCACCGCTAACGACCAAGTACCGTACAGGTGTGGAGGAGTTTGCTTGGCTGAAGTTGAACTGGACATTCTAACAGGAGAACATGAAATACTTAGAGTCGATATTATTGAAGATGTTGGTACAAGTATGAATCCTGAACTGGATATTGGTCAGGTAATATTTCTCAAAAAGATATCATATCACTTATTATTATATAGCTCTGCTCCTTCGATGTTTTTCCTTCCGTAATTAGTACGTAGTGGTCTTATGCAGATGTTGTTTTTAGATCTAGTTACGTTTTAATGTTTGTCCTTTTTTTGCTAACGGCATTTTAGAGTATAATAATGTCTTTGTTTAATATCCTGTGTACTAATATGCAAGTGTTATATATTTATAAATGTACGATGCTGTCATCAATTTAGTTTCCTTGTAATTTTTTTCTTTGGGAGATAAATAGTGGTAATGTAATAGTTTAATTATTTTATTTTGACATGTTTCCATTTCTTTTAAGTTTGTTTTACCCATAATAGAAGATAGTAATTTAGATCTCAGATTATCTAGGTGCGGCTCCCACGTTTAGATTATTGGCTAGATGGAGACCAAGATACTTTTCTGAATCAACTTTGGTTAAGGGTTATTAAGTACAGAGTTGGGTGATTATCGATTTTATTTGTTCTTAGCACCAAAAATAATGTAGTTCGTTTAAGGTGTGTTAACAATCTGCCGGGGTTGCGGGAAAGTCCTAAAGGGTGACCGTGGCCCTGGCAACTGAAGGAACACGGGTGGGTTTGAGTCAGTAAGAGTCTGGGACGCCTTTCCGCTCCGCCCAGAGCGGGAGAAGTTATTTAATGATTTACCACCCATAAAAAAAATGTGTTAACAATGAGCAAATTATCTTGGAACCGTCTAAAAAGAATATCTAAATCTTGCCGCGCTTGTTTAAAAATGTGATCGATATTGTTGCCAAGCAGAAATAAGGTGGTGTCGTCAGCATATAGGATTATGTCACCTGACAGATTTAGTTTATGTATATCGTTGACATACATATATTATGAAGAGAAAAGGGCCATAAATGGAGCCTTGCGGTTACCGTAGGTTAATGTTTCGCAGTTACTTTGCTTATCACCCCAATTCCAACAATCCCAACAATTTGCTGTCTGTTAGAGGGATACGACCAAAACATATCGTGGGCCGTTCCCCTGATGATATCATACAGTTTTTGGAGAAGCAGGCTATGGCTAATTGTATCAAATGCCTTTTTCAGATCGATAAAGAGTGCTGCGCGTTTTTTATCAATATTGTTTTTCAGATTTGTCACAAGGTCAATTGTTGCGGTTAGCGTATTGGATTTTGTGCGGAAACCATATTGTTTTTTAGAGAAGAAATACATAGCTATGAGAAAAGTATCTAAACGGTTGTTATAAAAAAATGTAATTGTAGGTGCACCTATAACATATGTTATGGTAATAGCGTTTTCACCTCCATCGAGTCGCCGTTTCAACACGTCTCTGAAAAAAAAGGAAAATTGATTAATTTGTTGAAACTAATTTTACTCACGAAGCTAATTGATCTTTTTAAATTATATAACGACATGACGGACTAAAATACTAACAATGCATAGTCACCACTAAATTGATCAAAAAAGATGATTAATTAGAAAATGGTACAATAAGAAATAAATTATACAAAATACTAATTATACTAGTCAAACGGAGGTTTGAGATTTGGATGCGAGTAAAGTCGCGAATACCTTCGAAAGATGCTCTAATGGCACTCATTTGATTTTTGTATGCTAAAAAAGTGTCGACTCTCCGATAAAAGGTAAATACGTTTTCGGATACATAGGTAAACTTTTCGTTATCCAGATCGAAGGCGCATTCATGATGGGTGTGGGCTACTGGACCCACGAGGAGCTGATCTTTGACGAGAAGACTGGTGAACTGCTCACAGACCGTACTTGGTACTACAAAGTGCCTCTCACCAAGGATATTCCCATAGACTTCAGGATACAACTCAGGAGGAACTCTTATAATCCTCTTGGTACTCTGGGTGCTAGGGGTAAGTGACCAAAAAAAAAAAAAAAAAATTGCAGACAAGTTATCTGCAAAATATTTTTTTACTGAGTTGGAACCAGAATCATACTAGTTTATGAATTCACGATCATCATTAATCATTCGTTATTTCTCTACTCACAACCACTTCTACGGCTAACCTTTCATAATGTCAATTTATGTTTGGAAAACCGGACGGCTCTCTGTTGGCGCGACCCTGCGTTCCGATTCACGCGGGATATACAGATTGTGCAATCCACGAAGACGCGCCCCACTCTGCTCCGCTCCGTACTAAAGTACAGCTTACAGTACAGTAATCGCGGAGTGGGGCGCGTCTTTGTGGATTGCACAATCTGTAGTGACAAACCGTAGCGTTGGACTAAGATTGAACCCGAAATCCCGACCCTGAAACTGCCTAATAAAAATCAAATTTGGATTGAGGAAAACTTTATAACAACCCACATCAAATTGGCCAATAAGGAAAAAAGGAAAATCAATTAATAATTATTATACAACAACAGTTCCAAAAATATTGTTCTTAACATTTTTCCTGCACAAAATGATATCATTTTAGTACCATATCATTTTATTAAAATATATATCACAAGTTCACAACCGCCATTTAATTTCAATTATCTGAATTGGCATGGAAACAATACGAATGTCATAAAGCTGCCATTAACGATACACAATAGAATTTTAATTGTTAGCCCACCTGATGTCCACTGTAACGGTGAAGCGTTTAATTACCTCAATGTAATATTTTACACATTTCAGCGGTTGCCGAGCCCCCTACGTGTTTGTCAATAAGCGTAGCTTTCGCTCTGCGAGAGGCCATAGTGTCGTCGCGGGAAGACACCGGTTATCCCAGAAACAAGTGGTTTGAAGTCGGTAAGTACCGCATCAGTCACTACACTAGTTAATCTTTTCTCTTGCTTCAGGCGCGTGGAGATCACAAATTATCCCACGGTATAAAAGTATACTAGTAGTTATGTAATTCACTCAGGCGTGACTTTGCGGAAATCCATTATAAAATACAATAGACGATGTACATTTAGTAACTTAATCCGCTTAACTGTTCTTAAAGAGTTAGAGAACCCTGTAAGTAATCGACACGAGTTTCGCCTCTCATCGAGGCATCCTCAGGATGACGATTGACTTGTTGCGAACTCGGACACAAAGTGTTGCCACGACAATAGCCGAACGCAAAGTGAGCTACAACCGCCCGTCAACCCCACTTATATATCCTAACCCTGACTATTTCTATCCCTATGCCACACATCAAATCACATCAAAATTTGTTCAGACAGACAAAAAGAGTTACTCCTACCTCATGGTTATAGGTCCCGATGCCGCCTATGGCCATTATTTTGGAACGGTACATTGCATGCAAATGCTCTACAAAATGCTTTAGTGTATACTCGCCTTTTTATCCCACCGGGATGCCATGGCGACGTCGCCATGTCGCGCTGCCAACTAAATGTGGCTGCGCCGCCATCAAGGGTCATTACACTCATCATTATTAACAACTTTTAGTATGGGACCAAGACTAAAATCGAAAAATAATTAGCTGCGCCATAAAAGTCATCGCTCATTATAGCAGCACGGCTCCGACACGGCAAATACCTTGTCATTCAAGTTAGGATTTTAAGTCAAATACATTAAAGCCTATTTTACGATGGCTATATAGAATAGTGGACGGCTCGCAGGCAGTGAGCGGCCCACGAGCCGTCACACGTCGGGCCGACAGCCGACAGACGCCTCGCCGGGTGCACGGTGATGCCTTGCATGTGAATACACAAGCTGTTACCTCACCGGTGGCGTGCCGGCAGCGAGCGGTCGCCTTGCTGACGGCGCGTTGGCGACTAGCTGTCGCTTGGCTTACGGCGCGTTGACGACTAGCTGTCGCTTGGCTTACGGCGCGTTGACGACTAGATTTTTCGAGGCGGTGCCGATGCCGGCGCGCTACCGTGCTGGAGCGGTGCTGTTATAATGGGCGATGACCTTTACTACATATTTTTAATTATGTATATTGACATAAACCGACAAATTGCACGGTTTAGAGTAAAGAAAAACTAAAGCTTGTATATTGCTGTAACTAGATTTATATTTAAAAATGTTTTATTTTTATTTCAGATGGTCCGTTCACACTTGCTGCTAACGTGTTAAAAGCGGATGCTCGGCTCGACGAATTTCTGTTTTATTAATTACTTAATTCCAATATTTTTTTTCCTATAGGCAAACATGTATGTCAATATTATAATAAATATATAATTATTATCTACCTATTATCAATAATTGTTTGTCTTTTTCCTTTCCCGGAAATCCCTAGTAATATTATTACCTATACTATCATATCTATGATCATGAATATAATATGACAATGTAATTTATCTAAACATTATTATGATTCATTTGTGAGTTTTGGTATAAATATAATAATTATGTTTTTTATGTTTCATATATTATAAAAATGCTCATTGCCTTGTCTGCATCAGAAAAGGCCTTTTCCCTGCGGGTGGGACCATAATAAGCTAGTATTATTATTATTTATTTATTTATTTGATTTACACGGCTTAAGAAACCAATTACATAAATCAACATGTATATAATAAGTACGAACATAACACATAAACGAATAACAACTATTAGATACTATTATTCTCACAAAAATCTCGGCACATAACAATTAAATTGGGAAATTTGTTATCAAAGAGATCGTAGTCCGGGTTGTCTTCAACGAGCTTATTTAGTGCGGTCAACACGCGCGGTAGGGGAGACGCGGCCCGGGCTGTTGTCCGACACGAAGGCACGCTCAGCAGTATATATCTCATTATAATTGATAGTATAAACATATCTAGCGAAATGTGGTCGTACTTTGGGTGCACCTCTACCTAACCCTTTGGGGTATACAGGTGTGATGTTATGTTATATTATACAGGGTAGAATTTTTGAACCTCACCTGGAGAGAAAGTACTCTAAATACTGGAGATAGCAAATTTTACTCAAAGGAAAAATTCCTTAATTTTTTTAAAGAAACAAATCTACATTCAAAGATTTTCGAAAATTCGCGTCCCACGCTCGGGAATCGAACCGACTAAAATCCGAAAAAAATATCCTGTATTTCTATGGGATCAATTAATAGAGTCAATCATAAGGATCAAATCTCTCTAACAAATATGATAAATTAAATGAAAGGAAAACCATAAAATCTAAACTTATAAATTCAATGGGACAAGATAATAAAGCTCTTTTACTCAAAGGTCCATCAGATTACTTATGTTAGTACTAATTAACAATTATCTTTCGATTTTTATAATGGGGAATTATCTAGAATTAACTTTACCAGAAATCCTTTGCAACTGTAAACGAGTTAAGAAACTGAGGTTCACCCTACGATTTTCAATACCCATCACAAATCGCTATTAAAAGTTACTGCAAATGAATTCCTTAAAGGTATCTCCAGTATTTAGAGTACCTTCCCTTGAGGTGGTGTTCAAAATTCCAACCTGTATATTCGAATGTTTAATTCGAATCTTAAGTGCAGTGCAGGGCAACTTGGAAGTAGCGGCACCGCTCGCTCGGCGCGCGCGCGGCTGGTCACAGTTCTAACCTAACCTAACCTATTTCAACCAAGTTGCTAGCAGAAATGTTTTCACCATTTTCTAATTATCCGTGCTTTCGTAATATCCCTAGGATTTTCGTGAAAATTCGAATTATCAAATCATCCTACGACATTTACCTACAACACATTGCCAAAAACGAGAAGGAATGTTAAGCTAAAGCTTTAAAGCTTTCATACATATTATAAACTCACGCTTTCTTAGGGAGGAACTACGGAACGCCACCTGCTACGATCCTTACATACGACCTCCTCCATGCCTTCTAAATTACCTATGACACATTAAGCCGAAATTACGTCGGGTAATTTACATAGAAACTAACAAGGGGAATTCCCATCGAGTAATTTAAGGAAAAATATTCTGTAGATTTTTTCACCTAAGCCGTTTTTCGTACACTTGATTTTCAACTCTCGGCGAGCATTGAGAATTCAACACAGCGCATCCAGCGCGTATTTAGCGCGTCAAGAAAACACACTGTAGCATAATCAACTCTCGGGGCTAAGCAGAGCGTCGAAACCGCGTTAAGCTTTGTGCAGACCAGCGCGACTTGTAGCGCGACGCGACACCTGTTATTGTTATACCGTGAAGTTTTCTTAGAAATTGTATTGTTCGTGTCGCGTCGCGCGACCAGTCGCGCTGGTCTGCAATAGCCTTTAGCCAAGTTCCGATAAGTTACAAGGTTCCGGCACAGTATAAAAACCTACAGTAGGACATCGCCTTTGATCTCGTTGTAAATGCCGACAACGTGTAGGTATTGTCGCGACAGCTAGCAGTTCGGAAAGACTCCGTATCAAAGTTGCGACAAACAAATGCGCGACAAATGCTGGAGCGACAGTACTGTGACAGTACTGTTATCTGCTATCTATGTTCTATGTTCTATCTATGTTAGAGGGTTTGGTTTCCGCACTTAGTCCTTCAAGTGGACCATTGTGCGTGGGCCATGGCGGCCGCTTGGGGGGGTTATTCCAACCAGCCCACCTCCCTCCAGAAGTTAATTAAAACTCCTGGCCTGTTCAGAACATCCGTGAAAGATCTGGGTGATCCGAGGGTTTGTGTTCTAATCTGGGTGACGCCTGTGCATTCAAAGAGCACATGCGTAACGGTCTCCTCAGCCTCCATGCACGCCCTGCACAGAGGACTGTCCGTTATGCCTATTGTGTGAAAGTGTTTGTTCAGCGAGCAGTGTCCCGTGATGGTCCCCGTCACCAGGCGCAGTCCGTTCCTGTCCAGGCGTAGTAAACGTCTGGTTAGACCGCTATCCAATGATGGCATAGCTTCTTTGGACTGCCTGCAGCCCGGTGTCGAGGCCCACCAATACTCCGCTTGTGTGTGGGTGGACTCTTGTAGCCACCTGCGTATTTGGTTGAAGGGTATGGGTACAATAGGCTCAGGTCCGCAGACTGCCGTGCTGGATCCTCGTCTAGCAAGCTCGTCTGCTGCGTCGTTGCCTAGCGATCCGCTGTGTCCTTTTATCCATTGTAGTGTCACCGTGTTGCGGCCAGACAACGTTATTTGCTCTAGGGCATTGTGACATTCTAGTGTTAGCTTTGAGGTTATACATTTTTTCTGTAAGGATTGGAGAACTGAGGCGCTGTCGGAAAGTATACGTATGTGTGTATCCGTAACTCTCCTGGCTTTTAGGGCATGGACCGCCTGTATGATGCCTACACACTCCTCTCACACTCACAGTGTGCAGATAACAGTGTGCTACACACTGTTATCTGCTATTAGCAACGAAATATTATAGAAATGTTTGTCGTGCTTTAGTTTGTCGAGTAAAAGTTGTGTCACGCTATCGTTCGTCGATCAAAAGTTTCGTCGTCCCATCGATGGTCGTGAAAACAATCGGTCGCAATAACGTTGGTCGATCAAAAGTTTCGTCGTGCCATTGTTTGTCGTGAAAACAATCTGTCGCGCTAACGTTCGTCGAGCTGATGTGCTGTCGCACCGCTGATGGTCGACCTATCGTACTGTCGCTCCAGCATTTGTCGCGCATTTGTTTGTCGCAACTTTGATACGGAGTCTCAACAGCTCACCGTGAAAACGTATGTGAGTTGAATTGATCTGTCAATAGTGTCGAGTTACTTCAAGCTTAGTTCACAGGACACTTAGCAGTTTTTTAGGGTTCCGTAGCTCAAAAGGAAAAAACGGAACCCTTATAGGATCACTTCGTTGTCCGTAAGTCCGTCAGTCAACAAAACCCATATTCTCAGGAACGCGTGGAGGTACCAAGTTGAAATTAATTTAAAATTCGTAGATCTGTGTTCCTTTGTGCATTGACTAAGAAGCTTGATTTTTTGAACTCAAATTAAAAAAAGACGTGTGGCACTCGGGGACTGCCCCGGCGAAGCTATTGCATAGCATTTTTTATCAACTTACGCAATTGTAAAATATTAACCCGAATACAAGAAATAGCAATGATGACATTGACAGGAACTGTTATTCACATTTATAGTTTTTAAAACTTGACACAACGTAATGGCCGGGAACATCAAACTAATAAAAAGGTTTTAATTTAACTATTAATAGTCAAGGATCATTCGTCTAAGTAAATTTGAACTTTATTGTCAAACAGTTAAACATAATTTTCAATACAACACTCTCGTATCATTCGTCTAAGTAAATTTGAACTTTGTTGTCAAGCAGTTAAACATAATTTTCAATACAACACTCTCGTATCATTCGTTTAAGTATATTTGAACTTTGTTGTCAAGCAGTTAAACATAATTTTCAATACAAAACACTCTTTTCTTAGGTAGTATTTTCGTTACGAAATTTCTGGATTAGGTCTCCACGCTCAAGGCCCGCGATAGAAGCTATGCAATAGCTTAAAAAAACAAGCTTCTAAGTCAATGCAATAAAATATAACCTACAGGGTACTGCCCGTTGACCTAGAATCATGAAATTTGGCAGGAAGCTAGGTCTCACAGCACTAGTAAAGAAAAAAGTACATTTGCATTGGAGAATTGACCGTGACGAATATCGATGAATGGGAGAACATGTTTCTTAACTATTAAGTTCAGTTTGTTCTTGGGATAAATTTTCATCCCAACTACGGAACCCGTCATTGTGCGTAGGACACGCACTTGGCCGGTTTTTTCTTAGTTGGCAACCCTCTAACAATATTCTCACGTTTATATTTTCCTTCCTACTATCATGGTTTCTGTTTCGGATAAGAACCATTATCTTTGAACATTATGTCTACGTAATCATCATAATAAGGTATGGTCTAACTTAACCCAGCTGCTTCAAATGACGTAAATAACATAACTACGTGCGTCGGTTCATCAATTTAGCTTTATGCGCAGCAACGCTCGTGAGACTGCTATTATTTATAATATACTAGCTATTGCCCGCGGGTTCGCCCGCGTGGATGTTGTAAAATATCCCATGGGTACGTACCACCGGGATTAGAGACCTGTTAGCCGAGGAAAAGGTCATTGACTCCTACCGCTGCGCCCGCGTTGTCGTCAACCATAATTATTTTGTGACGCGTAATTTTGAATCTGCGATATATTTTTAAAGTATTCATTTAAATGATATGATGTCAAGGCATATTTTAATCTAAATTAAATGCACAATTTAAATAACATATTTTATTGGATAAGAAAAATTTAATAGGTACCGGTTAAAATAGCTTCGGAAATAGCAATGAAATTTTTATAAAATTCTGAAAGATAAATAATCTTTACTGTAGGTCATCCTTAGAAGCTGGACAAAATCATCATATTTCAGCATATTTAATTATTTATACATTTTACACAAAACCTTAATGAATTGTACACAAAAACTTTCCGCATGAATCATCGGTGAAAACCGTTTGAAAATCCGTTCAGTAGTTTTTGAGTTTATCGCGTTCAGACAGACAAACAGGCGCGGCTGGGGACTTTGTTTTATTTTATAATAATTTTATTATGTAAGGACTAGCTTTAGCCGCGTCTCTATCCGCGTTGATGTTGAAAAACTTTGTAATGACGTTATTTCATTAAGTATTTATTGCGGGTATGGAAATATTATAAAGACCTTGTGATTTCGATAAAAAGTCAACTGTTAGTTACTACCTACACGCAGAGATGTAAGTGCTCAATGATCACGTTGAAACTTGCGGGCGCGGTGGCGGGCGCGGTGGCGGGCGCGGTGGCGGGCGCGGTGGCGGGCGCGGTGGCGGGCGCGGTGGCGGGCGCGAGTGCGAGCGCGGCCTTCTTTCACCGCACCTGCGTTCGTACGTGAACACTTGCATATTATTCTGTGTTTGATATTTCGTGACCGCGCCCGCCACCGCGCCCTCGACTTCAACGTGATCGAGCACTTAGTCTTGAATCATACCAGTGGTATATTAAAAGTTAGTTGCTTTTTCCCAATCCTCTATCCAACTTTCGAACTTTACCAACACTGCCAAGTGCTAACGGTCCGTCAGTTGTTCATTCTCATGACAGTACTAAAAAAACACACTGAACTTCCCTTGGATCACGATTTACTAACATAAAATAGGCGATCAACGAATGTTTGTTCAATCCGTTATAACACTAGTTTCTCCCAAAAGTTTTTCTGTTTTCTTGGCACTTTTCTTTATAATTCAATTAATAACAAACTAGATATCTACACGCATACAAAAGCTATTTGTAAAAGAAAATTACGTCTTTCAGTGCCACTGAAAACTTATTAAAACCAATCTCTTAACACCCACTCATTTACACACACACACTCACTCATACACTCACACACCTACACTTACAAACATTCAATACACACAACATTTCCCCATTTCCATTCTTCATTTTTTATTATGCTCATTATTACTTTATTTTCTTATTCAGATAAGTATGTATTATTGAATAATAATATACGAGTAGGTACGTAATGTACCTACATAATTCCTATATTTCTTAGAATTTTATGTTTACTTGCTTTAATTGATTTTGTTTTAATTTTGTAAGATTTTTCAAACTTTTGTTATACCAATAATATCTTAACTCTACTGTTTTTGTTAATTAACAGGTCCTATATATATAAGAGAGCCGGGTGATGTGTAACTCAGGATCTTCCTACCTCAGACACCTTTCTCTATTTAAGATGATGCATTTTATTAACCAGTGCCTGTAATAATATGATGTTGAGATAAATAAAGATTTATGATTATGATTATGATTAGTGGGTAGCAATTTATTTGTCGGGTGATGCGTGTAGAGTGCGGAAGGAGTTGTTACATAGTACCGAATCTGAAATATTAAGAGAACGATTTAAAAATAAGATGAGGTGGTTGAGTGCTGTTTGAGCTATAAGTTTTGGAAGTGGCACCAAAACAATGAAGGTTACACAACGTTACGTCAACCATATGGTTTGATTTTGTAGTTACACTTACATAATCAGCCTATTAATGTTCCCACTGCTGGGACACAGGCCTCCTCTCGGTGAGAGAGATTGGGTCGTAATCCACCACGCGGGCCCAGTGCGGGTTGGCTTGCTACAACGCAACTCCAAGAAGCTGCAGCGACACTATTCGCACGTAACCACAGCGTGCTCACATTTTGTCACTGCGATGTGGTGTGGTTGTGGCCCTCAGCACGCGTAGCATGACAACCATAGAAACGGGGTTTCTACGGGTTTTGTCGACGGAAGAATAGACAAAATGACAGATTATGATTGCTTATCATTTTGTCTATTCTTCTGTCGACACAACCCGTTTCTATTATGATCATGCTAAGCGTGCAGGTAGACATTTTTTTTTTTTTTGAAGTGAAAATTTATTTAGCGGCGTTGTGCACTTTTTTTGGGATGGGTAAAAAATGTTAAATTCGCGTCAGGAGGTGACTGTTAGATCCGTTGCCTAGCAACCGAAAAAGTAAATATCTAAATAAATAGTCTTTGACATTACGTAAAGATTGCGAGGTAAGAAATTTTACCTATATTGATTGATGGGTAAAAAAAGCAGTCAAAACATACTTCATGAAAAGTGTTTTGTTTATTTTTGTTAGACTATATTTTGAAAATAAATAAATATACTACTACTACTACTACTAATGAATATTGTATTTAACCGCATAAATTATAGTACTTTTATACTGATAAATAAAGCAATTCGTGCGAAATTATTCCCTAACCATTTCAAAATATTAAAAAATGCACAACGTTAATGTTCAAGTTTTCATTTCTGCCGAAACTCCCGGAGTCCCTCATCCATCAGCAGGCCCATTAAACAATAAAAAAAACAACGGGTTTGTTTTTTTTATTGTTTAATGGGCCTGCTGATGGATGAGGTCTCTATGATGGATCGAGCGTGCCTAGAAGATGCCTGTTCACTCTTGCTTTGAAGGCAGACGGGTTATATGTGGAAGGGAACACAGACGGCGGCAGAGAGTTCCACACTTTGGCTGTGAATAAATGTGGAGGAGAAGTGCTGAGTACGACTGGACGGAATATTAACCAAGTGCGGATGGTACCCTGCAGTACACCTAGTAGTCCGGTGATAAAAGGGCGATGGTGGGATCAGGTCGTGGTCGTGGAGCTCCTGCGCACGCTCTGAAGTACTGTCTGTAAAAGACCGCCAGGCAAGCAACAATACGCCGATGACCCAGGATGTGAAGCCTTATAGCCACCAGCCTTTTAGCTCTGCGTTCCACCAAGTCAAGTGCAGCAAGTTGGTATTTTGCTGAGCCATCCCACAAGTGGCTGCAATAGGTACACCATACAGGACCGAATCTGTGCTTTGTATAAACTGTCCAGATGTGAAGTATTGCCTCACCTTATGCCCAGCTTCTTGGCTGCAGTCTGCTCTTGACTCGATGGTTGAGCCGAAGTTGAAATCAGACCTCAACTCCATGCCCAAAAGCTCTGGGCGGTCGGTAACTGGTACAGAAGAACCTCTGAAAGTAGGAGATAACTGAAACTGGTTCTTTACATATATTGTTGTTCATCTTTTTATTTTTTTAAACAATCGTAGACGACATCTGTAGGTAGTTTGGTACCTTTCAGTTATTTTGTTTAACAAAATCGATCCATAAAAACAAATGACACCATTTACAAAGTAGCATGATAAACTTTGTTTTGTTATGTAGAAAAACCCAATTGATAAGGTAATAAATCTGTCAAAGCAGGCGTACCTAAACATGCAAAATTTATAAATAAGGCAGTGTATAGAGTGCCACCATTGGCACTCTATCCCTATCGGATAAAGTGCCACTACAGGCACCCTAGTAACACCGCCTCGGCCCGGCTAACGTGCCGCAAGCATTGGATTGTCATTGTCACTGTCACTAAGTCACGTCACTTGGTATTTTGTTTGATTGTCGAGGTTAGATCGCTGTAAAACACCACATTCCCAAAACATTACATTCTCTTGTGCCTAAACTGACCCTGGCACTTCGCCGGCCGCTACCGCGGCACCGCTCGCTACGCTCGCTCGGCTCGTGCGTTGTGTGGGCACAGTTCTAACCTAACCTAACCTAAATAACAAGTGACAGTGACAATGCAACGCTCACGGCACCCTAGCCGGGCCGAGGCAGTGACACTAGAGTGCCACAAGAAACTCGCGGCACTCTATACACTTCGTATAAATAAATATGTATTTACGTACCTACCGAGATGATTAAATGATTTCGTTTACCTACAAATAGATTTATTTATACACTTTCCTGATTAAATTCATCTTCGTCTACTTTCATTGGCCTAGTGGTCGCAAGCGCTACTGGTGACCATGTGGTCTTGGGTCGAACCCAAGACCACATACTCACCAGTAGCGCTTGACTTCCCAGATCAGGCAGTGTTATTTAGTTCTTCCATCAGGCATTCCTCAACCCAGAGTCTGGATATTTACCCGGTTGACTTCAATAGGCTCGCCCCCTATTGCATGGGACTTGAAGGTGTGTATAGGTACAGCTCTCTCTAACCTTTCGGGGAATACAGGCATGGTTATGTTATGTGGTACTTCATCTACACCCGTGTTATATACTCTAAGGCCCCTTCACTAAGTGACACTTAAATGAATCCCTAAATAAAAGACAAGTGCACTGATGGATGTTCAACTCTCAGCGCGCGTTGAAAATCCAACAGTGCATTTTTATTTTGGGATTCATCTGGCATAAGACATTACATCGGGGTAGAGTTTCTTTCTGAAATAAACATTATTTAGAGATTAGACTATCATCACTGCCACTAAGGGCCGTAAGGTCAAAAGTTCTTATATTAACGATTATCTGTCTTCAAAATGACTTCGCTCCGTGACCGTCGAGAGCATAATATTTAAATTTCGCACAAAATTGTTAATAGAAAGATTTGATTGCAGTCACCTCTAACAGAGAATTTCCTCATAGTTCCACGAAAAAGACCTCGTACTGTTTTAACTAAATTATTCTGTCGTACCAACATTGGTTTCCATGGTCCGTTAATTAAAACGTTTTATAATTATAATCCTACTAATATTATAAATGTGAAAGTTTGTATGTTAGTGTTTGTTACTCAATCACGAAACAACGACGTTCAAACGGATTCAGATAGTTTATATAACCTGGATTAACACATAGGATACTTATTATCCTGATATTCCCACGCAATCGAACCTAATGCGCGTGAAACCGCGGGGCGCTGCTAGTACCTATGCTAAATAAAAACATAATTCTGGAGATCTTTTGCGCCCCCCGTGACTCCGTGAGTGACATTTGGCAGAAAATACTTGATCTTAATTTATTTATTTATTTTGTCTCTGTAACTTTTTTTTGTATTTGTTTTTCTATAACCGTTAATTTAGATTCTTGTTTTCTTTTAACATTTACTCATGCCATTTTTGTTCGCAGTACGTGGCAGTACCCTTCAGTATTTTATTTATGATTTTTTTGTTTCGTATAAGTAACTAGTTTTACTACTACTTTAGTATGCAGCCTTTGTCCAGTCTTTTTCCTTTGAATGTTATGTACCTCCCCGCGCACAATTTGTATAGACATTAGAAGTAATACCTACCTAAAAACTGTTTTAAGCTAATTTAAATGTAGATATTCCATACAATGCTGTTGATGTACTTATTGAATGAATAAATAAATACCCCACTTGAACATAATTAGGTATTTTTTTCAATTCAATGGTTATATTTTAAAGGAAAATTTTGTGCATTCATTTCGTAAATTGTTTCGGCGTCAGAGGAGAATTCCTGACGTACCTACTCGGTAATCGACCAACAGCGCACCTTGTTATATGCTAGTTCAGGTATACCTATAAATTATTCATGCAATAAGTTAATCGCTTCGAGCTTAAAGGGAAATCCTCGCAGGCGCAGTTTCAAAGTGAGCGCCGGCGCAGAAGGACATACCAACATTATGGCGAACGTAACCCAAGATAACAGTACTGTTGTGATTGAGGATTTAGGCGAGAAGCCAAGTGAAGTTGTGAAATATATCTGGATCAGTGGGATTGTTCTATCATCGCTATGCTTAATTCTGCAAATGGTGCTCTTTAAAATCCGACCCAAGATAAGGAAAATGGACCAGAAGATTCTCACGCAGCTGACAGTAGCGAGACTGATGAACTCGATACTTGAGTACCTGATGACTTTCTCGTTGTTTAACTTGTACACGAGGGACGTGACGTTCGCGTTGTACCTGCAGACTGATATCGTGCTAGTGTGTTGGATGTTTGTGTACACCAAGAATTTGTACGACAAAGTGGTGCTAGTGTTTGCGTTGCAAAAGTGGAATTTCGTCAATCTGTCTCTACTAATTTGGATCCTTACGATACCCATCGGAGTGTTGTGCCCAGTGTTTCTAATGTTGGAGTATTTCAATGAATTCTATCAAACTTACTCTTGGTTAAAGTTCATCGTTTTGGCTGTAAATGTTTTGTTTTTCTGTAGAATCTTCTACGTGATCATAACCAGAAGTAAGAACTCTAATAGAAATTTTACCGAAATTATAAAAACTTGTATCATCTCATTTATATTGGTATGTTTAACAAGCTTACAAGTTTTTGTCTGTGACATTTTAGCCTATCTTGAAGTGACTGCAGTGACAAGTGCATTCTGTCTAATTAATTCCTTCCAGGCGATAGCGGCTACTATTATATTTCTCATTCTTGCTAAGAACTGTAAATAAGGACTTTTAGTTTACTGCAGGAAATGTTTCTTGGAGCTCATCTCAGACAAACATTGTTCAAAAAACTGCCGGAACGTCCGTACGTAACATATATCTATGGTACGTAACGTCGTAGTTTTGTATAAAAGGTTCTTTTTTTAATATAAAGCCGTATCAAAAGCCGTTCTGTAGTTAGATCTAAGCATGCATAGGGACAGACAGCGGGAAGCGACTTTGTTTTATACTATGTAGTGATTTAGTTTGTTGAGAGCATATTATTGTAAAAGTAAAGAAGTATTTTGTTAGTAATATTGTTTTATTGTTACACCAACCCTGACGATGAATGTAACGAATTGTTTATCCAAAACTTTTTAAGTTTTCACTTTCACTTTGATCTCAATATTAATTTAGTTTTTACCCGACTACGGCGAAGCGAAAAGTTGCCTGTCGGCTACAAAATTATAATGGCATGCGACTACGGCTTTACTTTGACCATTTTTTGTACCTGTCTTGAATTCTATCTGAAATATTTTATTGTTTCATACTTTTTGGCGTGATTTTTCAGTAGTCGGGTTTTAGTTTTTAAACTTACTTTTTATATATAACTAGCTTTTTCCCGCGGCTTCGCTCGCGTGGAAGTCGGACCAAGGAAACGTAGTACTGGGATAAAAAGTATCCTTTGTTCAGGTTATAAACTATCTGTCGCCTAATACAAATCCTATTAGTAGCATAACGTAATGAACTAATGATTGAAGCTTTCGTCAATTCATGAAACCCTCGTACTTTTTGTTAGGTAACTGTTCAGAAATTGTGCACGATGACTAATGATAGAAATTGATGAATTGATAGAAATAGAGAAGAATTGTAGAGGAGCTTGAGTCTAAGTAATAACAGCCGCACGGGTCGACCCATCAGGTTAAGCTACAGTTGCCGGGGTTGGTCTGTGGATGGGTGACCATCTTGACATACCGAGACTCCTCCATGCCTCGGAAAGCACGTTAAGCCGTTGGTCCCGCTGCCATTCATGGATCTCTGACGGTTGTTACGGGTCGTCAGAAGCCCAAAAGTCTGACAACCAGTCTTACCAAGGGGTATTGTATTACCCAGTAACTGGGTTGTGGAGGTCAGATAGGCAGTCGCTCCATGTAAAATAATGGTATTCAGCTGCATCCGGTTACACAGTAAGCCGACCCTAACATGATTGGGAAAAGGCTAGGCAGATTGATTGTTTAATAATTGAAATACTACCTATATCGTGAATTCTTGAAGGCCTTGTACTTTTTGTTAGGTCAGGTTAGGTACTGCTCAGAAATTGTGCACGTGTCATGAACAGAATACCGTCTTGAACTTCGATTGCAGCGTCACCTATCGGGCCCAATTGTGAATAGCAAATTCCAAAAAATAAATGTCGTTGCGTGTATCTTGATATAGGTCGTTGCCGCAGTCGCCATCTTGGATTTACATTTAGATCTCCCTTTCGGCTTAAGCACATTAGAAAACTATAAAAACGACACCCATGACGATATATTTGAAAATGTTAACAGCCGCCATCTTGGATTTACTTTTTGACATCACTATCGGCTTTAGCACCCTTGATCAACCTTGACTACGAAAACGACACCAAAGACGAAAAATTTAAAAAAAATATCGTAACCACCATCTTGAATTTACATTTTGACCTCACTGTCGGCTTTAGCACCCTTGAAAACTACGGAAACGACACCAATGACGAAAAATTTAAAAAAAAGCGCAGCCGCCATCTTGGATTTACATTTTGACCTCACTATTGGCTTTAGCACTATTTAAAACTACGAAAACGATACCCATGACGAAAAATTAGTAAATCACAGTCGCCATTAAAATATTTTAACCCTTTTCACCCCGTTAGAGGTTGTTTCCGAAAAACCTTGATACGCGTTATTCTTTATTTTTGGTTTTAAGTATAAATACTGAGTTTCGAGTTATTCGGACCTTGAGTAAAAATTTTTTTATACAAACTTTGACACCCCCCAATTCCCGTTTAGGGGGTAGATTAGAAAAATTAAAAATGACAGACTTTATGATTTACTTAGATAGGTATTCGTGCCAAGTTTCAAGTCTATTAACTCAAGGAATAAGATTTTGCATACAATCGAAATCCCCCCTTTTCACCCCTTAAAAGTCGAATTTCCAAAAACCCTTGCTTAGCGGATGCCTACGTCATAACATCTACCTGCATGCCAAATTTCAGCCAGATTCGTCTAGTCGTTTGGGCTGTGCGTTGATAGATCACTATGTCAGTCAGTCACCTTTGAGTTGTATATATTTAGAAAATAGAAGATTGTAATCCCACATAGACTCCAGTGGTAAATAGCATTAACAGCTAGCAAGAGCAGCTTAAACTGGAACTGGGCTTAAATTATGTGTTATACATTATACATTATACATTAGTTTCAGCTGCTCTCGTGATTTGTAGCCGTGTGTACATTATTACATACTGGGTATGCCCTGGAGGTGTAGTGCGTCCGGCATGTTTGCCGAAAGCAGGGTAGATGACTTTTACGCAGTCATGAGAAAGTCGCAGGCCTCCTTTATGAACCGAATACATCAATCTGACAATGGAATAGTGAGTGAGTGGCTATACGAGGTTAATTATTTCTTCGCATATGGCCATCAATATTCCAGCTAAAATAGTAATAGCTTTGTTGTGGATTGTTTTGTAGTAATTTATAATTAATTATTTTTTTAATGAACTTGAATTTGTAATCTGTTGTGTATTTTATAAGGGTGTACCTATCCCTGAATTAAAATTATTTGAATTTGAATTATCCTATGGATATTAAATATTTACGAATACACAGACATTAGAAACATTTTTTAACATCACAACCCTTTCTTTTATAATGCATGTTTTCTTTCTGTCTATTCGTTCAATCATACTAATTTTACCAATACGTAATTCAATTCAATTAAAAAACATTACAAAGTCGAAAATCGTTTCAATTCGTGTCACGGTGTGAATCTGTAATGCTCAACTTAATAGAGTGCGGTTGGCATGTGTCGAATCTAACGAAGTGGTGTCCAACCTTATGTCCAACGGACAGTGCGCATTCGCTGAAGGGGGTTTTCATTTAAGGAATTGAAAAATTATAAAATAAGAATAATGAATTGCAATATTTAGAGAAATGGCGAATTGCAATTCACTTATCTGAAAATTGGGTAATTGATTATCTAGTAAAGATAATTAATTACCCAATTGTCAGATAAGTGGGTAATTAATTATCTTTACTAATATTATAATGCGAAAGTGAGTTTGTTTGTTTGTTACGCTTACGCTGTCACGCAACAAACAAAACAAACAATTTTCTCCAAATCAAATAAAAAAAATAGATTTGGATAAAATTGGGCACAAGGGCCATGACCTGGATTGGGATAAAGGAAACTTTTTATCCCGATATTCCCACGGGATCCAGACTTCAGCGTCGTGCGAACCGGCGCGACGCGAATCTAACAAAAGAATTTCTACGAAAGAACAATTAACAGCGTCACGTCGCGCGACAAGTCGCTCTAGTCTGCACGAGCCTTTATGTCGGTGAAACTGTGGGGCGCAGCTAGTTTGATATAATTCTGACGTAAAAACAGTACTACTTTATTTAAATATTTGTTCGAGCATGACTTTAACCCCCTAGCATCGAACGTACCCGCCCGCAAAAACCATTAAGTACCGGAGATCGCCCGCGGCGCGTCGGAGATAAGAGCGCGCTAACATAAACAAAATCTGAGAGCTTTTTGTTACGTAAATAGTCTTATCGTTAATGGTTTTGGGTACCTGATTAGACAAAGGATTTTTTATAATACTTAGAATCTTTGTAAGCGAACGCTAGTATTGATAAATAAACATTCTTATCAGAAATTCCTTTGTCCATTGTTTTGATGATTTATAATAAAACTACTGGTTCGATTCACATGAAATTTCGCAGGATACATTATGAATACATATACTATCGGTCAAAACCATTTTTTACGGATAAACACAATAAATAAAAACACAAATAATTAAAAAAGTTCAATAAATAGGTATCCGTATCATTACGTAACATTATTTAGTTGAAAAAAAATATTGAACTCCATTTTTTTCCTGTAATATGCATTTTTATTATACAATAACTAATATAGAATATAAAATAAATGACTTACCAGCGATTACATACACAAAACACACACAAAACTCAAAATTACACAACAACACGTTTTTTCATTACCGAGTTTGTTTACATTTTTTGATGGGTCCGTAATAGGTAATTACGATGTTATTTAGTGCAAATATTATCTATATACGATGACGACACTACTTAATTATTTAAAAAACAACATTTCCCGTCGATTAAGGAAAAATCTTCGTAAGCGCAGTATTTATTTACATACTTACACGTACATAAACTCGCGCCGTCTTCCCATGGGGGTAGGCAGAAAATACAGAACGCCACCTGCTACGATCCTTACATATTTTTAGCAAATAAAAACTCATTCATTTGCTCCACACTCTTATCATTTATCACACATCCCTTTCCCTATCAAGATGATAACACCATGACCTTCATTTTATTCACATTTATATTCATCTCTTTCATCTTATATCATCTTTCATCCATCACAGTCACTATGTCTTCCAATTGTTCTGCTGATGATGCATGTAGAACTTGATCATCTAAGTATGCGAATAAGCCGCAGACGACGACAACAATAACACAACACAACTCGATATCATTGTGCCATCAATCCATCAATGATATCGACTGTCGAGTCTGCAGAGAGAGAGTTATGCAGTCAAGTCATCGAAAATTTAACCTCTCGGACAAGCACCACCCATCAGGCCATCTGGCAGATATCATATTCCGTACGGTACGGTTCCGTGAGAGCAGTGGTGGCTCACTGGTAAAGGCCCCGACTTACGAGTTGTAGGTCGTGTATTCGAACCCAAGCAGGTGCTTTACTTTGTGTAAATAATTTCATCACCACTGCTATCAAAACGGTGAAGGAAAACATCGTGAGGAAACCGGCAAGTCTTAGAACCAAAAATTCGAAGACATGTGACATCTACCAACTGAGCCCGCGTGGTAGTTTACAGCCCACTACCTCTCACAGAGAGGAGGCCTGTGTCCCAGCAGTGGGAACATTAATAGGCTGATTATGATGATATTCCGTACGTAATGTGTGTGGTACTCTACTACTAAACAAAAACCATTGTTTAATATACAACTTCCTTTATTTAAAAAGTCTGAGCTTGTTTAATGGAAAACCCTATACGTTCAAACAACTATAAATAGTTATTATTCATGCAACAAGTAAATCACATCGAGTTTAAGAGGAAACCCTCACAGGCACAGTATCATAGTGACCGCCGGCGCAGTAGGACAGACCGACACTATGGCTAACGTAACCCAAGATACCAGTACCGACATGATTGACGATTTAGACGAGGAGCCAAGTGAAGTGGTGAAATATATCTGGATCACCGGGATTGTTCTATCATCGCTATGCTTAATTCTGCAACTGGTGCTCTTCATTATCAGACCCAACTTAAGGAAAATGGACCAGAAGATCCTCACGCAGCTGACAGTAGCGAGACTGATGAACTCGATACTTGAGTACCTGATGACTTTCTCGTTGTTTAACTTGTACACGAGAGACGTGACGTTCGCGTTGTACCTGCAGACTGATATCGTGCTAGTGTGTTGGATGTTTGTGTACACCAAGAATTTGTACGACAAAGTGGTGCTAGTGTTTGCGTTGCAAAAGTGGAATTTCGTCAATCTGTCTCTACTAATTTGGATCCTTACGATACCCATCGGAGTGTTGTGCCCAGTGTTTCTTATGTTGGATTATTTCAATGAATTCTATCAAACTTACTCTTGGTTAAAGTTCATCGTTTTGGCTGTAAATGTTTTGTTTTTCTGTAGAATCTTCTACGTTATCATAACCAGAAGCAAGCACTCTACTAGAAATTTTACCGAAATTATAAAAACTTGTGTGATCTCATTTATATTGGTTTGTTTAACAAGTTTACAAGTTTTTATTAATGACATTTTATCTTATCTTGAAGCTACTGAAGTGACCAATGCATTCTGTCTAATTAATTCCTTCCAGGCGATAGCGGCTACTATTATATTTCTCATTCTTGCCAAGAACTGTATATAACGTGCGGCACTTACATACTCTGAGAATAATTTACTCTGCTTTAGCTTGCGCACTCTATCATAACCTACTGTATAACGTCTTGGGCTGGGAAAAGTTTACTGGTTAAGTTTACTTAAGTTTACTGGTTGGGTGGAACGGTCGCAAAGGGCAGGTCTTAAACTGACACACAAGCTATTCGTTTCCCTATCATCGAACTCTCTGCTTTCTGTAAAGTGCCTACAGTAAAGCACGCATTTTTCCTGAGCACGATACTACTCAAACACTCAGTTCTTATTAACCTTTACCACTTAACATATTTTGTCTAAATATCGATTTTAAGTAAAGAATAGTTTTGTATAAAATAGCCAATTAGACAAATAGCAGAATAATTGTGATTATTTGTTTATTGATCCTTCTCTTAGAATACCATTTTATATGTCATTTAGTTTAGTGATGTTGAGAGTATATTGTTAGTAAAGAAGGATTTTGCTAATAATTGTTTTATTATTACACCTACACTAATGCTGAATGTAACAGATATGACGTACATTATCCTGGAAGATATTAAATTACCGTTAGTTACGAACACAAATCAGAAACATTTATCAACACAAACCTTTCATAATGGTCCTTTTATTTCTGTCTGTTCATTCTTTCATACCAATTTTACCTATAGGTACGTAATTTACCAAACATTATTGGAAAATTCGAAAATAGTGTCACGGTTTGAATCTCTGAATCAAAGTAACTTGTCATATTAAGCACACAAACACTCATAATAATATGCCATATCGCCGTCCCCATCGAATAAAACGGTAATGTGCTATTACGATAGTTTTAACTTTATTGCATATTCGATATTTAGAGGTCCGATTACACTTTGTCAATTTTTTTCAGACATTTCCTACGGTTATTTTAGAAGTTACGAGATTTTCATGTGTATTGCAATGAACTGTACGATATTATTTGTATGTATACTTATTAGACTTTTTGCAACGAATAAAATTGTTATAGACTATTACAATAACTTTGATACGTTACATTTCCAGTAAGATGCTATTACCATTATATTCGCGGGAAAATATTCTACATAATTTGCGTAAAGCTTATTACAATTTTATTCTGATAACTGACAATTTTATTTTAAAATCGTTAAGGTTTTTACGATACATTTAATTACAAATCGAAGAAGGTAATATTGATTAGTCGACTGCCTCCGATGCAAGAATGCCTCGACATCACCCTCTAACCAGTGTGTTAGTAATACTCTACCGCCTCTGTTTATTTTTATCTTCTGCATGCATTGGACCTCAATGCATGCTGCATGGGGATACCGTTTAGAGAAATACTATACTTAAGTTCACGAAACGGTAGAATTATTATAATATGGAACGCGGTTAGTCAGGGGTTTTCTATGGGAAGTTAAAATTAGATTTTATAAAAAGTAATGATACAGTTCTGACGGAAGTTTAAGGAGACAATAAAAATTTATTAAACTTATAAAGTCTATCAAAGGGTTTCCGTTTCTCAATTCACCAACGATTTTTTTTTTTATTTATTGGGCAAAGACATCAACAATAGGTTTTATTTAAACGTGGCTGTTACAGATTACCTTCAAGTATTTTAGCTAGAAAATTTACACTAAGTAAACTGTGAAGGATTATTTTTGAAACATTTTAATGGATAGCCATAGCCATCAGAGAAGATAACTCTAGCGATTTTCATTAATAATGATAGTTTACCTGATGTACCTTAAGCTTAATTTTGTGTGGATTTCATGTGTTCAATCAGGTTAATTGCGATTGCAGGCCTAGCTATTTTTTCACAGTGCCTACCTAAGCCAGAAAGGGTAACAAAATTCGATGCAATGTCATTGGTAATATTTAAACTGATGGTGAACCCCAGACCTATTACCTACTAAAGAATAGAGTGCCACCACGCTTTCATTATATATCTCAAATAGAATATTTCAAGTTAACATTTTATTAGCAACCGTGTGAAGTGCTAAAACGAAGTCTGAATATTCCATAGAACTGAAATTCAAAGAGTAATAATAAAGAACCCCACCACCGTATCTCTATATTGACATCGCGGTGGAAATGCGCGCTCCTAAACTCTAGGCCTGTGGCGGTAGAGTTTACCTACTTTACCGAGACAGGTCTAGGGTGAGGAGCCAGACCAAGAGATACATAAACTCGCAGGGTTGCATGTGGCGAGATGTTGGGCAGCAGCGACCCCATGGAACCTACCTTCCGCGAGAAGGGTTGTTCTTCACATATAGCTTGCTTGCTTTTGACCAGCTGGATTGACCACTGCCGAGGAACACAGCTCACACCTCTTTCTTGCCTTTATTGGTCGGCTTGAGTGGAGATTCGCCAGAGCAAACGTGCTCGCAGGAAGGAAGTATTCCAGTAAGAAGCTGGTAGAGATCTTGACCATCTTCCGGGTTAAGGGATTGTCCTAATAGCCGTGGAATACCTCTCCTCTCCTCAAATACCTCCGGACAGGTTGCCCCCTTGTCGCTACGTTACTATGTGCTAGCGACAGTTTCCGGGGGCCCATTATTGAGTGTGCAAGTTACCCCATGCCATTTTATCCGTTTTATATTATATAACATTGGTCAGTCAGGGGACAAAATTCCAGTTCCATTGATCAAAGTTATCAATCCACTATAGCCATCCAAACTCATAGCCCAAAATGTTTTGTTCTGCAACTCTCCTGCACCTTGTCCTTGGGTGCACTTGCATAGTGCATACACTACAGGGATAATGCAAAAGTGACGAAGCATGAAATGACGCAGCCTGACTTTTTCGACCTAAAGAGCCTTACTTATTTCTGAAAAACACTGGCTAAAAGACACTCAAGGAAACAAAATAAAATTCCCATTTAAAACAAGCTTATGATCAGCAAATATCTATAAGTAAAGTGCTACACGCAGATTTATTAAGTTTGTGTACTCCCACAGCACTACCATTCGTTTTATGACTCCCTCACAAGCTACGAGGCTAACCCGAGCGAACATTCAGACTCTAAACTCTCTGACCATGTAGACGACGAGGTTTAGAGCTACCCAGAGTAAATGCTTCTTAAAAAATAAGAATTACGTACATACACAATTAATACAGTTCCTAATTTGTTGATTTTGATAAGAAGTTATTAATAATTATGAATAAATAAATAATTATTAGACAGATTTCTTTTATTTCTTGAAAAATTACCGTGCACAGGTAAAAAATATTGATTCAGTATTCGATACTTACCTCTAGTTAATATAATACATTTTCCATGGAATACACACGTAAGTTGCTATTACAGTAATCTGTAATGGACTGTTTGTCAGCGAATAAAATGGTAATAGTACATTACGATATGAGATCCTATCACAATTTATCAACCAATAACATAGCAACGCATTATTACACTAACGTGTATCACGAGATTTTACGCGAATAATATCGTAATGTTGCTTTACCGTTTAAGTTTGTGCCTTTAATTCATGGTAATTTTAATTTCGTTAATAACTATATTTCTAAAAACGTTATATTATTTAATATAGTATACAATTGTTTTGTAAAAAATCACCTTTCTTTTGGTATTTGAACAATCCCGATAAGTGTATTAGTTATTTAGATATTGACGAAAAACAGTTTTTTATTTTTCCTGTACAATTTTGTTTTTACGATTACCGTTTTATTCGCCGGGGACGGCGATATAATTTAATTATTTGTAGAATAATAAACATATTTTGTATTCCAATTGTATTTTGTATGTGTATCATAATTTATGTTTTCTCAGACTATTACGTTGCTGTCTTTATGGTGAGTGCTGTGTAATATATGTAAGATACACATAAAAAAAGGAATAGAAAGATGATTTTGATAATTCGAATTTTCGCAAAAACCGTAGGGATATTGCGAAAAGACAGATAATTAGACAATGTTGAAAACATTTCTGCGGCAGATTGAATTGATTCGTCATTTTGGGTGAAATAGGTTAGGTTAGGTCAGGTTAGAACTGTGACCAACTGTGGTTTTGCGAAAATTCGAATTATCAAATCATCCTGCGACACATACCTACATACCAGCACTTTTATTTGTTAATATTAATGGTTTAGCATGTACTGCTGTTGGTGTACCAAATAATAGTTGTAAGAATAAGAATTCGCGTTGTACCTGCAGACTGATATTGTGCTGTTTTTTTGTGTACACCAAGCATTTGTACGACAAAGTGGTGCTATAGTTTGCGTTGCAAAAGTGGAATTTCGTGGTTCCACTACTGACTTGGATCCTTACGATACCCATCGGAGTGTTGTGCCTAGTGTTTCCTATTGTGGAGCATTTCAATGCTTTCCATCTTACTCGTGGTTAAAGTTCATAGTTTTGACTATGAACATTTTATTTATAAAAAATTAACCATTGCAATCCTCTCAACCGTTACAGTGGCCATCAGGTGGGCATAACAATTAAAAATCTATTGTGTCTCGTTAATGATATTTAAAGGTATAAAAAAGACCAGCAAACATAAAGGAACAACAAAATACGTACAAAGGCATTGCTTATTTCTGAAGAAATCTCTTCCAGCATACCTGCGATAGGAAAGTATCAGAGATGTAGAAAACTTGTGTAATATTATATTGTAGAAGAGAAAACAAAATACATAAATAAAAACAATTCCCTAATTTAATTATATACGATAATATTCATATCATAATATACATTTTGTTTTTGTGTAGAATTTCTACGTTTTCATGACAAAAAACAAGAACTAACTCTACTAGAAATGTTGCCAAAAAAATAAAAACTTGTGCCGTCTCATTCATATTGGTGTGTAACAAGTTTACAAGTTTTAGTGACCTTTTGTCATACCTTAGAGTGCTCGGAATGTCAAATAAGTACTTTTTTTTTAAATTCTTTTCAAGCTATAGCGGCTACTAATATTATATTTATCATTATTACTAAGAACAGTCTTTAAGGAAGAAAGTGTTTCTTGGATTTCAAATTATGGTTTTCAGAAAACTAGTATTTGTATGAAACTTGAAGGACAATTTGATAAATAGTAAACTTTTATACTGGAAACTAAATAGTTTAGGCACTAACGGTCGATGTTTCAATCGTCTTACATTTTAGTATACTAAAGATTGTAAAATCGGCCCTTAAATAATAATCGTAAAAAAGCAAAAAAAAATGCAAAATTAAAAATATGCAAAATTTTATTTTAAATTAGTTTTAGCTACCTAATTATGGATTTTAGAAGTTGAGGAAATTGTAAAAGTCAAGACATTATTATGTTAATAATTGTTTCATTGCATTGTAACAAGTCCTGACTAGCGTTGCAAAACTTCGGTAGAATTCGGAATAATTCGCAATAATTCGGAAACATTCAAAGGAATACTTCGATTGGAAGGGAGAAAGAATTAGCGGAAAAACTTGAATTAATGCCATCTAACGGGCAAGGGTAGAACTGTAAATGGTAAACTTCCCTCGTTAGTCGCGGCCGTTCATTCATAAAATCAACGTAGTATTATTCGGAATTATTCCCTACTTACCTACTCTGCGGGAATATTTCCCGTAAGTAGTTATCTAGTTGACTAGGTACTTATTATTTTATTTTTGTATGGTTGAGTTAGAATTTGTTGATTTTTTTGCGGGTGGATGTTTTGTACAAGTTTAGTGCGTTATTATTCTAAGAAGTTTAGTTTACTTCGTAAAAATGTTTATTGAAATAAACTAATTAGGTAAGTAAGTGAGTAGGTAGTTAATTACCTACTTTTTACGACAATGTTTTAAGTACTAATTTTACTTTGATTTGTAGAAGTGTTCAACCAAAATATAGTTCAAATAAGTACTTAGGTATGTACAGACGCCAGCACATCAACCTACTCCAATCTGTCAAATTTTTCCAATCAACATTGAACCTTATTCTCTAGCCATAAAGTTGAAAATCTATTGAAGAAATTTGACAAATTGTAGTAACTTAATGTGCTGGCGTCTGTGCTAACACTTTAAGTAAGGATTACTTATATAAGTAATCCTTACTTAATTAGAATTACCTTTTTATTACTGAATAAGGTACCTACCGAGGTACCTACCTAATAAGTACCTACCGAAGCCACGGTAATATAAGTAGGTATCTACCTACCTATGTTTAAAAACTCTATCACTTTCACACCTAAACCGCATAAAAAAACTTATTACGAAGTAGGTAGTTACTTATCTAAGTAGATGAAAAGAAATATTCGGAATATTTCGGAAGTTTTCAAAATCGTATATTACTCAGTTTTATGAATGAACGCAACTACACTTGCGTGCAATAAAATCGACACACCCCGGACGCTTTCGTTCAGAACACAATAAATAAAAATCTAAAATAAAGTAATGTTTTCTTTTCACACTGCTTGTTAAATTTCAGTTTAAGATTACAATACACCAGCTATCTAATTACGCAACACATTTTCGTAAACGATTCCGACTAATCTGTTTCATTTTGACAGTTCAACAATATTCATTTACACAGAGTTAAATGTTGTTTAACTTTTATTTATAGGCTCTACCTCACTTACACGTTAAATGAAAAAAATCTGTCTTTAATTCATGCAAAGTTGGCCTTAAATTCGGCGTAAATTCCCCGGACTATAAACAATATTAATTGATTAACTTTTAATACAATGCAATGGCACTGAGATTGCGTTATTAACTCGAAGGGTTCAGCCAGCGTTTGCAAAGTAAGCTCAAAAAATGTGTTTATTTACATCACATTAGAAACCTCTAAAATTATCAGTTTGTCTACTATATTATGCATGTATTATACATACTCGTATAAACTTTCCTCTTGAATCACTCTATCTATAAAAAAAACTGCACCACAATCCATTACGTAGTTTTAAAGATCTAAACGTACATGATAGACAGCGGGAAGCGACTTTTTGTTTTATACTATGTAATGATGAGAAATGAGGGTATCCGAATAAACAAGTCAATATCATCAACAACATCCCGTTTATTGAAATGTAGGGTATGTACAAATAAAGTTTATGAAACATACCTTCTAATTTTTATATTATTATAATGTGTTCCGAATCGAAACTTACAGGGTGGGTAGATTTTTTTGCACGTAAGTGTATATTTAAAGTCACTGGCATCAACGCCATCTAGTAGTCAATAGTCGAACTTCAATACATAATCCAAATGTACAGTACGACACAACTTAGATGTAGCATTTTGATAATTTGATTTCTTTCATTTAAATTTTACGAATGTATTTGGTTATATATGACTTCACAAGTTGTTGCGTTTGCGTAAAGATTATTTTCACCTAAACCAGTAATAAATATTGGTGATTTTGAAGGCGCACTCAGTTTACTGATGATGATCAGTTTTACGAATTTTGCCGATGCTTCATCTAAGTTATGTCGTATTATACCCGACTTGCGTGCACGTGGCCACGGTATAGACCTAGCCTCGCGGGCGCTCATTCATAAAATCAACAAAGTATTATTCGATGCCTAAGTACCTACTCTGCGGGAATAATTCCGCGTAAGTAGATATCTACTTGTAACTACTTATTCTTTTATTTTTCAATGGTTGAGTTTAGAATGTGTCGTTTTTGTGCGAATGTTATGTCACGGTATATGTAGATATGTAGGTACTTACTTACCTACAAGTTTAATTTAGGTACTTCGTAAAAATGTTTTTGCTTTACGATTTACTTACTTAATGGAAAAGAAACATATTAAAATAATAGGTATAAGAATTAGCATAAAGTACCTACTTAGGTACCCACCTACCTAATAAAAATATGGTAAACAATGTTATGTACCGGTTAATAGTTGAACTTTACTATATAATCCAATAAGTACCCGAGTAGATGAAAGTAATATTCGGAAAATTTCAAATCGTATTATTCTCAGTTTTAGTGAACGCGTAGTAATAATATGTTACTAGTTTTAGCGTCATCTAGCAGGTAATTGCTGTAACTGTACAACTTCCATCGGTAGTGATCGCCTGTATGCGCTTTCTGCTGCTGCAGTGACCAAGGTTTGCTGATAAGGATAATTAAGAATGGTGGATGATTCGTGGATATGAATACACAATCACCAACACGCAACATTTATGACTGTAATTTGCAATGGTAATTGTGTCGCCCCCTAGCGGTAAATAGTTGAACTCTTGGCGAATTATTCCGAATATTACTCAATACTTGCGAATGTTTCGCGAATAATTCGACGGGAATACTTCGGAATATTACTCTCCGGCAACGCTAGTCCTGACCCGCACTGCAACTGATAAGACCTACACTATCAGAATAACATTAAACGACCTTATTAATATAGAATACTTTGAATACCACTTATCAGAAACATGAATCTAATGGACTGATTACAAAACCATCGAACCAGATAGTGTAATTAGTACGTAATTACATAGGTAAAACCACAGATTATAAATCTAACTACAATGACGCGGTTGTCAAAAAACGGAGTAAAATTACGATGAATTACGATCATTCATCGTAATTTTACTCCGTTTTTCTGAGCTTTTTATTTAGCATTACCGACACCGGAAATCTACTTAAATCTAGAAAAATGTCATTTTATGCCATATTGAGCTGTAAAGACTGTACAGAAAAAGTTGGCCGAGGCATTGGAAATGTTTTCTTTCATTGGTATTTTGTTTTAAATTGTGTGTGAAAAAGTGGCACGCTTCATACAGATGGAGGAACTACTTACGTTATCTAGTGTATACGTATATATCATCGTGTATACATTTATATCTGTGGGTAAAACCATAACGTCACGGATGTATTTAGAAGGAAGGAATAGAATAATTTATAGTACACCCGTTATGTTTAAGTCCCATGTAATATGGGGACGAGTGTATTGTATAAATGTAGCTTAAATGTAGACTTCGTTCTGCTGCTGAAAAATACACTACAAAACAGCACAAAACAAACAACACAAACACACAAAACTTAATCCAAACTTAATCTTAACTTATCCTTCCAGTCGACCTAGATAGCTAGTTCTATCACAAAAACCTCTTTGCAAAAGTACCTCCTAAATGTGTTTTGTCAAAGGCTCAATGTAGTGAATATTTAAAAAACTTGTATGTTTGTTTCATTTAGATAATAATTGCATGATTAGTTTAGCGTACGTACCTATAGGTGAAAAGTGTAATAACTATTTTATATGTGCTAAAACAGGAGCTACGTCTGCCAACAAACCGCTGTGCAGTTTGGCGGAAGTAATTATATTATGTAAATAAAACTATATCTGCGAATAAACACTTCTTCATTTCATTTTTTTTTTTTTTTCATTTTAACAAATCTACAAAAACTTAAACAAACTAAGCTACAAACAAACACACGAACTTTAAACAAGACTGACAACTTAGTACCGGACTATTTTTACCCGACTACGGCAAAGCCAAAAGGAAGGGTTATTGTATATGGAACTGTGATAAGCAATCACAGTTACGTCATTATCCCTCCATGTAAAATACTGGTATCCAACTCCATCCGCTTAGATTGCCAGCCGATCCCAACATTCATCACAGTTACCTTCTTACTACAACTGCCTCAATGATTTAAGCCATGTCAAAAGACAAACCTTATTTTGTAATAATACCGTTACAGTTAGTTTATTTATTTATTTACTTGTACAGAAGGCGAACTTGATGCCATAGGCATTCTTTCATCTACTATTTTTGTCTCTAAACATCATTGCGAAATGCGCTCGGTGTTGCGTTGCGAATCTGAGAAGATTTATTTTTGCAACAAGATTTCATTTAGCTGTATAAACAGGTTATAGGTACATCTGTATTAAAAACAGGTTTAGATTGAGTTCCACGCAATTCTCGTTTGGTCCTTTTAATGTGTGCATCCATATTGTGTACTTATACTGAACTGCAGTAATATATTGCAACCGGGCTTCTACGAGTACTTGTAGTATGACATTCTTTGGGGTTTACCCACTGCCACACAATGTATAAAGAATCACACGTACGCGGGTCATTGATGGAAATCCCAATGACTAAAAGAGGCACAGAAATTGTAAGTATATTAAACTCCCTACTCTAATTTATTGACGGGAAACATTTTGTAATGTAACCTAATAATATTTGCATGCTATGATTTAACCAAAACATGTATGCTCTATAATGTATTTTTAAGGGCTCTCATAAAAACTGCGATGCGATGCGATACGACGCCGCATCGCAGGTTTTTAGAGGAGCTTTGTTTTTA
The DNA here is from genome assembly GCA_948150665.1 of Conistra vaccinii. Classification (NCBI taxonomy): domain Eukaryota; kingdom Metazoa; phylum Arthropoda; class Insecta; order Lepidoptera; family Noctuidae; genus Conistra; species Conistra vaccinii. The sequence goes on along the minus strand of OX411331.1, from coordinate 3,920,076 downwards.
GGAGCTCGCAGATTTTTGCAATGCGATGCGAATTCACAGTTTTGTGTGGGAGCCGTAAAACGTTTATAAATATTGGATACGCCTACTTGCCGCTGTGGCGTAGTTATAATGAATAGTTTGTGTTGTTTTTCTAGTAGATGTAAGTACTAACATTAGTTTCTATCTCGGGTGCGACATAAAAGATATTTATTATATTTTATTATAAACGACTTTATACATCATAATGGCTTTATTTTTATTAGGTATTGCTGTCAGTGTGCTTATAATGAAACAGTAGACTCTGGTGGGTGAGGAGCTCGTGGCTAAGTAATAACAGCCGCATGGGTCGATCCATCAGGTTAAGCTACGCTTGCCGGAGTTGGTCAGTGGATGGGTGACCATCTTCACATACCAAGCCTCTGTGCCTCGGAAAGCACGTTAAGCCGTTGGTCCCGGCTGTCGTTCGTGGATCTTTGACAGTCGTTACGAGTCGTCAGAAGCCCGAAAGTCTGACACCAGTCTTACCCAGAGGTATCTGGGAGGAAGGGAGGACAGATAGACAGTCGCTCCATGTAAAATACTGGTATTCAGCTGCATCCGGTTAGACTGGAAGCCGACCCCAACATAGTTGGGAAAAGGCTAGGCAGATTGATTTGACTCTGGTGTGTCTGTACATTGAATAAAAGTAATAAAAATAGAATACAACATAAACCAGCGAAGTTCTTTTGAAATATTTTCTGTCTGTCTGTTTGTTCGCGCACATCTCTGTAACTTTGGATTTTCATGTAGTTTTCACAGGTAGACAGAGATTAATTTGGAGCAGAGTGGTTTCATTAAAATAAGATGTTGCAAAAAAAAGTCATCGTTAATTTTGGAATTTACTTTTATTCTTCAGAAGTTGATGAGTACTATAAATTCTGGTAGTACGTTCCTGTGAAATAATTTCGGCCGCTACGCGGAAGAAGCCGATGGCAAAAGCTAATATTATATAAAGTACTACCGGCACAAAAAGATTGCCAGTCCATTGCTTCAAGTTCGACAAAAAAAATCTGCTCAATTTTTTTTGTCGAACTTTTGAAGCAATGGACTGGCAATCTTTTTCAATTGGTTTCAATTTAAAATTGATCGTGCATTGCGTAATTGGGGGGCGGGTCGACAGAGCTCTGCTCTGGTGAAAATAAAAAATGCGCATTTAATATTATAGGCAGTTCATACTAATTCCATACTGCCATGATTTATTTTTTTATTTATGCCTCTTTAATTCCTCAGTAATATATATTTATATATTTTTTTTAGTTAATTTTAACTAAGGACCTCTTGACGAGTATGGACCTCCTCCATCTCTCTCCACTTTTTCCTATCTTGCTGTCGTTGTTTGCGAATTTTATAAGTTCGTCTTCCCATCTTTCTAGGGGGAAGACGAACTTATCCTACGCTGCCATGGTAGTACATACTAATTCCATGCTGCCATGATAGAGGTACTTACTGATTCCATGCTACCATGTCATTATGGCAGTGTATAGAGTGCCACCATTGGCACTCTATCCCTATCGGATAACGTGCCACTACAGGCACCCTAGTAACACCGCCTCGGCCCGGCTAAAGTGCCGCAAGCATTGGATTGTCATTGTCACTGTCACTAAGTCACGTCACTTGGTATTTTGTTTGATTGTCGAGGTTAGATCGCTGTAAAACACCACATTCCCAAAACATTACATTCTCTTGTGCCTAAACGGACCCTGGCACTTCGCCGGCCGCTACCGCGGCACCGCTTGCTACGCTCGCTCGGCTCGTGCGTTGTGTGGTCACAGTTCTAACCTAACTTAACCTAAATAACAAGTGACAGTGACAATGCAACGCTCACGGCACCCTAGCCGGGCCGAGGCAGTGACACTAGAGTACCACAAGAAACTCGCGGCACTCTATACACTTCGTGTCATTATTTTAAGGTGTCATTATTCTTGTTCAAAACTTTGGATGACCGATCTCTGCTCGGGTGAAAGTATAGAAAAAACGAATTTTCCCAGATACGAGACCTAGCTAGATCAATTGTTCGCCCCCATAAACCCCTAAATTGCAACTTTCATCGAAATCGTTAGAGCCGTTTTAGAGAACGTGATTACAAATATATAATTAATACAAACATAATATAATATATATTTAAATATTGCTCGTTTAATATTATAGGATAAGTAACTAGAGGTATAAGGATAAAAGGAACCTTTCTTGAAACCATGGGCATGTTACATACAACTGATACTGACATAAATACCTACTAACTAATGATATAGTAACAATAGCAGGTAAACAGAACAATAGGAAAACTAAATAAAATATCACAACAATGGATAATATCGATATAGCAGTTAAAGTTAATAGTGTTACTAATGAAAACTGTCACAGTGTAACTAACGAAGAGTTGAGTTGTTTTTGTCATATTCTGGACCAGGGGTGTCCAAGCTACAGACAAATTACGATATAGACTGGCGGGCCGCAGAAACAAATAACATATGAAACACATAACAAATAAAAACAGCTGATGCGGCAGATGTGGAAACGCCGGGAGGTGACGCCCTAGGAGGACATAATATTGAACTTATTGGTGATGTTCTTCAGAAAGGACACGTGCGTAGTAGGTACTCGCAACCGGCGAGCGTATAAGACCATTATGAACGTAAATGAGGCAAAAGGAGTATGTAAGGATCGTAGCAAGTGGCGTACTATAGTTTCTGCCTACCCCCATGGGAAGAAGGCGTGAGTTTATGTATATATGTAACAATAAAAAAATTCAGGTAACATCATTTACCATGTTTTATTGTTTCTTCATAAATTTTTAACTTTTACAATCCTGTCAATATCAATATCAACATTCGATGTAGGTAGCCAGACGCAGTGCGTGAACAAGTGACTTATCTGATAGTCAAATCTTCTTAGCCTTTTTCCCAACTATCTTGGGGTCGGCTTCCAGTCTAACCGGATGCAGCTGAATACTAGTATTTTATATGAAGCGACTGCCTGTCTGACCTCCACAAGCCAGTAACTGGGTAATACGATACTCCTTGGTAAGACTGGTGTCAGACTTTCGGGCTTCTGACGACTCGTAAACTCGTAACGATTGTCAAAGATCCACAAATCACAGCCGGGACCAACGTCTTAACGTGCTTTCCGAGGCACGGAGGAGTCTCGGTATGTAAAGATGGTCACCAATCCACTGACCAACGCCGGCAAGCGTAGCTTAACCTGGCGTATCGACCCGTGCGGCTTGATATTACTTCACGAGCTCCTCTAAGTGACATGCATTGTTGGTAACACTAAGAATCTGTACTTTTGTCAGAGTATTATGAAAGACCCAAAATAAACTTTAGGGGCATGAGGAACAGGGTGTAAAGTTCACTCATCCACCATAGAAAAGGGAGGATCCTCCAACCAGACGGGTTGTCCGATATTGAAGAACTATATTTCGATTTTATGAAATTCATAGTTGAATACGCACTTTCACAAAGATAGTACTGCCCATCATCGAACCCACTTTTAAGCTAAAATTGGTTAATTAGGGGAATGGCTTTCTGATAAGCTTGAATAAATCTAACCCAGTTTCTGTTCTACCCTGGTGAAAGAATTTATTTATACGTTGCGCAACACAGAAATGTAAATGCGGGCTGTGGTTTGGACAACCCTGGTCTGGACAATACAGATATCAGTACCCTAATTACGTAATATCCTATCAATCAGAATTTGAATCGCTTTGAAACAGATTGTTAATCCATTGCTTTGTAAGTTCGCAAAAAAGTCTGCTCAACAACGTAAATAACGCAATGAATGTTGTTGAACTGTCAAAATGAAACAGATTAATCGGAATCGTTTACGAAAATGTGTTTCGTAATTGATAGCTGGTTTCCTTATTTTATCTATAGAATTCAATTATTATACATACCTCTGATTGTTTAGAGATACTTCTGTATCTAATTAATTAAAATATTGTTGCATACAGGGTGGATTCTTCTGATGGGGCAGTAAGGGTAGGTACCTTAAACGTTGTACCTTGTAACGTAACGTTTAGCTCCTCGGAGCTAAACGTTAATAAAATTAAAATAAAGAGGTTACAATTAAGGTCTAAGAATATAGCTAGGTTAGAAAAGGTAAAAGGGTTGAAAGGCCGGCTTCACACGACGTGGGATGCTCGGGATAGGCGGGGTCAGGACCAAGCAGAGGTGCAGATAGGCAGACAGACAGGCAGTGGCGGATTAACGTATAAGCACTACAAGCACGTGCTTGGGGCCCCTGTTCTCCAGGGGCCTCCATCCTCTGCTGGCGTTTCATTTTATACCTACATTTTATCGAGATTCATCCACAATATGTCCGAAATCACAAGGTGCTCTGCTGAACGATCCTTCTCACAACTAAAAAGATTAAAAAACCCGCAAAGAACAAAAATCCGTCCAGACAAGCTTAATTCTTTAGCGTTAATGTGTATTGAGGCAGACATACTTCGTCAGATAAATTTCGACGATGTAATCTCGGAGTTTGCTCTGATTAAGGCAAGGAAAAAAATGTTTTAAGTTTTAAATTTTACCTACTACACTTTCTATTTTGATGAACTTTCATTTTATACTTTCTACCTTCCATTCCATTCCTTCCATTTCCATTTAAGCAATAGAGGGCCTACACAGGCTCTGTGCTTAGGGCCTCGGATACTCTTAATCCGCCACTGCAGACAGGTAAGCAGGCAGGCAGGTAGGCAGGCAGGCAGGGAGTGCAGAGGAGCCGGGCTATCGCGTCGCACGCCGAGCAGGAGGTTCCTTCACTCTGTTGAACGGAGAGGTAGGTGTGAGAGGTAGCTAGATAGCGGAGATATTTGTGATACCTCACGCTAACGGGAGGGATGCGTCGGCGTCGCTCGTGACGTCGTGTTGTGAGAGTCGTTGCACTCTCGCAGGACAACGGCGCCTGGCGTCGCGTCGCTTGACGTCGGCGGCCTCCCTTATTCGACTAGTGTGACGTTGTGTGAGGTGTGGCTGGTGTAGGGCCCTCTATAGGGCTAAGATAGGGACTATAATAAGAAGCCGTAAAAGAGACACACTAAAAGTTTATTAGCACGATACACAATAGTTTAGATTACACACAGTATTATGCTAGTTACACTGAACTAATCAGGCTAAGATTCAAGTAGGAAATTAGATTCAAGGTAAAAATAACACGTCTCACGGCTAGAGCCAAACTTAAACTGTCCAAAAGGTACTGTAGGCGTGAGAAAAAATACATATCCGAAGCAAGAGTGATCAGACATGGCGTACCTCAGGGTGGAGTTCTTAGCTCACTTTTGTTCTTGCTATACATAAATGACTTACCACATCACATTGAACACCCAATGGTCTTATTCGCTGACGATAGCATCGCACTAATTAAATGTAGATGTAATTAAATGCCAACAGGACATAAATGATACTCTTAATGACATTGTAAATTGGTTTGACGAAAATAATTTAGTAATTAACCTGCAAAAGACAAACGTAATGCATTTTTATCAACGCACATCAGTACCAAATGTAAAAATAGAATGTAATAACTATACTATAGATCAAGTACAAGTTGCAAATGTAAGCGGGCACGCCCTTTTTTTTTGGCCAGGAGGCTTTATAATTCGGGTATTAAGTTCTGTTTACGTTTTTAGTTTTTATTTTAGCTTGAGTTAAAATTTCGATATTTTTTTTGTTGGTACATTGGCGTGTGCTAGCTGTCATTATGGCAAATATATTTTATTTAATGTTTTGTGTTGAGTAATGTAAAATATTTGTATTGTATTGTATAGAATCAAGTATTTTAAGCTATTGCATAGCTTCTATCGCGGGCCTTGAGCGTGGAGACCTAATCCAGAAATTTCGTAACGAAAATACTACCTAAGAAAAGAGTGTTTTGTATTGAAAATTATGTTTAACTGCTTGACAACAAAGTTCAAATTTACTTAAACGAATGATACGAGAGTGTTGTATTGAAAATTATGTTTAACTGTTTGACAACAAAGTTCAAATTTACTTAGACCAATGATACGAGAGTGTTGTATTGAAAATTATGTTTAACTGTTTGACAATAAAGTTCAAATTTACTTAGACGAATGATCCTTGACTATTAATAGTTAAATTAAAACCTTTTTATTAGTTTGATGTTCCCGGCCATTACGTTGTGTCAAGTTTTAAAAACTATAAATGTGAATAACAGTTCCTGTCAATGTCATCATTGCTTTTTCTTGTATTCGGGTTAATATTTTACAATTGCGTAAGATGATAAAAATGCTATGCAATAGCTTCGCCGGGGCAGTCCCCGAGTGCCACGCGTCTTTTTTTTCTAACTGAACAGACAGCTCTGTGCTGCTGGGGAGTTTGTTGCGCCACTTCTTCTTTCCAGCAAAAGCACTAGGAAGTGGTGAAGGGCGGGCGTTTTTGGGGGACTGTCTTATGTAAATTTGGCGTTCGAAAAGTGCTGATTCTCAGCCTAGTTTGAATAAATGACTTTTGAATTTGGATTTGAATTTGCCTAAAAGTGTTGAGTTGAACTCCACGATTACTGACAAATGCGTGCACTGATTTGACAGGTCCACTCAAATCTGTTCAATTCTTTCCTCAATATACCATTTCAGACGCAAATCTACATGGTCCTCTAAATATCTGACCAAGATTATGTCTGGACTTTAAAAGAGACTGACCTCTGAGTTTGTTTTGGCTTTTCTTATCAGAGTAGTCAGATAGGAAACGCCGACCTCATCTAGTTAAAAAAATATGATTCACGTGTAAAAGTGTTTGTATAAACCTACTTACAGAAATAAAATGATTTATCATTTAATGCGTATATAAACTATATTCGTTTCGGACAAATAAAGCCTTATCTGACGTCTGAACGCAACGGGTCAACTGTGCTGACCCCGTAATGTGAAGATGATCTTAATAATAATTCAAAACAACATGCAAATTAAAGTGTTAAGTTAATTCAAGTTATTATTGTTGGAATATTACAAAAATCCCAGTGTTAACAGATTAGAATAATTACTCGATTCAATCACTCGATTATAACAATCGATCTTTCACTCATTCGATCATTCGTAGATGTCGGTCATTCAAATGTTTTCTAACGGATTATTATAAAATCAGTCCGTCAAACTGTACACGCCTTTTTCTTTCCTCCTGCGACCTATTTCCCACAGGTTATGAGCTCAGGTTACGTAGTAATACAGTGTTAAGATTATAACTAGTGTTCAAAACAAAACAAAAAAAAAAAACACTGTTCGTTATAAATTATTTGAAAATGGAGTCGCGAAGTAAAAGAAATATTCAACAATTTAACGGTGAAAGAACGCACGTGGAAATTTCGCGTTAGATCACTTTTAGGAGAACTGCAAGTGTTAAGTGTGATTGATGAACCACCGCCATCAAACTCAGATGAAGAGTGGAGAAAGAAAAATATGCTGGCGAAAGGTACGATAGTGGAATATTTAGGCGATGCATTTTTGAATTTTGCAAAAGGTGCTGCTACGGCAAAAACTATAATGGATGATTTGGATAAAATTTAAGAAAGGAGGAGCTTAGCTACACAATTGGCACTGCGAAAACAATTACTCAATTTAAAATTAGCACCGGATGTGACGTTATTCCAACACTTCAATAATTTTGACAATTTATAATTACGGAACTAATTTCAGCTGGTGCAAAATTAGATGAGATGGACAAAGTATCACATTTATTGTTAACTTTACCTACTTCCTACGACGGCGTTATAACAGCATTAGAAACATTAGGAGAAGAACAATTAAATCTAGCGTTTGTTAAGACACGTCTTTTAGATCATGAAGTGAAATTAAAAGCTGATACTACAACCGAACTGAAAGTATTACATACATCTGTGAAGAAATTTACATCAAGACCTGGATTTGACAAGAAAAAATTCCGTGATAGTACTCGATATAAGAAGCCACAGCCTGGAAACTCTATGCATAAGATTTCGAAGTTATATTGTGATCATTGCGGTCGACGAAATCATGTCAAGAAGGATTGCCATTTCTACAAGAAAATTCAGCAAGACAGCGGTAGTAGCAACCAGACACCAACTGCAAATACAATGCAGATTTCCGGCAATGATGAGGACAGTTTCGCTTTTATGTTTACAACATGTAAGTTACCTCATCCGCATCTTAATTCCAATAATGATACAATTACTTTTCTTTTAGATTCGGGCGCAACTGACCACATTGTGAATTCAAAGGATTTTTTCTCTTCATACTTAGAGTTACCCACTCCGCTAAAAATTGGAGTAGCTAAGAACAGCACTAACATTCCTGCATTTGGTAAAGGAAAAATAAACGTTTCTAGTAATCTAGGTTTTCAAGGATCAATTGATAATATTCTATATTCACCAGATGTTCCATATAATTTATTATCGGTAAATCGTATTCAAGAAGCAGGTATGTCGGTTATTTTTAACAATAATAAAGTTCATATTTACAAAAATAACAAATGCTTAATATCCGGTATATGTAGTAATAACCTTTTTAGGTTACATTTTAAAGTACTGCGATTTCAATGTAATTTAAATTTATCTGAGACTTCTAAAACTTATGATTTATGGCACAAACGTCTCGGTCATTTGAATAAACAAAAATTTAATATTTTAAAAGACCTAATTGAGGATAATCATATTATCAATGATATAATTCCTAGTGATGAGTTATGTGAGCCTTGTATACTTGGTAAACAATCACGACTACCTTTTGCTAAGGCAAAAGTGAAATCTAATAACAACAGACCACTTTTCATTGTTCATTCTGATGTTTGCGGTCCTATAACACCACCTACATTTGATGATAAAAATTATTTTACAATTTTTGTTGATGATTTTACTCATTATACAGTCACATATTTAATGCATTCAAAGTCAGAAGTATTTAAATGTTTTAGGGATTTTGTGGCTAAGAGTGAGAACTTACTTAATTCTAAGATTGTTAATCTATATTGCGATAATGGCCGAGAATATCTTTCTAACGAGTTCAAAGAATTTTGTGTTGAAAAGGGAATAATGTATCACTTAACGGTGCCTTACACTCCACAACAAAATGGTGTATCAGAGAGGATGAATCGTACGTTAACCGAAATGGCTCGAACATTGGTTACAAGTGCGAAATTGGACAAAATATTTTGGGGTGAAGCTGTTTTAACAGCTACTTATTTGACTAATATTCTACCCACTAAAGCTCTGATAAATAAAACACCATACGAAATGTGGCATGGTAAAAAACCGAAAATAAATCATTTAAAAATGTTTGGCTCTACTGCATACGTTCATAATAAAACTAGAAAAACGAAATTTGATCAAAAATCTCATAAGTCAATATTAGTTGGTTACGATGCAAATGGTTATAGATTATTTAATGTTGAAAATAATGAAGTATTCATAGCTCGTGATGTAATATTCGATGAGTTGAATTTTACACAGTCGCGTCCAACAAGTAGCAGTAGTGACAACATTGTGATTCCCTCAAAAATTAGTAAGCCCGACAATGATTCGGCAAAACTAATAGAAAGTCAACCTCAAGATTCTTTGAACGAAAATTCGTCATTAGGAAGTCAACCTAATAATATAAGACGAAGTGAAAGAATTCTCAATTTACCCCCGAAAAATTATAAACAGATGCATGATCCTGATTTATTTTTGTCATTGATTAATTTGCAATCATTGCCATTGTCATTTAAGAATATATTTGATAGACATGATTCTGACAAATGGTTAAAAGCAGTACAGAGTGAAATTGAGTCACTTCGTAGCAACCAAACGTGGACTTTAGTAGAAAAACCTAAAGATGTCAATATAATAAGTTGTAAATGGGTATTTACTATTAAAAACAATGAGTTAGGTGAACCCGTACGTTATAAGGCTCGCTTGGTTGCTCGAGGTTTTACTCAAGAGTACTTGCAGGATTATAACGAAACTTTCGCACCAGTAGCTCGGATCACTACATTTAGATTCATTTTAGCTTTAGCTAATCAATTTGATTTACATGTACACCATATGGATGTTAAAACGGCATTCCTTAATGGAATACTAAAAGAAAATATTTATATGGAGGTACCAGAAGGCATTTTAGCTAAAGATAATCAGGTGTGTAAACTAAACAAAACATTGTATGGCCTAAAACAGTCGTCCAGATGTTGGTTCGAACGTCTGGATCTCGTTCTTAAAGATATGGGTTTTACAAATTCTGAAGTAGATCCTTGTCTATATGTGTTAGATAAAAATGGTATAGATAAAAATGTTTATATTGTATTGTACGTCGATGATTTAATAATTTCCACTAAAAGTATTGATACATTACAAGTTTATAAGAACAGTCTTATGCAAAAGTTTGAAATGTCTGATTTAAAAGAAATAAAGTTATTCCTTGGTATCAGAATTGAAAGGTCAAAAAATACTATCTCTTTAGACCAATCTACATACCTACAAAATGTTTTAAATAGATTCTCTATGAGTGATTGCAACCCTTCTAAATCACCTTTACCTTGTAAATGAAATCATTTAACTTTAAATTCTGACACATACTATGAAGCACCCTGTAGAAATGCAATTGGGTGTCTTATGTATGCAATGCTTTGTACACGGCCAGATATTTGTGCTCCTATAAGTATATTGAGTTGATACCAATCTAAAAATAATGAAGAATTGTGGAAATGTTTAAAACATCTTTTGCGATACATAAAAGGTACAGTCGGTATAAAATTGACTTATCATAAAAGTGATTATAAGGAATTAATAACTGGATAGGCAGATTCTGATTGGGGAGGCGATGAAAACGACAGAAAAAGTACAACAGGCTATTTATTCAAAGCTCCGATAAAGTCTCGCGACGACAGATCTGTTACGCGCACCCAAAACCGTAAAGCCCCGACGAGGCAGAACTGCGTCAGTGTATAGGCATCGATGCAACGGCCGATTTTACTCTATGTATGGGCAGATCTAGTCTGTTCTTGGCTTTAATTTATGGTAGGATAATATACCTGTCAAATAAATCGACTAAAACGTCAAAATATGCAGAAACAACTCTAAAAAAAAGTAAAAATTGAACATTTTTGGTACGGCAAAATGGCGTCCGCGCATGCGTGCCGTGCACTGCACTCCGCGTTCTATTTATTCATTTTCTATTGTTTTTTAAGTGTAAATCGACGGGAAATGGTGTTATTTCAATAATTAAGTAGTGTCGTCATCGTATATAGATAAAATTTGCACAAAATAACATCGTAATTACCTATTACGGACCCATTAAAAAATGTAAACAAACTCGGTAGTGAAAAAATGTGTTGATGTGAAATTTTGAGTTTTGTGTGTGTTTTGTGCATGTAATCGCTGGTAAGTCATTTATTTTATATTATTTATTAGTTATTGCATACTATATATGCCATTTTTCAGAAAAAAATAGGAGTTCAATATTTTTTATCAACTAAGTAATGTTACGTAATGATACGGATACCTATTATTGAACTTTTTTAATTATTGGTTATTTTATTTATTGTGTTTGTTCGTAAAAAATGGTTTTGACCGATAGTATATGTATTCATAATGTATCCTGCGAAGTTTCATGTGAATCGAACCAGTAGTTTTATTATAAATAATCAAAACAGTGAACAAAGGAATTTCTTATAAGAATCTGATAAGAATGTTTATTTATCAATACTAGCGTTCGCTTACAAAGATTCTAAGTATTATAAAAAATCCTTTGTCTAATCAGGAACCCAAAACCATTAACGATAAGACTATTTACGTAACAAAAAGATCTCAGTATTTGTTTATGTTAGCGAGCTCTTATCTCCGCTGCGCCGGTGGGTAGTTCGCTGGATTTCCGCACGCGCGTGGCGCTGGAGTCACGAATCTTTAGCGGTTAATAATTGTACAATTTCGTGGAACACACGAAAACAAAATACTGTCGCCGTCTCTTCAACGGAAGCTGAGTACATGGCTTTATTTGAGGCAGTAAGAGAAGCAGTCTGGATTAAATCATTACTAAATAGCATTTTAATCCAAATAAAAGAGCCCATTATAATATACGAAGACAACAATAGTTGCATTTGTATCGCAAATAATCCTACAAACCATAAAAAATCTAAACACATAGACATAAAATACCATTTCATTAGGGAACAAATCGCTAGTAAAATAATAAAACTAGAATTTATTTCCACAGGAAATCAACTAGCTGATATGTTTACGAAAGCGATTCCTTCCAAAAGGTTTCTAGATTTAAGACACAATTTAAATTTGTATTAAACTTTAATTAGTAAAATTTATTTCACGTGATTTTGAAGTGAACATTAAAATAACATTAATCATTAACTTAAATCAACATTTTGTTTGTTATATTATAATGTATATTAATTACTATAGGTATACAAACAGTTTTTTTTTGTTATGTGATTGAAATGAGCCATTTTTGAGGGGGACTGTTGGAATATTACAAAAATCCCAGTGTTAACAGATTAGAATAATTACTCGATTCAATCACTCGATTATAACAATCGATCTTTCACTCATTCGATCATTCGTAGATGTCGGTCATTCAAATGTTTTCTAACGGATTATTATAAAATCGGTCCGTCAAACTGTACCTACACGCCTTTTTCTTTCCTCCTGCGACCTATTTCCCACAATTATAATTAGTAAACGTAGCGGATTAGGTAATGACATCAATTTCAAATATTATTCTTGAGGAAATGGATTGATTGTATGAAACCTATGTTTCTTTTTAATATTTTCGTGTTTGCCGCGTAGCAAAAAAATAATATATAATTATATCAGTTCCTACTATCAGTAACGACACTTCTTGATCTGTCAGTCTACTATAAATAGTATAAAATAAATTCGATTAACGTGTCTGTCTGTGTGTTCGCTTAGATCTCACAAACTACGCAATGGATTTTTATGCTGTTTTCAACATTATTTAAAAATAGAACATTTATTACATAATAATATACAGTAAAACTTTGTTAAGTGGGATCTAGATAAGTGAGGAACCTCCATAGCTGGAACTCATGCTGAGGTGCCGACACATCGAAAGTAATATCGTTTTGCTTGCCTCTATAATTGAGACAGCGAGTGTATTTTATCTCTTTTACTGAGACTATATTTTAAAGAATACTTTTGCTAAATTGTAACTGAGATACTCTAACCCTAGTTAGAGAGGTAATAAATTATAGAAAACGGGAAAAAATCCGTTTTGTTTACTAATTCTTAGTCTACCCGCAAAATAAGTTATTTTATTTAATAATCGCACTTCTATAACGGAAATAACCTCAATTCTCACCTCTAGTAATGGAACCCTGTGTAAATAAGACAGATATTTAATTTATACCTGAATATCTGAGACATTGCGTAAGTGGAATACCTCTTTAGTGAAACAAATTTGTAGGTCTCTTAATGTCCTAGTTATCCAGGTTTCATTCATTATGACATGTCGCCATTGCACCCAAGAGGGTCGCTTGTATTACTTCTGTGTTAATTATTTGAATGCTTTTGACACAACATACAAAATAAAAACCAGATACAGTTTTGTGAGTATTTATTAGTGTTACACTTCATGAGGTGCACACAAGCTTCTCAACGAGGAATTATTCCTAAGTAATATTTTATTTAAAAATAATGTTTTCGGCCTCGCCTGTAAAGTCATTTTTAAATGCACGATCAGGATCTGTACCCTAATTAGGTAATACACGATCAATCAGAATTGAATAATACCGCCGTATCTCTACGTTGACGTCGTGGTGGGGCTTGCGCGCTCCAAACTCTAGGTCTGTGCCGGTAGATTTTACTTTGCCGGAACAAGTCTAGAATGAGGAGCCAGACCAAGAGAGATACAGAAAACCGCAGGGCAGCATGTGGCGAGCTGTTGGGCAGCAGACCCCACGGACCCTATCTCCCGGGAGATATCTTGTTCCTCATCTCTGGCTTGCCTTTATTGGCCGGCTGGAGTGAACACTGACGAGGAACAGAGCTCCCACCTCATTCTTGCCTTAATTGGCTGGCTTGAGTGGAGATTCGCAAGAGCAAATGTGCTCGGAGGAAGGAAGTATTCCAGTAAGATGCTGGTAGGGATCTTGACCGTACTTCCGGGATTGTCCTGATAGCCGTGGAATACCGCTCCACTCCTCATAAGCACCTCAGGACATGTTGCCCCCTTGTCGCTACGACACTTTGTGCAAGCGACCGTTTTCGGGGGCCCATTATTGAGTGTGCAAGTCACCCCCTGCCATTTTATCCGTGTATATATAAAACATTGATCAGGCAGGGGCCATAGTCCTTCCATAGCTCCAGGTCACCAGTCAACTTTAGCCACCCAAACCCATAGTCCATTAAATTTGTTTCCATTTCCTGCAATAGTCCTACACCAACCGGGGGTTGTCCTTGGGTGCACTTGCATAGTGCATACAGGGATAATCGCCGGTTGGTGCCTCATTTCATTAAGCACGTCTAACGGGCCTCTGCGAGTTGGCTTTGGCCCCTCGTACGCCTTCCAAAGGTCCGGAACCCCAGGGTCCCGAGATAATGTAGACATATATAATATTATATTTATTTTGGACTACACATAAAAGTACACACAATCCATATAGTGTTAGTAACAATGACTGAAAAACTATGTTAGTAAACTTTTACAAACGAAAACAATCTTAAACGCGTGCTACACGGTCGCCAACCGCGTCCCCGACAGAGGTGACCTTGGTTGGCAACCGGCAAAGTTGTTCAACGTTTGGTCGTAAACCATTATCTACACGGTTGTAAACAAAGGTTACCTCTGTAGGGACGCAGTTGACGACCGTGTAGCAAGCGTTTTAAACTGACGTGGCCCAACACACATTGGCACGTGCCTCCGTACCCAGTGCCTTATAAAGGGACTGTCCACTTTGTCGATAAATGTTTTTAGAATGCTGTTAGAGGTTCCGCGCAACCTACCCATTATTGACGCTGTTCTTTTCCTCATAATAGCATAAAAATCGTCAACACGGGCTTCCGCGAACATCTGCGAAGCGCTGCTGAAACGCGGAAGCCCCATCAACATCCTAAATCCATTATTAGGTATATTATGCGCGCAGGACGTTGTAGCCTCTCTATACTTCACCGACAAGCTACATGTGTAGAAGGTTGTGGGGTGCGGAATTTGAATCGTTTTGAAACAGATTGCTAATCCATTGCTTCATAAGTTCTATTTTATTTTTATTTTACTTTATTTAGGCAACCAACGGCGATACATATAGTATGTTACAGAGTTTGTGTATTACAGTACAGTATGGCTAATAATAGGTTTCCCTGTATAACTAGGATAAATATACATGCGAACGGACTACTTAAAAATATACCTATCTTTATAGGAGAAAACCAAACTCCATAGAAACTTGGGCCCAGCGTTACAGGGCTGGAATTTGGCCATAAATTAGAGCATTTAGGAAGGATTCACGCCGCCAATTTTCACGTCTCCCAGCAATGGCCAAATTGGTAAAATCAGACAATGTTTACATTTTAGGTTATTTTTATTATTTGAGGTATTCAAATAAAAAATGATATTTTTGAGGCTTTGTTTGTTTCCTACGTTAATTGGGCAACCACAGGCGCTGTGCTGCAGCACCTGCAGCCTATCACGATGCGGTTAAAACCTCCTGGTAGGTACCCACATAAAAAGCCCTTAGCGGGTGATTTATCTGTATGATCTTACTGAAAACCTCAGCTGAAAACTATGTTTATTAGACAAGGCCCACTTAGAACACTACTGGCTTGCATTTGCTAATATTGTATGTATCTACTAGGGGATTTGATGCAATCACGGATTACAGTAATCTGAGATTGCAATAATATATTAAAGTAAAACACACCTATTTGTGATGAATCGTTTTATTAATCACCTTCTTCATTAGGACTATCATTATATAATACAGTATCCAGAAATTGTGCAGGAGGCAATTGAGTGGTGACACGGCACCCTACCCTGGTGCCGTGCCAACTAAGTTCAACTTAAATACCATAATTATGCTCATGGCAAAAGAACGGTTGGTTGCTGTGCCCACACACAGCAACCAACCGTTCTTTTGCCAACAATACAGGTGCAATTATATTGGACTATAGCATCCCTTCCACTTAGAGAGCTGTCGAAGTGTCAACTAACATATGAACGAAACATATCCTATTAGTAATAGGATATATTAGGCTGGATTTTATTCTTCCTCTCAACATCCAGGTTGAGTCCGATGTTGACAGCCCTTGCAGCCACCGTTCACCTCTACACAGTTCTATTCATCGGTGTCTGTTCAGTCTGTTCTAGTCCATTTCCATCAAGAGATACAGCATTGGTATGATTTCAGCAAGCTTGGCAGATAGTCATTTTCATTTAAGTACCTGAAGCAAACAATCATGTGTCATTAGGTCTAGCGCTAGCATTTAGCAATAAACATCTGATTGGCACATTTGGGTACTTAAACATAAGCGGCCTTATTACATTCCCACTGCAGGGACACAGGCCTCCTCTCTGAGAGAGGGAAAAATCTGTAATTTAACAATGCAGGTTCAGTCCAGATTGTAGATGTCACATGTCTAGATTGAATATGAATTTGTTGCATGCGCTGGTATCATTTTATAAAATACAACTATCAACAGACAATTGAACATAAGCGATAACACTATTTAGTTAGATTACATGAAATAATTTCATAGTAAGTACGAAAATGTTGCGCTATAGATATATCGGATACTAACCGTTTGATGCGCGACCCATTCCTGTACAATTGAAAGAATCATTTCATCTTTCAGTCTTCGCCTTCCCATTGTAATGCAGCGCGGTCCGTTGCTATTCCGCAATGAATGCACAGGCTCTTGATGTCGTTGTATCCAGTCATCCAGTCAAAAGAGCATTATACAGATCCAGTTTTCCAGCAAAGGTCAGCAGGAGTGGCAGGATACGGTGCCCAATGTTCAAGCGAGGGCAGTCTATGGCAATCAATTTCGGAGGCCAGTATTCGAGTAGAAGTCAGAAATAATAAATCCCGAGAAATACGGAAAATCATTAGCTTGGCGAATGACAACAATAACATGACATGACAGTACGAGTACAATCATGACAATTGACAGACGTTGACATTGACATTTGCCGTTTACTAGTGCAATCCGTGGTGCAATTGATTTTATCGATTATATACTTCTTTGAATGATTTTTTAATGGTGGTTACATTAAAAATCAATTAGATTCCAGATTTTTTTTATTTTACATGGATTTTAATACCTAAAAACAATTATATCAAAACAATGTAGTACTATTCAAGGCAGTGTATAGAGTGCCACCAGTGGCACTCTATCCCTATCGGATAAAGTGCCACTACAGGCACCCTAGTAACACCGCCTCGGCCCGGCCAAAGTGCCGCAAGCATTGGATTGTCATTGTCACTGTCACTAAGTCACGTCACTTGGTATTTTGTTTGATTGTCGAGGTTAGATCGCTGTAAAACACCACATTCCCAAAACATTACATTCTCTTGTGCCTAAACGGACCCTGGCACTTCGCCGGCCGCTACCGCGGCACCGCTCGCTACGCTCGCTCGGCTCGTGCGTTGTGTGGTCACAGTTCTAACCTAACCTAACCTAAATAACAAGTGACAGTGACAATGCAACGCTTATGGCATCCTAGCCGGGCCGAGGCAGTGACACTAGAGTGCCACAAGAAACTCGCGGCACTCTATACACTTCGATTATTTAATTATTTGTAACAGTATCGATTTCTACGAACTCGATAATATTCTTAGGGTACGCTCTATTGATATAATGCCAGCGTTTGTGAAGTTAATGACGTTTAATGAAATAAGTGTTGTAACGGTTTACAAAGGTGATTTAATACAATAAAATAGAAATCTACTTATTTTCTACACTTGGCCATTGCTAATGAGGCTAAAATTAAAATGGGTTAATTAAGAAAAATAGAAGATTTTTTTGGTACATATCTCATTCGTGTAACGGTTGGGCCCAAAAATGGCTTTCTCCTTTAAATGAGCAATTTTACGTTATACTACTTATAGTTAAGTTTAAATATATATATATATATTAAATAAGGAAAGAAAAAAAAAAAGTTTGATGATATAAAACAACAAAAAAAAAAGATTAAAATTTGTGTTCTAAAAAAAAATCTGCTCAACAACGTAAATAACCCAATGAATATTGTTGAACTGTCAAAAAATAACAAATTAGTCGGAATCGTTTACGAAAACGTGTTGCGTAATTCGATAGCTTGTCAAATAAAAGTAACGAGCCTTGCTGGTAGCTACATTGCATGAATAAAATCCTGTTTACAAACACTAGCTTATCCTACATACCAACATCTCAATATACTCGTACAATAATAAGATTGAATTCATTTAAATACGAACACTGATCTACATGTGCTTAGGTAGCGGCGTTTTTGGCAAGGATCAGAAATATAATAGTAACCGCTATCACTTGATATGAATTAATTACATAGAAAGCATTTGACACTGTACTACTCAGTTCTAGGTATGAAAAGATATCATTAACGAAAACTTGCAAACTCGTTATACAAACCAATATGAATGAGATGACACAATTTCTTATAATTTCGGTAAAATTTCTATTAGAGTACTTGCTTCTGTTTATGATGACGTAGAAGATTCTACAGAAAAACAAAACGTTCAGAGACAAAACGATGAACTTCAACCATGCGTAAACTTTGTAGTACGTAGCGAAATGTTCAGGAAAAACAGAAAGAAAAACTGGGCACAACACTCCTAGTGGAATCGAAACTATGGTCCAAATCAGAAGAGACAGAACAAAGAAATTCCACTTTTGCAATACAAACACTAGCACAACTTTTTCGTATAAATTCTTCGTGTACACAAACATCCAGCATATTAACACGACGTCTGTTTGCACGTACAGTGCGAATATTACATCCATTGTATACTCGTTAAATAACAAATTTCCCAACAAGCATTCGAGTATTGTGTTCATCAATCTTGCTACGGTCAGCTGAGTGAGCATCTTTTGGTCTATTTTTCTTATCTTTGGTCTGATTTTGAAGAGCACTACTTGGAGTATCAAGCATAGCGATGATAAGATGATCCCAGTGATCCAAATATAATTCTCTAGGTGGCTTGGACGATCAGCGCCAGGATCTGTGCCATTGTCCACGACTTGGGTCACGTTCACAGTTGCGTTAGACATTATGTTGATATGTGTTGCTGTGCCGCCTGTCACTATTACACTAAATAATAGTATTTTCCCCAAGTTGTTACAGCGAGCGGCTAAAAGTTATGAATTTAGGTACATACAAAATGTAATTGGAGATAAGCTGTAATTAGTGAACATAAATAAAACAAAGTTGATTTACGTGTCTGTCTGTGTGCTCGCTTAGATTTCATAAGCTACGCAATGGATTTTTCGGTTTTCACCATTATTTAACATTAGAACATTTTTCATTCCACATTTAATTTCATTTGTTTTGACATGTCTCTATTGCATCCGTTCGAAGCTGAAGCGGATCGCTTGTATTACTTGTGTTAGCTAATTGAACGTTTTTTACACAACATACTTATTGAAAACCAGATAAAGTTTTATAACCATTCGAAATGAAATGAAATGAAATGAAATTGTTTATATTCATAAGTGTTATTAATATAATGAGGGGCACACTTTAAAACGAGGAAATATTCCGACATGATATGTTTTATCGGCCGTTCCTGTACAGTCAATTAAATGCACGATCAAATAATAAGGAATGATGAGACAACTATACCAAAAAGGAACAATCCGTCATATAAGTTTCGTAAAACAACCTGTTTACAAACACTAGCTTAACCTACATGCCAACATATCATCATACAATAATAAAATTTAATTCATTTAAATCTGAACACTGATCTGCATGTGCTTACTTAGCGGCGTTTTTGGCAAGGATGAGAAATATAATCGTAACCGCTATCACTTGATATGAATTAATAACACACAAAGCATTTGAAACTGTACTACTCAGTTCTAAATATGAAATGCTATCATTAGCAAAAACTTGTAAACTCGTTAGACAAACCAATATGAATGAGACTTATTATTTCGGTAAAATTTCTATTACAGGTCTTGCTTCAAGTTATGATGACGTAGAAGATTCTACAGAAAAGCAAAACGTTCCGAGACACAACGATGACCTTCAACCATGCGTAAACTTTATAGTACATATAGAAATGTTCAGGAAAAACAGAAAGAAAAACTAGTCACAGCACTCCTAGTGGTATCGAAATTATGGTCCAAATCAGAAGAGACAGACAAATGAAATTCCACTTTTGCAACACAAACACTAGCTCTACTTTTTCATGTAAATTCTTCGTGTACACAAACATCCAGCATTTTAACACGACGTCCGTTTGCACGTACAGTGCGAACGTTACATCCGTTGGGTTAATTAACAAATTTCCCAACAAGCATTCGAGGATTGTGTTCATCAATCTTGCTACGGTCAGCTGAGTGAGCATCATCTGGTCTATTTTTCTTATCTTAGGTCTGATTATAAAGAGCACTACTTGCAGTATCAAGCATAGCGATGATAAAATGATCCCAGTGATCCAAAGAAAGTTCTCTAGGAACTTAAGGGGGCTTAAAAGATATGTGCCAGTGTCCATGACTTGAGTCGCGTCCACACTTGTATTAGATATAACGTTCATATGTCCAGCTGTGCCGTCGCTCACTTTTACACTAAATAACTGTATCTTGTGAAAGCCAAAGGTATATACGAACTGAAGGTAGTTAAATACAAACTGGAGATAAGCTGTAATTAGTCATCCTAACTATTAATATTATAAAAGCGAAAGTGAGTTTGTTTGTTTGTTTGTCATACTTTCACGTTAAAACGGGTGAACGGATTCGGATGAGATTTGCAAGGGCTCCAGGATTTCATTTTGGGGAGCCATTCTGACAAGGTTCGCAGGTAGGGTTAAAATCACAATAAACAAAAAAATATATTAAAAATACGTTTTGTTCGTTTTTTGCAATTCAACCCAAGAGTGCACTGTTAAGGATTTATCTTCATTTCATAGTACCAGTTCCAAGTGGACCTGTTTACGAGGAGGGTTACTTGCTAGTAATCCTAAGTATGTGCATGCTTGTTACATGTTTGTATAGACCTGTTTTAAAGAATATATTTCTGTTTCCTGATATACCTACCTATGAGTATGCTGTGTAAAAGTGCACCTAAATTAAATCGAAAGTATAGAATTCCTCGGTCATTTGGGGATGGCCATGGACCCCATGCCCCCCCCCCCCCACCGCGGGGCACAACTAGTCATAAATAAATGGAAGTGAGTAGATACCAAAAATTAGTAGGAGGGCAACTAATACTACTAATAATTCAACAAATATAGAACGCGCTGATTGTCCGACGTATACACGGACTAATGGTATACGGACATCTATGTGTCTACTTTTTCATTTTGGGGAAAATAGGTGTAGTTGTCTTTATTTACGTGACTTAGTATTAGTAAAAATTAAATAGAACAAAAAAATCCTATGATAAAACAAAGAATTCTGAGTCGAATTAAATTATGTAAAAAGTAATATGCGTATAAAGTGCCATTGACTCTTTCTAATTTTCTGCTATCGAGATTGGAGAAAAAACCAAGATAAACAGTGCGGAGTATGGAGGTGGGTGTTCAGTAACGTAGTTTTTTCATTATAGGAATAAAAAATTGTAAAGCAATTTTTTTTATCTACTCCTTTACCTACCACCTACGTAAGGAAATATGATAATGATAATCCACGCTATTAGCTTTAAATTAATTAACCAATATTGTGAGCTAATCCATGGCTAATCCTTTAAGTAGGGTGAAAAGATCGACCGAGCCTTGCGGTAGTCGCTTAAGATGTTTAACATCTGAGATCTCACCTTGGTAATAAGCAACATTAAAGGGAAAGAGCATCGTTAAGGTCGTTTCTGAGGGCCAACTTTAGCACCGCTTGCAGAAAAGCGAGAGGAAAGATGTTACATATAACAATATTGTCTTACTTGGCCGGAGAGTGCGTGTATATGTGAAAAGATGAATTCTCGTTCAAGGGGCAGAGTCTAACAATGAGCATCATTGTGTACAGTTGGAGCATATATGAGAATAGACGGTAGCGTTTCCGTGCACTTCCGAACGCGTCCTGGCGTATTCCGGGGCATCCGATATGTAAGGTTTATGGAGAAACTAAATATGGGCTCATTAGACAATTATGTCAATTTGCTTATTATTATTGCAATCAGCGCAGTTACACTACATTTCTTACTAGAAATATATTTTAATTAAAATGACATCGGGGTCAACTATTATAGCGCTAAAAGGTTATTTTGGCACGTGACCTAAATTGGAACTAGCGCCGCCATCTTGTTTTTTGAATACGTCATATCACGTGACGTTTCACAAAACAATTGTACAAATGCCACCCTGTCAACTGTGCTGAGCCCGTTACGTGAAGATGATCTTGATAATAATAATTATGAGTCAAATCAAAACAATATGCAAATTAAAGAATGATCATTCAAGTTAGTAAACGTAGCGGAGTAGATAACGAAATCAATTTTCTCCATATTTTTATTATTATAGTTTTTGACCGAAAGGGCATGGTTCAAAATGTATGGACCAAAAACCCAAAATTGAATTCAGTGTGCAGAAGAATTCCTTAAAACTATGTATCTAAATAAACATACAATCAATCTTCCTAGCCTTTTTCCCAACTATCTTGGGGTCGGCTTCCAGTCTAACCGGATGCAGCTGAATACCAGTATTTTACACGGAGAGACTGCTTATCTGACCTCCACAACCCAGTAACTGGGTAATACGATACCCCTTGGTAAGACTGGTATCAGACTTTCGGGCTTCTGACGACTCGTAACGACTATTTAAGATCCACAAATGACAGCCGGGACCAACGGCTTAACGTGCTTTCCGAGGCACGGAGGAGTCTCGGTATGTAAAGGTGGTTACCCATCCACTGACCAACCCCGGCAAGCGTAGCTAAACCTGATGGATCGACCCGTGCGGCTTGTTATTACCTAGCCACGAGCTCCTATCTAAATAAACATACCAAAGTTGCAATATCCTAGTCCGCGGGAGATCGGAGCTATGGGCTGTCATGATTTATGCAAAAAATCTACTTTTTCTTGGGATTTTCACAGCTGTGTTGCCAGAATAGTCATGCTGTCGATTGTATTTGTACCAACGACGACGCCATAGATGCTATTAACTTTATTACCTACAATCAGGAATAATATCGATGTATCATGGAGGAAGTTCATATCTAAGCAATTTTAAAATAAAATCCCTTGAACACGATGACCACATCTGTTTAACGCCCCTTATGGCTTCGACCAATGAAACAAAAATACGTACCTACTAAATATTTTTTATCATTTTAGTGTTTTTGTTGTTCGTGTGTTTTGGAGGCTCGGTTACAATGAACACATTAAAAAAAAACCTCTAAACTTGTCCCAAACGTGCTCGAACTACGACCGACCGAAGATTCCTATTAATATTTTTATTACCATTTAAAAAAAAAATGTCTTTTTTCATATAAAAAAAAAAGTGACTCATCAAAAATCTGATGTTGCGATGACTCTTCCGCTATAGAAATGTCATCAACCAATAGATGACATTTCTATAGCGGAAGAGTGCTGCAATCAGAAATAGTCTTTAAGGTGCTTGATATGAAGTTCCTTGATTAGTATCTACTGTTGAAAAAATAATAATAAAAGTCATTGATGGTATTGTATTGTCATTGGCGGTATTATAAGGTACAAATTCATTTATTTCAATCTTAGTTTGTCTGCAGAACAGCAGTCGACTTGCTACTAAAGTCCAGTCGCGAAGCAGAAAGAATTTCGTACAACGACCCCCCCTCATTACTTATCTCTATCACTCGCGCTCAAATGGGTTGGTTCCCTCTATGTCGAGTCCCTTTACGTCGAGTCTGAGAGTCTATTGTTCTTGCAAAACATTGCTATTTTACGCTTTCTATTACCCCTACGTCGAGTTTGGTTAATAAGTACAGTCAGGATATAAATAAAAAGCCAGTATCATTAAAATATTGTTTCATACATGTATTGCCGTCACGCTCTCGATAAGGGCGGTCCTTCTAATGTGCGAGCGCGACGGCAATACATTTGAGCGCGAAAATTTCGATGCAGCTCCAAAAACTGTGAGGGCTGAGTGCGAGTTTCGTTTTACCATCTCGATCAAACGCATCGACCGCGTTTGGCGGTCCGATTGGCAGCCGGCCGGCCTTCACCGGTGAAGGGCCAATCGGTACGCCAAACGCGCTCGATGCGTTTGATCGAGATGGTAAAATGAAACTTACACTAAGCCCTCTGACAAAATATGACGCAATATTCGCAATATTCGCAATATTTAACGATTGCAAATCACACATCAATTGTTTTCTGCCATAATATTAATCAGTATCCACTCACAAAGCTAACTCAGAATAAAGTATTAATGCAAGTCCACAACACAATGTCGATTGTCCAAAGTCCAAGTAGAAACTCAAGAGTAGATAAAATACTCAGATCGCAACAAAATTAAAGTAAGAATTACGCAGTAAATTTCATTCCATTTCGTATCGTGTCATCTGCACTTGTAGCTTGCCCTCTCCTCCTCTTGCTTTCTCGTTTGCACTAAAATGCAATACCAATCTTTTCGTCTCTTTTATTTCGGAAACAAAGGAAGAATAGATAAGATATTGCTATATTCAACGCAAACGCATCTGGCTGACGGGGCCCTAAATGACGTCACGCGTCAAGAATGCGTATTTTATTTGCTGCACGCAGTATCGATAAAATGTTGAGGCCAGTTTCAAAATGCTTAATGAATACATTAGTAAAGTAGTATTGATATAGATTGCAAATAGTTTATTTATATTATTATTTTGTTAAGTGTATATCAATATTTCTCTTGGTGTATAGTATAACGTTAATAGCATCTATCTATGGCGTCATTGGTACATAATACAATCGACAGTATGACTATTTTGGCACCACATGTGAAAAACACAAGTCAAAAAGTTGATTTTTTGCATACTTTGACCGCCCATAGCTCCGATCTCCCACGGATTAGGATATTGCAACTTGAGTACGTTTATTTAGATAGTTCTAGGGAATTCTTCTGCATACAGTTTGACCGTATCGATTGCACTTAGATTTTTGGATGAATTATGACACCATATCCTTTTGCCACTCACTGCCTTAAACAAGTCGAAATATTGGCATTGGCATTCTTCCACAGGATGAAAATATAAACTACTTTCACTACGTAGTTATGGGCCAAACTATAAAATTCTGCGTTTT
Source organism: Conistra vaccinii (assembly GCA_948150665.1). Classification (NCBI taxonomy): domain Eukaryota; kingdom Metazoa; phylum Arthropoda; class Insecta; order Lepidoptera; family Noctuidae; genus Conistra; species Conistra vaccinii. The sequence goes on along the minus strand of OX411331.1, from coordinate 3,894,725 downwards.
CACACAAAAATTTAAGACTAACATACTTAATCATAATTGTATGAAACCTATGTTTCTTTTTTATATTTACGTGTTCGCCGCGCAAAAAAGAGTTTATTCATATCAGTTCCTACTTCTAACGGCACTTCTTGATCTATGTCTATACATCATAAAACAAAGTCGATTTTCTGTGTGTTGCTTAGATCTCATAAGCTACGTAATGGATTTTGATGCGGTTTTTACCATTATTTAAAATAAGAACATTTATTCCACATGTACATGTATGTTCATTCATTTTGACTTGTCGCTATTGCACCTGTGCAAAGCAGGGGCGGGGTAGCTTATATTACTTGTGTTATTTAATTGAACGCTTTTACACAACATAAAAATTAAAACCAGATAAAGTTTTGTTATTATTTGTTATTGTTATTAACATAATGAGGTCCACACTTTGAAACGAAGAAAATATTCCTAAATAATATTTGTTTTACTATTATGTTGGCCGTTCCTGGTAAGTCAGTGAAATGCACGACGAGGATGTGGTCAAATATAAGCAATGAGACACCTATACCAAAAAGTACAATCCGTCATATTTTAAAGTTTCTTTAAAAAATCCTGTTTACAAACACTAGCTTAACCTACATGTCAACATTTAATCATACATTATTAAGATTGAATTCATTTAAATACGAACACTGATCTGCATGTGCTCAGTTAGCGGCAGTTCTGGCAAGGATGAGAAATATAATAGTAACTGCTATCACTTGATATGAATTAATTACACAGAAAGCATTTGTCATTGTACTACTCAGTTCTAGGTATGAAAAGATATCATTAACGAAAACTTGTAAACTCGTTATACAAACTAATATGAATGAGATAACACAAATTCTTATGATTTCGGTAAAATTTCTATTAGAGTTCTGCATTCTGGTTATGATGACGTAGAAGATTCTACAGAAAAACAAAACGTTCAGAGACAAAACGATGAACTTCAACCATGCGTAAACTTTGTAGTACATATCGAAATGTGCAGGAAAAACAGATAGAAAAACTGGGCACAACACTCCTAGTGGTATCGAGACTACGGTCCAAATCAGAAGAGACAGACAAATGAAATTCCACTTTTGCAAAGCAAACACTAGCACAACTTTTTCGTATAATTTCTTCGTGTACACAAACATCCAGCATATCAATACGACGTCCGTTTGCACGTACAGTGCGAACATTACATCCATTGTATACTGGTTAAATAACAAATTTCCCAACAAGCATTCGAGGATTGTGTTCATCAATCTTGCTACAGTCAGCTGAGTGAGCATCTTCTGGTCTATTTTTCTTATCTTTGGTCTGATTTTGAAGAGAACTACTTGCAGTATCAAGCATAGCGATGATAAGATGATCCCGGTGATCCAAATATAATTCTCTAGGTGGCTTGGACGATCAGCGCCAGGATCTGTGCCAGCGTCCATGCCTGGGGTCACGTTTACAGTTGCGTTAGACATTATGTTGATATGTGTTGCTGTGCCGCCTGTCACTATTACACTAAACTAAATAACAGTATGCATTTCACCGTGTCCACAAACACGAAACTTCGAAACAGTCGCAAATAATGGAACAAAAGAAACGATCCGGGTTCGATTAGTAATAACAGAAGAGGCAAAGTAATTAAGATTGCACTTTAGTATGACAGAGCTAAGGACTACAATGGCATAACGACATGACAGTGATATTTAGAGATAAACTTACACCGCTCTAATGAGCGACACAGTAACTCACAGAACAGAAAAAAACAGTAGAAGTCGCAAGTAGGCGGGGCCCGCGTACCCCGAGTTTTGCGGAGTTCCGGATACGTCTGCTTCTGCGTACACATGGTACATATAAGAAAATACCATACGTGCACACACCACGCAAATCAGTCTTGTTGTTACAACCGTCACCGAGATAAAAACTTGAAAAAACAATACAAAAATGTCCTATTGCGTTGTTTTAGAATGTAAACACGATAGCAGAACAAAAAATTTATCAAATGGAGGTATTCATACCATCGAAAAGTCTTAATTGACTTTATTTCAATTAAAATTTGAAAACAATGTTTTATGTTTTACAAGACAAGGAAAAGTTGGCTTTATATTGTTCAGTTTAAGAGGGTTTATTCTGAAAATTGGCAACGTCGCAAATAGATGTCAAATATTTCGCTGTTTTGATTAATTTGATAATATTTCTGTATGGAAATAAAAAATGTGGCTAACTAGCGAACTAGAATATTGATTATGAAATGCAATAATTAATATCGTAACACCCGAATAGTTAGTTTTAGATGTAAAAAAAGTATTTGGAAACTTACCAAATGCCTTTTTTTCACCTAAAACGGGTACAACATCAAATTCAATGTTATAATTGCAATTCATTATTAATATTCTAGTCAATTGGTTAGCCACATATCTTATTTCCATACAGTATTATTTCCAAATTAATCGAAACAGGTAAATATTTGACAGCTATTTACGACGTTGCCAACTTTTAGGATGCACCCTCTATTTTTTTTTTTCTTTTTTGGCAGCTGAGCCGGTTTCGACTATTCTGCCAGCGTCACGTAAGGTCTACTTTCTTTTAATCTCAAACATATTGTTTGCGAAGATTCCAACTAGGCACATGTCACAGTCAGCTACTCAATTAGAGATTACTGTTATCGATAATGACTTATCGATATGCGCTAAGGTAGCCTGCGAATTTCAAATCTAATGGCTGCTACACACAGTGCCTGCGGCATGGCCGCCGGCACTGTCCGCCGGCCTTGCCGCCGGTCATGCCGCACAAAGCCGCAGGAAGAAACGCAAAGAAAATGAAGGCGCAAAAGCCGGAGGCACGTGCCGCGCGGCAAAAGCCGCCGGCGGCACTGTGTGTAGGAGCCATTATGATTTTTGCAATTTGTAGGTCAGTGGTGCCGATTCTCTTGTACACCGAACTAAACTATCATTAAAATTCCTTACTTTGGCTATGCGAATCTTAAAGCTATTCTGCAAAAAATATATCTAAATTAAAATATAATTTTGACGCAACTAAAATCGAATTTGACAATCGCGTCGCAACTACACGTGGTATTGTTTGCCCTACCCCGTGTTTTTTTTAAACCCCCCACACGCAGGCAGCCTCGACGTGTTTTATATGAAATTTTTCACTTTTTTTATGGAAAATATGATAAATTATTATCTACATGTTGTGTTACAGGGGTTTTTTAAAGGGGGCGAAATTTTCATTATTTTTACGATAGGACATTTTCGAGAAATAAGCACAAGACAAAAAAAAGAAACGGTACTATTTTTGCACCTGAAGTAGAGGTGTTCGTGTGAATTTTAGTTCATGAAAACAAATTTTATGCCACACCTTTTTAATCACGATAGAAAAGTCAGATTTTGTTGGACAATCAACATTTTTATGTCAAACTAAAATATAGTTAAGTTGTGTCACTGTAGTCTATTTCAGAATGGGAAATCGTCGTTTTACAGGAATAAACGATATTTTGGTGATTTTTAGTCTAGTTTAGACTTAAGAGGCATTTGTGACAATAGAATCGGCAGTGTCAGGTTCTATGTTGATTAAAATATGATTCGCAACTGTAAAAAATATGGCTTTAGAGAATCGAAGAAATCATTAGAATCAGCAACACAAATCCTTGTTTTAGAATAATTCTAAAATATTATGATTTCATGAAATAGTCCGGTTACGAAGTTTACCGAAGGACACTAAGAAAATAGTTGTCTTAAGATCTATCTATGTAAGTATGTACCAATTTTCATCAAAGTCCGTTACGGAGTTAGTCAAGCTAAGCATAATACGAGAGTAGCGGCAGGCGAAAGCGCAGGCTTCAAAGTCATTTATTTGCTTTAAATGCGGTTACGAAGGTGTTAATTTATAAGTGTTTTTGTGCGATGACACATTTCGCCATATTCTGGCATGCAAATATTAATTAATAATAAGGTATTTAAAATAAGAAATTATCTATAGCTTCCCATGTCAGTAAGAAGTAGTGTACCCGTAGTAACACTAGTAACTAATCGCGTAGTTTAATATTTATCGCGACTTTCAAAATTGGATCAGTAGTTTAACATAACAATTCTTAATTATACTTTCTATATGACTCTGGCTTTCTTTCTTTTTCTTTCTTTCTGTACGTATGTATTAGAATAAAATATTAACACTTGATTTCAAACATAATAATATTTATCGACTCTTAAGTCTGTCGACTATTTTGTTTGAAAATAAAACGGAATGTCGATAAATAAGTCAACGACAATGGTACATCCCTAAAGGAGGATTAATAGTAATGACGGTAATGACCTTGTTACTCAAATTTAAACCTTATCAATAACGAAATACAGCTTTAAATTTAATGCATTTATTATAGTGACATCTAGCGGCGGGTAGCGTAACTTGCTCGTTAAACTATTCCGTGTGCGCTAACGGAAAAAACAATAATTGCGTAAAAAGAGTAGACAATAAACAACTCTATCTTCATAAAACTGTGGTTTATTAAAAAAAAGCGACGACCGACTTTATTTCCTACTTTCATTCATTAAACTACCAATCACACCACTGCCGACAAATTGCTTTGCAGTTTGCCAGGTGTTATGTAAAAATAAAACTGTAACATTATGGATTAAATAAATATAAAAAAAAAAACAAAAGATTTGAATCACTGTTAATATTTTTCCATTTTAGTAACCACAAAACAAAGCTTCAATGAACAATACGCAGAAAATATTTGAACCAGGCAGATAGAAATGTGTAGCTTTTGTATTTTGAAAGATCGTCACGTCAAACAGTTTACGGTCAGTCTAATCCATACAAAGGAGTTTAACCGTCCCTTTGGGCTAGTTTAAACTAATTGATTGTTTAAACTGCCAATAGTCGATCAACTACCATTGATCTTATAAAATAATCGATGCCAAGAGATTAAACTCTCTTCCGTGGTTTATACCACGATTGAACTTACGGCCCTTAAAGGATTAGCTCAAAATATTGGTTAGATCACGTAATATTGGTTAACTCAAGTCAATATCGATATAATAGACCTTTATCATACATAATTTCCAAGTTTTGTTGTGCAAAGTCAAAAGGTGAAAGTAAGATTGAGAACCATGCTCAGTTGAGTGCTGCCAGCATATTCCATCAGTTACAGCACAGAACAGAAAAAAAAACAGTAGAAGTCGCATATCGCTTCATTAGTATCGGAAGTCGGAACCAGCGTAACCAAACTTACAAATATACAAGTTAATTATACTCGTATTTCGTAACACTAAGGGCCGTTAGTTGCAAAATGACCGGATGGCATAATTTGACGCGACAAACTTTTAAAATACAAAAGCTACACATTTCTACCTGCCTGCTTCAAACATTTCTGCGTATCTGTTCATAGAAGTTTTGTTTTGTGGTTATTTAAATGGAAAATTATTAACAGTGATTCAAATTTATATTAAGATACAATCATTTGGAATCAATCGGATGTTAAAGAATTCATACAAGCAATAATAATTTTAGAAGAAATTTTAAACCATATGAAGATAATATGAAAATAACCCTCTAACGGTGGCGGCGTTTTTTCGCGAATTTTTGACTTAATTTCGGGATTTCTAAGATACCCGCGCGATATCGGCGCGTGTGATTAAAATGACGATAACATAACGCCATTTAGCCGAGCCATGCTCTCATAAAAAAAGGGTATCTTTGTTGTGTAAAAAAAGTCACAGACAGACTCACAGATGCCAAATTTTTCAGTGTGAATGGTAAATGGATCTATTTTTGGTCATTATTTTAATGAATGGATGAACGAACTTCGAATAAACTAAAGAATGTTGCCATGTGTAAAAGACTAATCGAAGTTTAACAAATCTGTACTTATTTTCCATTACATCTTAGGACAGTAGATTAAACCATCGATTATTTTATCGTTAATTGCGTTAACCATAGTTTAAACTGCTTTTGACCTTACGGCCCTAAGTAGGGGGAAAAGATCGACCGAGCCTTACAGTACTCGCATAAGATGTTTAACATCTAAGATCTCACCTTGGTAATAACCAAAATTAAAGTAACATTAAAGGGGCAGAGCCTCGTCAAGGTTGTTTCTGACGGCCAACTCCAGCAGCGCTTGCAGGAAAGCGAGAGGAGAGTTCTCGTTTAAGAGGGTTTACGTCGTACGGCATTTCATACAAACTCAGAGTGGGGTTTCGCTCAGAGTGGGGACTCTGTCCGCCCACTGAGTGACCTCTGGGAAGACGGCGCACACTCGCACAGTTGGCTCGTGCTGCCTTGCACACTTGCACAGTTAAGTTTCGGGGAGACCCCTTTACAGTCTCCCTAGAGATGTGCCCTAACAGGCGCTGCACAGAGCGGGTTCCGGATTGGTCTTTTGAAAGGAAAAGGCGCCCCTTCCATGTGAAGAAGGTGACCACCGGGGTGGTTTTAGTGAGGCAGGAATCCCACACTTCCCGGTCTTATCCCCAAAGACCTGCCTTTTGAAGGTTTCCCCCCGAAAACAAATATAAAAAATACCAAAAAAAAATATATGAAAGTCACGCCGCCGCTGCCGACTTCAAAAAGTCGGCGCGCCGCCGCCGACAGATTGACCATTGCCGCTCATATCATATCTACTTTCTGTAACGGCACTTCTTAACATGTCTATGTCTAAACAAAGTAGATTTTCATGTCCGTCTGTGTGCTCGCTTAGATCTCATAAACTTCGCAATGCGTATTGATGTGACTTTCACCATTATTTCATAATAGAACATTTATTTCACATAAATATTCATACATTTTGACATGTCGCTATATTTCACCCGTGCGTGCGTGTGTTAATTAATTTAACGCTTTTTACACAACATACAAAATGAAAACCAGTTAAAGTTTTGTAACTATTTATTAGTGTTATTAACATAATTAGAGGCACACTTTAAGACGAGGAAATATTCCTAAATAATATTTTTTTTATAATATGTCAGCCGTTCCTGTAAAGTCAGTTAAATGCACGATCAGGATCTGTACCATAATTACGTAATGCACATGCAATAATAAATTGAAACAGATTGCTAGTCCATTGTTTTTTTTTTTTTTCGAACTTATGAAGCAATGGACTAGCAATCTGTTTCAATTTATTATTGATCGTGCATTAAGTAATTAGGGTACTGGTCAAATATGAGTACGAGACACCTATACCAAAAAGTGCAATCCGTCCTATAAGTTTCTTAAAAAAGTCCTGTTTACAAACACTAGCTTAACCTACATGCCAACATCATACAATAATAAGATTGAATTCATTTAAATACGAACACTGATCTGCATGTGCTTACTTAGCGGTATTTTTGGAAAGGATGAGAAATATAATTGTAACCGCTATCACTTGATATGAATTAATTACACAGAAAGCATTTGTCACTGTACTACTCAGTTCTAGGTATGAAAAGATATCATTAACGAAAACTTGTAAACTCGTTACACAAACCAATATGAATGAGATGACACAAGTTCTTATGATTTCAGTAAAATTTCTATTACAGGTCTTGCTTCTAGTTATGATGACGAAGGAGATTCTACAAAAAAGCAAAACGTTCAGAGACACAACGAGGAACTTCAACCATGCGTAAACTTTGTAGTACATATTGAAATGTTCAGTAGAAACAGAAAGAAAGACTGGGCACAACACTCCTATTGGTATCGAAACTATGGTCCAAATCAGAACAGACAGAACAATGAAATTCCACTTTTGCATCACAAACACTAGCACTACTTTTTCATATAAATTCTTCGTGTACAGAAACATCCAGCATATCAACACGACGTCCGTTTGCACGTACAGTGCGAACATTACATCCATTGTATACTCGTTAAATAACAAATTTCCCAAAAAGCATTCGAGGATTGTGTTCATCAATCTTGCTACGGTCAGCTTATCTTTGGTCTGATTTTGAACTTGCAGTAGAGTCTGGCTAACGAAAGTTGGCCCCAGAATATTGGCGGCAAATTTAAAAAATACATGCATGACAACACTAAATACACCAGAGATACCGAACGACAACCTTGTCAAATTCACGTTCATACAGAGTTGCTATATAAAAAGTTCGCAAATAATTCCAGGGCCAACTTTCGTTAGCCAGACTCTATCAAGCATAGCGATGATAATAATTATGATCCCGGTGATCCAAATATAATTCTCTAGGGGGCTTGGACGATCAGGGCCAGGATCTGTGCCAGCGTCTATGACTTGGGGCGCGTTCATAGTTTGGTTAGACATAATGTTGATATGTGCTGCTGTGCCGCCGGTCACACTAAATAACAGTTTTTCACCCAAATTCTGACCGAGCGGCCAAAAGTTATTAATTTTGGTACATACAAATGTAATTGGAGATACTCGTAAGCTGTAATTAGTGATCATAAATAAATGGAAGTGAGTACCAAAAATTTGTAGGCGGGCGACTAATATCACTAATAAGTCAACATATTAATACCAAAGTAATTAATTATTTTTATCAACTATAGTACTGACTGATGCAAATAACGTCGTACCTTGAACAGTTAACCGCACATCAGGGGCAACACTTGCACAGCGAAACTTACTGTTATGACATACAGGTGCTATCAATTTAAACTTGTTACCGTGTGCACCTGCCTGGCGATTATCACATTGCGCACCATGCTCCGTCGCGTAGTGTGGGGCGCGGTGCAATGTGATTATCGCCTAAGAACCAATTACAGATTTCAGCAAAATGTTTTGATTCCGTTAGAATTATGGGCAAATTTATAATTTGTATCGTGACAATATTATCGTGGACGTCCACTGCATCACGATAACACTGGGAAGTAAAATATATGGTAACTTATTATGAAGACGCTTTTAAAGGACATTGGGATGAAACGTCCAAATAAATTGGGATAAGGGCAGGAGAATGATGATGATGGGATGAATGAAACGTCTCCACCCACCAACAAGTTTGAAACAAGTGTCATTCGAAGTGTCTGGTAAGTTCGATACTTTTTTACTATAGCAGCGACATTCTTCTTATTTTGTAGGGTTTATCTGGAATATTACTTTTTGTATTCAATACTAGCCTTATTGGGAAGAAACGTCCCCCGCCCTCCAACAAGTTTGAAAAAGTTTCATTCGAAGCGTCTGGTCAGATACTTTTTTGCTATGGCGATATTTTTCTTACATTATTCTTTTTCTTTTATTAAATATTACCATTATTTTACATTTATATATGGTCTTACTGTGCAGTTAGAATTTAGCAACCTAAATAAGGTTGTCATTAATAATGGCCTTCTTTTTACCAGAGACCTTTTTTTTTCTCTTATATCTTTGTTAGGTCAGCCTTACCTAACCAGAAGTTTTGTCTTATATTTTGTATTTTTTTTGGGTAGCTACCAATCACAAGAATATAGTGATGCTGTTCATCTATAAGCAGTTCCTTGTACAGACGCCAGCGCATCAATCAGTTACTACAATCTGTCAATTTCTTCATAGATTTTCAACTTTACAGCTAAAGAATAAGGTTCAATGTTGATTGGGAAAATTTGACAGATTGGAGTAGGTTGACGTGCTGGCGTCTGTACCTAGTACCTTGAAAATCGAAGATCAGTTGATCACTGCTAGGTAAGGTTAGGTTAGATTTGGATAGGTTAAGTTTTGATGGAAAGATGTATCAGTTACAGGGGACTCGACGACGGGGGCCGGCGCGATATGTCGTGCGGTGTTCCACAGGGTTCGGTCCTGGGCCCGCTCCTGTGGAAAATCGTGGTCGTGGGTGGAGAAGGGGGGGGGGGGGGGGTAAATGCTATCGAGTCCACTATCAAGTACCTGAAACTGGTGCTCGACAGCGTCGGGACTTTCGACGATTCATTGCATTCGCAACGCTGCTTCAGAATATCCGAGGGGCCCGACCACCGCCTGTAGTTTGTTTTTATTCTGTAAATAGAATATCGGAATCACTTTTACACGTCATATTAAAAAAATATTAAAAATAAGCTAGAAGATGTCGGCGTTTCCTAACTGACTACTCTGAGAAGAAAGGCCGAAACAAACTCAGAGCTTGCAGTCTCTTTTAAAGTCCAGACATAATCTTGGTCAAGCCTTATAAGAAAGAACCATGTAGATTAGTGTCTGAAATAGTCTTTTGAGGAAAGAACCACACAGATTTGAGTGGACCTGTCCAGTCAGTGGAAGCATTTGTCAGTAATCGTGGAGCTCAACTCAGAACTTAAGGAGCTGAACTGCGAACAAACTTTTTCAAATCTAAATTACAAAAAACATAAGTTTAAAAACTAAAACCCGACTACTGAAAAATCACGTTCTAAAAAGTATGAAACAAGAAAATATTTCGGACAGAAATCAAGACATAGGTACAAAAATGGTCAAAGTAAAGCCGTAGTCGCATGCCATTATAATTTTGCAGCTGACAGGCATGCGACTACGGCTTTACTTTGACCATTCAGAGCCGCTTAATTATTTTTTAGGTTTTTCGATAGGTTTAATTGTATAATAGATACTTACTTAATTTTACAGCCGCGCCGTACCTAGCACAGTCTCACTTTTGCATGTTTTTAACAATTTAAACATATTTATTTACTTTGACAATATGATATATATACATATTTGTAATGTGCTCGTCAAGCCCTTTCATTTGATACCAAACATGGTATGATTAAAAACATTTTTTTTGTCATTCGTCACTTAATGTCCTCTAGAGGGCGCCATATTAAGTTTAATGTAACGTCACATACCCTATAACCAGCGGACAATCAGGATGCTTCCAACGATACCTAATTTGACAAATGGTCAAATTATGATCAGTGGTTTAGAAGCTATGAGGTTACAGATGAACATACATACATACATACCGGTCAAAATCATAACCCTCCTTTTTGCTTCGCCGAAGTCGGGTAAAAAAAAATGCTTTTCGTCTTATAGATGAGCATTTGAGACCCATTCTAGGAATTTCAACGACAAACACGAAATCAAATAGATATAATATACCTATTATCAAAATTATGAACAAGTGCGGCCCGCCTCTACCTTATTTTTCCACTACGTGGGGCCTGCTAAAAAGTTGCCGACCGCTGCGCTAGAGGATAAAGTAAATTGAATTTAGAACATCGTGTGCACTAAGTTTGTGAATTCAAAACATCATTAAACCTATTTACTTCTACCTCCATGGTGCCGAATTTATCATACAACCTTTTCTAATTTCTTATAAACTCAGACTCGGAACCTTCTTGGTGTAGGCGCCATTTTCTTTTCACGTCATATTGTAAATACCTTAGGTTAAAAACAAGAAACTTGAAAACAAGTGAAAAACCAAAAATGAGTGATTCTAGCGACGAGGAAGTTTATTTGACGCCAACAGAATTGACTGAAACTGTTAATAATGCGCAAATGAGCTTTCTCCCTCAACAATCACGCAAGAAGTATTTGAAACAGTACGATATGTTTAACACGTGGCGACTAGCTAAAGGAGCCAAAACTTTCTCAGAAAACGTTTTGCTGGCATATTTTATTGAATTATCCGAGACCAAGAAATCAAGCACTCTACGGAGTTCGTATTCAATGCTAAAAGCAACAGTAAAGATTAAAAAGGACATACACATCGACAACTATCCTAAATTAGTGGTATTTTTAAAAAGAGCCTCATCTGGTCATCAACCAAAAATCTAAGGTTTTTATAGCATCTGAAATTGAAAAGTTTCTTGGCGGCAAAAGTAAGTCAATTGCACATTCAGTGTCTACTTAAGTATATTAATCAAGTACTTAACATAATCTAATACACTACTCTTTACGTTACAGTTTGTTCTTATTATTGGTAGGTATAAACAGAACATGTCGAACTAATGAACTAACACAACTTAATGTCAAAAACATTGAGAAACATTCAGATGACTTACTATTAATAAATTTTTCTCAAACATGCTTGGAAATTCGAACATTATTTTGACAACCTTCTTCGAGATATGTAAATTGAAATTGCTGTATTGGTCAAAAACAAGCGAGCATCAGGCCAATCTTAGTATGAAAATCCATAATCTAGTCGTGTTTTGTTTAGCGGCCAAATAAATTACTATGAAAACTCATATCTGTCCTGTTATTTAAAATACTCTCGAAAAACATTACCAAGTTTTGTAACTATTTATTAGTGTTATTAACATAATGAAAGGCACACTTTAAAACGAGGAAATATTCCTAAGTAATATATTTTTTTAATAATATTTTCCTGTAAAGTCAGTTAAATGTGCGATAAGAATGTGGTCAAATATTAGTAGCTAACGAGTCACCTATACGTAAAAGTACCTACAATCCGTCGTAGAAGATTCTTAAAAAAAATCCTGTTTACCAACACTAGCTTAACCTACATGCCAACATCTCATCATACAATAATAAGATTGAATTAATTTAAATACGAACACTGATCTGCGTGTGCTTAGTTAGCGGCAGTTTTGGTAAGGATGAGAAATATAATAGTAACCGCTATCACTTGATATGAATTAATTACACAGAAAGCATTTGTCACTGTACTACTCAGTTCTAGGTATGAATAGATATCATTAACGAAAACTTGTAAACTCGTTATACAAACTAATATGAATGAGACGATAAAAGTTCTTATGATTTCGGTAAAATTTCTATTAGAGTTCTTGCTTTTGGTTATGATGACGTAGAAGATTCTACAGAGAAACAAAATATTCAGAGACAAAACGATGAACTTTAACCATGCGTAAACTTTGTAGTATATATTGAAAATAGGATCAGGAAAAAAATTAAGAAAAACTGGGCACAACACTCCTAGTGGTATCGAAACTATGGTCCAAATCAGTAAAGACAGTTTAATGAAATTCCACTTTTGCAACACAAACACTAGCACTACTTTTTCGTATAAATTCTGCGTGAACAAAAACATCCAGCATATTAACACGACGTCCGTTTGCACGTACAGTGCGAACGTTACATATATTGTATACTGGTTAAGTATACAATTTCCCAACAAGAATTCTAGGATTGTGTTCATCAGTCTCGCTACTGTCATCTGCGTAAGCATCTTCTGGTCTATTTTCCTTATCTTTGGTCTGATTTTGAAGAGCACTACTTGCAATATCAAGCATAGCGATGAAAAGATTATCCCGGTGATCCAAATATAGTTCTCTAGGGAGCGTAGAGATTTAGGGCAAGGATTTTTGCCAGCGCCCATGACTTGGGCCGTGATAATGCTGATACATGTGCTGCTGTGCCGCCGGTCACGATCACACTAAATAACTGTAATAGTAATAGTACGTGTATTTTCCCAAGTTCTGACCGACCGGCCAAAATTTATCAATTTAGGTACAAGATAAGCTGTAATTAGTGAACATAAATAAATGGAAGTGAGTACCAAAAATTAGCAGGATGGCGACTAATACCACCAATAATTCAATAATGATTATTAAAGAATTTAATATTTTTGATCAATTTGCGTTGTACAGTCAACCGCACATCAGTGGCAACACTTGCACTGTGAAACTTACTGTTATGATTATGACACACAGTCGCTATCAATTTGAAATTGTTAACATTTGCAATGTCAACCGACGAAAATTATCCCACAGGAACGTACTACTGGGATAAAAAGTATCCTTTGTGTTAATCCAGGTTATAAACTGTTTGCCAAATTTCATCCAAATCCGTTCAGCCGTTTTTGCGTGATTGAGTAACAAACATCCAAACATACTAACTTTCACATTTATAATATTATATATATATGTATATATGTATATATATATATATATATTATATATATTTAAATAAGTAGTAGGATGAATATAACCGTTAGACATTAACTACGGTGGCCGGAAATCAGCTACCAATTTCCGACGCCCGGGGCGTCTCCTACGGCGGCGGCGGCTAGGGCTACTAGAGCGCGGCCTTTGCCACTCCCTAGCGCGCTCCGCCTCCTCCTTCGCGAGCATTACTGCTACGCAGAAGGAGGTGACGGCTTGCCATGCCCTCTCGCTCGGCACCATAGCCTGGACCAGGGCCGGACGCGAGAGGTCCCTGCCGCCAATCACCTCCACGAGGACACGGCGGTGCTCCGCCCAAGCCGGGCAGACCTCCACCGTATGCTCCACCGTGTCCTACGGACGATCCACACAGTGGTGACACCCGGGCGTTTCCTCCCGCCTTATGAGAAACAGGAACCTCTCGAAACAACCGTGTCCGGTGAGGACCTGCGTCAGGCGGAAGGTGAGGACGCCGTGGCGCCTCTCTAGCCATTCCTCAAAGAGGGGACTTATCGCCGCAATTGTGGCGTGCCCAAACGTTAGTGCACCTGGATGATAATTATGTTTATATTTTTACCCCGAGCAGAACTTGGTTGACCAGATAATTTTTATTTAAGTAGGTACCCATATTAGCACAACGCCCCCCTGTCAACGTCATTCGAGCGACACAAACTACATTTATCGGTGTATTTTGGTTTATCCAATTTAATTATACTATCATGGGTTTATCGCTTACTGCCACGGCTTATTTTAATTAAATTAAATTTTTAAATTCGTTTTTTTTTTATTACGGATACTTTTAACGTTCTGCATCGTTCTCTCATGTATAACTTCAACATGAATAATGTACCTAACTAATATTTTGTAACCATATTTTGAATTAAAAGAGTGTCCGTGGAGTTTCCTGCCCGTTCTTCTCCATAGGTACAGTACTACGCTTTGGAATGCGTACTCGTAACTCACCTTTTTGCCTGACCGACCCTTTGAAAATTCAAAAGTTCCTGTAATTGGTTTATTTGAAATAAATGCTCTGTGTTTGAGTTTTAGTTTTACGGTATGGCCAGTCCTGAATTACAACCCTAACATTTTACAAAACTTTTTCAGAAAGATATTCAACGAGCAGATGAAATTAGTATTCATATTTCGTTTGCACCAGGATAAGAAAATATACGTATATTATATTAGTATGCACGACGAGGGACATTCACTGAACATTGATATGGAATGGGATCAAAATATCTTTGAAGTAGGACACAAATGACATGTTGTAATAAAAACTCTTTGGTATGTTATGAAATGAAAGGTCTAGAGTAGGGGAAGAGTTTTTTTGCTATTAAAACAAATAGAAAGAAAAATATTTTATTTGGGACACGCACAGGAAATACAACTATAAAAAAACAACGGGTCTCCGGGAGGCGTAATTACAAAAGGGGATGCAACACAGACAGGAGCTGCTCTGTAACACAGCCGCGTCCGTATGAATAAAGCATTACAAACACGACTACACCACAGACATTTGAAGACTGTCTGCAATGTGATCGGTTCCGCAAGACTTTGTTATAACAAAAGCGGCTGCAATACAGCATAAAAGTAGGTAAGTACTCGCTCTGTCTACACTGCAGATCGCTAGGTAACTAGTGTCTGTACTATGATCGCGTTCGGAATGGTAACGTCGCACAAATGCGGCGGCTTTACAGACCGATCGCGGAAGACACAATTATTTATGACTTTTGAATTTTTTTATGTTAGTTTGCCCTTGACCTAGCGACGAGTCGGTGCAGTGCGTGCGTGCGTGAATTACCTATCTTATTGTAAAATGTTGAATAAAGACAAATTAATGACTTTTTAAAATAAATACTGTGTGGAGTAAACTGGAGTACACGATATTAAATTTCGAAGCCACAAAAGAAGAATCTTTTAACGCCAAAATTCAATGTGAATTGCCAGCACTCGGTACGCGGCAAGAAGAGTGTAATACGTTATAACGAAAATTTTCATTTTCATTTTCATCCCCGTTAACTTGGCTGCCATATTCTCGTTTATGCGACCTATATGTGTGACCTATGTGTTGTGTGCGCTTATGTGTTCCTAAAACTACTAGTAGAGTAAGGGTCTATTTCACGATGTCCGAATAGCCACTACTTACCGAATAAATTCAAAAATAGAACAGAATTTGTATGAAATGATCTGCCAAGTAAGTTAATAGGAACTTAACCGTAGGTGGTGAAACAGGCCCTAAGTATACTTAGTACATGAAAAATAAAACGTAATTTTACCGTATTTGTCTTTTTTATTATATTCTTCAAATAAATTATACTACTATACAGATTACTGTATTGAAGCAGCATTCGAACGTACTAATAACGCTTCAAGTGGTTCGTAACATAATGCAACTATGGGTGTCACAAAAACACAACAAATGCGTTGCGCTGTGTTGCAGCTGGATTCGGACGGACTATTACTGCTTTAAGCCATTCACAAGATAATGCAGCACAGACTATGGGTGTCTGTGTTGCATCCGCCTTTGTATTGCCTTATACAAACAAATGCGGCTGCACTACAGACCGCTCTGTGTTGCAGCTGGGTTCGGACGGACTATTACTGCTTTAAGCCATACGCGACATGATGCAGCACAGACTATGGGTGTCTGTGTTGCATCCCCTTTTGTAATTACGCCTCCGGGAGTGCCGGCAAAAGTGAAAACTTGAAACTTGAAAAGTGAACATTAACGTTGTGCATTTTTGAATATTTTGGAATGGTTAGGGAATAATTTCGCACGAATTGCTTTATTTATAAAAGTACTATTATATATGTGGTTAAATACAATATTCATTAGTAGTAGTATATTTATTTATTTTCAAAATATAGTCTAACAAAAATAAACAATGAATTTTAACACTTTTCATGAAGTAATGTTTTGACTGCTTTTTTTTACCCAACAATATGGGTAACATTTCTTACCTCACAATCTTTACGTAATGTCAAAGACTATTTATTTTGATATTTACTTTGTCGGTTGCTAGGCAACGGATCTTACGGTCACGTCCTGACGCGAGTTTAACATTTTTTACCCATCTCAAAAAAAGTGCACAACGCCGCTAAAGAAGTTTTTACTTCAAAAAAGAACATATTTTATAGCTAATAAAATCATGAAAACATTAAATATTATAGAAAACAACATTATAAACTATTATTACTATCAAGTAAGTGAAAACAAAAAATTAATAACAGGAAAACCTGTGCGAGGTCAAAAAGGCTCCTATCTCAGATGATGAATGAATATCATGATGCCACGATATTTGAAAAAAAAAACAAATATTGCAGCGCTGGTATTCTGATAGGGCCCTTTGGGATACCACGGACACACCTACCTACGGACACAAAATAAATCCCAGTAAAGGAATAAATAAAAAATAGTTATAATAATAAATTCAAAATAAATGAAAACCGTATTTTTGCGAATATTACGATCAACCCACACCCCACGCTCCAACATCGCTTGTCCATGCTACAACTATTGTCTATGACAAACGAAGGGACCTCTGAGAAAGGGACGCGAGTGCAGGCGAAATAAAAAACAAAAAAACAAATCAAATGGTCTCTATACTCCAAATAACCTGGTTACATAGACTGCCTCATTGGTCCTATACTCCACTGCACTTGTCTTACTGTTTGCGAGCACTACTGTTAAACATGGGGTCCTGGATTACGAAGATCCCGAGATCGGGCGATGTGTCATTGGGGTTTTCCTCCGAAGCAACTTGGAGGCAGAGTTTGAGCACTGGTGATGACATTAGGCTCACCACGGGATTTCAACATAACGAAAATGTGGATGTAATGTACAAAAAGTATCGAACTTGGACTTTCTCAAAAGTAGCTTCAAGTCATGACCTTGTTGTTGTTATGATATGAGAAACATGAGTAACGGAAACAATATCATATAGGCAAAGGTAGATATATTATAAGATATACATATGTACATAAGATGTCACATCCAGCGATGTCGTCATAAGGGGCGCGATTCCATCGCCTCTCGCAGTACGTACCTGGCCCAGTTCCAACAGCCCTTAGCCCAAGACAAACAATAATGTATATTGTTATGTTTTTTTTCCCTGACTAAGATTCTCTGCTGGCGTTTTTCATATTATTATCCTGTCTGATGCATAAGGGATTCAAAGTATGTACGAAGATTTACAATGATGGAAAAGTAGCTGATTATTCTTGTTGTGTTGGGCATCCCGGTAGCTAATACCTGTACCTCACCAGACCCTACTAGTCCATTGATAAATCGGAAGCAATCAACTGTACAATTAGTTAATAAAATCAAGCGCTGCAGCATTGTCTGACCGAGGCAAGGCCAGGGCCGTCCATTACCGAACGGATGTAGGAGGAAGCGCCACATCGCTAGTTGCTCACTAGACGTCGCACGGTGTGCTTATCGTCTCTTATAATTAAAAAGAGCGACGTTCTATTTTCGGTTTTCGCGGTTGAATTTTGAATTACATTAGCAAAACTGTATTGGCGTCACTTAAAAACATAAAATAAAACATGTAACTAAATATGCAGATGTGTTTGGAGAATTCTAAAGTGTTTAATATATGTATTTTTTAAGGAAAAAGACACAAGGCCGCCAATTTAGAGATGATTCATTGTAATAAAGCGCGTTTTAAACAACGATTAAACTAATAGCACATTCAATGGGCAGTTGGAAGTGTCTTTGAATAAAAATAGACTTCACAAATGCATCAATTCGTTATAATTAAAGTGTATGTAAATAGATCAGTGAACGAACGAATGTGACCGAATGGAACGGTGTGCACTTGAGTAAACTTTGGAGTATACAATATTTGTGTATTTTCATAAAATTTTTGGATATCTAAACTCCAAGTTGCGTTTTCAGTGTATTGATGAAATAAGTGAAAATGTGTGTTCTGTGGCAGTGATGTGGCGTTTTCAGAAAATATTTATAGTTTCCTCGATTTGTACGTGGTGACACGATTCTTGAGTTATTTTCGTTCAGCGTGTTTTGGTACTTCTTATTAAATGAAACGGTGAGTGCTTTCTGATAGCGAAAAATATTAGTACCTAGTGCTGGGTAAGTACATAGATGTTAATACGCTTGCACCCATGCGCAAATGTATCGGTACAGTAGATAAATGCAGGGTTATCGTCAATAGATAATTTAGATTAAGTTACAAGTAGCACAAAATGACTTAATTAATAATGCAAAATACCTGTGAACTTCAAATTGCTAACTCGAGCTTATTTATTAGCATTCCAATAATAAATATAAACTTTAATTTTATTCGCTTGTTGACACTTATTTATTGTTATGCAATTTCGCCATAATCATCATTGCTTGGCAAACCGGTTTCTAAAACTTGGTTTTTATAACCACAACAAACAGAAATGACGGAAAACAGTGTCGTAAACAACGAAACAAAGAGGCTATTTTTCGTTTTATTTCGTTTGTTAGTTATTTTAGTTAGTTAATCTATGGGCTTTATCTCAATAAATAATCAGGCACTTCTCGTGGTTTGCTTCTGGAAAACAAAAGAAAATCATTTAAGTAAGTCAAATATTGAGTGTCCTATAAACGATAAATAAATAAACAAACTGCTGAAAGATCCTGTGTTCCGGTCCGTGGCATATGGGAAGATCTCTTACGAACTAACAGGGAGTTACTAAACAGAAAGTAATTTTCGTAACACACTTTGCTTTGAGCTTAAGCTGTTAAAGACTCCATCGTAATGAATACTGGGAAACAAACTTTCTTACCCCTCTGATTTCGGAATTAGAGACTTATCTAGAAAACGACTACTATTCTTACCTTCTTATCCAGGAAAGTACCCACGGAATTAGGTAGATTCCTATTACATTCTATTCTTGAGTAATAAAATGTATTTATTACTACTTTTTTTACAAAGGATTCGTCCCATTAATAATAGATACTAAGTTTACCCCTTATTATGTGCCTGGGAACTCAACTCAACTCAACTCGAAGCATTTATTTCAAATAAACCAATTACAGGTACTTTTGAATTGTCAAGGGGTCGGTCAGTCAGAAAGATGAAGCTAGTTGGAAGTAAAACAAAACCATCGAAATATGGCAAAATTAAAACCTCTTGCTATCTTTTGAAGTTTTGAGGAATACAGATATAGAAGTTCGCGCCACTGAAGTCCATTTGACGCGGCGCTAGTGTCTATGTCATTGCATCACATTGCATTATAAAAAAATGTATTTCCACAATTTTTTTGCGGGCCTTCTTTCGTGACGCGCACTCTAATTATGCTAACTACTAGTGGAAAATAGGATAAAAGAACAGATAAATAACAATTGTCATTTTACACGAACAGATTACAAAAGAGGATAATGATGCGTGAATTTGATTAATTATTGTTTGTTCAGTAATTCCTATACACGAACAGAAGGTATATCTAGAAGGTGTATCCCGATTCTGTGAAATGTATTAACCTATTGAATCACTTATTACACACAATCTTTCGACAATTTAAATTCTTAGCATTTTAGAAAAAAAATGAGTGCCTACGACAGATATAATAACAGAGTAGTTGCTCCTTAAGAATTACTCTTACACGGAGTCTTTATTTAATTATCTTGTGTAATATACCTACACCCTCACTCACCCACACACACGCAAACACACCACGCACACGCACACACCACAATTATACATACAATTTTAATTTTTGTATACCATACAGTAGAATGACACAGTCCACTTGAGATATCTCCTCCCTATCACCTGATATTATTTATGTTGATCATTGTAGGTAATCATTGACCGTAAACTACTTCTTAAAATACAGGTATACCCTAGTTTAAGAGGCAGAACATAATATTACTCTTGTAGGTACAGAATTTGCAACATAAACCATAAATATATTTTTAAACTAAATATTTTTTATTATTATTATCATAATATGACTTAATTTTGGTCATCAGAACCATTACAATTATTTTTTAAATAAGTAATATGTAATCGGACAAGATACCTAATGAAATGCTCAAGGGAACCTTAGAGGAAATTAGTCCTGTGCTGGCAAAACTTTTCAATGAAATCTTACAAACAAGGCAAATTCCAGAAGAATGGACCGAGTGTCACATAATTCTACTACATAAAAAGGCCCTAGAGATGAGATTGGGAACTACAGGCCAATTTCTCTAATATCAAACATATATAAAGTATTTGCTAAAGTGATCCTGGAAAGAATATCATTAACACTAAACGAAAGCCAACCCGTGGAGCAGGCAGGATTCAGAAAAGACTTCAGCACAATAGATCACATTCACACAATAAAACAGTTGTTACAGAAGTACAACGAATGCAATAAACAAATCTACTTGGCGTTTATAGATTACTCAAAGGCATTTGACAGCCTCAGGCACCAATACATTTGGCGGAGCCTTGAACAACAAGGGGTCCAGAGCAACTATATAGAAATACTTAAGAGTATATACAAATCTAGCAAGGCCCGTATTAAACTAGAATCAACAGGAGAATCACTTCCTATCAAAAAGGGCGTATGCCAAGGCGATCCTCTTTCCCCTACGCTATTTAACGCCGTACTCGAGCACTTCTTTAGACAGCTAAACTGGGACCACTTAGTGAACATTAATTCTGAACATAAATGGAGCTCGCCTAAACCACCTAAGATTTGCCGATGATCTGGTGCTTCTTGAAGAGAATCCAGCAGCAATAGAACAAATGATGCAGAGCCTAGCAAATATAAGTAGAGAAGCTGGTCTGGAAATCAATGCCAGTCAAACAAAATTAATGACAAACTCAAGGGAAATAGACGTTATGGTAGATGGCAACAAGATCAAATAATGTCAAAGAATATATTTACTTAGGACAAATAATATCCCCTTCAGATGAAACGACAAAGGAAATAAACAGGCAAATAGCCCAAGGATGGAGAAAATACTGGTCACTGAAGGAAATAGTGAAAAGCAAGGATCTAGGCAATCACATAAAAAAGAAAACATTCGAGACATGTATTGTACCAGTTCTTACTTATGGCTGTGAAACTTGGTCAATAACACTTCACCACAGGGAAAGGCTAACAAAATGCCAACGGCCCATGGAAAGAAGCATGCTAGGGTTAAAAATCAAAGACAGAGTCAGGAACGTAGACATAAGAACAAGAACAAAACTCACAGACATTCTCACCCGAATAGACATCCAAAAATGGAGATGGGCTGGACATATGCTATGCCACCCCATTAATAAATGAAGCAAGCAGGTCACCCTCTGGCAGCCAAGAGACGGCAAAAGAGGTAGGGGTCGTCAAGTCAGGAGATGGGAAGATGACTTGAAACAGACAGCGGGACCATTCTGGTTGAGAGTAGCAAGGGACAGGACCCATTGGAAGGAATTGGAGGAGGCCTAAGCCAAAAGGCACACCGAACTTAGGGACCTCTTGTAACCCTATGTTTAGGAATAAAAGGCTATAATTATCATGTAATCGTACTTTCATGTTCTAAAGTAATAAGGCAAATCAAGAGCGGGACGGTGTAGTGTCAACTAATTCTGGTCATTATCGCTTTCAACTTCCTGTCCATTTATCTATTCCAATTGATTTGATGTCGGCGCAGTATGTTTTCGTTCATCTCCGATATCTATCAGACGTCTTATATATTACCTTTTTCTGGCTATATCATCTTTCAAACCAATTTTCCATAGTTTATTTGGCCTTCCCCTTTTCTTAAAGCCAGGCATAACTAACTCTAGTACAAGCTGTACTTATAATCGATGCATGATAAATTATGATAAAAACGGTAGGTGTCCCTTACAACAAAATGACTAATCCTTTACAAATTAGGTACTAGACCTAATTTGTGAAGGATTAGTCATTTTTTCCAACATTATTTAGAAATTCCGTGTAGTCGTCCATGGTGAAACTATTAAACTAAAATAAGATAATAAAGAACAACAATCTATTCTAAACACTACTTCTAGCCAGTTTTGAAGGAGAAATACAACCAGAAAATTATAGACTCGCTTCCGTTTCTAACCATAGCAAGAATGACCTCCAATAGTCGCATTAACAGAAAAGAATTCTTTAATAAAAAACTCCTCTCAGAACATTTTCCAAGCAATAACTCGCCCTATCACAAAGGCAGTAAGTCCAAGATCCTTTGATGGCACTGCTATAATATTTTGACATCAAATAGTCTGTAATATGAATATTTCGTTACTCATAGTTGATTTCGGTGGTTCGTGTTAATCTGTCCCGCGCCCGTCGACGTAAATAGATTTGACTGTTCTAGTACGAAATGTACTAATAAAATTGTTGCTGGCCTTGTTTTGCCTCAGTTTCAGGGATTTTCTTATTTACTTGGAATTATTATTTATGTAAGTAGCTCCCTACTTATCTCTCGTAGACTCTTATGTTTAGAACTCCTTAGAAAGCGGTGTCTCCATATATTATTCCATTCCATTATAAAGAACCGGTCAAGAGCGATTCGGACTCGCGCACCAACGGAGTCCGAGAGATCCGTAAGGAGCATCATTCGTATAGGTACCTAAATAGTTCTGTGCCCAGAAACTAGTCCTCCAAATTGTATGAGCGCCCATACAACTCAGAGGACTGGCGTCAACTGTGTAGGTATGTATGGGGACACCCTTTAATTTTCAATATTTTTATTTTTTGGAATTTTTCCTTTATTTGTGCTGTATAAGACTTTGCTTTTTGCCTTTCGTGATTATAGGTCAACGGAAAAATAAAAAAAAAGTTTGGTACTTACAAGTTTTCACGAAAAACTAAATTTGCCCATATTTTTTAACGTGTTGACTCAAGACTTTGATTTTGACCTAATAGGGATTATAGACCTCAGTATCTGGTATAAATTTCAACTTGCTAGGTCCACCCGTTACTGAGAAAATCGGTGGTGCTGGTGACACACGGACAGACAGACGGAGAAGAGAGTGATCTTATAAGCACACGCACAATTTTATTTAGGAATTTATTAATAACTGCAGCGTCGATTTACGGACGTGTAAAGTTGTTATGATTTAATCATTACTAATTATTATTAACATTTGCGACAAAATGTGGTTTTCAAAAACCACCTATCAAAAGATCGAAAGGTGTCCTCAAACCGATAACTTTGGAATGTGTTTGCACAGTAACTACTCGTACTATGCAAAAACATTTAAGAATAATAATTATCGGTTTAAGGATATTGGATAATACGAATAATTCCAACAGTGGCTGTTTTAATTATTGTTATAATTCGATAAGGATTATATCAGCTACGAGTATACCTACCTACCGTTATAACTTGAATCGACCATAGGTAAGCGCTGCAGATATTAACATCTAAAAGCATCATTGTTGATAAGTATCACTCTCCCGCAAACCTAATGACAGTCCCATAAAACACGACCATTTATTTATTTGTTTTAAGCTCTCACTAAGCAGTTGTGCCACTGGCTTTATGTGGAAAACTATACACCTTGGACCCGGAATCTATTGAAACAAGGTTCCTCTCTCCCTAGACCACAGACAAATTCCACCCTCTTTCCAAAACAAGTTTGTCCAAATACGACTGAGTATTTAGCAGTCCACTTCTTTAAATAGTCGTTCCCAAGCTACGCCACAATACCCGGTACACAGTTTCCACATATATTTTTATGATTTATTACATGGTTCCCATTGCCCCAAAAGAGTTTCTTGTTATCGTATACATCAATATTTTCGCCCTCACCACATAATTTGCCCTTAACCATATCGAGATTTTCGAGTCAACTATTTTGTGATATTGTGCAAGCCTACATTCCGCCTAGATTTTTTAAATGATTTAGGAAAAAGGAAGTAAAAAAAAAAAATATTAAGTTGTCCTAGTTTCGACTCTGTTTCACACGAAACGTATAAGTATTCCTCCTTTTCGATAAAAGTTTTTGTTTCTTGATAGGAAGATGATTATTTTATGTCTGAAAGAATATTCCATAGCAATGAAAAATATGTGAAAAAGCCGTATTAATATAAAGATAGATTTTTTTTTAAAGGGATTCAAAATTTTTATTCAAGAATTAAAAAAAAAAAATATCTCGAAAACTATCAAGAATAGCGGAATATACATGGGATATTTTTGGATACCTAGCCCTGGGCATGAGTAATCTGTTTTTTTTTATGACGCCACTATTTGGACCACCCTGTATAAGTAGTGATATGATGAATTACACGTGAATAAAACCGTAAATGTTCCTAAATTTTACGTAAGATAAAATATATTTATTTGCGCAAAGATATGTACACATACAAGAATAAAATGCATCCAAGATCACATAAAAAACAGCATCAGACATTTTAACCAGGCGTGCCAATATTATGAAAAACAATTATTTTTATTCATTTATTTCAAGGCAAAATAATAAACCTAATTAAAACAATAATATATTTATGTATTAGGTATATTTATTAATTTTATATTTGTTTATAAAATTAATAAATATAATAATTATATGTCACTTTAGTAGAATATGTCACTTAGGAAACTTAATATTTGTAGCTTAAATTGCTATTTCATTTATTCTTTCCTGCTTCACTTCTTGGTTAATGAATATAGGTACCTACTGCGGATAGTCTCATATCTGAGACTTTCCTTGTATTACTTAGGTACCTACCTACTTGGTTTACCTGTAGTGATATGATGAATTACCCGTCAGTCATAAAAATACCTTCGTCATCGATCACCTTTCATTGCTGTACATAGCCTAAAGGGTTAAAGGAAAATATACTATTAACCCTTTATGGCAAGTAAGTAGGTAAGTTGTACATAAAGCCTATCAATTTAATAAACATTTTACATGGAAATGGTAGGTTTTGGCCTGTTATTACCTTACGAGGAAAAGCACAGCTTGCTATTTGTCGTCAATAGTAATGACCTACCTAAACATGTTAAGTATTCCAATAAAGATTTATTTTACGTAGATACAATTACCCGGTTACGTAGGTACAGACTACGACAATATTTTCCGTGTATAGTAAATTCCACCACTGCCAAATGATGACAGTAAAGTTGTGATTGTATGTACGAACCATTTCAGTTGGTAGTCAATTTGATAAACTTTTGATTTGACTTTACATCATATTATCGTTTCGTTTTCACCGACAACTAAGTGACACTTAAACGAATTCCTAAAGTGCACTGTTGGATTTTCAACTCTCAGCGCTGAGCCTAGCGTCGTCCAACTAAACATCCGTCGTCACTTTGTGAAAGTGAATTCAGGCATTAGTGATTCGTTACATACCTATTTTTGATGACTTTTCTGTCGCTTTCGTGCAATTAAAATCGAAATAATCAAATCTGTGGGAGTGATTTCGTGGAAAGGGACGGAAGTGTGTAACAGGAAGCCGGGGAAGCGCGCGCTATTTGATTTGACCAATGAGCGCGCGCGGTGCTAGAGTTGGCCGTCAGAAACGACCTTAACCTTGAATGTTGCTTCAAGGTGAGATGGCAGATGTTACACATTTCAAGCAACTACTGCAATGTAAGGCTCGTTTTTCACACAAAACTCTAGGAATGAAAAGTCTATATTTAAAGACATGTTGGGCTAGCCTGTCGCTCGCAACGTATCATAATCTGCCCAGCCTTTTCCCAACTATATAGGGGTCGGCTTTCAGTCTAACCGTATGCAGCTGAATACCAGTATTTTACATGGCGCGACTACCTATCTGACCTCCACAACCCAGTTACTGGGTAATACGATATTCCTTGGTAAGACTGGTTGTCAGACTTTCGGGTTTCTGGCTACTCGTAACGACTGCCAAAAATCCACGAATGACAGCCGGGACCAACGGCTTAACGTGCTTTCCGAGGCACGGAGGAGTCTTGGTATGTACGAGTATGTATAACAGAATGTCCCGGAGTGCTCCCTCTGTGCCCTCTTGCCCTTTGCTTGCTCTCAATGAGGGAACTTCACCGGACAACGTTGGTTAGTGTGGTGGTAAGAATAATGAAAACAGACTGAAGATAACTGTTTAATAACTCAGCTTATACACGTTAATAGTAAACTTGTTTAATAATTAGCATATTATAAGATAATAGGAAACTGTTTAATGATTTGGCACTTTACAAGATTTTAAAATTATATCTATGTTGTAGACAATAATGAGCCTCAGCAAGCGCCAAAGATGTAGTGTCGACAAGACTGAATGAAAATTAGAGTGCATGAGAGAATGTGGCGTTCTGAATTTGTATTGAAAATAGAATGATGAAGTGGTCAGACATAACAGATTGCCAGCAATAAGTGATCGGATGAGAAAGGAGGAAGGACCTCGTCACAAGATGGTCACCCATCCACTTACAAACCGCGGCAAGCGTAGCCTAACCTGAACGATCGACTCGTGGGTTGCGGATAGTCCTAAGGGGAAACCGTGGCCCCTGGCTAGGCAAGGGAAGGAACACGGGTGGGTTTTAGTCAGTAAGAGTCTGACACGCGGGAGAAATCATTGGATGATTTCCTACCCAAAAAAAAAAATACTGTCGACCCGTGCGGCTGTTATTACTTAGCCACAAGCCCCTCGCTCGGCCAACATATACTGGGCCTTTTTGCATAATTTGCCGTTTGATTTGCATGTATTTTGCGTGACGGGGTTTCTTGCCAACGTGTACTAGGGGCTTAACACTTTTCCAGGGACACGAAACGCCAATAGACGTCATAACAAAAAAACTTCAATTGTGTCTCGTTCAGCGTCCTGGAAAGTGTTAATACATAACAAGCTTTTTTCATAACTCGGCTTCAGTTTTAAAGAAAATATGTCGTCAAACTGATAACATAACATAACATAACAACCAGTTGTTTCCCTGAAGGGTTGGGCAGAGGTGCCTACCTTAAAGTACACCCACATTTAATGACAATGATGACTCATATTAATTCCAAGTCATTGTCATTACCAGGATGCAGGACTCAGGAATTGACAAATCATTTCACGTCATCGTCTGGATTTTTCCAGACATATCCGTCTTCCGGCCTTGTCATTTGTCGGGACTTTTTGACTTCAGGGATTTTTTTATTTGAAAAAATGTGTGAAGTAGGTAATGAAAGAAAAAAATTAAAGTACTAATATGTCTGGACTTTTTGCAAATGTCCAGCTTTTTATCAGGACTTTTAAAACTTCGAAATATCCTAGTCATAACAAGATCTGATTGAATGAATGAATGAAAATATTTATTTATAAAACACAGGTACATTTTTTTTATTTTAATGAAGTAACAATTCAGTTTTCTCTCTGTGTCTTTGGCAGGAGCGTACACAGTACACATTGCAGTAGGTATAACAATTAAACTCACAAATTATATATTACAAATTAAGTTAGGTAGGTAATTTAGTATTTTTTTTCTAAATACAATAAACAAATTACACAATATACAATAAACAACAAAAACCCACACATTAATTTGTTGGTCAATTTAAACTATGCTGTGAAATCTTCAACAAGCAATGAGCTCGTTGTTCGTTGTTACTCTTTATGCGGAAAAGCCGCCCTGCAAAGGAACAACAGGCAAACATATTACTTTAATTATTGAAAGTTTATGTTAATATTATAATTTTATATACAAGGAAAAACATTCGACGATAACAGTAACTCAATATCCTATAACTCACAAAACGTTCCTAAGTAATATCACTTAATGGTACTATTAAGTCTGGCGCCATGGTTACTGGACCAGAGGGTAGAATTCGGCACGCCAGAGTGACGTCATTCTTAATGGGTCTGATAGAAACTTACCCACATTATCTTTTGGATAAGTAGAACACAGACGAGAGATATATTACATTTCGGCGAAGTATTATAAAAAGTGGTGGACAAACGCGAAGCGATTCGATTCCCGAGTGAAGTAAATTGTCGGCTTATTGGTGACTCGCCCGAATAAACTCGTACGATTTCGGACGAATCGACCATTTTAATAAATATGAATTTTTCTTGAGGCGATTCGTACGAATTTTGATCGTGTGGATGAATCGACAACTCCAGCAATGCGTAGTAGTAAAGTACACTGGTGCACAGAAGTGGTTAGGGTGAAATATAATATATTGAAATAAACAAGATGAAAAATTAAATTATTATTCATATTAAAGGTAGCATAATTAACTTGGAACTGTGAAAATAATACAGGGTGGCAATTTATACACCTGCATCCGTTAAGCGGGCCATTCTACCTGTCATACTGAACTACTTTCGCTATGAAATTCATAAAGGACTCGTCAAAACAAAAAAATGCATCGAAATAGTCCTGTTGTATAGGAATTTGTAATTATTTTCCCCGAGTCGAATATAAGTTTCATAACGAAAGTTATTTAGTACTAGCTTTTTCCCACGGCTTCGCTCGTGTGGAAGTCGGAAACTATCCCACGAAAACGTACTACTGGGATAAAAATTATCTGTATTAATTCAGGTTATAAACAATCTGTCTGCTCATCCAAATCATATGAGTAGCATAACGTAATGATTGAATACTATCGTGAATTCGTGCAAGCCTAGTAATTTTTGTTAGGGTACTGCTTAGAAATTGTGCACAACATTCTAATGATGAAATACTATATCGTGAATTCATGCAAGCCTAGTACTTTTAGTAAGGTTGTGCCAAGATTCAAGTTTATTAACTCAAGTAATAAGATTTTTCATACAATAATAATACCCCCATTTCACCCCCTTAAAATATGAATTTCCAAAAATCTTTTCTTAGTGCTCCCCTACCTCGTTATTAAAGGAAGCTGTGTGCAAAATTTCACGTTTCTAGTCCCAGTAGTTTCGGCTCTGCGTTGATATGTCAGTTAGTGAGTCAGTTTCTAATTTTATATAATGTAGATGACATGTAGAATCACCCAGGGTTGAGATGATTTTAATCAGTCATCCATCAAGGGGGTGATTCCAGGGTTGATAAAAATCATGACTTTTTCAATAAAATCAAAATAATCGAATTTATTATTATATTTTAATCGGATTAATTTTATTTTAGTCAGATTATTTAATTTATTTAATTGGTCCATATTTTTTCATTTATAAAGTCGGTTATAATTTAAAAAAAACATCGTTTGTTTATATTAATTATAAAATAAAAAAGAATCAACATTGCAGTTTTTCTAAAATGCATCGAAATAGTCCTGTTGTATAGGATTTTGTAATTATTTTCCAAGAGAAAATAATTATAAATTCCTAATAGTCATAAACAACAGGATTATTTCGAAGCAATTTATTTTTTTTTGACTAGTCGGCTATGAATTTCATAGCGAAAGATTGTTGTTCATTATGACAGGTAGAATGGCCCCCTTGACGGATGCAAGTGAATAAATCGCCACCCTGTTTTATTTTCACAGTTTCAAGTTAATTATGCTACCTTTAATCTGAATAGTAATTTATTCATTTTTCATCTTGTTTATTTCAATATAATTTATATATTACCCTAACCACTTCTGTGCACCAGTGTACTTTACTACTACGTTTTGTTGGAGTTATAGATTCCTCCGCAAATAAATTGAATTCGTACGAATCGCCTCAAGAAAAACTAATATTTATTAAAATGGTCGATTCGTCCGGATTCGTACCAGTTTTTTCGGGCGAGTCACCAATAAGCCAAATTGTCAGGCGTTCAGATTCATGGTGTAAAACTTGATTTAAGTTACCTACTTTTAAACGCACTACGTAGCCGCGCATGTAGTCCACACCTTTCAATTTTCAGGACTATTAGCCCTAATACGCACTAGCGGTCTAGCGGTTAGCCGCGCGGCTAATCGTTTTTTCATTTTATTTTATTTATTAGTGACAAAAACACAGTTACTTACATGTAAAGCCGATACAATAAGATTCTTAATATAAATAGTTAAACATATATAACCCACACTGTTGTCCACGGATTAAATATTTTTAATATGCAACCGCTTTTTGTTGTACGCACTTAGGCGGTTCACACACGACACCGCGCTCCGCCGCGGAAGGCGGTTTTGGCAAAGGGATTAGCACCGCTCGACCGCGCGGTCGGGCGCTGTACGTGTGTTAGGCATCAACGAATTTATTAGAGGCCAATGCGACATGAGATCCGCTTCACCGCCTGGCGGGGCGCGCGGCGGTGCGCGATGCCATGTGTAAACCGCCTTAACCGCCATCAACCGCGACGGTCAGCCGAGCGGTTAACCGCTAAGTAGTGCGTATGAGAACTTAATTATCGGCATCATGCATGCAGTACTGACTACTGAGTACAAACACTCGTATTTAACTACTGAAAAAGCCTACAAAACTTTATACATATAAGTACACAATCATTTTTTCTTACAGAAAACTGAATAGTTCCTAAGTTTTAACTAAAAAAATTCATTGATTCCAGCTCCGACATGCCACTGCCGCTGTTAAGGAGATGCTGCGGGTGCATATCCCTGCGCACGGGCTGCTTCATACTGTGTATCATGTCCACTGTAAGTATCTATACATATCATTATACCATTTACAAAAAATATTTAATAAGCCCAGGTTCGCACGGACGTGTTTTTAACATCATCAACAGATTTTTTTTCGTACATTGGATTTTCAACTCTCAGTATTGAGCCGAGCATTGAGAATCCAACAGAGCGCATCCAGCGCGTATACCAGCGCGTCAAGAAAAAACACTTGTATATTCAACTCGCGTCGCTAAGCAGAGCGACTAAAACCCAATATGCGAAAAAAAATCGCCATGTGTGTTTTACAACGCGCTAGGACTGGGATGCACTCTGTTGAATTCTCAATGGTCGGCTCAACTAAATAAATCAGATAAAAAAATCGTGCGTGCGTACGGGGCATACTTCTTGAGATTTCGTGATTCGTATGTCAGTCAGTCAGTGAGTGAGTTGTATTTCGCTTTTATATAGACTTTATAATTTACTAACTTCCGCCAGCGGCTTCACCCGCGTGATATTTTTATAAATTATAGCCTAGGTTACTCAGTGATAATATAGCATTCTACTGCTGAAAGAATTTTTTGAATCGGTCCAGTAGTTTTTGAGTTAATTTATTACAAACAGATATACAAATATTTTCTCTTTATAATAGTAGATGAAACCCTCTGACTAAGGATAGTAAAGTGACATGTGTTCCATGCCAAATTACGTTTATCCACTTTTTAATAAACAATCATTCGTTGCGAACGAAAACGTGGAAAGGCACCTATATTGTTTTACTGTTTGTAATGAAAATTCAACTTAAACAACCTTCATTCCAATTTATTTGGCGGCGGCACAGCATGTCTTACATGTCTACTTTTCCTATCTAAATCTCTATGAGTCATCATCTCAGTAGTCACCCCCTTTCTAGCCATATCATCTTTCACGTAAACAAGGTATACCTACCTTGAAAACCTTTTAAGGGGTCATTGTCATTATGAATAACTTTTATTAAGGGACCAACAGGGAGAGCAGCGGTGGCCCGGTGGTAACTTACGAGTTGTAGGTCGTGGGTTCTAATTCGAACCCAAGGCAGGCGCTTTACTTTGTATAAATAATTTCATCACCACTGCTCTCAAAACGGTGAAGGAAAACATCGTGAGAAAACCGGCATGTCTTAAAACCAAAAATTCGAAGACATGTGACATCTACCCGCACTGGGCCCGCGTGGTATATTACGGCCCACTCCCTCTCACAGAGAGGAGGCCTGTGTCCCAGCAGTGGGAACATTTGTTAAAAATTGTCTTTAGCAAATCTTTATGGCAATATACTCAATTATATTTTGTCTGTGATTGTGAATGACATTTAATATGTCATATCCTTTTCCTGTCTTCTTGTTTGTGGTGTCATACGATGACTGTGTGCTCAGTGAGTTCTCTTTTTTATTAAATAAATAATAAGTAATAATATCATTATGGCCATTTATTGAAACCTCTAACAGGTTATGGTGCCCAGATACGTTAATTAGTGAACAGAAACAAGTTGGTTATAAAGTTTTTAATAGAAATTGATGCAATGCCATCGCCGCCATGTTCGCCACCACGTTCGCCGTCTCAGACGAAACCAATCTCTGAATCTGAAACGGCAATCCGAATGAATCCTAGTCATCCCCACGTGGTATCTATTGAAAAACTAGAAGGTGCTCGAAATTATTCTGCATGGAAGTTTCAAATGAAGCTTTTGCTCATTGATGCAGGGCTTTGGATACATGTGACTGGTGATCACAATGATGATTCACACAATCAACGAGCTTACGCAAAGATTTGCCTCAATATTAGTCAAGCATGTTACCCGCATGTGCGCAATGCAAACACTGCAAAGGAAGCATGGCTTGCTTTACAAAAGGCTTATGAAAATACTGGAATTAGTCGGCGCTTATATCTAAAAAGGAAGCTTGCTAGAATGCACTATTCTACTTTTAACTCTATGGAAAAATATATATCGGAGATAATATCTGTAACACAAGAATTATGTGAAATTGGCTGTAAAATTGATGATAATGAGATAGCAGAAATTCTCTTGATTGGGTTACCTGATGATTATGACCCTCTCATTATGGCCATTGAAGGCTCTCAGATAGATTCTATGACATCGGAAATGGTAAAGCAAAGACTCATGAGTGGTGAATTCAGGCGTTCAGAACTTACCTCTCAAACCAGTGCGTTGATAGCGCAGAAATCGAATAGGAAGATAATTAGATGTCATCATTGTCAAAAAGAGGGACATATTCGACCCAAGTGTCCAGATTTGAAGAAAAAAGCTGCAGCCAACAGTTTAGCTGCTATGTGTGACAGCTCAGCGACAAAGTGCAACGGTTCAGCTTTCCCTACAACAGTGGAATGTGAAGAGAAGCAGGCTGCTGCTTTGTTCACAGGTTTATGTGGGAGCTCTGATTGGTTAGTAGACTCTGGTTGTACAACACATAAATCTATGCGAAAAGACTGGCTACACAACTATTCTGATAAAAATAAAACTGCAGTCACCATAGCTAATAATCAAACTGTATACGGTTGTGGATCTGGCAATGTTGAGGTCACTCTTAATAATAATTTAAAGAAAACCATTACCAATGTTGTTCATGTGCCAGATATTGCTGCTAATTTACTCTCTGTTAATAAAATTACTCAAAAGGGTTATATATTAGTATTTGATGATAAGGAATGTAAAGCATATACTAAAAATAATATTAAAATTAATGGAAATTGTATTTTTTCAGCTTGTAATATCAATGGTGTATATAAACTCAATCAGCATCTGCAACCTTTGAAGTCTCCTGAATATACGGATGCAAAATCATTTGATACTTCTTTAGTCACAGCTTCATGTAATGATATAAATTTGTGGCATAAGCGATTAGGACACCTCAGTTATAAAGGTATGTTATTATTACGTGATGGTCTTGCAGATGGCATTTCATTTGATGATAAAGCACTAAAGCCATGTGTTCCTTGCATTGAGGGGAAACAGAAAACTAAAACATTTCCAAAAGGTGTATCGAGAAGAGCAACATGTAAATTAGATTTAATACACTCAGATTTATGTGGCCCTATGCCTATCCCTTCATGGGGAAATTCAAAATATATATTGACATTAACTGATGATTTTACTCGAAAATCTTTTGTTTATTTACTTAAGACCAAGTCACAAAATGAGATTCATTCAAAATTTGTTGAATTTAAAACATTAGTGGAAAATCAAACAGGGTTAAAAATTAAACGAATTAGAACAGACAATGGCTCAGAATACTGTAACAACATGATGAAAGATTTTTTCTGTGCTAATGGTATCATTCATGAGACTACTATTCCCTACTCTCCTCAACAAAATGGAGTATCGGAACGCTTAAACCGGACTCTTATTGAAAAGGCTCGAACAATGCTTCGTGACTCTGGTTTAGATCAGCGTTACTGGGGTGAAGCAGTATCAACTGCTGTTTACTTGAAAAATATAAGTCCTACAACTGCTTTAAAAAATGCCACCCCAGAACAAATGTGGTCAGGTACCAAAATAGATTTAAGTAATCTTAAGGTTTTTGGATGTCTAGTTTATGCGTTAACTCCAGATATTCATCGTAATAAGCTTGATGCTAAGTCTAAACCATATATCATGTTAGGTTATTGTGATCACTCTAAAGGCTATAGATTAGCTGATCCATTACAGCCAGGAAAAATGATAAAAGCTAGAAATGTAGTTTTTATAGAAAATGTTTCTGGATGTACTTCTGTAACTCAGAATTCTAATATAATCAGTCCATTATATTCTGATCATGCATCTGAGTCTATTGATAATCCTCATATCGATGTAATCAATTCATTGAATCCTAATCAAATATCAGAGTCTAATATTGTTGAGACTCAAAATACTCATTTAGAACCTATTGTCACTCATGAATGTAATTCATCAGATGAAGAAGACATAATAGTGGAATCTTCTGATAATAATCAAGACGTTTCAAATATAAATGATAGTGTAGAAAATGAGACAATGGAAAATATTTCTGATAGAAATGAGTTCACTGAACAGCTGTCAAGACCTGTACGAAATCGTCAACCACCTGTATGGTTAAATGACTATGTTAGTAATTTAGATAATAGTGACATTTCAATGCTAGTCACTGAACCTAAAACTTATACTGAAGCAATGTCTTCTAAGTATTCCCTTGACTGGAAATCTGCAATGGATAATGAATATGATTCATTAATACAAAAGCATGTATGGGAGTTAGTTGATAGACCAATAAATAAAAATATTATTCAATGTAAATGGGTTTATAAAGAAAAACGAGATGCTTCTGGTAACTTTGAAAGATATAAAGCTAGATTAGTTGCTCGCGGATTTACACAAGTGCAAGGTATCGATTATGATAAGACTTTTTCACCCGTAGTGCGTCACTCAACATTAAGATTACTTTTTTCAATTGCAGTGGATAGAGACATGGACATTGACCATGTGGATGTTAGTACTGCATTTCTTAATGGGGAATTAGAGGAAACAATTTATATGGAACAACCTCCTGGATATGAAAAGGATAAGACTAAAGTTTGTTTATTAAGAAAGGGCATATATGGGTTAAAACAAGCTAGTAGAAGTTGGAATTTAAAAGTTAATGAGGTCTTACAGAAAATAGGTTATAAAAGGTCAAGATGTGAACCATGTGTCTACTCAAAGATAAATAGTGAATGCACTGTAATTGTTGCTCTTTATGTTGACGATTTTTTCATTTTTAGTGCCAATAACTCTGAAAAACAGAAACTATTAAATACTTTAAAACAAAATTTTGACATAAAAGAGTTAGGTGAAGTTAAGAGTTGTCTAGGAATGAAGGTTGAAAGAGATAGAAAGAATGGTTTATTGAAATTATCCCAAGAGGAATATGTAAAAAACTTGTTAACACGATTTGGCATGACACAATGTAAACCAGTTTCCACCCCAATGCAAGTGAATGTTCTATTAGAAAAATCTGAAACATGTGATTCTAAATACCCTTATCAAGAGTTGATAGGTGGGTTGATGTATTTGTCGGTATGTACACGTCCAGACATTTCATTTGCATGTAGCAAATTAGGACAGTATAATAATTGTTATACTGAGATACATTGGCAAGCAGCAAAACGGGTACTAAGATATCTCGCTGGGACATCTAATTATGGGTTGCAATTTAAGAAAGGAAATAATAAATTTGAAATATTTGCTGATGCTGATTGGGGAAATGATATAGATGACAGAAAATCATTTAGTGGGTTAGTAGTTAAGTATGGAGAATGTCTTATTAATTGGGAAGCACGCAAACAGCAATCAGTAGCATATTCCAGCACTGAAGCCGAGTATTATAGTATAGGAGAAGCAGTAAAAGAAAGTAAATATTTGCGTAATTTCTTTATTGATATATTTGATTACTGTTTGCCTGCAATTACTGTTTACAATGATAATTTAAGTGCTCATAATATTGTTGAAAATAATTTATGTCATCGCAGAAGCAAGCATATTGATATCCGTCATCATTTTATTCGAAATGCTGTTCAAGATAATTCTATTAAAATAGTTCATAGACCCACAGTGAATATGATTGCGGATATACTAACAAAACCTCTTCAAAAGTGCAAACATTATCAATTTGTTGAAAGTCTCTGTTTAGTTTAAACATTTTATTTTATTTTAATATAAACAAATAGTGTACTTAGTTTGTAAAATTGTTTTAATGCCTATATAATTGAGTAAGGGGGAGTGTTAAAAATTGTCTTTAGCAAATCTTTATGGCAATATACTCAATTATATTTTGTCTGTGATTGTGAATGACATTTAATATGTCATATCCTTTTCCTGTCTTCTTGTTTGTGGTGTCATACGATGACTGTGTGCTCAGTGAGTTCTCTTTTTTATTAAATAAATAATAAGTAATAATATCATTATGGCCATTTATTGAAACCTCTAACAACATTAATAGGCTGATGATGAAGGGACCAACCATGAAGCCTAATATCGGGAAATACATTTATGTTAGGAAAACTTCTTTTTTTGGAACTAAGTTCCTTGACACAACATGACGCGACACCGGTTTTCAGTTTTCTTAGAAATTGTTTTATTAGAGTCGCATCGCGCCTGTAGCCTGTGGTAGGAGTTGACTGGTAGAAATCGTCACGTAAGGAAAAAGCGTTATGCCTCCTCCATGCGACTTTCTCTATCTCTCTCTGCTTCTTCTAAATTAACGAGTTTGTGTGTGACCGCACACGTTTTCGCGATATCGTAGTTCATCCACGAACACATTCATAAAGATGAGTACAATAAGCAATGACAAATCAGCTTTTCAATATATTTTGATCATGGTTAGTAGTCCACTTTTATTTGTAGTACACTTTTGTTGTTAATTTCCATGAATCCTGCAAAACTCCCATAAACCTAACATACTCTATATTTTCTGAGATATTGTTTAATAACTATGCCACCCAGCATAAAGGCCGTCCATCAAACCCTAAAGGTCACAGAAGCGATGTGAATAGTCCAGTTCCGACAAATCAATAAAACGACTAACATTAAGCAGGTGATTTATATTCCAACTCAGTTTTCCTGAGTTATGAGGCGCTCCCAAATATATTATGTTTACGCCCCCTTTGCGCCGGAGCTCTGACGTCATAGTATTTGTCATACTTAGATAGCTTGTAAGTACAGGGGGCCCAAAACGGCCACATTAAGCAATCCCTCTAAAGCAATTCATTTTCTGAATTCCCAGCACTTCCTCTATGGTGACACATATTTTAGCTGAATCATATATTATATTCAATTCAATTCTTATTAGAATCATATTTGGTGTAAATATTATCGCATGAAAAAAATTAAGACCGTAATTTTACCGAATAATTGTTCTTTACAGTTTTTATTAAATGAGATTACAATTTTTTTTTCGTTCAACAGTATAAATTTTATTTCATTTTAATATAAAACTGTCAAACAAATGAATTGCGTAGTATGAATTGCACGCAGATAAAACATTCATCACAAAACCTAGGGTTATGGCGAAGTACAATTTCCATCAAACCCCATTTAAATTCGAGGAGGTGATGGGCCCCGCTAGGCATGGTGGGCTGATACCAGTCGGGGGTGCGCCGAATGTAAAAGTATGTCCTGGGCCCCCGACTCACAGTAGTAGAAGAACAATGGGGTGTTAGTCGATAGGAGTTCGTCATAACCCTCGGTTCTCGAAGGTCGAAGGGTAGCCATGACGATATCCCCACGAAAAATAAAAAAAGGTTTCAAGCGGACAATATATTAATGTAACTATGTTTACCTACCTAACGAAAATCCAAGTTGCAAAAAACCCCAAATCAAAAAGGAGCATTTTATTTTTATATGATTGAGACGCAGCAAGGAAAAACCACTTTGAGCGGTTATAGATAATTATAATTTATCGTAAACTAACTAATCATCAAACCCTGGAACTTCAAGGTGTAATAAAACGTGTTGAATTGTTGATATGGTAAAACTCTTGACGTATCCTCCAGTTATCCATCTTTCCTTCGACATAATACTCACTAATTCGGTACTGTCGCTCAGCGCGCTCTGGAGCTCGGTTTCTTTAAAGGATAAAATCAGGAATAGAACCAGAGTTACTGATATAGCTTGCAGAGTAAGCAAGCTGAAGTGTCAGTGGGCTGGCCATGTTTGTCGAAAGACCGATGGTCGGTGGAGTAGACGAGTCCTGGAATGAGACCGCGTATCGGCGTAGTGTGAGACGCCTAGATGGACCAGACGCCTAGACGAGCTAGATGGACCATGGTAGGATGCGGAGTTGACTGATTGAGGTACTGTACACAGTTGACCAAGCAATTTTTTTTTAATTAGCTCAAAACTACTTCTCTGTCCGGTTTAGTGGTTAGTAACACTAACCATTTCTTTCAGATGTTCTTTATTAAGATACGCGCCATCTAGTGATGATCTTAATAAAATTTAAAGAAGTGGTAAGTGACATTAACCACTGAACCGGAAAGAGTTCAAACAATTTTGTGAGTGTCTAGAGTAATCAACTCATCTACATCACTCTCTCAAGCAATCCGCTTAAAAAAATATTACACACACAATAAAAATGAATAATGGCAGTGTAGTATAATAGACAGATGAATAATGATTGTTTGCCTGTATACCAAATAACTTGTTCGACTGTACTTTAGGGCTATTTGTGTATGACCTCGCACGGAGTGATCTGGTTTCTCTGAAAGTGCTGTCAAACAGATATACTAATAGCTATTTACTGAGTATGTTTTCATAAAAGAAAAGAGTGATTTATTTGATGTATGAACATTTTGAGTGGTGGAAAATGAAGTAAAAGTTTTTATTCTTAACGGTGAAGAAGGTAGAACCATTGCAGAATCGATTAAGAAACAATAAACCTCGCGAAGAATCCATTTTAAGGGTGTTTGTTTGACTGTACTTGATCCCAGAAGGACAAAACCGCGGTATTGGATTTTCAACTCTCGGCTAAGCGCTAAGATTTGAAAATTCAATAGTGCAATAATGGGCATTTCGTTTAGGTATTTCTAGTATGTTTCAAAAAAAAATTCAAAATTCAAAATATTTTATTTCACATAAACCTACATGGGCACTTATGAAACGTCAGAAGCTACGCACGGTTCCAATTGGTCGTTTCCTATGGAGAAGAGCCGGCAAGAAACTCCACGGTTACTCTTTTAAAAATAATTGGGTTTTACAATATTTACAACAAGAAAAATATAAAAAATACAGTATTATTAGGTACCTATGCGAGGACAGTGTAGGTCTTTCAACAAGTACCAAGTATGTACTTAACAAAATAGAAGATGGTCAACAAGTGTACAGTCCACTAAGCCTACAGCGTTCTCACATTCACAAAATAGAAAAGAATCTATATAAAAGATAAATAAATTAATAAAAATAAAAACTATTTTAAACGAAATGACATGATTGCTATTACAACTGTAACAAATCTGAATAATTAACATGTCCACAAAAGTCACTAATAAAGAGTTGAAAATTAAATAGTAGGTATATAATGTCAAATAAAATTATGATTATGTCAAGGAAGAATGTAAATAAAACAAAAATATAAACATGGTAATTTGAGAGCAGTTAATAGAATCTTACATATTTTGCCGTTAATGAGGTACCAGGGAAGCCACATGTGCAGAGGGAATTATTGCCAAACTTCTTTGTCTTCAACGTAGTCTTTAATTTTATAATATGCTTTCCTGATAAGGACACGTTTGATGTGGGTTTTGAACTTCCCATCGCTAAGTTCTGTAACCGACTTTGGCAACTTGTTATAAAATCGGATGCTGTTTATAAGAAATGACTTGCTTGTTTTAGTTAATCTAAATTTGGGTATCACAATTTCATGTCTACTACGTGTATTTATATTATGGAAATCGCTTCTTATTTTGAAAAGTCCTAAGTTTTTCCGAACATAAAAAATATTTTCTAAGATATAAAGAGAAGGCAGAGTCAGTATATCAATTTCTTTGAATTTGGTTCTAAGAGACTCGCGAGGACCCATTTTATAGATAGCGCGTATTGCCCTCTTTTGTAAAATGAAAATTGAATCTACGTCAGCTGCCGATCCCCACAACAGAACGCCATAAGACATAATACTGTGGAAATAAGCAAAGTATACTAACCTAGCTGTAGCTATATCAGTCAACTGCCTTATTTTTCTTACTGCATATGCAGCTGAACTTAATCTACCTGAAAGAGTTCTAATGTGGGCGCCCCATTGCAATTTTGAATCTAAAGTAATTCCTAAAAATACAGTTTCCGTTATTGCATCTAGTTTTTTGCCATCAAGTTTTAGATTTAGACCCACTTGAGGTACATTTGGTAATGAGAACCTAATACATTTAGTTTTGTTCGCATTAAGTAAAAGATTATTAGCTGCGAACCATTTCGAAAGAACAGCCAGACTATCGTTGACGTGTAAGATATCTGTATCTTTTCTATCTATTTTAAAAATAAGAGAAGTGTCATCAGCAAATAGAATTATATTCGATAAGTTAGCCATCATGTAAGGAAGGTCATTTATATAAACGAGAAATAAAAAAGGGCCGAGAATTGAACCTTGAGGCACGCCCATTTTAACTAGAGACCCCGAGGACGTCGCCCCATTAACGTTTACTTTTTGCCGTCGATTTGATAGATAGGAAAGAACAAGGTCAGCAGCTTGGCCACGAATTCCGTAGTGGTGTAATTTACAGATCAGTGTGTTGTGGTCAACGCAGTCAAACGCTTTTGAGAGGTCACAGAAAATGCCAATTGCATCCTGGGACTTCTCCCAGGATTCTAAAATGTGACTGATGAGTTTTACTCCTGCGTCAGTCGTTGACCTACCTTTCGTGAAACCAAACTGGTGACAATGCAAAATCCCATTTGAATTAAAATGTGACAACATCTGGTCTAGCATGATTTTTTCATATATTTTACTCAATGCTGGTAGAACAGATATAGGTCTATAATTAGAGGGATCACTCTTACTACCCGATTTGAAAATTGGTACTACTTTACTATGTTTCATTAAATCAGGAAACGTACCGCTATCTAAACATTGATTAAATATGCCTGTTAGGACAGGGGCAATTGTGTCAATGATATCAGTAAGGACCTTAACGGAAATCCCCCATAAGTCTTCAGTGTTTTTTATGTTAAGACTTTTGAAAGCTTTTTTAATCGTGACAATAGAAATGGGCTTGAATTCAAAACTTGGAATGTCCTTACTGAAATTTTCTTTTAGAAGAGATTCAGCTAGTATAGATGATGAAGGCAGAGATTTCGTAACCTCTATTGGGATGTTGGTAAAGAAATTTTCTAGTGTCTCAGCAACTTTTAACTTATCTGAAATGGTTTCATTATCAATTTTCAAAGACAATTCATTCTGATCTCGCTGTTTTGTGTTACCAGTTTCTTTGTTAATTACCTGCCACACAGCTTTGATTTTATTGTTCGAGATACTAATTTTGTTACTTACTAATTTAGATTTTGCTTGGGCGCAGACTCTTTTAAATATCTTAGAATAGTTTCTTACATAATTATGAACAGCTTCATCAGAAGTCAATGATTTTTCGTTATATAAATTATATAAAATATCTCTGCTTTTTCTAATGCCAGCAGTGGCCCATTCATTAAATTTTGGTTTAGTATTGATTGTTACTTTTTTTACAGGACATGCTTTATTGAATTCTTGGCATACTGTAGAAAATAATGTACCGTAGTTTATATTGGGGTCTTGTGAATCAAAACTAGCTGTTGAAAGATTGCTAAGAACATTATTATTAAACATTTTTAATTTATTTTTAGTAAGAGGTCTTAACTGAATAGTTTTATCTAAACGTAACTTTTTATCTGATTCAAAAGATATAAGTTGACCTGTATGATCAGATCTGACGCCACTAATTAGGGACGAGTCTTTTATTTTACAATTAGTAAATACATTATCTATGCATGTAGCTGAGGTTGCTGTTATTCTAGTTGCTACATTAAATATACATAAACCGTAACCGTTTAAAAACAGACATAAACCTAACTTGAACAGTAGTTTGGATTTTAGCCGAATTCGTAAATGGGGCGACCTTGTCTTTGATAGGTATGAACATGAACTTATTAATTTATGAATTTGATATCGTAATAATAATAATATGACCCACTTCATACACAATTTGGGTCAATTACTTAATTAGCGAGCAGACCCAGTTCAATTTTTAAGCATTTGATCACGTGCCTTTGCAATGCATGCACAAATACCCAGACCGAGAACAGATGCCTGTAATTTAGGCTATACACACATTTGTTTCGTGGGAGACTGATACGGGTAAGACTGGTTGTCAGACTTTTAACAGGGTGCATCCTAAAAGTTGGCAACGTCGTAAATAGCTGTCAAATATTCACCTGTTTTGATTAATTTGGAAATAAGAATAAGAATAAGAATAAAGGAGATCAGCAATTCCTGGCCCTGATGGACAAAGTATTACACCATTCGAAAAAATATTTAAATAATTATAAGCCCTACTTTAATCTATCATTTCCTAAAAAAACCTAGGAAAAAAGAATTTCTAAAAAAAGTCAATTAATGTATTCCTCGCGTTGTAGTTGTTTTAATAACAACTGATGTTGCCATATTATGCGATTTTTAAATAAAAATATTTTTTCCCATTAAAAGATTTGTATTATTATATTCGATTTATATTTCTTTTCACTTAAAAAAGTATTATACGAGTTTATTGCGAAATAATTATTAAAGATAGAGTATTTTTTCGTTGTTGATAAGTTATTTTAATGATTTTATGGAAAAATCGATTTGCATTTTTGTAAACTGCAACACTCGATACGGTTGTCACTTGTCAATCAATCTGTTGTCAACAACAGATTGCCGCCACAACTCACTTTAGACATTGGCAGAATAGTCGACATCGGCTTTGCTTGCCATTCAATAAAAAAATAGAATAACGTTTCTCGCTCGTGTCGTGGACTTTCTTTTTGTGTTTATTTTGTGTGCTACATCTAATTACCGACCCTTGCTGTGTTTTTGGACAATTGTAACTGCCTTTGTGACCGACCCTATTTCGTTCTTGAACCCCGTTTCTTCCAAACCTATTGACCTTAGCACGTATTTTGGACTCCGATTTTGCCTTTTGATATTGTTACCTGTTGCTTACGATGGATAATCTCCGCTGTATTAATTGTGGCATATCGACTGCTCGCATGAGAAGAAACCTGCTGAACTCAATCGATATACTATCAGTGATTAGAGAATGGATATCTCCACGACAGGTAAGTGTTGGGTATTTCATTATTATAAGTGTTATTTTATTGTTATTTTAATTATTAGACTCAAAGTAAGTTTCACATCATATTAAAGAGATAGAGCCTGGCAAAATACTTTTAATCTTTTACTAAAACTCCTAATAAAAGAGCGGGAACAAATGATAATGGAGTCTATTGACTATGGTCTGAAATAAAGTTTTGTTTTTTAATTTCCATATCCCATGTTATATCGAAAAATTAATTGCACAGGGTTATAGACTAATATTACCCCTTGAAAACCCAAACTATTTCATTTTTGTTTATTGAGGCCTAATTTATTAGGACTGTTTGCCGATCTCCTTTATTTCGTAAAGTTTACATTCAAGTGAATTGAATTCCTGGACCTCACACTAGGATTCCCTGTGTTGTGAGATCCAGGCTCCTTCGTTCCGTTAACAATTTTATATAAAAAGGTAGGTACATCTTAAAAACTTAAATTAAATAATAGACATAAAAAAGAGTGTATGCGTATGCATGGTGCTGTGATTTGTGTTAGTTTTGTTGGTATTTTAGGAGTGTCTGTGTGTTGATATGATAGTGAGTGCTCGTGTATTTCTGAATTGCCAATATGTAGGTATACTGTGAGTTTTAACTTAAGCTAAGAAACTTTCTGTCATGTCGAAGTCCAGTGTAAGAAGCCAGTTTGTTACCGTCAGTCTGCATTTTTTTTTGTGTTAGT
This sequence comes from Conistra vaccinii, assembly GCA_948150665.1. Taxonomy (NCBI): domain Eukaryota; kingdom Metazoa; phylum Arthropoda; class Insecta; order Lepidoptera; family Noctuidae; genus Conistra; species Conistra vaccinii. The sequence continues at coordinate 3,850,016 of OX411331.1, read as the reverse complement.
ATTAAATAAAATATATATATAAATAAGAAATAATACTGTATGGAAATAAGAAATGTGGCTAAGTAACTATCTAGAATATTAATAATGAATTGCAATCAACACCGAATATTTAGTTTTAGATGTAATAAAAGTATTTGGAAACTTTCCAAATGAATTTTTTACACCTAAAACGGTTACAACATCAAAATCAATGTTATAATTGCATTTCATAATCAATATTAGTTAGTTAGCCACATTTTTTATTTCCATACAGAAATATTATCAAATTAATCAAAACAGCGAAATATTTGACATCTATTAGCGACGTTGCCAACTTTCAGAATAAACACTCTTAACGATTGTCAAAGATACACAAAATGACAGCCGGCACCAACGGCTTAGTGTGCTTTCCGAAGCATAAAGGGTCTCAATACGTATGTAAATATCGTCATTCAACCTAGGCAAGCGTAGCTTACCCATGCGGGCCATGCGGCTATAGGTAATAATAAAATGAATGTTTCTTTGTTTGCCTCATAGGGGTTTCCCTAATATTCATCCGGTCACCATGAAATTTTGGTAAGTTGTTGTCCACGCACCCGCGATGATTTTGGACTTGAGGAAAATCATCGAAGCCACTAGCGTACCTAGTCGCTGATAAAAGCTATCAGGTAATATAGATTGCCATACATAACACACAATGGGTGACATGGTCATACTATCAAACCTTCTGAGAGACCGCAGATTTAAAATTATAAGTTGGCCAACTAAATCACAGAGTATACCCATAGGTATAATAATAGTGACATATGCTAGCCCTCACATCTTGTGTAACCATCTTTACATACCGAGACTCCTCCGTGCCTCACAAAGCACTTAAGCCGTTGGTCCCGGCTGTCATTCGTGAATCTTTGACAGTAGTAACGGGTCGTCAGAAGCCCAAAAGTCTGACAACCAGTCCAAGGGGTATCGTATTACTCAGTTACTGGGTTGTGGAGATCAGACAGTTTCTCCATGTAAAAGACTGGTATTCAGCTGCATCCGGACTGGAAGCAGACCCCAACATAGTTGGGAAAAGCTAGGCAGATAGCTAACCCACACATCTTGTCCAACTAACTTTGTACTAGTCGTTCGATAGTTGGCCAACTTATAATTGAATGTCTGCGACAGCCCTAAGTGATTTAAACAAGATTTAAAAAAATCATAACCTTTCCTTTGGCTTTGCCATAATCGGGTAAAAATAGATTGCACAGTCACTGCGTCCAATGCATCAGTCTACTATATTTTTTGAAGTGAAGACTTCTTTAGGCACGTTGATCACTTTTTGGGTGACTAAAAATCATGGAACTCGCGTCATCGTCACCGAAAGGCGCGTTGAGCACTTTTTTATTGATAGTGCACTCTGTTTTATTTTTTTCGATTTTTTTATGGAGCTACAGCTTTCGTTCTTGTACTGACAACAAGCCACATAACTTCCTAACATTTTCGTTAGATGGCGTTACGTTATATGAAAAAGTTACTAGTTTACACTGCTATCGGCAGTCCCACGGGTATCTATGGTATAATCAAAGTCAGGAGCGCTTAGCGTGCTATTCTAAACAAGGAAAAAACTGTGTAAATAATAGCAAATAGTAGTATTTCTATAAAATAAAACCAACAATTGCTTGCCAATTGTTTATTACATGGTACCTATTAAACAAGACCACAAATTAAACATATTATTTATTGTTATTACGTATCTACACGTATAAGGAGCTACGTTGTTTACACTCGTTCATGATTCACTGGATAATGTGGTATTGATTGTATCAACAATGACATGTTGCCACATAATGCTCATCACGTTCACATATTGTTGTACATACGCCTTCTTTTATAATATATGTGTTGAGGCACCTATCCTACGGGTCTAGGGCCAAGCCACACGACGGCGGCGCGGCGCCGGAGCGGTGTCGCTGCGGCGTCATACATACCAAAATGTATCGTATGGCACACGGCGCCGTCCGGCGCCGTCCAGTGCGCCATACTATATGACCTGCGGTGCGGCGCCGCACCGCACCGTGTGGCTTGGCCCTTACCGTAAGTCGCCGGCACCGGCGACTTACGAGAACCGGGGGCCAAGTCGATTTGTAAATTAGTAAACTGCCCTGATTAGAGCTAGTGTGGCGTCACGTATTGAGCATTTTAAAACGCACCTTAGAATATGTGGCGTCGCCAGTATTATGTTTACGATATAAGTATTTATAAGTTAGTCAGGAACGCACCCTTGTTGAAGTGGCAACACTAAGAAGCTACTATACGGTGCGATACCCACTCTCTTGCTTGTCAACCGCCGCGGGACACGATTTTACCTAAGTCAATAAGTTTATTTTGTCCCTACTAGTTTAATTAGTAATTATTAGTTTAATTAGTATAAAATTATGTGTATAATATTGTAGATACCTAACTTTACACTATTATACGTGTAACGTGAGTGACAATTATAATAATATTAAAAAAGCAAGTTGGAATTTCACTTCCGCTCTTAGATAACAACTTCACCGACCCACGTCCCCAAACTTGTTAGCTAAAACGAGTTGGCGAGCAACGAGTAGCGAGTGTGTGAAAGATACAGTCGACAAATGTAATTAGTAGGTACCTATACAGGAAAATAAAAATCCACCTATTGTTCATCTTATAATAGGTTAGTTGTTGTTTTATAAATCGTATTAAGTATTTGCACAAACAATGACACAAACAGTTTCCTACTTGCGTACAGTCACGAGCAGCAATATGTATCCACTAAGTCAAATTCAGAAGCTATTTTCTCGTGGAATATTGACTGCAACTTTGAGATAAGGTCTATTTCATATTAATATGGGTTTCAAAATACTATATATTCGTAACAACATAAAATTACAATCTACACAGTCACAATCAATCAGAGCAAATCACTTTTAAAAATTGCTAAGTGTATACATATTGGTGCTCGTGACTGTACGTGTTTTTTACTTTCGTCTTATTTCTTCTTTCGTAACTCTATGGTAAAATGTTATTAGGATATCTGTGTTTTGAAGTCTGGATTTGAGGTACTATGCGAGCCAACTAAGAATGCGCCTGTCAAGACGCCATTTTGTTGCCATTTTGACAGTTTTGCAGTACTATATCTGTCAGGAACGGTCAGGAAAGTACTGCTATCGTGTGAAGTTGGCAACAAGCGCGATCCCATTCTTAGTTGACTCGCATAGTAGGTTAAAGCAACTAGTTCGCCCCTTATTACTTAGGTAAGTATTCAAAACTGGTCTCTCTTTTGTGAGTTTTTGATAGATTTGCCATACAAAATCTGTAAAAACTCGAATTTGTAGACTATGGCCTCTGGTGGGTAACTGTACGGGTGTATGTATTAGATAGGAAGGTACCTCAGCCTGCCCTTCAAGAAATGCAGCATATTATGTGATCTGTGACAAAATCTCTAGACGCATCCTGCATTCTTATGTAATAGTAATAATAATAACCCCACCGCCGTATCTCTACGTTGACGTCGCAGGGGGGCTTGCGCGCACATAACTCTAGGTCTGTGCCGGTAGAGTTAACTTTGCCGGAACAGGTCTAGGATGACGAGCCAAACCAAGAGAGATACACAAAACCGCAGGGCAGCATGTGGCGAGCTGTTGGGCAGTAGCGACCCCACGGACCCTATCTCCCGGGAGAAATCTTGTCCCTCATCTCTGGCTTGCCTTTATTGGCCGGCTGGAGTGAACACTGACGAGGAACAGACCTCCCACCTCATTCTTGCCTTAATTAGCCGGCTTGAGTGGAGATTCGCAAGAGCAAACGTGCTCGGAGGAAGGACGTATTCCAGTAAGTGCTCCCAAAAAAACGACTGTATGCCAAAGAAATAAAGGATTTAAAAAAAATACTTTAAAGTTCAATATCTCCATATCGGTTAAGTTTCGGACACCTTATTATAGAATCAAATCCATCAGAAATTACCTGAATAATAACGTCATTTAATATTCAGTACGACTTTCCCTGTAACCCTATATAAAATATGATTGTTGCATATGCGTTAGTATATGCGTTGTTGGTAAGGACGATACCTACTCCTCTCTTACTCAACTTATTAATTGTTTACCGGGTCGTTATAATTCTCTGAATAAGAAGGGCAATAAACCATTGCCTATTTAAATGTATAGTCCACTTTAATTCGACCCCGCGCTAACAGCGTAGTGGACAGGTAAATATTGAATACATAAGGGTATTTATTTCTTTATTTATATTTACTTTATTGTATACCACAAAAATACATAACAGGGTACAGGGTATTTATCTCCTTTGCTATGTGTAAAAAATAAAAATACTACAGAATTTACCCGTTCATTAATTACCATTCATGATGTCATTCGACATTCCTGTACACTTCATTGTGTATGTATGTTATGTATTATGAAGGTTAGGTTAGGTTAGTGTCAGTCTAAACTCCGGCCGACGTCGAGTAGGTATGGGTGTTATTTCACGTCACTAGTTACAATAACTATCTACTAATAGCTAACAAACTTAGAATATTGCTAAATAGTCTGATCAAGATAATAATATGTACGTCTACTTTCTTAAAAAACATTAATATGAATTTCAGCCGCGCCGCATAAAAATTACGCTTTAAAAAATCACCCTTTTTAAACTTCGTATATCCGATGACGTTTCCAGTCTGTATACAAACATTCAGTCAAATATATCGGCTCAGTCGCAAAATGACCACTTCTTAAAATGCCTACCGGACGCAAAATGTCCATTTCTCAGAATGACTCTTTCGCAAAATGACCACTTCTTAAAATGCCTCTTGAAAGGAAAATGTCCATTTCTCAGTATGTCTCTTTCGGAAAATGACCACTTCTTAAAATGCCTACCGGACGCAAAATTTCCATTTCTCAGAATGACTCTTTCGCAAAATGACTACTTGGCAAAATGTCCCTTTTTTCCAATGCACATTCTATCCAATAGCTTAGTCACTCTAGCTAAACCGCTGATCGGGAAAAACTTTAAGCGGCCCATCAGTACCTACCATTTAGTTTCGATCACTTCTTTAATTTCGTTGTTAGGATTAATTTGATAGTTCCAAAATACTAATTTACTGTCGTATTATTGTTTCCACAGTGTAAATAATGTGAAGGTTGATGGTTAGGAAGGTTCCTATGAAGGTATTAAAGACAATTCTCCTTATGGGGCATCCCAATATGGGGGACACTCACTTGTAAAATTTGTCATCCTTCTGGGAATTAATGAACGACTCACATGGCCGAGTTATTTCAGTTAACTTATAAAATGGGTTAATTAGTGATACCATTTTACGTGAGTTATTTCACACTGCCGTGTCGATAGTGCACTGTTGACGCTTCATCTCACAGACAGGATCTCTCTTTTCTCTTTTCAATCGTTCTCTCGCTGCTGAGAATCGTGACTCCGTATCAAATTGTCAACAGTCTTTTTCCATCTGTTACGATCAGTGTGGCCTGGTGGAGTGCGGCGCTGATAAGTATCGTCAGTTGCTCGGATATTTCCGACCCCTTTTTGTGCTTCTACCTAGAGGTAAAATAGAGGTGACCTAGAGGTCACCTCTAATTTTACCCGACTTCCAAAAAGGAGGAGGTTATTCAGTCCCCATTAGACTGAGACCTTGTAAAAGAGAAAGAACCCATGAACTCTTGTAAAAGAAATCTTGCTTCTAGATCCAGCGGTTGAGGCAACGTTGTCTGTCAGATTAAAAAAAGAATTTTACTATGAGCATGTAGATTATTTAACACTTACCTTTGTTTTTTCCAGCTGGCCTGTGCAGCTAACATTGCAGCCGGAGCATGGAACCTGCCGCGTCATAGAGAGAGGGAGCCAGAAGACAACCTGATATCAATGAGCATGGTCATGTTCTCTACGTTGTCGGCTATCAGCAACCTGATCGCACTGTTCGGTATTATACTGGTGAGGACCATTTTGCTTGATTATGACGTCATAGAGAGACAGAAGAAAAAGACGAAAAATAATCCCTCTAGGTGCTAATTTTACAGGGTTGTCTCTGGTACCTAAGTTCTTGAGCAGGTGAATTGAGGGAGGACTTTCGATTTTGATAAATGCCTAAATCTTAATTTATCGGGATTATACTGTATGTTTACTAGGGCATACCCGTTAATCCATTTTTTGTCAGTTGTAATAATTATATTCACAAAAATTATTTAATTGATACGTAAACGATAACCGCAACACGCGCGCTTGTCGCACTTAACTTTCCGACAAAAGACAAGTGCACGTGTACAGAGTGTTTCTTTTACGTATCAATGTAATCTTTTTTATAAAATAAAAAAACTTTTTTTTTTTTTACCATGTCTAAACGATATACTATTGCGGGTTAACAGGAACACCCTCTGTAAGTTAACATATTATAATGTTATCATTTCTCCCTGAACTCTCATAAAAGATGCTCTATTCTGTGACACAAACTTGAGAGAAATAAATTGGTAATATAAACATTTTTGTTCTTTTTTTTTTTTTTTCTTTTTTTCAGAAACGTCCATCAAAGCTGCAGTGGTCACTGGTGTTCAACTCAGTGTTCATATTCTGCATATTCCTGGTCGCCATAGTGACGTGTCTGTTCAGATTGGATGACTTCCTGAAGGTGCCTGGGCACATCGCCCTCATTGTGTTCCTGTTGATCGGTGGGGCTTGTAAGTATCAATGAATATTTTATACTCACTAAGTTATAGTAAACCTCAAAAATGTTTCTGACTGGTACTCTAAAGTCAAAGTCAATTAGGCACTGAAAGGCACTCTCGGACGTCAAAAATTACAAAAAAAAAAAAATTTATTCTAGTCGCCCCTTCCAAAAAGTAGTTTTCGTATGGAGAAGAATGGGCAAGAAACAAATGTTCCCACTGCTGGGACACAGGCCTCCTCTCTGTGAGAGGGAGTAGGCTGTAATCTACCACGTGGGCCCATTGCGGGTTGGTAGATGTCACATGTCTTTGAATTTTTGGTTCTAAGATATGCCGGTTTCCTTCACCGTTTTGAGAGCAATGGTGTGGTGATGAAATTATTTACACAAAGTAAAGCACCTGCTTGGGTTCGAACCCACGACCTACAACTCGTAAGTCGGGGCCGTATACATTAGTATACAATATCTGGTCAAGCCGAGCTCTTCTCGGTTGAAAATATAAACATATGGTCCAACAATTGCTCATGTAAAGGTATTAGATATAATTATAATTATCTGAAGACGATGCACCTAGAATAAAACTACTGTACCACAATAAGTAAAAAGAATTAAAAAAAAAATTGAAGCAACCCCAGATAAAAGATGCCAATAGATGCCAAACGAAATAGAGGACGCCAACAAACGAGACGACAATATGATTTAAAACTCACGGCTGGACACTGTTGGAGAAGGATGGCTCAAGAGTTAACCCAATGGAAAATGGTAGAGGTCTTTGCCAAAAGCACACTGAACTGCGAGTCATTTTATAGTTAAAGCAAAGCACACAGTATCTTTATTTAACGCAGTAGTCCAGAATAAAAGGCTTTATTATTAAGTAGGAAGAAACTATTTTTCCGTAATTTGTTGTTTAGGCTAGTTGACTTCATATAGTTACTTGGAGAAGTGTCGTAATTATAGCTAGAGTTTGTATTGCACGACTCGTAATGCGAAGCATTAGAGTGTGCTCTACGATCGAAAAATATTTTTTAGAATATAATCAACTGAAAAATAAAGACGGGCTTGTCCGCGACAGTATGTATTTGTGGTGGCATCTACATTGCCACTAAGTATGCATCAAAGACCTGACGTCACACAAATCCTGTATCGCGCAGTTACTTAGAGTTAACCTCGCGAACGACAGATTTTAGCTCAATTAAATAAAACTAAAATCTCACATTAAAAAAAAATGTCACATTTGCGGTACTGGATGCCGAGCGACGATATATAAGGCTATTCAACATCAATTCTTGGGCAGTTGCCCGCCACATACAACACCCGTCTGGTCGGAAGATCCTCCTTTTTCTATAGAGGATGAGTGAACTTTACACCCTGTTCCTCATACCTCCTCAAGATTCAATACCTACTTGAAGCAATTACTTGTCGAACCCCAGTAGGTTCTACAAGTAAGTAGTTAATTTAGGAACTTCCCCCCGAAAACTCAAAATACCTAACTCATTTTATATTCAAACCACAAATGATTAATACGAACAATGGTATGAACTAACAACGATAGTATGTACATAATTATATGTAATTTGTTTTAAGTTAAATAATATCATCATCAGCCTATTAATGTTCCCACTGCTAGGTCAAAGGCCTCCTCTCTGTGAGAGGGAGTGGGCTGAAATCTACCACGCGGGCCCAGTGCGGGTTGGTAGATGTCACATGTCTTCGAATTTTTTGGTTCTAAGACATGCCGGTTTCCTCACGATGTTTTCCTTCACCGTTTTGAGAGCAGTGGTGATGAAATTACACTCGAGAGCAATGAATCCGGGTCACTTAAAGAATGTTAAAAATCTCGGAAACTAAAAATGATAGGTTAATGCAATAAATTGTATTTAATAGACAATGTAATACTCCTTAAATGAAAGTAAAAAAAATATGAGTCACCATACATTTTATTAACACAAAATTACATAAAGAAAAAAACTGCTGATCTCTCCTTAAAACAAAAATAGGAAACATGAAATTTTTTAACTTTATTACGATTTTCTTGAATTTTAATACTTCGTATTGCCTCCTCGTGCTTCCATTACTGCGTTTACGCGGTTTGGCATGCTGTACACCAAGTTCCTTATACGATTTTGGGGAATATTCTCCCATTCCTCTGTGAGAGCAATTTTGAGCTCACGAAGCGTGATTGGGGGAGGGTTTCGTTGTTTTACGCATCTGCCTAGCTCGTCCCAAGCATGCTCGATCGGGTTGATATCCGGGCTGCGCGCTGGCCACTCCATACGAGTAATGTTCATCTCTTGAAGGTAGTCATTCACAATCCTACCTGTATGAGGTCGGGCATTGTCATGCATAAATATAGCATCCTCACCTAAATTGACCATAAATGGACCAACGTGATCATTGAGGATTTCTTCCACATATCTTACGCTAGTTAAAGAGCCGTTTTCTATGATCACCAGCTCTGTGCGACTTTCAGAAGAAATTCCGGCCCACACAAGTACAGACCCACCACCGTAGGCTACTTTTTCTTCGATGCATGCTTGCTTGAATCTTTCCCCTGGTCTTCGATACACTCTGTGTCTTCCATCGTGCTTGTAGAGCATAAATTTTGATTCGTCGGAGAACATAACTTTTGACCAATCTTCAATACTCCAATTTACGTGGCTCTGGGCATATCTTAGTCTTGAAATACGATGCCCACGCTCCAGTTTAGGGCCGTTTGCAGGTCTAAGGGGTTTTAAGTTAGATTCAGCAAGCCGACGTCTTACTGTCCATGCACTTGGGTTACTTCCTCCGAGGCGTCGAAACTGATTTGTGAGTTCAGTTCCTGTGAGAAAGCGATTTCGAAGCATGGTGTTCACCAAGTATCGGTCTTCTCGTGCTGTGGTACACCTGGTTCTGCCCGTTCCTGGTCTGCGTAGGTTAGAACCAGTTTCTTCGTAACGTCGGAGAACTCTTTGTACTGTTGACAGCGACACACCGACAGTCCTGGCTGTATCGCGCTGACTCCGGCCGGTTTCCAGCATTGTAAGTATTCTGGTGCATTCTTCAGGCGTAAGCGACATAATTTCAGCTTGAATAATGAATATAGAGCACTATCAACATGGTTTATGTACCCACATAAATGACAGATTACAAACAAAAGCAAAACCAAATGCTGTAATTTCGTAGTTCCATCTTCGAAAGTGGCCCTTTTTCAAATTTGATTTTTTTATGATATAACTTTACAATAACTAAGAAGTTTTAATACCTTCATTTAAGGAGTATTACATTGTCTATTAAATACAATTTATTGCATTAACCTAGCATTTTTAGTTTCCGAGATTTTTAGGATTCTTTAAGTGACCCGGATTCATTGCTCTCGAGTGTATTTACACAAAGTAAAGCGCCTGCTTGGGTTCGAACCCACGACCTACAACTCGTAAGTCGAGGCCACCACTGCTCTAAGCTAAATAATATAATAAAATGTATTATGCAGTTGGTGTACTTATTGAATAAATAAATAAACTGACTGCGTAGTTAATTATATTGATGTTACATTAAAAAGTATGCAATTTCGAAGTCATCTGCGCTTTTGTTCGTTAACGATAGTTCGGAATCGAGATTTCGCCATGTCAAGGCGCTGCTCCACGGCAGTCCTCGGCTAAGCTCCGCACGTGAAATCTGCGTTAGTACAGTACGACACAATTTAGATGTAGCATAGATTTGAAAATTTTCATTCATTCATTTCAATTTTACGAATGTATTTGGCTATAAGACTTTATAAGTTATTGCGTTTTCGAAAGATCATTTTCACCTAAAGCAGTAATAGTGATTTATGATTTCGAAGGCGCACTCAGTTCGGATGGTGATCGGTTTTACGAATTTTGCCGATGCTACATCTAAGTTGTGTCGTACTGTAATAATCTATTTGCCAAACATTAAAAACAACACGATTTTAGGAAAAACAACTGTAGGTAATGCCATATGTATAAGGTTCAGTTTGCGCTACCACTTCATATTTTTTATGACTTTTTCTACAGTACGTACTTTTTCAAATAGTTTTCCAGTATTCAGTCTAAAATCAACTTTATTTTCACTACTATAAAGTTGATGTTCGTCCAACTGGAAAACTCGTGTTTGTTTACATATTTGGCAAATACATTGCGAACGCAGATTAGGTACATACTTAGGTTCACTTTGTATAAAACGCACGGATGCGTGCGGCTGGGAAATAATGAAACGCGCAGGCGCAGCCAAGGAGTGCTGCTACACCGACACTTTTTCGGCTCGGGACATTCAATTTGACAATTTGTCGAACAACAAAGCTGACCCGAGGCAAATTACACATATTTAACTTCCATTCGGCTCGTGCCGATCAACAAACGGAGATTGCATCCTAATGATGTGCCATCGCTGAATCATGTTCGGATCGCTCGGCACAATTCGAGCTAAGCCAACTGAAAATATCAATGAATCAATCAGCCTATTAATGTTCCCACTGCTGGGACACAGGCCTCCTCTCTGTGAGAGAGAGTGGACTGTAATCTACCACGCGGGCCCAGTGCGGGTTGGTAGATGTCACATGTCTTCGAATTTTTGGTTCTAAGACATGCCGGTTTCCTCACGATGTTTTCCTTCACCGTTTTGAGAGCAGTGGCGATGAAATTATTTACCGATACCGGGGCCGTAACCACTAGGCCACCACTGCTCTCGAAAACTGCTACTGAAAATATATCAACATTATATTCGATTTTAGCGCCCGGCTGTGGCAAATCGTGCCAAGCCGAACAAGTTTGTTGAGCACCCCTAACGTGACAACCCTCTGAGAGAAATAATTCCAACATCATATAAATTCCTTCTAATGAAATTATTTTTCTTTATCTTTTCAGTGTACTCCCTGTACTACCTGACGATGATCAACAGCCTCTACCGGTTGATGAAGATGGCGTACTTAGAGACTGCTATACCCATATGAACCAACTAGCTAGGATCTTGCCAGTATTTTAAGTAAATCTACATACTTTGTTGGTGTGACTTTAAAGAGTAGGTACTCCCTCCAAGTCAGCGTGGATTTCTAGGTAAATGTATACCTCCAAACGGTACAAGGGTCTTTTGACGCGTGGATAAAATCTGAACTAACGCCGCCATTTAGTTTTTCAAATGAAGAACAACGCCCCACTGTCAATGTCATTCAGATGCCAAAAGATCCTTGTTCATGCATTAAAACGTATTTTGTTATTATTTAAATTAATGTGCCTGTCTGTGTATGTTTATAATGTGTGTAAATATTTAAGAATTGAGAAAATTACAACATAAGAAACCCTTTAGCATAATCAACCTAAAATGTTCCCACCGCTGGGACACAGGCCTCCTTTCGGTAAGAGGGAGCTGGTTTTACTACAATTCGCGGGCCCAGTGCGGGTTGGTAGATGTCAATGGCTTCGAATTTTTGGTTCTATGACATGCCGGTTTCGTCACAATGTTTTCCTTCACCATTTTGAACACTCCATGATTTTATATAGTTTCATAAAAAGTTAATCTTATATAAAATCATGTTTTTTATTAGCATTGGGTTAGGCAGAAACTACTATACCACACGTGTTACAACAAGTTCTTCCCCTACTTCGCCCATGTTCAGGCACCGGATGTGGTTACTTCTAATCAGTTATACATTATTGAATAATTATTTACCTACTATGTTTCTACAATATATTATAATCTTAATTTATGTAGAATTTACATAAATTAATTTCCCTGTCCCGCCGTCGACATAGAAGCGAGTTGAAGCGACTAGCTTTGAACGATTCTCGCTCAAAAAACGAACAAAAGATTATAGGTCCGTGTAAGTAAAACAGATACATAATTATATTAATAGTTGATCGCTGAGTGTTCTTATCGCCTCAGAGTGCTCGCTTGTTGCAGCGACAAGATCCATCAACGAGAGTTCTAACTCAGCGACGCGTTTGGCGGGCAGCACACTCTTTGAGAGACTCTTGCTTGGTACATACGCCACGTACCAGCGAGTAATAACTCGTCGCCTTCGCGCTCTCACTGCTCGTTGCTCTCCAACGTTACTATGCGTTTGCACCAGAAAACATTCAACATGTAGATGTTTCGAGACTTGTCACATGAAACAAATCTCATTACTTGTTTTGTTGGACTTACGTTCGCACTGCACGAAACATGAGTAAGTCATAAGACATATGTCAAGACTTGTTGTTATCTGCGTTCGCACTGTCTAGAAAAATATACATTAGACATGTTTTGTATAGAGATTTGTCACGTTTGCGTTCGCACTGTTGTTTGTTTAGGTCAAATTATGTCTCGCAACTTGTCTATTGCTTGATGTTTAGTGTTATCCGAATATGGTGGAAAACATCTCGTGTTTATATCGAAACATGAAGTGAAGTGGTCCAAAGTAGACACGATTAAGTTTATTTATAGAGCTTTGGCAAGACTTTCCATGTTTGTGAGTACAAAATGTGTGGACTATAAAAACCGAATAAAGCGTCGAGATTTTTTATTACAACTAACTGAGCAAATGGGCTTGGATTGTGATATTCCAATCGAAAAGAAAATTACATCTTTGAAAACTCAATTCAACAGAATTAATTTTATTGGTCTGATGGTGGGATGGACATTCTGAAATTTTCTTTATGATTGGAGCAACTTTCTGTCCTAATATTTCAAAATCATCAGGTGATAGGAAATTATTTTGCCCCTTTGCATCCTGAATTAACAACTCATTCCTTAAACTGCAGGCACCATGTGTTTCTCTCTTTTTTAGGAAGTCGCGCATCCAGAACCTAGGTTTCTTCCTAGATTTTGGCCGTTTCAGGTATGCAATACTGGCAGCTACAAACAATAAATCGTCTTGATCGCTTGAATTCATTTTATTACCTACATTTGATAATACCCAGATATTAAACGTAGAAATATTTTTGACGTTGTTTAATTTAAAGTAATTTTAACTTTGCTAGGTACGATTTGGTCACAAATAAATCACTGTCACCATCAGTATCATTCACAGAACATAAAAAGTCGGCAAAATGCAACGAAATGTCAAAACAAATCTTACAACATGTTGCTAGATTCGTATAGAGATATTTTGTTATGAAATTGGTTTGTAAAAACATGTGTCGAAACATGTCAAGTGATAGGAAACGTCAAACATGTTTCGCGTCAACAAGTTGCTTGACAATGCGAACGCGAGTCGATACATTGACAGAAAACAGAGATTTCAACATGTTTTCATGTGAATGTTTCGCCAGTGCAAACGCACAGTTATAGTTCGTAGCCTCTCGTTTATAGTTCGTTCGTTCGTTCTACTCGCTTCTCATTCATCGCCGGCGGTGGGATAGGTGGCGATAGATAAATATTCAACATTCAAATGTTCATTCAATATAGAGTGCATTGAGGTCATGGAATTCAAATACTTAGTATTTTGATGTATAAAATGTTTCCTCTCGCTTTCCTGCAATGTTGGGAGTGATTTTGTAAAAAGGGACGGAAGTGTGTAACAGGAAGCCGGGGAAGCGCGCGCTATTTGATTTGACCAATGAACGTGTGCGGTGCTAGAGTTGGCCGTCAGATGGTAGTGGTACCAACCCATTTTCCGATAGGTTGGTACTGGCAGCCAAGATGTATGTTACACGTGCGCGTTTTGGTGTAATTATGACGTTCGAAAACTGCTGATTGTCAGCCTAGTTTGGTTACTGTAAAGCTGGAAACAAATGATTGGACGCGTCCGTAAGTCGCGGCTGATAGTCACCGAGGGTCACGTCCGCGACTGACGACCGATAGTGTGCACAGTGTACTGCTAAAATTAGGTAAATGTACTATCCAGGTACACAAATAAGCCGCGACTGCCAGCCGCGGCTTACGGACGCGTCCAATTATTTGTTCCCAGCTTAAAGCTCGCTCTTTTTTTTATTTATTGTCTATAGCAATTTTGTTTGTCTTTGTTTTGTTAATATTACTTATAATTTGAACTCCTTATGATTGTTACTCGTCTGAGAAAAAGAAATGATAAAATGTGTTAATTTGCCCTAATTGTAACATTGTTTTTTGTAAGATATCTGAGTAATTTAAGGTTTGTGCTTGGAAACTACGTGTAGTTCTAATTTGGCAGCTCTGCTTTCTGTTTGCATGTTAGATGCTCGTAAAGCTACAATTTGTAATCAATGTTTGAATCTTATCGGCTAGTAATCCTCATAGGCCCTACATTATGGACAGTTGCAAAAGAATTTTAACATTTTCTTAATTAGCAGATAAGTAGGTATGCCTATTAGTGTTCTCCTTCTTATATTAAAATCTCCTTTTACGAGTACAACACCCGTGAAAGGAGAGTCGTAAATCTTTTCACGAAACACTTTTCAAAAATGTATAATTATAATTTTTAATAGATTTTCATAAAAATTATGTAAATAAACCGTTCATGGGTTTATTTACATAATTTTTATGATTATTCTAATCTAAGTTTTATGATTATTCTAATCTAAGTTTTATGATTATTCTAATCTACTCGTAAGTTATGATTTATTCTGTAAATATGTATGTACTTTCCATAGTTTTTTTTGACGAATGTAGTTAAATAAGCATTTAATCCATTATGTTCATCAGATTTTCTATGAAATTATATTATGAAAAGCCAAGGTATCTGCTTGCATCAGTAGTTTTAATGCAATGGCAGCTACACTATATTTTTTTTAAATTAATTGTACCTATTTATATAACTTTTACAGCTCCGTACTTATGTAGAATAATCTGTATAATATAAATCTTGTTATGATATAATAGCCTTAAATAATGAATTATGTGCAAATACCGTGCCTTTGATGTTGTAGACGAACTATTTATGTTATGTACTACATATATAAATATTATTATATACCTAAACCTATTTTGTATAAAATAACAAGTTTATCCTGAATATTAAAGTTTGTAATATGCTCCTATTCATAGTAACGTAAAAGTCTTGTCAAGAATTTGATAATACCCAATTACCTGCATAAAATGGAGACTGCCTCATTGAATGAATAAATTATAAACAAAAATAAAATTGTATGTACACAAATAATAAATACGAATCAGTTTACTATAACTTTTCTTTTATTTTTAAATACCCAATGCATTTAACAAAGCGTTGTACAACAATCACAAACATCAAAATTTCTATAAAATTAAATTCAATTCACATTGTAAATAATTGTTACAACATTTAAAGCGTTTATAATTGATCGATAGTTGTGCAAACATTTAAGTTATGGGCCTATTCATATTAGACAGGATATACTCGTACTATAACTAGGTATGTTAGTTGAGTAACTTAGTTTCATCCTGCCGTCCATTTCATGTAATTATTTGAACCATATATTTTTATACTTCTAAGACCAAATATTATAATAATAAAAATGTTATACAATTTGTCTATTAGCTACTTATACTTATGCTTAAAAATTAAAGTAAATATATCGACTGTCGCAACAAACACTATCGAAACTGCAAAATATCGATTTTTGCTTTTTTACATAATTGAAAAGAGAATTTAAAACTACGT
Source organism: Conistra vaccinii (assembly GCA_948150665.1). Classification (NCBI taxonomy): domain Eukaryota; kingdom Metazoa; phylum Arthropoda; class Insecta; order Lepidoptera; family Noctuidae; genus Conistra; species Conistra vaccinii. Next base: position 3,833,826 of record OX411331.1, on the reverse strand, counting down.
CGGATACACCAAAAATTATAATTAAAAAGTCGTTATTAAAGAAGTTTTTAATTGAACAAAACCGATATAGAACATGTTGCGCGACGAACATCCTTGGAAGTGGTACTTACAATGATGTTCCGTGCAAGCGTCCCGAACATACCAAAACCGTCAGAAGTTTTGCAAATTTGCTAAATAATGGTAGTTTAAGTAAAGACACTTTCCTGCGTATTTTGAATGTACTTGTTACAACAATACCGTGTTGTTTTACTTGAAATAATATAGTGGTTTTACTGTATTATTAGGACACGAGCCCGTAATTCGAGGATATAAAGTAACATAATTGAAAGTGGTAGTTTCGATAGTGTTCAATAATTATGATGATAAATACATCTGAATATTTATCGAAAGTGGTAGTTTCGATAATATTCTTATAGTTTTGATAATATGTACAGTTTTCTGACTATCGAAACTGTCAATTTCGATGTTTTTTTGGTTAGTAAATATATTGAATCTACCACTTTCGATTAAATTTTGGCTATTATAATCGTAAAACATTATCGAAAGTGAAATATTTAGAAAAGTATATGAAATATGAAATTTGTTGTCAAGGAAAAAAAAACTGTATAAAATTTACTATTTATTCTATACATAATTTTATTGAAGTTAATAATACGAATTATTCTACATCGAATTAAAACTTTAAACTCCTCTCCTTTAAAGTACGTGATTTGAAGTTTCGATAGTGTTTGTTGCGGCAGTCGATATATACGTGTGTATTAGTTGATTTGATTGATTCTAGACATGTTTTCACTGTATCTTACTTTTCATTTATTTATTTATACTTTTTTATTTATACTTATACTTTTCCCTAACTTGCTGTAAATTTACCTACTTTCTTCCACGCATTTAAATTGTTGTAGAACAATAAATTACCATTTGAGTCATTCAAATAAAAATACTCATTGGTAGTAGTATACTGAATAATAATTAAAACAATGCGAATAAATCTATTTTAAGGTTGATCGGCCTTTCAATAACCACAAATAATCAATGAGCTGTGGGGTTCATTAAATCCCAATTAAATTATTGTTACATCCTTCCTTGAAGTTATTCGACCAACATACCTACTTTGTATTTGCAATAAATATAACCATATTTCGAGTTTTAGTATTTCAATGTGAATAAGCCCAGACTACATAATAATATACATTTATAAAACTTTTCTAACAAATAATTTGAGTACACTGTAAAGGGGAAGTACAAGTTATAATGTAGGTAAATATTTATAAAGATTTTTAGTATAAAATATAAGAAAACCCTTTTATACTCTTCAATTCTGCAATATAAAACGGATAATTTAGTAAAAATAATGGTACATGTTTAGGGGATTCTCATATTTTTAGGATTTAGGGGAAGCAAATAGATTTTAAAAAATCTCTTATGAAATCATTAAATAAGGACATATCAAAAAAAAAATTAAACCAACAAATATATTATAATATATTTAAAAGTAAATAAATAACGTATGTTTGCAATCAGGTACATACAATATAACAACAGCTAATTCCATCTGTAAATAAGCGAAAAACAACTTAAATTAACGAAATAAAATATTTTTTCAAATATGTATAAGTATCTATTTGCTTCCCTACAGTGGACAGATACAGACATGGATACAATAATCTATCAGCTAATTAAAGCGAAGGACGTATTATTGTCGTTATTTAGTTTATTTGGTACCTACAAACATTAAATACACATCCATTTAATCTAATTTATACAGAACTAAGCGTCTTTTGAGAAACTGTACTTTCATGAAATCTGATTAAAAAGCTTAGGTGTACACAGTCAGTCAAATAATTCAAAGTGATTTTTTATTTGTTTTTTTTTATTTGATTTAAAATACATTATGTATTTTTTTTATTTGATTTAAAATACATTTTTAAGACATTATGATTTGGCAAAGAAGATTGCAAGCGATCGTCTTTTTTTCCCGTATCGACATGATTTATGTACGTTTGCGTTAATTACCTACTTGTGCCTTGATTAAAATAGGCGGTCAGCAAGGTGATAAGTATAGACGCTGAATGCTTAGGATTCGTCACACGTACATTAAAATATCGCCACGCGTGGAAATATATATAAAAATTACCAATAAAATGTATAAACCATCTGCGACGTAAATGTTGTTTGTATCAATCTGCCATATTATGTATAATATAATCTGCAATATATATACAGCACTGTAGAGTACATGTTTACAACCAATTCTTCTGTTCCCTTCATTATATTTATGGCATACATGGACACTAGAACAATCACAGCTATTTAATACATAAGTACATGTTCTAGATCACCCACTAACCTATTATTACACATAAGGGGATCCACACAGACAGTTTTAAACAATAGTTGCTTGCCAACTAGAGTTTTCACCTATAAAGTAATAATTTAATAACATTAAAACAACCACTAAGTTAATGTTTTCAGAAGCTACTCATAGTTAAAACCCTGAGTAATGTTTCAACCTTTATTGAGAATAATAATACAAAAAATATTCTTATTTTATTAGACTTTGATGTAGAAATATCCGTGCAATATAAATCTGTTCCTCTTTGTTAAACCCTATGACCGTAATATATGTCCGTAATGATATAAAAGATATGTAGATTTAATATTTCAGTATAGAATAACAATCTCGGAAGTATCAAATGTACATTAGATAAAAATGTTTGAAATGTTATTAAATATTTTATACAAATTTTAAATATGTCCATAGCCCCCATAAAACTGAATTTCAAGTTTGTATAATTTGTATGTATAATTATTGAAAAATGGAAAACACAAAATGGAGTATCCAAGAATGTATATTTGCGTTATGTATAATATAGACATAACAAGTTAACTTTGATAAAGTCTATGGTATATGAAAAAAAATTACACAAACGACACAGGACCTACCGTAGCGTCGGAGGACATCAATTGTCGAAGAAACATAGATCAATCATCGCCCTAGCCTTTCTCGAACTAAGTTAGGGTCGGCTTCCAGTCTAACCGGATGCAGCTGAATAGTTTTTTACATGGAGCGACTGCTTATCTAACCTCCGCAATCCAGTAACTGGGTAACATGATACCTCTTGCTAAGACTGATTGTCAGAGTTTTGGGTTTCAGACTACCCGTAGATATCGACTGTCAAAGATCTACGAATAATAGCCGGGACCAACGGCTTATCGTGCTTTCCGAGGCACGGACGGCTGTCGAACAAAACATCGAAAACTAAAAAGATATGTTAGGTTTATGTACCCAAATGTTGTGCGTAATTAAGTCGTTTTAATTTATCTGACAAAACCGATATAAAAATTACCTATTCGATGCATACTGAATGACGCGATTAAGCAAATTAATACCTACTTACCTTTGTTTTATAGAATTTATCAATATTCACCGTACTTCGTCTCGTCTCAATGACAACCGATTTAGATTAAAACATGGTAGCTATTTCAAACTTCACAACAAATGATGATCACTTAAATCTACAAAATGGAAGACAAATCTTCATATCAAAATGATATAAAATAACATTTTAATATACATTTATATGCATTTATACAAGTGCAGTATTATACAAATATTATTTAAAAAAAAACAATAAAGCGGAAGCTTTTCACAACCACCAAACTGTGACTAATTATTAGGTAATAGAGAAAACTCAGGGAAATTGATTGACTACCAACGTAAATTGCTCGTTTGTTCTTATCACAACTGTCATTCTTTGACAGATAAATGAAACAGCTCTAACACGGCAAATTGACATAGTGTGTCAATTACAACTATATTTCCCTGAGTGTAGAATATTTAAAAAACTCCTTGTTCAACACCAGTTTATTTTGTTACCCTTAGAAAAAAAGAACATGAACATGAACCTATTATTTAAAACATTCCTTCAGAAGAAGCCTTATTAGGCATTACCTAGATATCGTCGACGATCTACGACATTATATCGACGATATAATAATTAATTTTCCCAATTATAAAATGTCTCATCACATGTGGGTTTCCGAATTCAAGTAAACATAATATAGGCCTCGTAAATGAGTTATTAAATATATCTTTCAAGATTTTAATTCAGTATCTACTTCTATATTTTATCAACTTTTTTGTCAAGAGCTGTCCTCGAATATTGAACCAGGAGCTGTACCTTTAAATAGCGTAAATATTAAATAAAAATAAATAATTTTGGGTTAGTAACACACTCTCATAGATAACTAGGTATGCATTACAATAACATCATAATATTAAAATGCAACTAATAATATGTAACTATTATTATAATCATATTCAATATACGCAGCACAAACCAACAGATATTATACATAGATAACACAACTTATAAATGCATTCTTTTAAATTAAACGATATTACTTACTTATTATTATTATTAAAGGATTTTGAACATAACATACAGGCTGTGCCTAGTTTGCTGAAAGTCTTCTCTTAGTATGTATTTTATTTTGTCACTAGCGCCACCTAGTATTCTAGTGATAAACTATGTACTGATTTGTGTTATAAAAAGTGAGTGATGATTATAGTTATAAAAAAGTCAGATCTGTATAATTTGGTCCTTTAAACTTTTCTTCTTCATATTCATAACTCTCACGATATTTTACAATTCTTTGTATCCGTTTGTATCCTCATTCATTCATTATTTCTTTCTCCAAATCTGTTTTGATAAGAAACTATTGTTTTACGGTTAAGAATTTTAAGAACGCAAAACTCACGGCTTAAGTTTTTTTTCTTCTGATATGTTAATTCTATCTAGCGATACATATCAACAATCTATTCGATAATAAGGTTTCCTACGCTTTAGTGAGTAACGCCATCTATCGGTACATTTTGCTAAACACTGCTATTACGCATACATTAGCAGATAACAAACGATAATTTTGTCTAGGACATATCCCGAGCCCTACAAAAATATTAGGTACAATCGAATTAGATACTTCTCATATTTTGTAAAACTGTTACAAAAAAATATAATTATACATTATAAATAAAATATTTTATGAATTGAATTTGTTTTTCTGGTCACAACTCCCGTTCTTGTAGTTTGGTAGAGAAGATAATAAATTACTATGACAAGGAACTATTTACAGGACACCGTCTTCGTTGATTGATATCAAGTAGCTCCTAATGACCACGATGTAGTATAAGTTTCCAGCTGAAAATTTATAAAGATTTAAGATTTAACACCTATTCAGATAAAAGCGATATCGCTGTCATGCTCGGTAGCGATACCGAAACGGTACACGATATCGCTGTCGCATTCGGTAGCGATACTGCTCCAAAGCGATACTGCAGACCAACCAGAAGGCGGACCGATCGCTACCGAGCGCGACAGCGATATCGCATACCCATTTGGTATCGTTGCTAAGCGCGACAACCATATCGCCTATATCTGAATAGCCCTTAATTTGAGCAAAACCGTGAATAAAATGAGTTACGAATATTTGGCACTTCACAGTAAAGTCAGGGAAATTAATTCTAAAGCCAATTGACTTAATAAAATGACAACTGTCAACAAAATGACAGTTGTATTATTATGATGTAGGTACGTAAAATTGACGTAGGGTGTGTCAATTTGCTTAATACATTTTTCATACTGTATTTAAAACCCCAGTTCATTGTAGGATATTGCTTTACTGATTGGTTTGGATGATCGCAATCTGTGTGTGCAGCTATTTAAAATAAAATAAAAATCTTTAAATGTCCATTTTGTTAGTACTTATTACATTATCTTAAAACTATGATAGTCATGAGATTTGATGAGATCAAATTAATGTAAGTATTTTAATACTACACTACCCAACCAGTTATTTAAACTTATTTATATTTTTTTGTTATTTTAACTGTCTTTTATTGTGTTTTGTACTATTCTATTTTGACTTACCCAGGAACATGATCTGAGCGATAACATATCCAGCGTCCATGTGGAACAGGGTCTTGAGGAAGCCAATGATGAACAGCACCAGGAATATTATCCAGAAGATGCAGTACTTCTTCATGAGGCCCAGTTTTTCCTGTAAATTAACAATGCATTGTTTATTAGTTTTCTCCTAGATGGCCAAAATAATTTTACAACAGCAACATGCACGATGACCGGGGGGCAAAAGTCTCCACACATTGGGTGCCTGAAGATGGACGGTGCCGCCCGGGTCGGTCTAGAAAGCGGTGGTGAGATGACCTGTACCGCGAGGGCTGGTTCGAGGTCTCGCGGGAAAAGAGTTCCTTGGAGGAGGCCATTTCCCACCAGTGGGACACAACCAACCTATCTATCTATATAAATAAAAATCAATGTTTGTTTGTCCTCTACGGACTCCGGAAGGGCTGGATTGGTTTTGATGAAAGTTTAGTAGGGTGTTCTAAGGACAAAAAATCTATACTTATAAGAAAGTGGCATCGCAACGCATGGTGCAGCCAGCAGTTAATAAAAAAAAGGTGAAATAAAATTATCCGTTATTGTAATAAAAATGTCCATTATGGGCAAACCTATTTTTTTCGATCGGGGAAATCAGAGCCCATTCACACGATGTCGAATTTTAAAAGCAACGAAGCACGACCTCTCTTCACATTACATTTAACGCGCAGGCGCATGCCGTTTTACGTTTATAATACAGTACCTAAGTATAAATACCACAAATAAATGATTGCTGCTGGTATTTGAAACCAAGTCTATTTTACCAAAATTGTTTCAATTTAAACAAAATACTATTATTAACAGCTGTTGCCCGCGACTTCGTCTGCGATTCAGGATGAAAAGTAGCCTATATCCTTCTGCAGGTCATGGTCTTCCCATGTGCCAAATTTCATCCAAATCCGTTCAGCCGTTTTAGCGTGAAAGACAAACAAACAAACAAAATCACTTTCGCATTTATAATATTAGTTCGGATATTGAAACTTTGTCAGCTTAGTTGTTAACTTTATTATACATGATGTGGTCGCCAATAAGTGAAGTAGTACTTATTAACTGATGTTGTTTAAGTATTTGCCTTGCGTATATCTTTTGTTGGAGATCCTATTTAAGAACGTGCATTCTAAAAGTGGGCAACGTCGCAAAAAGCTTTCACATATATTTCGCTGTCTTGTGTGCAATATTACTGTATGGAAATAAGAAATGTGGCTAAGTAGCAAACTAGAATACTAATAATTAATTGCAATCGTAACTTAGAATTTGATGTTGTACCCGTTTTAGGTGTAAAAAGGCATTTGGAAAGTTTCTAAATACTTTTTTTTTACATGTAAAACTAAATATTCGGTGTTACGATATTAATTATTGCATTTCATAATAGAAATATTCTAGTTCGCTAATTAGCCACATTCCTTGTTTCCATACAGTATTATTTACAAATTAATCAAAACAAGTAAATATTTGACAGCTTTTACGACGCTGCCAACTTTTACACGCTCAGGTGGAACTAGTCGCGGGCTCGAACTCAATGGTGGGCATGGCCAAAAACCACGCTGTCTCACCTGGCATCGTGTCCGACAGAGATAGTATCAGTGATGAGCAGTTAGAAGCTGGTCTACATGGACAACGTATAGTTCGCACGCACAGAAACACCGTACCGACCAATTTTAATAAAACGAGCGCGTCAAAAATTACGAAAATAAATCAATTACAAATAAAATTTATTGAAATCTTCGATAATTTTTCTGTATCGAAACGGATTTTGTTTCGAGATTTCACACTTCTTGTATTACTTATTTACGCCCAAAGTTGCGTTAAAATTAGCAAGAAAAACTAATCTTTGTTGGCTTATAACTTTTTAATGGCTTTTTATTTTACTATTCTGCTTCCGTACAGACAAAATTAATAATGAGACCTAACGATATCATGTTAAAACTTTGAATGTACGAGTAAAATGTCAAACAGTGGAGATAAAACCCCTCCGAAGTTTGTATGGAAAAAATATCAAACTGTTTCACCTTAATAAATAACGTCATATACAAAATGGCAAAGCCTCACCTTATACACCGAGGTTACAAAAACCAGGTCCAGTATGAACTTGACGAACAGCAGGACCACCAGTAGGACCACGATGGTGTACACCACCGACGACATCGAGTCGATGTCGTCACGCTTCATCGCCGCATCGTTAGCATCCTTGATGTTTACCGCGAAGTTGATCAGGAGCAGTGATAGGATGAATGTTACAATCTGGAAGAAAACAAAATGGTTTTTTGAAGTGAAATCTTCTTTAGGCTTATGGAGCACTTTTTGGCTGAACAAAAATCATGGAACTCGCGTCATCGTCACCGAAGGCGCGTTGTGCACTTTTTTGTTGACAGCGTACTCTGTTTTATTTTTTTGGCATTTTGTTAATGGAGCTTTTGTTCTTGTACTGACAGCTAGCCACATAAATTCCTGACATTTTTCTTAAATCGCGTTACGTTGTATCAAAAAGTTACTTAGTTTTCACTTCTATCGGCAGTCTCCAAAGACTGCCCGACGTTTATTTTTATTGGCAAAAACAATACAGCAATACTATAGAAGCTGACAAGAATAGCAAGGTGTTGAAAATGAATATTACCACAGAATAAATAATAGTACCTACTAACGTAGATAATATTACATAGTGCATTAGTACTACTTGTAACCATTCCTTTTCATCTCAAACATATCCATTAGTCATTACGAAAGTTTTGAGTATGAATGTGAATGACTGTAGGAGTCTAGGAGTAGGGGAAGTCCAAAGTAACGATGGATGGACTGTGTGAAAGATGACGACAAGCAGAAATAGATTCCAATTTATTTTCATATTTATCCCAATAAATGCATAAGAAAATTCAAATGTCATTTAATCAAACTAGGCTGAGAATCAGCACTTTTCGAACGTCAAAATTACATAAGACAGTCCCTTAAAAACGCCCACCCTTTACCACTTCCAAGTGCGTTAGCTGGGAAGAAGAAGTGGCGCAACAAACTCCCCAGCAGCACAGCTGTCTAGTCAGTTAGAAAATTATGATTAGGCTATGGCCTCAGGCGGCTATACAAAGAAGAGTTGCTTGTGGTTAAGAGACGTGGCAAACCACGGTATTTTAAACATGTAATGCTTTTTTATGGACTCTTATCATCTTTGCACAACGTGTCTTAACGAGGAGGTAAAGATTACTAGGTACTTACGGAATTGATAAATCCCATCACAATACATCCTGTCCTCAAGTCGAAGATGAAGCAGAACTTGTCTAGCACCGGGAGCTCCATTCTTGCCTGAAACATAATTATCACAGGTTAGGTACTTCAAGGTTGAAGAATATAGCTCTATTTACCTTTCTGTCTTCCTGTATTTCCGATTTTTAGTTCCAATTGTGATAGAAATGAACATAATAGTTATTGGCTTGTGCGAGGCCAGGGTGGACCAGCTATCTTGTTGCGTAGGCATTTTCGTAAATGATTAAGACTAATCTGTTTCATTTTGACAGTTCAACCACATTCATTGCGTTATTTACGTTGTTGAGCAGATTTTTTTTCGAGTTTATGAAGCAATGGTTTAGCAATCCATTCAAACCCTATAAAAAGCCATCGACGGATGCGCTGCGTCCGGCGCTCGGCATGGTAACACGCCGTGTTCAGGTTCGCGACAAGTCAATCGTCATCCTGTGGATGCCTCGTTGAGAGGTGAACACGTGTCGATTTCTTACAGGGTTTTTTATGACTCTTTAGGAACAGATAAGCGGACTATTTGACTAAATAATTATATCTACGTCTTTTGTATTTTATAGTGGATTTCCACAAGGTCACGCTTGAATCAATTGAGTATGATGAGGATCTAACCCTTTTGTAAACGTCGGAAAATAGATAAAGACTTCCGCATTAATTGTATTCATCCTACTTATCAAAATGTTAGATGAAAACAATGAAGGCTAGCGTACCTAACAAATTTTTCGCAGCTGGTTTTGAACTGAAAAAAGCGTTTTAATGTGTCATGGAAAGTTTGAAAGTATCATGAGTAAATATAGATGGATAGGTACCTTCTCTCTCTCTCTCTCTTTTCTTTTATTCCCAGTTTAGCTAGAAAAAAGAAAAAAATGTGTGATGTACTGACATTCAGGGACATTCATTGTTAATTGACACACTAGCTCAATTAACCGTGTTAGAGCAATACCGAACATACAAATATCAAGAAATTAGTTGCTATTTGAACGAAACCGGCCAAGTGTGAGTCAGACTCGCAGACGAAGGGTTCCGTACCTACCGTATTAAAATCAAGCAAAACAAGCCGAAAATAAAGCCGTTTCTTATATATGGGGGGAAGGTATACCTGGTAGTATACCTCCATCAAACATTTTTTTTGTCCATCCGATAGATTATTGAAAAATATTGGACATGTATTGCACGACTCGTAATGCGAAGCATTAGAGTGTGCTCTACGATCGAAAAATTTTTTTTGCCCCATTTCTGTAACTGTTTTTATTGTCACACTCATGCTAGTACACAGAACCTACTTAATTTATATACCATTGTATAGATGATTAAATGGAGATTAATACTGTACTTTTTAACAATTGATTTAATGCAGCAGTCAGTAAAAATAGTTGAAAAAAAATTCCTGTCCGTCAATTTATGAACCCTGAAAACATTGTAGCTTGCGATAAAATCTTTTTTATACATTCGTTTCAGCCGTAGAAGGAACCCTATTGAAAATGGCTCTTTTATTCAAAGTAGTTTAATTATAATTAATAAAATACTAACTAAAATATAATATCTTTAACTAAATATTTCCAACCTTTGAGTAAGTTGCCTAGCAACCGCCAAGTAAATATCTTTGTCAGTCGTTGACATTACGACTTCATGAAAAGTGATAAAATTGTTCATTTTTAAACTATGTTTTGAATTTCTTTTTCGTTTATGAATGAGTGATATATATGAGGCGTGCACTTTTGGATTTTCCAAACTATTTTTTCTTTTTTACGTAATCAAAAGATTACGGCAATACATAAAATTTGGCATCACGTCACTCCTCCGGTAGATTTTATACTAACCTTTGACGTAGCGAGCCCCCACTCCCCAACTTTAAGGCATTTTATTTAATTTTTTTGTTAATTAATATGATAAAGAATAAAATAAGTACGTGTCTAATATTTTTTTATTATCTGACTGACTAAATAGTTTTTTTTTTCCCAGTCGACATCCCTATTATTAACTTCATTTAATTTTTATGATTTGTTGTTATAGCGGCAATAAAAATAGATAGATAGATAGATAGAATATTCTTTATTATGTACACCATAAAAAGTACAGGTATAAATGTAGAAATTTTACATAGGGTGACACAATGGGCGGTCTTATCGCTAAAAGTGATCTTTTACAGACAACCTTTGGATGGATTAAAGTAAAAAGGAGAGACAATACTGCAGACAAATAGACAATCTGTGAAAATTTCAACTGTCTACCTATTACGGTTCATGAGATACAGCCCGCTGACAGACACATGGACAGCGGAGGCTTAGTAATAGGGTTCCGTTTGGCTCCCTTCGGGTACGGAACCCTAATACGGGCAATTTAAGTTGGTAGGTAGTCAATTTGCTTAACAATTTATTTTCCTGTCTTTGTATTCAAGTTGATATTCATGCAAATGAGATTAGTCTACAGACGATTAACACCTGTTCAAGTGAAAACGAAAAAAGAACTGAACATTTTATGCAATTCATAGGTTTTTATTACTTGTTACTAGGTCATACTTTTACGTTGGTTCTTGTATTGTTTCTAGCAAGTTGGTAGAGGTACACCAGCCCTCTCAATTCTCTCATCCGTTGATGTCGAGAAAGTATGTCGTGAGAGATGTTGATGTAAGATACAACTTTCCTTGACAAATCATTTACTGTCCAGGCTGCTCGTTTATGGAATGCATTACCAGTTCCAATAAAGCGCGCGCAATCGTTGCCTGTGTTTAAAAGACTCGTGAAAGAACATTACTTGTCGTTATGATTTTGTTCTCGTCGTTAGCTGTAATAATAATCGTCATTTATTTTCGTTGCGTATATTATTAGTTAGTATGTACCTATGTATGTATCTATGTATCTATTATATAGCATTTATCTGTGTATCTATTATATTATATTGTACTTATATACTTTTTATTTGCACCAAAGACAGCCCCATTTTATGTCCAGAAACTCACTGGTCTTTCCAAGGTTGCCTGGAAGAGATCGCAGTAAGCGATATATTTTGTAGTGTATTACTTTTTCTTTTTATAATGTGTTATCGGTGTACAATAAAGTATATATAAATAAATAATAAATAAACAGCATCTTTCTGCCAGCTGTTATAACCCGATTTTCTAACTGTGCGCCTGCCAACGTCAAAAATACAGTACAAGTAGACTTAAATAAATAAAAATAACAACTTAAGAGCGTTTTAAATTCTGAAGGTGGGCAACGTCGTTAATAGATGTCAAATAATTCGCTGTTTTTATTAATTTGGCAATATTAGGTACTGTATGGGAATATGAAATGTCTAAAAACATCGTGAGGAAACCGGCATGTCTCAAAACCAAAAAAACGAAGACATACTGTGACATCTACCAACCCGTACTGGGCTCGTGTGGTAGATTACAGCCCACTCCCTCTCACAGAGAGGAGGCCTGTGTCCCAGCAGTGGGGACATTAATAGGCTGATTACGTATGTTATGTAGGTATATATTTGACAGCTATATGCGACGTTGCCAACTTTTAGGATTAACGCTTTTAACGAATAATATGACTAGTACTGTGAAGATGACACGAGTTGTGTAGACATCGGTCTACACAACTCGTGTCGTAAAGTAAAGTAAAGAAGCATCGGGGCACTGAGATGGTAACCGAACGGGTGAATTCAATCCTAACAAAACAACTTAAGACTTTGACAGCTCCAAGGGCACAGTTAGAAAAGTCGAGTTACAAATACAAAATGCATCATCCGTATTTTTGGTGCCGTGCGATTGTTAATGAAAGTATCCCTTCGATCGTTAGTTCTAAAGATTAGTTGACATAGTCAGGGCCTTCAAGACCTTTCAGTAAAAAAATGGTTTATCAGACCTTGTCAGTTTAATAAGTCTTGGTTGCAATGATCACGAACAAGAAATAAAGGCGCTATACAAAACGAACCGCTCAAAAAATCGATTGTGTAAAGAGAGTTAAACTCATAAAGCCATATTAATCCCAATGTTGTAACAATCTGTTTAATTTTAGATAAGAAATTTTAAACAATAATTAAACATTATTCCTGTCTCCTTTCAGAAGGAATTGGTAATCCCAACTACTCCATATCTAAAGTAGATAATAAAGATATCTAATCACTAGAGAAGTCGTCAAATGCGACCTTTGTTTCGTCACAAATTAAAAAGTCACAGCATGAAGGCTGCTAGCTCACTATGAATTGCATAAACAAAGTCACCAAGTCTCGCCAAAAATACCCTACAATCAATCACCATCTTTTTCTTTTTCTTCTGGTTAGTGTGTCCGAGTTTTAAACCCACCCATTCAATCAGTATTATATTTCACTATACAAAGGAAAGCAACGTTACAATATTTGTTGAGCTCCTTAAGTTCTGAGTTGAGCTACACGATTACTGACAAATGCGTGCACTGACTGGACAGGTCCACTCAAATCTATGTGGTTCTTTCACCATTTCAGACACTAATCTACATGGTCCTCGTATGGCCTGACCAAGATTATGTCTGGACTTTAAAAGAGACTGCGACCTCTGAGTTTTTTTCAGTCTTTCTTCTCAGAGTAGTAAGTAAGGAAACGCCGAACTCATCTAGTTTTAACATCATTTTATTTTTATGCGTAAATGGTGTTTTCTGAACTAATTTACAGAAATAAATATCACTCACCATGTCATCATTTATCAATACTAATCTCTTTGACGATAAACAATTAAATAGTACATACCATTATCTGATTACCCACTGGTATCACAAAACTGGGCTGTTCCCGTCTCACAATATGTATGCACAGAGGTATAACATTTTAATAGATTCACTACTCGAGCGACAACTTCACTTTGCAAAGGCTGCTCTGATTGAAGTCAGTACGACAGTTAAGGGTAAGCTACCGAAAAATGGGTGTTAAACGTCGTAGATCTATACATACAAATAAATAATAAAATTGAAGTGTCTGTTTGTAATGTCAAAATAACAGTTTTTTACTAAATGCATATGAAAATATTCGTACCGTATATATTTTATAAATTAAATACCCACATAAAAAAAAGTGTATTGTATGTTTCGGCTAATATCCGAAACGGCTCGCCCGATTTTGACGGGACATTCACTGGGAGATAGCTGATGTTATAAGGAGTTACTTAGGCTACTATTAATTTAGAAAAAGAATGGTCCACGCGGGGGAAACCGCGGGCAACAGCTAGTAACATACATATTAGTATGAGTTTAGAGACCTCTTGAAAGAAGAGTCAAAATCAAATGAAGATGACAGACTGTAATAATCTAATATGTTGTGTGAAAACTAGAAGCTGCAAATAAACTTTGATAATCTAGATTCTCGGATAACATATGATCTCTCATTTATATTATGTTATTAGCCTGAAAGTCAGAAACTGGTTTGCCAAGTTTGGATGGCTCTGCAGAACCGACTGGGCTACCGCAATCCACTATTTTGAACGTCAGTCTGCTCTGGATACTATACTAGATACACAAATATAATTATTCAATTTCTATCTCACCTTATACATCTCCAAACAACTCCACAAGTAACCAATTTGCCATCTAGAAATGAATGCTCCGAAATTTACTTATCATCAGACTTGGCCTTAACCGGGAGGCTGTACGGACCCTGCGCAGTACGACACGAAGCTCCGATCGATATCATTCGAGCGCTCCGATATCCTGCCGCCATTATACGTATATGCCTGTAATACATACATTTATATGTATATAGGTACGAGTAATACAAGCGTTTAGCACGTAACGTTATCTCGTCAACTGTTATGGCCGTAATGAAATGGTCCTCCTCCGGAGTTGGTAATGAGGTAGTTTTCGCACAGTCGCTTGTCGTTGCTTGGGTTTATATGGGAACTACCTGTTACGTTATGTAGCTACAAGAATTTCTGTATCTTGTATAGAAGTTGGTAAAATTCTGGAAAAAAATTGAAATGCTGGCCAGTAGCGGATCCAAGGGGCTCAGGAGTCAAGCCAAATAGCATCTGAGTTCTTCCGTGAGAAATGTTTAAGTGAACTTGATATTATTCTAATTAACTTTTTAGCAAGCTTTACTCTACCTAAGGTACAATTGTCATCAATTTATCTTTAACTTAATAAGTATTACGTTTTTAAGTTTATAAATTTCTTTATGATGTTTTGTTCACGTGACGAATTTTGAATCCGCGCGCCATTTATTCTGCCACTCCCGCTACGCGGTTTGGCGGCCATGTATATTCACCGAGATATCTCTGGTAGTCTACAACCTAACGAAGTCATTGAGGAATTTGCGAAAAGTAATCCGTTACCATTATGTTAAACAAATTAAAATATTGTGCGTTTTCTTAGTGTTTACTTTGCTTAAACCTACCATCAGCAGGGTCAAGCCGGGGGACTTGCTTGCCAAGCTTGACCCCCGTTTGGGGGGCCAAACGACCATCCTGGATCCGCCACTGATGCTGGCCAAGGGTAACTGAAAATTACGCTCTGATTTTGCCGAAGATGCTAAAGCTAATGTTAGCTTTAACTAATAACGGTCGGTAGGTTATAGGAATTCAAATTATTACCGGTTGTAAGCTGCATGTCAGCTTGCACTATCTTACAATAGCGAGGGCTTTTACGATCGTTCTTGTACCGACCTACCTTGTTTAGCTGTTTTTATTTTATTTTTTTATGTTTTTTATTAGGTTCACCAACAATTGTTTACACTGATACAAATACATTTTTTAGAATAAAATAACAGTGCATCAGTTATTTATAGGTAAACACCACATGCATAAAAAAATGAATTAGACAAATAAGCTATCTTACCTAAGCGCTAATATTGAAAGTTTGGTAACATTGGTAAAAAGTGTATTTATATAAAATTAAAATCTATGGAATGTTGATTAAATATAAAATATGACTTATTATAAAATGGGTAAAGGTAAAATTGACATTCTTCGATATTATAACATTGATAAAACTGATAAAAATTGCATAAAAATTTATGGAAACGATAAGGTAGAAAGGTGCAATCCGTTCCATCGCCATTGCTTGAGTCTGCCGCTGTGTGTGCAGCTTGGTATGTGTGAAAACTACTTGTAGTTAGCAGATCATCGTTACTTAATTACAGTTTTTAACCGACTACTTAAAGGAAGGAGATTTCGGAAGTCGTTGGCAATTTGGCAATATATAAAAAACGAACAATACTTACGCTAGGGCCCGAAACTGATATTATGTTTCATTTTGTAGGTAGAAGGTTTTTTTTTTGCCGACTTCCAAAACAGAGGAGGTTCTATGTTCGTCTGTATTTATTTATTTAACCATTTATATATTATAATATTTTCGTCAATTGTGGATGAAGGAACTTGCGCGGTGGTCCCATATAAACTTTGCTGGGGTAGTTTTTGTGTTACATTAAATAATACGTATTTTTTGCACGTAGTCTTTAAGATACAATTACTTCCTGTCACTATTGTTTACATAGCAGGTAGTGTTATTAATTTATTATAATAAATACTGTCTATAATACAATTAAACAACCGACTTCCAAAAAAAACACTTTAGGTACTTAAAGTGGAAAACATCTTTAATTTCGGAAGTCGGTGGCAAAAAACGAAAATTCTAAGCCATAGAAACCGACTTCCGAAATTAAACTTATTTTTTCACTTGTAGGTTTTTTTTTTTTGTAAAAAGTTTTTTCGTTGTCGTTTTTTAAAGCGCTGGTGAAAATAATTGTAGTCTGCATACCAATCCAAATCAACAACTTCAGACTTCAGAAGCTATTTGCAGTAACCTATTAACCTAAAAAACCTAATTAGCCAGCCGTCCGATTCCGACTCTATTTTATAAACAAAACACCTTAATTTTGGAACGGCTACAGATTCATCGATATTCGACTGTACCTGTTATACAGTATAGAACAGAACAGTAGGTCAACACCAAACAAAAGTAATTTTACGCATAAAACACCCGAAGACCTAGCACGTATCTACGCGTGACGTAACGCAACGTAAAAATCGAAAATTCAACAACTGTCAGCTGTAGATTAGAGACCGAAGTCCTTACTTCCATATGTCTGTACAATTCCCAAAAAGTTCTGAGGACGTATTTATTTATGCCTAGCCAAAAAATACACCGAGCTCAGAACAAGACTTTTATTTACAATATACAACCCCCCCGGTCATGAAATCAAGAAGAAACTGAACATCGCGCTTCGGAAAAAAAAACATAAATAAAGAACACCATCTATCGAGACTAAACCAAAAATTCAAAATATGACAATTTGACACTTAACAATAATATAATGATTAAACCACGTCGTTATCTTCAAACCTTCTGTATTATTCTACGCTACTTACCTAACTAATTATTACCGTGAGCGACCGCGTGCGGCGGAGTGACGTAGGCGTAAACGATCTAGTGTCAATCATGCGCTCGCGCAGCGTGCTCGCGTTCTGCGCTGTTATCGCCGTCGCGCGGTCTACACTACGAACCGGTACGTATTTCCTCATTTTTGATCAATATTTTTACTGTAATTTATTTGAAAAGTAGTTTAAAATTTATTTTTTATATTAATTTTATATGAATTACGTGCTTACAGTGTTTTTTTTAAGGTTATGCTGTGTATTTGGGAAATTAGTTGTTCAAGGTGAAGTTTAATTTACCGTTGTATCATGTATCGTTGCTGAGTTGTTGTGTTAGATAAGATATTAAAATATTGCATCAACTCATTCAGGTATTCATATTTGCAAGCGACAAATAAATTTTTAATTAATTTGTCGTTATTCAGAAACAAATGAAGCGTAGTTATTGTATGCTTGTTTAATACGAGTAGTTTTAGCTGCTAAAGTGTCTCCTAACGTAACACATAATAGAACCTACAATTATATACGGTTAATGTGATTAATTGAGGATAATTATTAATACGGTACCTATTAATAAAATTAAAGTATGAATTAAGTACCAACTACAAAAACTCGGTAAATCGTTTACCGAGTTTTTGTACCGAACCGAAGAACCAAAACCTGAAGACACTTGGTGTTACCGGTTTTATTCCGCGTATTTAGACCTAGGAGACAATTATATCTATGATTGCGCGAGTAGTAATAATGTGTAGGTCATAGGACGATTTATTTTGCTAATAGTACATTTTGCTAAAGTGTCGTTTTGATTATGGGTCGTTTTGCTAATAAGACTATTTGCTATTAAGACGTTTTGATACGGAGGGGCTTTTTTCAGTTGAATCTAATTTGAGAATAAAGGCTCCCGCAGAAACACGCGACTCTGGTGGAACAAATTCTATGAAAACTTAACGGAAATCTACCGGTGTCGCGTCCCGCCTGTCTGTGGGGGAGCCTTAAATAAAACAAATAATCCATGTGAAAACTTAACGGAAATCTACCGGTGTCGCGTCCCGCCTGTCTGTGGGGGAGCCTTAAATAAAACAAATAATCCATGCACCGAAGGAAACCTCCCCGTGTGCCTGTGGACTGGAGTTCCCTTACGGATCCGTCCGGGGGGAAGATCAGTCTACGGGTCGGTGCACCCTGGGATGCGGACAATGACTCGCCATTAGGTACTTTGTGCCTAATGGGGTCTCGTTGTCCGTATGCTAATATCCTGTCACAGGAACGCTCTAACATGTACTCGGAGAGAGTACACGTTAAGCAGCGTTCGGGTAGGAACGGGCTCGGCGTGCACTAACCCTGCCGTCGGGCAGGCAGAAGGAAGCCTTTTCTTCTGCCACCGTTGGTCTCGTAGCCCCGAAGAGTGTGTAGGTCATGTCTCTGGCATTTGACGGGGGTCGAGGGTCTTGGCTTAATTGCCCGGGCCGCGAGGAAGAAAACCTCTATAAAAAATCACCCCAAACCTCCAAGCGGCGGCGCACCGTGAGGGAGGTTGATAGCTTGACTAATGGGTAGCTTAATTAGTCGCTAGTGCGAACCACTAGTTTATTGGTTGGATGGTTGGAAATTTTTTGTACTCGTGGGATGAAATATGGTTAAAGATAAAAACAAACATAAAAGTCGAAGAGTGGTGGAGAGTGATACGGGGTCGGATTCCGACCCCGGATCGGGCGCGGAGAGCTCTTCTCAGAGCTCGGAGCGCGTGGTGAAGGGGACTGCCGAGAGGAGGAGGGAACTCTTCCTGAAGCGGTCGAAATCGGACGGCCAGGGGTCGTCCGCTGATGAAAGGCGGAAAATCCACTCCAGCCGGCGGGGTGGAGTCCGAAAAAAGGGCGTGGGTAGGGGGCGCACCAGGGAGGCCGGTGAGCCGAGTCGGTCCAGCTCAGGCGAGCTGGCGAGGCTCACCATCATGGAGGAGTGCCACCCTGAGGGGACCAGCACAGGTGGTGAGCCGGACGCCGTAGGGGGAAAATTTGAGGAGGTAGTAGAGGCCGTGGTCAAGAATGTGTCCTTGAAGAGGCTCCAGTCCTCGAAGGACAAGGCCATATCTGAAGCCACGGCCTCTATATTGGCGGCAGCGAAGGCTCACTTTCTCGGGCCTCCGCCGGACGAAATGTCCGAAATGCGGGCGGAGGTCGCCCGCTTGGTAGCCGCCATGGAGCTTCTCCGAAAGGAGAACGAGGAGCTCCGAGCGGACCTGGCTAGGGTCCGAGGAGCCGGCCCTCGCGAGGTGCTGCAGGGGGGACAGCAAAAGGGGCAGGAACGGCCCGTGCCTGCTGAGGACCCGGTCCTGTCCTTAGTGCGGCAAGAGTTGGGTGCCTTTCGGGCAAGATTTTCTGCCCTAGAGGCCATCGTTTTGCGCCCCCCGTTAGCGGCGAGCCAGCCGGCATCATATGCCACTACCGCAGCTGCTTCGGCCAAACCCGGGTCGTCGGGGCAGACCAAGGGCGGGGTAGCTACACGGGCGGCTACGCAGGTGGCAAGGGCACCGGCCCAGGTGGCAAAGACACCGGCCCAGGCGGCGAGGGCACCGGCCCAGACGGCGAGGGCACCGGCCCAGGCGGCGAAGGCACCGGCCCAGGCGGCGAGGGCACCGGCCCAGGCTGCTAGGGCACCAGCTCAGGCGGCGAGGGCCCCGGCCCAACAGCCGCCCCCGCCTCTCAAATCTTCTCCGACCGACGCCGAATGGCAAATAGTCGGGGAAAAGAAAAAGGCGGGTAAGGCCACAAGGGCGGCCAAGAGAAAAGCGAGACGGCAGCGGCGCAAGGAGCGAGGCGTCGCGGCTAGGCTCCGCGCCCCGAAGTCCGCAGCTGTAGTGATTACACTACAGCCGGAGGCGGAGAAGAAGGGCGCGACCTATCAGAGCGTGCTCGCCAAGGTGGGGCAGGCGGTGGACTTGGAGGCGCTCGGGGCCAAGAATGGCCTCAGGCTTAAAGTTACCGCGACCGGGGCTCGGATGCTGGAGATCCCCGGTGCGGCCAGTGGCCCGGCCGCTGACGCTCTGGCCGAAAGGCTCAGGGCGTCCATACATGCGGACGAGGCCCGAGTGTCCAGGCCCACCATGTGCGCTGACATGCGCATCTCGGGCCTGGACGACTCGGTGACGGAGGGAGTAATCGTGGCCGCTGTCGCTAGGATGGGGGGGTGCTCTGCCGAGCAAGTCAAGGCGGGCACCATCCGTCCCGACTACAAGGGGATGCAAGCCGTTACGGTGAGCTGCCCCGTGTCGGCGGCCAAAAAGATTGCCGAGGAGGGCCAAAGGATGTTGGTGGGCTGGGTATCCGCGCAGGTCAAACTGCTGGAACCCAGACCTCTGAGGTGTTTCCGCTGCCACGTGGGTCACCACGTGGGAGTGAAGTGCACCTCGGAGGTGAACCGCAGCGGTAACTGCTACCGCTGTGGTCAGTCCGGTCACGAGGCTGGCTCGTGCACTGCCGCGCCGCACTGCGTCGTATGTGCGGCTGCTGGCAAGCCGGCCGACCACCGGATTGGGGGCAAGGCCTGCGCCAAACCCGCCAAAGCCGGAGGCAGGGGCAAGCCCTCCGCCACCGCCGCCACCGCCGTCACCGCCGCAGCCACCGCCACTACTGGCGCCGCCGCTGCCGCTTCCACAGTCGTCGTCGCCGCCGTTGTCGCCGCGGCAGGGCCCTTACAGGGGGCTCGGGAGGAGGGACAGGGAATGGACTGCCAATAATGGCCCCATTACGCCTCCTCCAGGCGAACATCAACCACTGCGCCGCAGCTCAGGACCTATTGTTCCAGAGCATGGCGCAGTGGTCGATTAACATCGCCGTGGTCGCTGAGCCGTACTTTGTCCCGCCCAGGGATGACCGGGTGGAGGACCTGAACGGCTCAGTGACCCTAATTTCGTCGGCCGCCGCCGGTACTCCGTCCCTCGAGGCTGTCAAGAGAGGACGGGGTTGCGTGGCAGCACGGTTCGGGGAGATTGTCGTGGTAGGGGTATACTTCTCCCCGAACCGAACTCTCGCCGAGTTCCACAACTCCCTTGCGGAGTTGAGAGACGTCGTCGTCGGATACGGTTCCCTCCCTGTGCTCGTTCTCGGGGACTTCAATGCCAAGAATGTGGCTTGGGGTTCCCGGCTTACGGACAGACGAGGCAGGATGGTTGAGGACTGGGCGCTGGAGACAGGCCTGGTCATCCTAAACCGGGGTTCTGTCCCCACGTGTGTGCGGATGCAGGGCGAATCAGTGGTGGACATCTCGTTCGCCAGCCCTGCTCTGTCGCCACGTGTCGTCGACTGGCGCGTCATGGAGGGGGTGGAGACGTATTCCGACCACCGGTACATCCGGTTTGACGTCTCCGCCCAGACCTCGAGCGCGCCGGTCCGACAGGCCCGGAGTGGTCCGCGATGGGCGCTGAAGCAGCTGGACCGGGAGCTCCTCCTGGAAGCCTCGATCGTGCAGGCCTGGGTGTCATCACCGGACAGGCCTGCCGACATCAACAATGAGGCAGAGTGGTTCCGGGAGGCCATGTCCGCAATTTGTGACGTGGCAATGCCCCGGGTCCAGCCCGGACGTGCTAGGCGCCAGGTGTACTGGTGGTCGCCAGAGCTGACGACTCTGCGCACCGCGTGCGTTGCGGCGCGACGCCGGTACGCCAGGCACCGCAGGCTCCGTATCCGCCCTCCGGATACGGAGGCCATTCAGGCGGAGCTGTACGAGAGGTACAGAGAGGCGAAGAACGCCCTCCAAGCAGGGATCCTGCGGGCCAGGGGACTGGCTCGCGAGGAGTTTCTGGGGACTCTGGACGGGGACCCGTGGGGACGCCCATATAAGATGGTGCGGGAGAAACTCCGCCCATGGGCTCCCCCGCTGACGCAGAGTGTCCGACCCGAGCTTGTGGAGGACGTGGTGAGCGCTCTGTTCCCCTCGAGAGGGGAACATCCCGCCCCGCCTATGGCTCCGCCTGCTGCGGTGCCCGATGCGGACCACACCGCCGACGACGACGACGATGCCCCAGAGGTGACCGAGGCAGAAATGAGAGTGGCGGTACGTAGGCTGAGTGCCAAGAATACCGCCCCAGGACCCGACGGCTTACCAGGGAAAGCCTGGGTCCTGGCCATGGAGGCTCTCGGGCCTCGACTAAGGGGGCTCCTTAGCGCATGCATGGAGAGGGGCCAGTTCCCACTTCGTTGGAAGACCGGGAAACTGGTCCTCATCAAGAAGCCGGGGCGCCCTGCGGACTCTCCGTCCGCTTACCGGCCCATCGTGCTGCTCGACGAGGTGGGCAAGCTCTTTGAAAGAGTAATTGCAAACCGCCTCGTCGGGCAGCTGGTGCGGGTGGGGCCGGATTTGGCGGATGGCCAGTTTGGCTTCCGCCAAGGGCGCTCTACGGTGGACGCCATCATGCGCGTGCGGGCCCTCACGACGGGGGATGCTGTGGCCCGTGGTGGGGTCGTCTTGGCGGTGTCTCTAGACATCGCCAACGCCTTCAACACCCTGCCCTGGAGTTGCATCAGGGAGGCACTCCGGTATCACCGGATGCCGACCCACCTCTGTCGTTTGGTCGAGGCCTATCTGACGGACAGGGCCGTCATCTACCCCGGTCACCAGGGGGAATGGAACCGGCGAGAGATGTCGTGCGGTGTCCCACAGGGATCGGTCCTGGGGCCATATCTGTGGGACATCGGTTACGACTGGGTGCTGCGCGCCGACCTCCCTAGCGGCGTCAGCGTAGTGTGCTACGCTGACGACACACTGGTCCTGGCGCAAGGGAGGTCGCACGAGGCGGCGGCCGAATTGGCGACACGCGGGGTTGCGACAATCGTCGACAGGATCCGGCAGTTGGGACTCGAGGTGGCGCTGCACAAGTCCGAGGTCATGTGCTTTCATGGCCCTCGGAACGCGCCACCGTCGGGTTCCGAAATAACGGTAGGAGGGGTTCACATCGACGTCGAGGTGACGATGAGGTACCTGGGACTCGTCCTCGACAGTCGATGGAACTTCGTGGAGCATTTCCGACGTTTGGCTCCCAAACTGGAGCGGGCCGGGGCTGCTTTGAAGCGGCTTCTGCCCAATCTAAGGGGTCCAAACGCCTCCTGCCGGAGGCTCTACGCGGGGGTCGTGCGGTCCATGGCCCTTTACGGGGCGCCGGTGTGGGCGCCTACCTTGAGGCTGCAGCCAACCCGCCGGTTGCACGCGGCCCAAAGGGTCATGGCCACCCGGATAGTCCGGGGATACCGTACGATCTCCGGCGAGGCGGCGAGCCTCCTTGCCGGAACGCCGCCATGGGATCTGGAGGCGAAAGTCCTCGCCCACATCTGGGAGTGGCGCGAGGAGATGAAGCGCCGGGGTGTAACTCCGCTGCCGCGACAAATCACGGCACAGCGGACAGAGCTCCGGCAGGATCTCATGGCGGCTTGGAGAGTGCGATTGTCGCAACCCAGATCTGGGCACGCCACAATTGCGGCGATAAGTCCCCTCTTTGAGGAGTGGCTAGAGAGGCGCCACGGCGCCCTCACCTACCGCCTGACGCAGGTCCTCACCGGACACGGTAGTTTCGGGAGGTTCCTGTTTCAGATCAGGCAGGAGGAAACGCCCGGGTGTCACCACTGCGTGGATCGCCCGGAGGACACGGTGGAGCATACGGTGGAGGTCTGCCCGGCTTGGGTGGAGCACCGCCGTGTCCTCGTGCAGGCGATCGGCGGCAGTGACCTCTCACGTCCGGCCCTGGTCCAGGCCATGGTGCGGAGCGAGAGGGCATGGCAGGCTGTCACCTCCTTCTGCGAAGCAGTAATGCTCGTGAAGGAGGAGGCGGGGCGCGAGAGGCAGAGACTAAGGTCGCTCCCTCGAGCCCCTAGCCGCCGCGGTAGTAGACGCCCCGGGCGTCGGGAATCCATCGCGGATCTCCGGCCACCGTAGGCGCGGGCTTGCGTACGGAGAGTGATGGGTAGCTCTCCGTCCGATCAGGACCAAGCCCGGGTCGACGGCGCGTAGTGTTCCACGCGCGCCTCAAAGAGCCGTCAGCGAAGCTGAAGGGGTCCGTTTGGGCCGATGCCTACCACTGGGGTTGCGGATAAGTCCTTAGGGGAAACCGTGGCCCTGGTCTAGGCAAGGGAAGGAACACGGGTGGGTTTTAGTCAGTAAAAGTCTGACACGCCCTTCCGCTCCGCCCAGAGCGGAAGAAGTCATTTGATGATTTCCCACCCAAAAAAAAAAAAAAAAAAAATGCACCGAAGTTTAAATAACAGATGTTTTGTTGTGTTTTTTATGTAATGTTTACATCTTAGGTATAGATGGGTATGTGCCTCTTACGTCGGTTTATTTTAAACAAGTTCACCGGTACTGCAAACATCAGTATTGTTAATAGAACCTAACATAAAATAATAGGTACATAACATAACATAAAATTAAAATAAAATAATTTTGAAATAAGGTTGCAAACAAACAACTTAATTCCCATTAAATATGCCTTTTATTTACTTTGAGATACCTAGGTACAGTACGACACAACTTAGATGTAGCATCGGCAAAATTCGTAAAACCGATCACCATCCGAACTGAGTGCGCCTTCAAAATCACTAATCGCTATTACAGCTTTAGGTGAAAAAGATCTTTCGAAAACGCAATAACTTGTAAAGTCTTAAAGTCAAATACATTCGTAAAATTGATATGAATGAATGAAAATTTTCAAATCTATGCTACATCTAAGTTGTGTCGTACTGTAATTATACGCTATTGTATAATGAGGTGTTGCTAATTATCCAGGCCACGAAAGCATAAGTACCTACAGTTCTGAGAGGTAAGTATTTAATAGCTACGAGTATAAGTACCGGATACAGACGATACAGTCATAAGGATGTTCAATTTATAAATTTTTTTGGGGATACGTACTTGCATATACAATGTGGCCCATGCGCATGTGACCGCCCGTAATTTTCTGAATATTCATGAAAAAATATCGAAAATAAACTTCAAAAGGGGGGGTCTATCTATAACATTTTTCATGTTATTCAATTTTTTATTTTTTTAAGATTTGCTTTCTGTTTTTTGACACATCTCCGAAGTTTATGGGTCGATTTGGATTCTGTTAATATTTCCAAAAGCTTATGAGTTATTTTAACAGGTTAATTAAAATTTTTGCAAAAAATTATCGACTACGAAAGAAAAAACGGAATCGAAGTCTGTATTTGTTTTTGTTTTGTATTTATTTTTTTTAAACTAGTGAAAAATGTTATAGATAGACCCCCCCTTTTGAAGTTTATTATCGATATTTTTTCATGAATATTCAGAAAATTACGGGCGGTCACATGCGCATGGGCGACATTGTATAGGCTTAGCACGCACCTATTTGATTTTAAGCATTGAAAATGTTTTTTCTATCTCTTCAGTATATAGGGTAGGTATCCGTTTTTAAGAAAAGTGTGACCGCGGTCTAGCCTCCTCAATTATCAAGATAGATAAATAAAAATGGTATCAAAAGATGCGTTACTGAAATGGCTACAATACTGCAAAAAATCGTTGTAAATTTTTTATTAAAAAAGAAATCACGTTTCGTTTATTTGTGATTTTTTCCAAAGAATCTTAAACTTCTCAAAAACGAAAAGAGATATCAAAAAGAAAAAAATATCCTGGAAAATATAAAGGTCTACAAAATGATACCATTTTGGTTTCGAAAGGATTATAATTAATTACCCTCTGATTTTTAAATACCATAATGAAATAAAGCCATTTTTAATGCGCCGCCGGAAGGTCACGAGACCATGAGTTCTATGGATTTTTACTTTTTGGATACCTGAGCAGTGAGCAGGTAAAAGATACTGACAGACCATTACAAAATTGTAAATAAAACACGGACTGCTTTTTTTTTTTTGGGGTGGGAAATCATCAAATGACTTCTCCCGCTCTGGGCGGAGCGAAAGGGCGTGTCAGACTTTTACTGACTAAAACCCACCCGTGTTCCTTCCCTTGCCTAGACCGGGGCCACGGTTTCCCCTAAGGACTTATCCGCAACCCCAGTGGTAGGCATCGGCCCTAACGGACCCCTTCAGCTTCGCTGACAACTCTTTGAGGCGCGCGTGGAACACTACGCGCCGTCGAACCGGGCTTGGTCCTGATCGGACGGAGAGCTACCCATCACTCTCCGTCCGCAAGGCCGCGCCTACGGTGGCCGGAAATCGGCAATCGATTCCCGACGCCCGGGGCGTCTACTACCGCGGCGGCTAGGGGCTCGAGGGAGAGACCTTTGTCTCTGCCTCTCGCGCCCCGCCTCCTCCTTCACGAGCATTACTGCTTCGCAGAAGGAGGTGACAGACTGCCATGCCCTCTCGCTCCGCACCATGGCCTGGACCAGGGCCGGACGTGAGAGGTCACTGCCGCCGATCGCCTGCACGAGGACACGGCGGTGCTCCACCCAAGCCGGGCGGACCTCCACCGTATGCTCCACCGTGTCCTCCGGGCGAACACGGACTGCTTGGATTCCGCAAACGTGGACAGACGCCCAATAAATCGGTAGCATTTGAATGCAAGCAGCTTAGTAATTACTAATTAGTGTAGCAATTTCTACTAGCTGCTACGAAGAAGAATAATTTTGTTATAGAAATAGTTTGTTATGAAAACAATGTATTAAATTGAGCTAAACCACAAGCATGAAACTGAGTTAGTATAATTATTTAAAAGAGATTTAAAATAACATCTGTTCGCGGAATAGGTTACCCACTGAACTTGTTTAATTACGTTTGCTTTTACGAAACATAACATAACTCTTTATTCATAATATCTTCTGCTCTAAAATGTTATTGGGTTTTTCCATCTGGAGTTTCTTAGTAGAAGCCCGAAGTCTGGATTTGTGTCCGGTTGAAGGCAACAAGCTCGCCCCCTATAACATGGGATTGCGGATGTAGGTACTACATTTTAGGTTCACCTGTGCCTAACTTTTCGGGGAAACAAGGCGTAATGTTATGTTGCTCTAAAAATACTCTTAAATAATTTTAATAAACATAACGCATATTAGGTAGCTAGGAATATAATTATCATAATCACGTGCATCGTTAATGCTATGGATTAAGATATAGGTATTTGTTCTGGAACACAAAGGACTTTATTATTATTATCATACTTTCATCGATAAGAGAATGCGATCCTAAATAACAATAAGATCGAGTTATTAAAATACTCATTCATCTAATTATAATTATGATCTGGCCATGTTTAACAGCTGAGACAACTCAACAACTAATGGGTTTTGGCTACGCCACTACACTAGTTTCTCGGCCTTCTACATCTGGTCTGGGGGACGGAGAGCGAAGCGCCCGTAACTTCGGCTGAAACTACGGATTTCGCTTAGGGAGCAGATCCCCTGACCCGACAGCCAGTCTTAGATCGTCGGACGATCCAGTTCGGAGACACTCTTCTCTTTTTTTCCGATGGCATCTACGTATCCTCCTTAGTATGTCCTTACCTATAAATACTATCTACTTAATAAAAATCTTACAAGTCACTGACAGACAACGCACAGCCTAAGGCTGCCTGTCCACTGGAGCGGTGAGGAGAGGAGAGGAGCGGAGATGTGCCAATATTAACCAATAGAATCGCACCTCTGTAGCGGAGTTTTGATTCTATTGGTTAATATTGACACATCTCCGCTCCTCTCCTCTCCTCTCCACTCCGGTGGACAGGCAGCATAAGCCGCTGGGTATACAATACAATACAATACAATACAATTGGCATACAATTTTGAACAAGAATTCCATTATATATATATAAATTTTTATTTTCAGACCAGAGGTCCATAACATTCTTATCTACTAACTAAAACTAAAACACGTTACCTACACTTATATCACGTATCTGAATGACGGTCTGTGTGCCGCCATCCATCGACATATTATAGGGCCATCTACCCTGCCGGCCACAGTGGCCACGAGGCTGTAAATAACAAAGCTGCTGCGGCTGTATATAAAGAAGGTGTGAGAACTAAAGAATTTTTGAAAATTCATTTCCTCTTCTTGTTCTTCTTTCAGTGTGGGTAGTGACTAACCTAGTGTCATAGTTTTAAAGCCGCCCATGGGCCTCTGACTTGGCTTCACATGCCGGTTTTCTGACGATGTTTCCCTTCACCGTTTTTGAAGCAATTCAAAATTCAGAAGTCATTTATTCAAACTAGACAGAATCAGCACTTTTTGAACGTCAAAATTACATAAGACAGTCCCCCAAAAACGGCTGCCCTTCACCACTTCCTAGTGCTTTAGCTGGGAAGAAGAACTGGCGCAACAGACTCCCCAGCAGCACAGCTGTCTGTTCAGTAAAAAAAAAAAACATCTTCTAAGGGCCTAAATAGGGTATGAGAAATCCCATCGTAATGTTTCGTAATTTTGCCGATGGATAAGCCCCATCGGGACCGTACACGGCTTGTACTGTAATATCATCTTTTTTATCATCAGATCAGCAGTTCTGGTCGAGCCTCGCACAAAATGAGCTGGAGGAGGCCCTCAAGATCAAATGGAACCTCAACCCTGCGAAGAATGTCATCTTGTTCGTTGGAGATGGCATGGGTCCCAACACCGTGACCACCACAAGGATATACAAAGGCGGGGAGAGTCATCGGCTAGTGTATGAGAAATTCCCGCATGTTGGACTTTTGAAGGTAACCTTCCGCCATACTTAATAATTAAGTATAGGTACGGTCTGTAGTTGTCCTACTCAGCAGGACAAATGTATTTTTTTAATACAACCGTGTTCCTTAAGCTGGCGCTCATATAAGAGTTTGTTTACATCATTATAAAAAAAATAAGTCACGTTGGTATTTGTCAGGTTCGAACTCGCAAACTCGTACCTACTCAAGAAGTGTAACTATATTCTCACAAATAAATACTATGATTATGACTATGACTAAGTGGTTTCTATTAACTCTGAGGACAATTGCGTTGCGTAAACTGATTTGTGCTATGAAGATGTATTATGAGCGGAGTCCGTAGTGCGGTTATTCCTACGAGCGTACCGCATTTAGTGCTACGAGCGTAGTCCATCGATTATATAATGCAACGACCGTAGCGCGTAGCGCTTTTAGTACTATGACCGTAGTCCATAGTGTGATTAGTGCTACGAGCGTAGTGCGTAGAGGTAAGTGCTACGAGCGTAGCGCGTAGAGCGTTTAGTGCTACGGGCGTAGCGCGTAGAGTGTTTAATGCTGCGAGCGTAGTTTATGCTCTTATAAACAAAAACGAATTGTTATAGTTACCAATGGTATTTGTATTGCCAAACTGGGAATATAAATAGATTCGTAAGCTAATTTATCTATGATAGCTACTTCCATATGGGAAGGTCTACTATGCAAAGCTATGAGTTTTTTTGCTGCATTATTGGTAAACTTACAAGAGTCTTAACCTTAAGAAATAACGGTTCGTAAACTTATAGGAACTGGTCCTTAGTGGTACGATGCACATAATTGACTACACTTCAGAAAAACATGTGCCTATTGTGACTTAAAGTTAACATTTTCAGACCTACTCAGCAAATAAAATGGTGCCGGACTCAGCTTGCACTGCCACCGCAATGTTCAGTGGTGTGAAAACCAATCAGGACACTATGGGAGTCGACGCTAGTGTGCAGTACAAGGATTGTGATGCAAGCCTTAACCCTGAAGCCAGGCTGCAATCACTGGCTGCGTTGGCTTTGAAGGCTGGGAAAAGTGCAGGTCAGAATCTCACTATTAAAGGAACACTTGAAAAAGTTTTACCAAAGTGATATTTATGATCGAAACTGATCGTGTTTCGTATCTTGAAACCTTTTATAGTTTATGGGAGTTATATCAATATTCAAGCCACGACAATTTATTATGTCCAAACAACTTAAATATCTATTCTTTTAATTATGGCAGTTAAATATCAGCACAAAGTAGAACCGGCTCCAAGACTTCTGTGTTTGATGCTAGACAATTGACATCTCTACGAAAGCACAAATGAATACAGATGCTTCAGTCCGCATTTCAGGTATGAAGCTAAAAGTAGGCGACGGGCTTGATTTGTCGAATTTAGTGGGCGTAAAATATAAGAGTTACGCGATAGAAAGAGATGCAACTTTTAGGTGAATATAACTGTGGGTAATTAGCGCGACCTGAATTGCACGTTATTGTGTCGTAGCAAGAGTCGATTTTTATTTAAATGAATTTGCATAGTGAACCATCTGGTATTCGTTGCTGCATCAAATGCTACCCTTTTTTCTCCAGGTCTAGTAACAACAATGCGCGTCACGCATGCGACTCCCGGCCCCCTATACGCGCACAGTGCGAGTCGTAAGTGGGAGTGTGAGGCCACCATGCCAGAAGGAACTGCTTGCAAGGACATCGCCAGGCAGTTGGTTGAGGACTGGCCTGGGAGAGACCTGCATGTAAGTATCAGACCAAAAAATCCAAGACATAGTGCTGTCAACAGTGAAGTGAGGCCGGTTTCGTTAACATGTTTGCACTTAGTGAGGTGTAGTTTGATTGTAAATGGTTGTAGGTAAATGTGAGTGTGTATGCACAGAGCGGAGATGTACTTTTGGGATGCTTCACTGTATTGTACTCAGCGCTATGTCTTGTTTTATCATTTGATGAAGAAAATGACGTATTTGATATAATGAACACAATAGGAAATGGGCAAAATGTCTCATCGTCAAGATATGATGACGAGGACCGGCTCCAAAGATAACTTAGCTAAGTCAAGGACTAGCATTGAAACAGCCTGAACTTAACTTGTTACTTCGTCACGTAAATAAATGGAAAATAAATCTCATTATTAATCGCACAGATAGAGCAAGCTCAAAATAAGTCGATTATCGACTGCAAGGAAATAAGCGCAGCAAACAGTTTTATGATAACCAAATCAATAAAATTAAATGAATTATGTATGTGGTACGGTGCGTTTATAAATCGCTCAGACTTTTCTTGATTTTTAAACAGTTAGGATTGGGTCATCATTCAGTGTTTTTCTTATTATCAAGGTGGTAATGGGAGGTGGCAGACAAACCCTGGTCTCCAACTCAACAAGCACACCCTCAGATCCTATCAGCGACATGCCTTGGACTTGCTACCGTCAGGACGGGCGGAACCTCATAAACTCCTACAAAACCGACAAGCAGAGTCGAGGGTTGAAGTACAGCGTGGTCATGAATAATAAGGAGTTGGAGGACCTGAATGTGGACGATACTGATTACTTGTTTGGTAATTATCTAATTGAATTGTTTTCTGCGAGGATCGAATTAAGACCGATTCTGGAGGCTGTCAATATCGGCATTCAAAAGATTTATTTTATCACTAACTCTGCCCCGCGATTTCACCCGCATAAGTCTCCATCCCTTGGGAATATCGGGATAATCTATATCTTATGTCCTAAGCCAAGTCATTGTCTATCCATGTGCCTAAATTTCAACCAAATCTGTTAGCGTAAAAAACAAACAAACTCACTTTCGCATTTTTAATATTAGTTAGGATAAGGCATTTTCGAGAATGCCTAACGAATTAGCATCGAGCAATCCAATACCTACTGTAGATGTAATTATGAAAAATGTACTGTAGGTTTATGAAGTATTTACGTTGTGAGACTCTAAGTAATTTATTGCAACAACACCCGAGGATACGGCAGCAAAGTCAGTCTATTTGAAGGAGCTTGTGGTACAGCCCCATTGGTCAAGGATACGCGTTGGTCAGTGAATGGGTGACCATCTTTACATACCGAGACTCCTCCGTGCCTCGGAAAGGACGTTTTAAGCCGTTGGTCCCAGCTGTCATTCGAAGACCTTTGACAGTCGTTACGGGTCGTCAGAAGCCTGAAAGTCTGACAACCAGTCCTACCAAAGGGTATCGTATTAACCAGTTTCGGGGTTGTGGAGGTCAGATAGGCAGTCGCTACATGTAAAATATTGGTTTTCAGTTGCATCCGGTTAGCCTGGAAGCCGACCCCAACATAGTTGGGAAAAGGCTAGGCAGATAGATAGTCTATTTGCATTTGAGTTGATAATGCTCTTTGGTCTGCGTGCATGAAGCGTAATCCAATTCTCTACCAACAGTGTTGTTCTGAGACTCGTCATGCACTACGTTGATGGTTTTTGCCGTGTTTAATTTTTCTTAGACATTAAAATATTCATCCTATTATTCCTTCAAGGTATCTTCTCGAACCAGCACTTAAACTACGAACATTTGAGAGAAAAAGGACCAGAGGGTATGCCGTCAATATCAGACATGGTGAAAGCTGCTATCAAAGTTCTACAGAAAAATGATAACGGATTCTTTCTTATGGTGAGTGATTTATTTTTCCCAGCAGACCTGCAAGGCTTCAGAGTCTTCAGACAGAACTATATTTACGGTGCGTTTAATCCTACGCCGTAATGTTGGGTAGGACGAACACGAATACGCTACGGCGCTACCTAATAGGTCCGTTGTTAAAGTTTAACAGTGGAGCCAACATTATGGCAAAAGAACTATATGATGAAACGCACTGTACGACCTCATTGACTTAGCAAATCCCAGGTATTTCGGTACTTATTGATGATGACCACTTGCATAAAAGCTCTATTTGTGATGAGCACTATCAGATAGACCTAGAAATATATCTTAATGCTGATAGCAATGACCATCTCCCCTGTCCTCTAATAATTTAAGGTAGAAGGCGGCAACATAGACATGGCCCATCATCGGGGCTGGGCGAAGGTAGCCGTCAACGAAGCTGCGGCCATGGAGGAGGCAGTCCAACTTGCAGCCAACATGACTGACGAGGAGGACACCCTGCTGATCGTCACCAGCGACCACACGCATTCGCTCTCTATCAACGGTTACCCGGACAGAGGGAGCAGTATTTTTGGTTAGTTGCTGTCTTTATTTGTTGGACAAATAGATTTGTATGATCTGGGGTAATCCAGAAGCTGACTTCAAATTTTGTAAATGAGATAAGCAATCGCTTGATCAGCAATAAAAGCAGGCCAAATGGTAGATGAAGATCGAATGGATCGTAAAGACGAGGAAATTTAATTTTTCAAACACAATTTTATGTATCTTACGAACACAATATCGTCGGCGTCTTAGTCTCTCCTGTAAAAAAGGGTGTAGTGCATTTACAAGGTCCTGCACTGACGCCGACGATATGACTTCTTCCAAAATCTGAACCCATTTTTATGGCATTTTTTTGAACGATGACGACAGCAGAATTCTGCATGTCTCTCCTAAAACAAAGTTTAAAAATATTTCAATCAATTCAGGTATAGCTCAACCCTCAAGCCACGATGGTGTCAACTACACGACTCTGTCCTACGGTACGGGAGGCCCAGGGTCCTTCCAGTATTACGTCAGAACTGACGAGAATAGCAGCACCGTGGCAAGACGAGACCCGAGCGAGGACGATACGGAGGCGTTCGAGTACACCCAGGTTGCAGGGATTCAACTCGTTGAAAATTATCATGGAGGTGGAGATGTTGCTATTTATGCTAGAGGTGAGTATTTTGACTTTCACAGCTTTGGCCATATTGCGAATACCATGCGGGATTCGGGACGAAATCAGCGCGCAGTTGCGTACCTTGTCACACGCGGTATTCCCCTTAATTTGGCCAAAGCTTAATGCCATTACACTCTTACTAAGGCAGTAGAGCAAAATTGAATAATATCAGGTTGCTTAACCCGATATCCTCACCCAGACAACGAAAATGATCCGCCCAGTTAAGTTACTGACACCAAATAGGCGTGGACGCTTAAATAGTAATTTGGTCTAAATTGATTCAATGAAATTGTACCAATTTTTTTATAAGTAGGTACAAGGTACCACAGAACCATCCGAACTGATTAAGGCCAATAACACTGCTCTTGTTAAACTTAAGTAGGTAGGTACTGATTTTATTACAAAGAACTATTTTTATCTTCCAATAATTCTGCAACTTTTAGTGCGAAATTCAGAGCGTACATCTAGTATTTTAAGTCAAATGCAAAAACAATACTTATATTTTATTTTATTTCCTACTAGCTGTGCCCTGCGGTTTTACCCGCATAAGGCTGCCTGTCCACCGGAGCGGAGAGGAGAGGAGCGGAGATGTATCAATATTAACCAATAGAATCTGAACTCCGCTCCAGAGGTGCGATTCCATTGGTTAATATTGGCACATCTCCGCTCCTCTCCGCTCCTCGCCGCTCCAGTGGACAGGCAGCCTAAGTCTCGATTTTATAGGAATATCGAGATAAAAAGTATCATATATCACAACCAGGTCATGGTCTACCTAAATCCAAATCCGTTCAGCCATTTTAGCGTAAAACCTGAACAAACAAACTCACTTTCGGATTTATAATATTACTAGTACCACCAGCGGCTTCGCTCGCGTGATTAATTTATAAAATATAGCTTATGCATGTTTTATACATATAAACATTCCTCTTGAATCACTCTATCTATTAAAAAAACCGCATCAAAATCCGTTGCGTAGTTTTAAAGACTTTGTTTTATAATATGTAGTGATAGTTAGGATTCGGCGTGAAACCAAAACTTCTAAATGTCCACATGTTGCATCCTCCATTATTCCACCTTTTTTCATTCGCCTTTTCGTTCCAGGTCCTTTTTCTCACCTCTTCCACAACGTTCACGAGCAGCACTATGTCTTCCACGCGATCTCCTACGCAGCCAAGATCGGCGCCTATTCCAGCGGTACAGCAGTCTACGGGAACATCTGGCATCTTGCTATAATCACTGCCTTAAGCATTGTACTGTTGTGACTGTGTAAAGTGAAGTAGATTTAAGCTCCGAACCCAATGTGTCGTGACTTGGCCATTATTTACCGTTGAACGACTGTCTCTTCTTACGCTGTGGTCCCACGGCCCGCTGTCTCACAGGCCAAATCGTGCCAGGCCAAGCCGACAGGCCGTGGGAACGGTTGATGCGATGATGCCTGTAGTGGGAATGATCGGGACAGACCGGGAAAGACCTGTCGAGACCGGCGACGTAGCCGCGCGCTAGGCTACGACAGACCTCGATAGGACGTGGGACCGCGGTTTTACTGTGATAGGAAAACTATAATTAATAATAAAAGTAATGACAAACGCACAGTACATTATCGTGGACGATAGTTAATCGAGCGTTGTTATGTGAACAGCTTCATTAAAATATTTAACCCACGACAATGAACAAGACGAGTATCATCACGACACAGTAGGAATAGTTAGGTTAGGTACAGTCAACGGCAAAAGCTTCGCAAAATTAATGTTCCGAGCAGTTGCTATAAGTATTTACCTATCGTTTGTTGACGGCTAGCAGTATTTCGTTTTTTTTACTTTGAACATAGCAGCCTAATTTGTTTAATTTTAAGAAAAAAACTAATTTTAATAACTTGGGTATTTTCATACAGTAATTTTTATACTAAAAATGCAAAAAGGCTGTGATAGTTAAACATGCATTTATGAGACGGTATTAACGGTAGGTACCTACCAAATACATTTTTACCAAATAATAAGTTACCCTGACCCCGCGTCCTAATTAAAAGCGATCGTCGCGCGAATCCACGATCGTTCCAGCGTTTTGTTCGGTGAACCTAACGCGTGGTCGCGCCGACCGAGGGCGCTGTTCGGTTTTCTTTTTTTTTTTTTTTAACTAGGGCATCTCGTAGCTGGCCTCTGAGGCCATGACTACTTAACCGGACATTCCTGCGGCTGCCTTAAGCTCCTAAAAACTTAAAGCCTCCAGCCAGGGGCATAAACTATTCTAATTACAAACTAGGCGAACGCTCGCTAAGGGCACCATCTCTGGTTTCCCTTCAAAACGTATAAATCTTTCGCCTTTTCGGTTTTCTGAACATAAAGTGACATATATATGCACGCGAGCGATCGTATATTCGCGCAACGATCGCTTTATAGAACAGTCAAAGTCGAAAGTTATTTATTTGCTTCGGAACGCGAACGCGGCCTTAGTTACATTTCAATAAATAAAAATACGATAATTCATTACTAATTTATTGCATCTTTGTCATAATAAATAAGAAATTGTAAAAAATAATTGTACATAATTTGTATCACAAAATATACGTATATACATCAGTATATTTAATGTTACGTAAAAGAAATCATTGATTAAAAAAATGCTTTCACTGTGTATCAAAATGACTTATTATTTTTTACCAAGGTATATATTATATTGGCGAATTTTTACATCTCGTGGACTACTATTTAGATTTAATATTCGGTTTATTCGAAAATAAGACAAAGCACCTCAATAGGTATACTACTAGGAATATTAATTTAATAGAACTTACTGAAATATTGAAGAAATATAATAGAGTAAGCTCTTACATTTATTAAATACATACAGATTTTAAATATCTGTTTAACACCGAAGAATATAAATACACACTTTCATAATACAGTTATTTTTACCACTGAAGCACGCATACAACTAACTCTAAACATTCATTAAAATTAATTTAAACAGGTGCAATTGTGAGAAGGTATCAAAAAGATATTATCTTGAAACAAATTCTTTGTGTTTTAAAACAATTTCTGCTACATTAAGCGGAAAGCTGCAGCTAAAAACAATGAAATATACTCGAAAGAATATTTCCCAATGGTTACTAGAAGTGAGACTTATCCCGTCTACCGGTACATTAAGTTAGGCTTACACTAGGCCTTGACTGGATTCATCAGTTTTGTTGGACCTACTGTGTTTACTTTTTATCGAGTCTATCCTGAGCCGTATTTTTTGTACGCCACGCCGATGATTATAGCGAGCCCTAAAGCCAGTAGCGCCCATGTCAGCATCGAACTAGAAAAGAAAACCATTTATTTTATTATTATACAGTATGTTAAATAACAGAGGGCGTTCCCGTTAACCCGCAATAGTATAGCGTCCATACATGCTAGAAAAATATTAAAATCGAAAAAACCAACAACTTCTTTATTTTTTATCGTAAAATATTCACAAAAAATATTAATTTCATACGTAAAACAAACACTCTGTACACGCGCACTTGTCGCAGTTGTCTTTCCACGTTCAAAGACAAGTGCGCGTGTACAGAGTGTTACATGTAAGTTTTTTTTTTTTTAATAATGAAATTTTTATTTAAATAAATTAAAAAAACCCTTTTTTTTTCAATGTTAATATTTTTTCTAGCATACGTATGGACGCTATATTATTGCGGGTTAACGGGAACGCCCCCTGTTAGTTAACATACTATATATGAAGCACAACTTAATTTGACAGTGGGTTAAATTATTTAGATTAACAATAGGTATTTTGTGACAAGGCAAATATTGGAAAAAGGGGACACTAAATATTATTTGTTACCCACTGGCAAAAAGGATATTAAAATCGAAGTGTATAGAGTGCCGCGAGTTTCTTGTGGCACTCTAGTGTCACTGCCTCGGCCCGGCTAGGGTGCCGTGAGCGTTGCATTGTCACTGTCACTTGTTATTTAGGTTAGGTTAGGTTAGAACTGTGACCACACAACGCACGAGCCGAGCGAGCGTAGCGAGCGGTGCCGCGGTAGCGGCCGGCGAAGTGCCAGGGTCCGTTTAGGCACAAGAGAATGTAATGTTTTGGGAATGTGGTGTTTTACAGCGATCTAACCTCGACAATCAAACAAAATACCAAGTGTGACTTAGTGACAGTGACAATGACAATCCAATGCTTGCGGCACTTGAGCCGGGCCGAGGGCGGTGTTACTAGGGTGCCTGTAGTGGCACTTTATCCGATAGGGATAGAGTGCCAATGGTGGCACTCTATACACTGCCTATTAAAATTGCATTTTACTTTACATATAGGTATCTAATACAACTAAGTACTCAATAAACTAAAACATAATGTTTATAAATAATTATTCAATAATAGTATCTCAACATTACAATATAATTATATTATTGTTTTTTTTTTTTGTAACACATTTAAACTTTTATTTGCGACAGTATCTACTAGCTGCTAAATAATTATATTCTACTTATACACAAGATGAAATCAAATAATTTTCTTACATCACTACGTACTTTCACGTACAGAAGAACAAAATATAAAACAATATTTTTATACCTATTTTAAGAAAAATATAATAATTATATGAAATTACGAGCTTTCAGGTCCAGGGCCAGACGATGACGATGATGACGTTGGCCTCCTAGCTCGCTTCCGTCTAGCAGCTAAAATCAACAATATAAAAATCTTCAAGCTCGCAATGCTGCAGTGCTATTCTGTAACCATCTCACCATGAAAACTTAGGTGAAGGGGGCGTGGAGTGAGCTGTCAGTGTCATCCCACCTGATGCTAGGGATGACCAAGCATAACATTCACAATCATAATCGAGATTAAAATTACATTTGTATGCTAATGCTATTGATAATTTTATATTAAGTATTCTAAAGCTAGTATTATAAACATTCAATCAGAAACCCAATTTTGTTTTCTATGTGGGGATTGATATAAATAGCATCCCTTCTTCCGGTGGAACGCGTGATAGGCATTTTGCTTCTACTCCTCGAATCCGGCTCGAAGGACCAATTTGCGCGACGGCGTCGCTCAAGTGCGCTGGATTGGAGGGTGGAAATCGACAGGTGTCACTGTGAAGACGGACGGTGGACCACAGTGAAAGGTGTACTTAAATGAAAACACTATATTCCACTGTCAAAGTTAGCGAAGCGAGTACTGAATATAGTCAACTCGGCTTACTGTCTGAGGGCCGAGCGCGTTACGTACGTAATTACCTACAATAAATTAGATAAAACATAGGTACATTTATCTGCACGTTGCTGCTACTTACTAAAGAAAATGCGCATCGACGTAGTTTGTTATTATGAACCCATTGTTAACTGATTATATAAACGCCTCGCCAAATTTAACCCCACGCAATTTTTTTCATTTAAATTACACACTATTAGTACTCGATTGGGTTTATATAATGAGTTAACAATGGGTTCATAATAACAAAGTAGGTATGTCGACGCGAATGTGTCATTTTTGACGAAAAATTTCACATTCGCGTCATTGTAAATGTTATATTTCAATAAATAAAAATACATTAATTCACAAATTACTACTTTATTGCATCTTTGTCATAATAAATAAGAAATTTTTAACAGATGTAAAAAAAAATTGTACATAATTCATATCACAAAATATACGTATATTCATCAGTAAGTCTATTTAATTGTAATATAATATTAATTTTGTTACGGAAATTGTTATCTCAAATATTTGCATGCTATGTTTAATCTTGGCAAAACATGTCATGTCTGCTCTATTTGTATACTGTAAGACCTTTTTAGACCATGTTTTACGCAAATAAATATATTATTATTTAATGTTATGTAAAAGAATTAACTTATAAAAAAAAAAACGCTTTCACTGTGTATCAAAATGACTTATTATTTTTTATCAGCGAAAATATTATATTGGCAAATTTTTACACCTTGTAGACTACTATTTAGATTTAATATTCAGTTTATTCGAAAATAAGACGAAGCACCTCAACAGGTATGTTAGGAATATTAATTTAATGCAGCTTACTGAAATATCGAAGAAATATAATAGAGTAAGCTCTTACATTTATTAAATACATCATCATCATCAGCCTAAGTATTAATATTCCCACTGCTGGGACACAGGCCTCCTCTCTGTGAGAGGGAGTGAGCCGTATTAAATACATACATACAATACATATTTTAAATATCTGTTTAACACCGAAGAATATAAATACACACTTTCATAATACATTTATTTTTACCACTGAAGCACGCATACAACTAACTCTAAACATACATTAAAATTAATTTAAAACAGGTGCAATTTTGAGAAGGTATCAAAAAGATATTTTGAAACAAACTCTTTGTGTTTTAAAACAATTTCTGCTACATTTAACGGAGGCTTAGGCTGCCTGTCCACTGGAGCGAAGAGGAGAAAAGAGGAGCGGATATGTGCCAATATTAACCAATAGAATCTTGACTCCGCCCCTGAGTTTAGATTTGATTGGTTAATAATGGCACATCTCCGATCCTCTCCTCTCCTCTCCGTTCCAGTGGACAGGCAGCCTTAAGCTGAAAATAATGAAAAATAGGTACTCGAAAGAATATTTCCCAATGGCTACTAGCAGTGAGACAAGACTTATCTCGTCTACCAGTACATTAAGTTAGGCTTACACTAGGTCTTGACTGGATTCACCAGTTTTGTTAGACCTACTGTATGTTTACTATTTATTGTATTTTTGGTACGCCACGCCGATGATTATAGCGACCCCTAAAGCCAGCAGCGCCAATGTCAGCATCGAACTAGAAAAGAAAACCATTTATTTTATAATTATATGAAGCACAAATTAATTTGACAGTGGGTTAAATTATTTAGATTAATGTTATAAACATTTTGTGACAATGAAAATATTGGAAAAAGGGGACACTAAATAATATTTGTTACCCACTGACAAAAAAGGATATTAAAATTTTACATCTATATCTAATACAACAACTCAATATACTAAAACATACGTTTATAAATAATTACTCAATAATATTATCTCAACATTACAATACTTATACAAAAATGTTTTTTTTTTTTTAGTAACACATTAAACTTTTGTTTGCGACAGCTCTTATGGGAATATCGGGATAAAAACTATTAGGTTTAGGTTTAAAGAATCTTTATTTCATAAGAACATGATACAG
The DNA here is from genome assembly GCA_948150665.1 of Conistra vaccinii. Lineage (NCBI taxonomy): Eukaryota > Metazoa > Arthropoda > Insecta > Lepidoptera > Noctuidae > Conistra > Conistra vaccinii. Next base: position 3,792,656 of record OX411331.1, on the reverse strand, counting down.
TTCACTTATATGAAATTTAACTTTTAACAAAATTAATTGCCGTCTAATGACGGAGCATGCGGATGTAGAATAAGCAAAACTATAATAACAACTTATGAGATCAACAGCAAACTCAGCAAAAGTATAGGTACATAAACTTTTACACGTTACTTATAAAACAAGTTAATACAGCTGGCCAATTTGACACCAAGGTACCCTCTTATGTACTAATTATTCACTTTATAAGGAACACAAACAACGATTGAGAAGCGAACTACTGTGTGAATGTGTTTTTGTGTGCTAGTATAGTGCGTGCACGAGTTTGTTTGCTTGTGTGCAACAAGTATAGTCTCGGAGACCGCCGATAATTTATAATTTTGATTTAATCATTTTTATTGTTACTTGTGTGTTCTGGTTTTATGTGAACTCTTATTATGTATTATCTATCTATTTATATACATACATAAATGAATCCCTACTTCCTTGGTCACGGCATCACGCGTGAACGGCCGGACCAATTACGCTAATTCTTTTTTTGTTGTGTTTGTTATAGTAAGGAGATGGTTCTTAGGATAGGTAGGTGAAGATAGGGTAGGTAGGTATGTAGGTTGGTAAAGTAGGTATTTAGGTACGATAGGTAGGTAGGTAGGCATGTATGTATATAGGTAAGTAGGTAGGATAGGTAAGTAAGTAGGTAGGGTAGGGCAGGTAGGTAGGTAGGGATGTATGTAGGTAGGTGTAGTTAAGTAAGTAAGTAGGTAGGTATGTATGTATGTATGTATGTAGGTAGGCAGGTAAGTAAGTAGTTAGGGTAGGTAGGTGCGCCGTAGATAAGTGCTTATCCGTGCGAAGCCGAGGTGGGTAGCTAGTTATTTATATAAGTATTTTATATTATGTCTGGGTATTTATGTAGAAGTTACTTTTTGCATAATATAATCCTTTAGTTTTCTTTTGTAAATATTAATACACACATCAAAAGTGTCTAGGGATCAACATATATTTTTGCAATAACTTTTCTCCTGATTGATATTAATTAAAATTTTCTTTAAGGATTCATCAAATAAAGTGTTTTCGTTTGTCACAGTAACGATAAACCAAGTCACCTTTGCATTAATAAAGAAATTTGCCATTTTCCTAATAAAGGGATTTTTGACATTTGAACCACTAACATTAAAGTTCGAAAAAAAGACTGAAATAACAGTTTTCTTTAAAATTTTATTGGGTAACTTAAACAATTAATAATCCGTGTTTCTACCGCGAACACTAACAACACAAGAACATCGGTTTGGCATACTCAAAATGAGTTCATCCAAATCACGCTGTGGAATGGCCGCCCATGTTCGTTGCAACAACAAAAAAAGGTCTTCTTGCGACTGGATACCCTCCATATTCGGCAGAGCTCTTCTCTGTAGCATATCCCATGCATGCTCAATCGGGTTCAAGTCTGGCGACTGAGCAGGCCAGGGCAGGACATTGATGTTAGCTGCGGCGAGAGTCTGTCTTACAACTCTTGCGGTGTGCGGTCGTGCATTATCATGCATTAACTGAAATAAGGGACCGATTTGCACTTGTAGAGGAACGATGACGTCTGATACAATCGTCTCAGCATAAATTTGAGCGTTGAGGTTGCCTCTAATCCAAATCAACTCAGTTCTTCCGCCGATCCAAATACCCGCCCATACCATGATGGTTCCACCACTATAAGGATGGACTTCCTGGCAGGATTTTAATCGCTGTTGGCGTCCAGGGGTTCTCCAGTGTCGTATACGTCTTGTATCCGGTCTCATACCAAAACGAGACTCATCAGAAAAGCACACGAAACGCCATTGTTCTTCTGCCCAATTTCTGTGTTCAAGAGCCCATTGATATCGAATCCTACGATTGTGCATTGCTATAGGTGGTACCCGTAGCGGTCTTCGGGAATGAAGGTTCACTTCATGCAAGCGGTTTCTGACTGTTTGGTCGCTAATTAAGTTCCCTGAAGAGTGATGAAGCCTCACGGCTAACATCATGGCGGTTATTGTTGGAGCTCTTCGAGCTAAGATTTGAATGTATCGGTCTTGTCTCCGTGTGGTGCAGCGATACCGTCCTCCATGGCGCTCAGCCACGGTACCAGTGCTTCGGTAACGTGTCCAAAGTCGACTGATAACACTCTGACTTGTATTCAGAGCTAAAGCCACAGTACGTTGCCGGGAACCAGCTTCTATCATTCCCACGGCTCTGAGCATTTCTTCCCTGCTTAAATGACGTCGCTGCTCCATAATAACGTTGGTTTTAATCAGTAGTAGGGAAACAGTAGCACTAATAATGTCTTCAATGCGTTGTATGTTTTTATAGGGAAAATATTGACAGCTGATTTTCATCTTTTACTCGAATTTGATTCACAGTTCCTGATTCAAATTATGAAATGCACCAAAAAGGATCCATATAAATTTATAAAATCATAAATTTATTACAAAGCCACATCTCAATCTCAAGAAATCCGCATAAAAATGCTTGATCCCTAGACACTTTTGATGTGTGTACTTCTGCACTCTTTGATTTCGTTTGGCAATTTATTATATAATTGGACCCCTTCATATAAAAAGTTATTTTTTCCATATTTAACTGTTCGAGGAAATCGCAGAACTACTTCGTTTCTATTCCTTAGGTTATGTGTGTATGTCTTTTTTGTAAGTTTAATGTTGGTTTGAGTAGTGTTATCTAAAATTTTTTTTACTAATATGCAAGTATTGTAATTGTACAGTTGACGGAGATTGAAAAGTTTAGTTTTTTCATATAGCTGTTTAGTAGGTGTTAGGAAGTCATAGCAATATAACCGCTTTATGATTTTGTTTTGGGTCCTCTGTAGGTAGTTGACGTTAGTCTTGGATGCTGGTCCCCAAATCTCAATCAGGTATTCTAGATTAGGTTTTACTAATGAATTGTAGATAGTGCGTTTAATCTTAGGTGGTAAGCAGTTTCCTATTCTGTGAAGCGCTCCAGAAAGTGACACAAGCTTGGTTCTTACGTGCTCGATATGGGGCTTCCAGGACAATTTATCATCTAATAACAGACCAAGATACTTTTCTGTACTGGACTGCTTGATATTTAGGTTATTAATAATCAAAGGGGCGTGGGGTGGAATATTTTTGTTTTTGGCTGCAAATATCATGTAAGATGTTTTCGAGGTGTTAATGGTAAGTAAATTATGTAGAAACCACTCATTTATTACGTTTAAGTCGTTTTGCGCCTCACTAATGATATCGTGTATGGATTGACCGAAGTAGAACAGACTAGTATCATCTGCGTAAAGTGTTAGATATCCTGTTAACCCTATCTGATTGATGTTGTTTACATAAATTAGGAATAATGGCGGCCCCAGAATAGATCCTTGTGGAACTCCACATGTAATTTTTTGAGGGATACTCTTATAGTCACCAATTTTAACAATTTGGCATCTGTTTGATAAATAGGATTCAAATAAGTTGTAAGCTATTCCAGTGATACCCAAGTTATTTAGTTTTTGTAATAGTTTTGCGTGAGAAACAGTATCAAACGCTTTTTTCAAATCAATAAAAATGCCTAAGCCTATATTTGTTTTATCTATATTTGATTTTATATTCGTTACTAGGTCAATGGTTGCTGACAAGGTATTTGATTTTGATCTGAAACCATATTGTTGGTCTATTAAGAAGCCTTTCTCATTTAGGTATTCTATTAAACGGTTGTATATAATTTTCTCAAAGATTTTAGATATCACTGGGAGCACAGAAATTGGCCTATAATTGCTCGGGTCCGTTTTCGTACCCGACTTGAAGATAGGAGAAACTTTAGCTAACTTCAGGCTATCCGGAAACGTACCATGGTCAAGACATTTATTAACGCAACTAACTAAGGGTGAGACTATAACATTCTTAATACATTTTAATGCTTTTGTGCTTATTCCATCCACCCCTGTGCTTGTATCAGCGTCCAAATTATCGATAAGTTTAGTAACTTCCTCGATTGTACAAGGTCTAAATTGAGTAAGCGTTTCTGTGTGTTCATGTCCGTCTTTGTACATAAGTGTGTTACCTGAACTTAAATGGTATCCCGAAGGTATCCCATTAGCCAGCTCTGTACCAATAGTGGCGAAGTATACATTCAGTATATTACAGATTTTTTCGCCCTCTGATACACTTTGTGAATTCACTATAAGTTTTGGAGGTAAGATATTCGTTTTAATCTTATTCATAGCTAGAGAATTAATAGTTTTCCACATCTTCTTAGGATTATTGTTACATTTTTGGAATTTGTTGTAGTAGTAACTGTTTTTATCATTATTTATCTTCTAACTTACTTTGTTTCGTTCCGCTAAAAACTTCCTTTTCAAACCAATATTTGCTCCTTCATCTTTTAACTGTTGCCACAAGGTATTTCTGTTATCGATCATCTTAATAACTTCTTTGTTAATCCAGTCATCTTTTGGTAAGTTCATTATTTTTGATTTTTGCTTCTTGTTTTGTAGTATGTGAGACGTAACAAAGGCTTCCAGACATTTGTAATCATTATCTATGCCTACGCGTGAAGCTTTGCTAATACTTTTGTACAGGTTTTCATAATCTATTGCCTCATATTGGATCTTTTGTTTAATTGTTGGCTTGTATTTAAACATTTCCAGATAAATCTGTTTATGATCAGACATAGCAGACTCCAGAATAATAAAATGGAAGGACTGTTTTTGCAGGTTTGTTGCAACATGATCCAAAATGGTGTTTGTTGTTTGAGTTTGCCTCGTGGAGTATTCCTTATCAATTTTATTTAAAATATCGTAGCCAGTTTCTTCGAGTTCTGATAGGTATTGAGTGACACATGTGTTTGGATTCAGTAGGTCTAAGTTAAAATCACCAAACACGATCGATCTCTTTCTAGCTTCCAGTTGCGAGGTATATCTTTCAAGAAACTCTTTATTGTTCGAATGGCCTGGTTTGTAGATGCCACCAATATGTAGCGCATATTTTGGAAGATATATCCACAGGCAGTGGTTGCTATCCCTGTAGGTGTCCTCTGTTACTTCAAACGGAATGCCTTCATGAATGTAGATAGATACGCCCCCTCCCTTACTATCATGTCTATAATTGTAAATATGTTTGTAGTTAGGTAGATCGTATAATTTTGCGTCTTGTTCTGATGTTATCCAAGTCTCAGTTAGAATTAAGACATGTACTGTAGAAGGAATTGCTTTTAGGATGCACTGTAATTCTTCAAGTTTTCCTGGAGTGCGAATACTTCTTACATTAGCATAGAAGGTTTTGAGGAATGATGACTTTGAGGGCAAATCTATATACTTGTGAATTTTTTGGTATGAAATATTTCCTGGGCTAACATTATAGGAACAACTGTTAGCCCCGGTTAGTTTTTTGAATTGTAGTTGTTTTTGGTTATAATAGGTACTCCTTTGATATATTTAATTATTAGATTGGTTTCCCCTTTTTGCTCACGCTCTTTGAGCTCAGTTTGGAGATTTTGTATATAAGTCCTTTGCGCTGGTGTTTGGTCCGAATATATTTTTATAGTCTTCGGCAGTTTCGAGCGATTCTTCAATAAATATTTTGGTGCATCAGGAGAATCAAATACAATTTTTATAGGGCGGGGTTTATCTGCATTATATTTGCCCAATCTTGTAGATATTAAAGGCTTAGGACAATCTTGATAGGCTTGTGCTAGGATCTTGTGAACTTCTTCAGGGTCGCAATTGTTGCCTGTGGAGAGATCGAGGACATCTTGTTCATTCAAACCCACCAATATTATGTTCTTGTCTCTTTGAAGTCTATCTTGCATTTCGACAAACAACTCATGCTGTGCTCCAAAATTTAATTCAGGTTTTCGGTTTTCACTTTTAAGTTGATTTAGCTCATCCTCAATTGCTATAATTTTACTTTGAGTAATTTTATGTTCGGTTGTAATATTTTCCACGGATTTATGTAGTTTCTTATATTCTTCTGTTAGGTTATTAGTAGTTAATTTCAGATCTTGAATATCTTGCCTTATTTCGTTCCGCATTTGTGTTATACTTTCAATTTGTTCATTCATCGCTTCCTTTATACAGCTCGTTATTTCGCTACGAAATTGGGCTAAATCTCTTTTGAAGTCATATTCCAGAGTGTGTGCTTTTCTCTTTCTTGAGTCTTTGTTAACTCCACCTTCATCATCCTCAAAATTGGACAAATTAGAGGTGGATCCACCACTCACACTCCCGCCAAACATTTGTGTCTTTGTTGGAGTTCGCGGTAAACTCATGCTGCCTAGCTCTCGAACTACGTTCACAAAACTGGTTACGGCTTCTTATCTTTCTCGACCGTAGGTGAACTGTTTGTGTGATTTATGTAGTTTTTTTTAAAATACACTTTATTCGTAGCAACACAGAAGTTTATTTAGTATGCCTTTAGTTTTAATATTTTATACTTTAACGATATTTTATTTAGTACGTTTTACAAACGCGTCCGCACACTCCGACGCTTCGACGGACGATATTCAACACTGGGGACACTAAATAATATTTGTTACCCACTGACAAAAAAGGATATTAAAATTTTACATCTATATCTAATACAACAACTCAATATACTAAAACATACGTTTATAAATAATTACTCAATAATATTATCTCAACATTACAATACTTATACAAATGTTTTTTTTTTTTTAGTAACACATTAAACTTTTGTTTGCGACAGCTCTTATGGGAATATCGGGATAAAAACTATTCTATATCATAACCCAGATCATGGTCTACCCAAGTGCCAAATTTCATCCAAATCCGTTCAGCCATTTCAGCGTAAAAGCTTAACAAACAAACTCACTTTCGGATTTATAATTATAATACTACTTAAACACAAGATGAAATCAAATCATTTTCTTACATCACTACGTACTTTCACGTACAGAAGAACAAAACATAAAACAATATTATTATACCTAGTCTAAGAAAAATATAATATTTATATCAAATTACGGGCTTCCAGGTCCAGAGCAACACGGTGCCGGTGACGGTGGTTGCGGCCGTCTAGGAGCTAAAATCAACATTATAAAAATCTTCAAGCTCGCAATGCGGCAGTGCTATTCTGTAACCATCTCACCGTGAAAACTTGGGTGAAGTGAGCGTGGAGTGAGCTGATATAAAAATATTTTCTTAGACTGTAATAACAACCGAGCTAGAGCTCTTCAAACTTTTGGTGTTTCAATGGCTACCACTCCACCCTAATGCTCGCGAAGGAGGGGGCGTAGCGCGTGAGGGAGAGGCACATTTCGTGCCCTCACGCCCCTAACCGCCGCAGGAGATGCCCTAGGCGTCGGGAATCGGTAGCAGATTTCCAGCCATCGTAGGCGCGGGCTTGCGGACGGAGAGCAATGAGTAACTCGCCGTCCGATAAGGATCAGGCCCGGGTCGACGGCGCGTTGTGTTCCACGCGCGCCTCAAAGAGATGTCAGCACAACTGAAGGGGTCCGCTAGAGCCGATGCCTGCCGGGGTTGCGGAAAAGTCCTAAGGGGAGACCGTGGCCCCTGGCAACGTACAGGAAACTGAAGGAACACGGGTGGGTTTTAGTCAGTAAGAGTCTGAAACGCCCTTCCGCTCCCAGAGCGGGAGAAGTTATTTGATTATTTCCCACCCAAAAAGAAGCACAATTTATTAAAATGATAACTTTCATAACACCGCTAAGTTAAAAATATGTCATTAAATCAACTTCTATCATTATTTAAAACCATTTTTTTTCTTGTTTCAACGTTTCGCAAAGACGACGCGAAGCCGCGTAAAAGTGCGACATAACTTTGCAGCAACGCGCGTTGTAGCTGATGAAATGAAAAGATTTAAGTTATAAATAAGGCCAATGAAAACTTTATAACACAAACAAACTGCACTAAATATAAATTTTGAAAAATAAAAGGTTTTTTTATTTCTTTGTACCTTGAAAAATACCATGCCCGCTCTTACAAGGTTACGTCTAGGAGTAGACCACGCCGATTGACATCGTAGTTCATAGTAGTTCTAATAGATGCCGTTAGTATTTTTTGTTTGGCGACCGTTTCCGTCAAATGTTCGGACGACCGTATCTTTACTATTTAAATCAATGGCTATACCACAGCAGCGCCGGTTATCCATTTTGAAATAGGGCAAAAGTCAAAGAGCAAAGTCCGTGATGAAAAGCGGGTCAGCCGGGAGAGTAGTAACAATATTTATCCAGAAAACATTCCAAAAGTCGTCGTAAAACACCACAAGAAACCAAAAGAAAACATTCATGCGAGCTACATGACACAAGATTGACTTAGATTGTCATGTCATTTTTGAAAGACAATGATGTCTTGAGGACGAGGAGTTTTTAATGACAATCGACAAATTATGGTATCAATGAATACTCTTTGAAATTGACATTTTCAATTGGGCCTAGGGTTACCAGACGAAAAAATCAAAAGTCCGGAGAAAAGGCCTGATTTCCATTGAAAAATCCTGAGATTTATTACAATTTGAGAATTTTCTCTCAAACGTACTTAACAATTTAAAAAAGTCATTATATTATCGTTTATATACCTACACTGCGGATCTCGCTCACGCGTTGCACATCGTTGCAAATCCATAATCAAAGAAAAAACCTTACCTAAGAATCTATCTTCACTTATGACAAAACTGAATAAATAAAAAGTATTTATTTTAATGGTGCAATTAAATTACCAAAGGAATATTATTGTTAGTTTGTTTAACTTTTTAGAGATCATAAAAAATGTAAGCTGTATTTTATTTAAAATTCAAAAAATCCTGAGATTTCATGAGATTTTCAAAATCCAGCTGCAATCCTGAGAAGAGTCCAAAAATCCTGAAATCTCAGGCCAACTCCTGAAATATGGTACTTAACCCTACCTGGGCCAGACTTTATCCATGTCCTTTTTGAGTGGATCCTCCTTTTAGGCAAATATTGTCTGTATTATGAGAGTCCGTTCTTCCATAGCAAGACGTATTACTTATACAGGGTGTCAGGGACATCGACGCGAAGCCGGTTACCATGGATACAGTACATGATTCTGAACCCCCTGCGTGAAATAAAAAATCTGCTGGTTCATAGAAAAGTGCAATACCTACGCGGTCAAAATGTATGGAACAGCAGATTTTTGCGAAAAATTTCAACGCAGGGGGTTCAGAATCATGTACTGAATCCATGGTAACCGGCTTCGCGTCGATGTCCCTGCCTGCCAGCCTGTATAAAAAGCAAAACGTATAATTTGTATGCTTACCTAAACTAGGTAGGTAGGTAATCTTACATAAATTAATATTATTTATTATTAAATGTTTGTAGGAGTGGGTGTAAGTACCTTTATATAGGTATATGTGTGTGAGTTGATGATATTATGATGATTGTGTGATATGTGTAATGTGTGATGTAGGTATTTATTGATTTTATTAGGTAGATATACAACCTTATTTTTTATTCATTACAAACCTGTTGGGGTCATTGTACTCATCATTATGAACAATTTTTACTATGGGACCCTGTTTTTACTATGGGAACAATTTTTACTATGGGACCCTGTTTTTACTATGGGAACAATTTTTACTATGGGAATAAGTTACCCTGACCCCGCGTCCTATTTAGAAGCGATCGTCTCGCGAATATACAACGTTAACGTTCGAACGTTTTGTTCGGTGAAACTAACGCGCGGTGGCGGCGACAGAGGGCGCTTTTCGGTTTTATGAACACGTTCACATTGGCGCGACGATCACTTTTAAATAGGACGCGGCCTTAGTTACATTTCAATAAATAAAAATACAACAATTCACTAATTACTACTTTAATGCATCATTGTCATAATAAATAAGAAAATTGTAATGTCAGTTTTACAAAAAAGATTTGTACATAATTCGTATCACAAAATAAACGCATCAGTAAGTATATTATAATGTTACCTAAAAGAAATAACATAATAAAAATCCTTTCACTGTTTATCAAAATGACTTATTTTTTACCAGGGAAAATATAATATTTGCGAAATTCTACATCTCGTGGGATTATGTACCTACTATTTATTTTTAATATTCGGTTTATTCGAAAATAAGACAAAGCAACTCAATAGGTAGACTAGGTAGGTACTAGGAATATTTATTTAATACAAATTACTAAAATATTGAAGAAATATTGAGTAAGCTCGTAGATTTATTAAATACACAGATTTTAAATATCTGTTTAACATCGAAGAACATAAATATTGTAGGTACTTCCACTTTGGCCCACCAAGCCCCCCACTGATGGAGCAAAAAAATGGGATGCCTAAAATATTGCAGTGTAATCTGCCCCACTGGTTCGACTTGTAAATTCCACTAGTTTTAAATCTTGAGGATTCTGCCCCACTAGGGTTGGCACTTTAGAATTTGTGAAGGTGCTCGTATTTTATATTTGTTTGTAAAACTTCGATCAATAATGCACTTATTGATCAATTATTTTTGTATTTTTATTTAAAAACACTACCTAGGTACTAAGTCTAACGTAGTCCTAGTTAAATTTTTACTTAGATATACATTTCTTTCTTTTCCAAACAAATATAAAATAAAATACGAGCAGCTACACAAATTCTATACCCCACCAAGTCGAACCAGTGGGGCAGATTCCACTGCAAAATTTTAGGCATTCCATTATGCGCCACCGGTGGGGCGGCTTGGTGGGGCAAAGTGGAAGAAATACACACTTTCATAAAATATAGGACTGCAATATTAACCATTGTAGCACGCATACAACTAACTCTAAACATTTATTAAAATTAAATAAAAACAGGTGCAATTTTGAGAAGGTATCAAAGAGATACTTTCAACCAAATTCAAAACAATTTTTGCTACATTGAGCGGAGGCTTTAGGTAAAAACAATGAAACATACTCGAAAGAATATTTCCCAATGGTCACTAGAAGTGAAACTTATCTCGTCTACCAGTACATTAGTTAGGCTTACACTAGGCCTTGACTGGATTCACCAGTTTTGTTGGACCCCTACTGTGTGTTTACTTTTTATCGAGTCTATCCTGAGCCGTATTTTTTGAACGCCATGCCGATGATTATAGCAAGCCCTAAAGCCAGCAGCGCCCATTTCAGCTTCCAACTATAAAAGAAAACCATTTATTATAAATATTTATGGAGCACAATTTAATTTGACAGTGGGTTAAATTATTTAGATTAATTATCAACATTTTGTAACAATGAAAATATTGGAAAAAGGGTACACTAAATATTATTTGTTACCCACTGACAAATAGGATATTAAAATTACATTTTACTTATTACATCTATATCTAATACAACAACTCATTATACTAAAACATACGTTTATAAATAATTACTCAAAAATAGTATATCAACATTACAATATTTGAATGTTATTTAAACTTTTATTTGCGACATTATAAGATGTTAAATAATTCTATACTATACACAAGATACAGTCAAATAGTTTTCTTACATCAGTACGTACAGTCATGTACAGAAGAACAAAACATAAAACAATGTTATAATATCTACCTACTCTAAGAAATATAATAATTATATCAAATTACGAGCTTTCAGGCAATTCAGGCGGTGGCGGTGGCGGTGGGCTAGGCGGTGGCGGGGGCGGTGGCGGTGGGCTAGCTGGTGGCGGTGACCTAACGCTATTCCGTTTTTCACAGCGGAGCGAGCATTCCGCACTGTGACATGACTTGAGTAACAGATTTTATCACAGTTTGGGCGATAAACGGTTTTATCGCCCAAACTTAAATGCCAGCACAGGTCAACCATGTGACATAATCTAAGGCACGATAAGTCTTTTTTGTTGCGACTTCATAGTGTGACATAGTAAACGGGTTTTTGGAACGAAGTTCTATAACGCGGCTTCATACTTGCGTCTCTGTTTTTTGCTAATTCGATAGAGAGAAAGAGAGAGAGAGAGAGAAAGCACCTTAGGAAACTACGAAAACGACACCCATGATGAAATCGCAGCCGCCATGTTGGATTTACCTTTTGACCAAATTCACACTTTCTCATTCGCTCTCTCTCTCGATAGAGCAATAATTAGCAATAATTGGCAGCGAAATCGAATTTTTTTCAATGTTAATATTGGTCATCACCACCGAACGAACGTGATAAATTTTTCTTAGTCATCCGCTAAATTGTGAGATTTATAACAAAATGGGTATAGTACGACACAACTTAGATGTAGCATAGATTTGAAATTTTTTATTCATTCATTTCAATTTTACGAATGTATTTGGCTATAAGACTGTACAATTTATTGCGTTTTCGAAAGATCATTTTCACCTGAAGCAGTAATAAAGATTGGTGATGTCGAAGGTGCACTCAGTTCGGACGGTGATCGGTTTTACGAATTTTGCCGATGCTACATCTAAGTTGTGTCGTACTGTACGCCCGTAGTAGCAAATAAGACATAATGTGTCCCAACTTAAACTTCAAGAAGTTATGCACATGACAAGAAATTATCAGCAACAAATGCCTCTAGATTTATGTCACATGGTTGACCCATGCTAGCATGACAACAGTAAGACATGACAAAATTTATCATGTAATGTCACAAAAGTATTGGGTACTCCTGTGCCAGCCCTGCAGCTATAAACATCATTATAAAAATCTTCAAGCTTCCACAGGATCCGCAGAACTCGAGGATGTGCAGAAAGAAATCAGTTTGAAAATGCACCAGGAATTATACTTGGTAACAGATGACTTCATGAGTATAAATACCAAGTATAAATACCTGGCGAAGACTTTTGTTGACTTATGCTATACGGTATACCACTCGGTGGTATACCTACCAGTTTTGTTTGTGTAGAGCGAGAGTGTACAATGAGAAGCAGTGGCTAACTATTATAGGATGGTCGAACGCACCCATTTTGTTGTTATTTTAATATAACAATATATTTATACTAATTATTAGTTTTAGTACCACATTAACCTGTATTCAGATTTATAAATTCAGGTGTAACAAAATAAATAGTTTTTGTCTTTAACGCAGTTTTTAGAATATTTATTTCACTTGATTTCGAAGAGTTGAGTTTTAAGAAATGATAGGTATCTACTACTGCGCAAAAAAGTTGTGTTTTTGATACCAATGTGTAGGTACCAAATAAATAATTGCATATATGCGACACGATGTATCAGGGGGTCCTTCCAGTATTACGTCAAAACTAACGAGAAAGGCACCACCGTAGCGTGGCGATACGAGACCCGAGCGAGTACGATATGGAGGCGTTAGAACAGTAGGTACACCTAGGTTGCAGGGATCCAACGCGGTGAGAATTCTCATGGAGGTGGCGATGTTGCTATTTATGCTAGAGGTGAGTATTTGACTTTAACAACTTTGGCCATACTGTAGCGAATCCGCGGGATGCGGAACGAAATTAGCACGCAGTTACGTACGGTGCCCCGCGCGGTATTCGCCTTATTTAGGCCGTTACACTCTTACTAAAGCAGTAGAGCAAATTCGAATAATGTCAGGTTGCTAAATCTGCGACGAAAATATAAGACGGTATTAACGGTAGGTACCTACCAAACAAAATTTTTAATAAGTCTGACCCCGCGTTCTATTTAAAAGCGATTGTCGCGCGAATACATGATCGTTCGGACTTTTTGTTCGGTGAACCTAACGCGTGGTCGCGCCGACAGAGGGCGCTTTTCGGTTTTCTGAACAAAAAGTGACACGACCGCAAGCGATCGTAATAAATAGAACCCGGCCTTAATTCCATTTTAATAAATAAAAATACAACAATTCACTTATTACTACTTTATTGCATCATGTCATAATAAATAAATAAATTGTAACAATTTTATAAAAAAAGATTTGTAAATAATTTGTATCAGAAAAATAAATGCATCAGTAAGTATATTTAATGTTACGAAAAAGAAATAACTGATTAAAAAAAATGCTTTCACTGTCTATCAAAATGACTTATTAATTTTTACCAGAGAATTTTATAATATTGGAGAAATTTTACATCACGTGGACTACTATTTATTACTATTTATTTGTTTAGATTAAGGCTGCCTGTCCACCGGAGCGGAGAGGAGAGGAGAGGAGCGGAGATGTGTCAATATTAACCAATAGAATCAAAGCTCCGCTCCAGAGGTGCGATTCTATTGGTTAATTTTGGCACATCTCCGCTCCTCTCCTCTCCTCTCCGCTCCAGTGGACAGGCAACCTTAATATTCGGTTTATTCGAAAATGAGACGAAGCTCCTCAATATGTATACTACTAGGAATATTTATTCAATACAACTTACTAAGATATTAAAGAAATATAGAGTAAGCCTTTACATTTATTAAATACATACAGATTTTAAATATCTGTTTAACACCGAAGAATATAAATACACATTTTCATAATGTACAGGGATGTTGACCATTGAAGCACGCATACAACTAACTCTAAACATTTATTAAAAATTAAATTAAATCTTTTTTATACCTTCTCAAAAACAGGTGCAATTTTGAGAAGGTATCAAAACGATATTTTGAGACAAATTCATTGTATTTCAAAACAATTTCTGCTACATTGAGCGGCGGCTTATAAGCGTTTATTAACAAAAGTTGGCAACGTTGCAAATAGCTGTCAAAAATTTACCTGTTTTGATTAATTTGGCAATAATGCTTTAAGGGAATAAAGAGCGAAATATTTGACATCTATTTGCGACTTTCAGAATAAAGGCTCAGCTAAAAACAATGAAACATACTCAAAAGAATATTTCTCAATGGTCCCTAGAAGTGAGACTTATCCCGTCTACCGGTACATTAAGTTAGGCTTACACTAGGCCTTGACTGGATCCACCAGTTTTGTTGGACCTACTGTGTGTTTACTTTTTATTGAATCTATCCTGAGCTGTATTTTTTGTACGCCACGCCGATGATTATAGCGACCCCTAAAGCCAGCAGCGCCCATTTCAGCTTCGAACTAGAAAAGAAAACCATTTATTATAATATAGGTACATGAAGCACAATTTAATTTGACAGTGGGTTAAATTATTTTGATTACTTATCAATATTTTGGGACAATAAAAGTATTGGAAAAAGGGGACACTAAATACTATTTGTTACCCACTGGCAAATAGGATATTAAAATTGCATTTTACTTTACATCTATATCTAGTAAAACAACTCAATATACTAAAACATACGTTTACAAATAATTACTCAATAATAGTATCTCAACATTACAATATTTAAATGTTTATTTTTTTACTAACACATTTAAACTTTTATTTGCGATATTTTAAGATGTTAAATAATTCTATAATAATTTTCTCACATCACTTCGTACAGTCACGTAAGTACAGAAGAACAAAAAAATATTATGATACTCTAAGAAAAATATAATGGTTATATCAAATTACGAGCTTTCAGGTAATTCAGGTGGGCTAGGCGGTGGCGATGGCGGTGGCGATGGCGACCTAGCGCGGTTCCGTTTAACATAACTAAAATCAACATTATAAAAATCTTCAAGCTCGCAATCCTACAGGATCCGCAGAACACGAGGAGGTACATAAAGAAATCAGTTCGAAAATGTACCAGGTATTATACCTGGTAACAGATGAAGTGCTAATACTAGATTAATTTGACTAAACCGATATACCACTAACTTGTATAACAGTTTTGTTTGTGTAGAGCGAGAGTGTACAATGAGAAGCAGTGGCTAACTAGGATGGTCAAACGCACCCATTTTGTTGTTATGTATTTTAATATAACAATATTTTTATACTTATTATTAGTTTTGGTACCACATTATCCTGTATTCAGATTTATAAATTCGGGTGTAACAAAATAAATAGTTGTTGTCTTGAAGACGGCAGTTTTTAGAATATTTAGTTCACTTGAGTTCGAAGAGTAGTTTTAGGAAATAATACTACTACCAAATAAATAATTGCATATATCCGACACGATATAGCAGGGGTCCTTCCAGTATTACTTCAAAACTGACGAGAATGTCAGCACCGTGGCGAGACGAGACCCGAGCGGGAACGATATGGAGGCGTTCGAGTACACCCAGGTTGCAGGGATTCAACTCGGTGACAATTCTCATGGAGGTGGAGATGTTGCTATTTATGCTAGAGGTGAGTATTTTGACTTTTAAATCTTTGGCCACACTGTAGCGATTCCCACGCGGGATGCGGGATGAAATTGACACGCAGTTACGCACCGTGCCCGCGTGGTATTCGCCTTAATTTGGCCAGAGCAAAATGCTGTAACACACTACTAAGGCAGTAGAGCAAATTCGAATAATATCAGGTTGCTTTATCTGCGACTAAAATATAAGACGGTGTTAACGGTAGGTACCTACCAAATACATATTTACCAAATAATAAATTACCCTGACCCCGCGTCCTATTTAAAAGCGATCGTCGCGCGAATACACGATCGTTCGAACTTTTTGTTCGGTGAACCTAACGCGTGGTCGCGCCGACAGATGGTGCTTTCCGGTTTTTGAAGAAAAAGTAACATGCACGCGAGCGATCGTATATTTAAATAGAACGCGGCCTTAGTTACATTTCAATAAATAAAAATGCAACAATTCACTAATTACTACTTTATTGCATCATGTCATAATAAATAAGAAAATTGTGAACAGTTGTATAAAAAAGATTTGTACATAATTCGTATCAGAAAAATAAATGCATCAGTAAGTATATTCAATATATTATTATTCAATGTAAGTAATTATCAAAATGACTTATTATTTTTTACCAGGGAAAATATAATATTGGCGAAATGTTACATCTCGTGGACTACTATTTAGATTTAATATTCGGTTTATTCGAAAATAAGACGAAGCACCTCAATACAACAATACAATAACAACAATACAATATATTACTACTAGGAATGTTTATTTAATATAACTTACTAAAATATTGAAGAAATATAGAGTAAGCCTTTACATTTATTAAATACATACAGATTTTAAATATCTGTTTAACACCGAAGAACATAAATACGCACTTTCATAACATTTAGGACAGCGATGTTGACCATTGAAGCACGCATACAACTAACTAAACATTTATTAAAATTTAATAAAAACAGGTGCTATTGTGAGAAGGTATCAAAGAGATATTTTCAACCAAATTCAAAACAATTTCTGCTACATTGAGCGAAGGCTTAAGCTAAAAACAATGCAACATACTCGAAAAAATATGTCTCAATGGTTCCTAGAAGTGAGACTTATCTCGTCTACCGGTACATTAAGTTAGGCTTACACTAGGCCTTGACTGGATTCACCAGTTTTGTTGGACCCCTACTGTGTTTACTTTTTATCGAGTCTATCCTGAGCTGTATTTTTTGTACGCCACGCCGATGATTATAGCGAGCCCTAAAGCCAGCAGGGCCCATTTCAGCATCGAACTAGAAAAGAAAGCAATTTATTATGAATATACAGTGGTGGTCATATAATTAGAAACACAAGTCACTTGGTTGGTCGTGTTAATTACTTTTTATGTTATTATTGCAATTAATTGGAGGTAAAAGATTCATTTACCAGATTAAAATGTACCTACACTCGTTACTCTAGTTTAAAAACGATCATTTACATTCTGTTAACTCTCTCTCTCTCTCTTCATGCCTATGTATTCCACATGGTGGTGGGGTCAGCCTTCCTAGTCTTTCTTTTCTACTTCGCTCTATCCTCGACATCGTCTTCGGATATCTGACACTCTTTCATGTCCTTTAGCACTACAGCTTTCTACCATTCTTGATTCTGGTAGATGCTCAACTGTCCGAAAGACTGATGCAGCTCGATAACAATTAAAATTTTATTGTGTCTCATTAGTGACAGTCAAGCGTTTAACTAATAATAAAAAATAAAATAAAAATATAACTTGGAAATAAATTATCAATATCTTTAGTACTGGCAGTCGACAACCAGTATACAAATATATGTAGAAACACAATAAATCAACACTAAAAACTCCAATAATTTGGATAATAGTCAGAATCCAGAAAATATATTTTAGTCTCATCGGAAAATAAAACTATTTTCTATTGATGAACAATCAACCTGCCATATTTTCTAGCTAAGGCTAGACGATTTTCTCTTATGTTGCTTGGTACGAAGTGGTACTTTCTTAGAAATTTTTCAAACAATGTTCCTTCAACCAACCGCCTACGGACTAGTCTTGCTGACAGGTTCGAGGATCGTCCTGTGAAAATACTTCTTTTAGAATAACATTAGAACCTTTGGGGGGGTCCGTATTAGCCAAACGAATCATAAGCCTGTCTTCTTGAATTGTGGTCTTCCTTGGGCGAACTTTTCTAGGCACATTATCCGATATTCCATGCTGATTGTAATGTGCAATGGCGTTAAATACCATCTATACAGAACACTCTAAGTAAGCGGCTATTTTTCTATAAGCCCATTTTCGTTTGAAATGAAAAATCCTAATTTTTCGTGTTTCACAGCTCTTGTTTTTACCCATTTTTAATAATTATTAATAATTAAATCACTCAGAATGTAACCTAACTATATGAATAAGAAAAGGCGGCAACTGCCTAATGTGATCATTACATTTATTATTATGAAAGATGTAGTTTTCAAATTGAATTTTAAATAATGTTCTAACATTAAATTTTGAAAGTATATCTTTCATAACTTTGTTTTTAGCAGTTACTTAAACTTTGCTTCTAATTAGTCCGACTTTTTTTTTTTTTTTTGGGTGGGAAATCATCCAATGACTTCTCCCGCTCTGGGCGGAGCGGAAGGGCGTGTCAGACTTTTACTGACTAAAACCCACCCGTGTTCCTTCCCTTGCCATGCCAGGGGCCACGGTTTCCCCTTGGGACTACCCGCAACCCCGGCAGGCATCGGCCCTAACGGACCCCGTCAGTTTTGCTGACATCTCTTTGAGGCGCGCGTGGAACACGACGCGCCGTCGACCCGGGCCTGGTCCTTATCGGACGGCGAGCTGCCCTCTGCTCTCCGTCCGCAGGCCCGCGCCTACGGTGGCCGGAAATCGGCTATCAATTCCCGACGCCCGGGAAGTCTCCTACGGCGGCGGCGGCTAGGGCTGGTAGGGCGCGGCCTCTGCCACTCCCTCGCGCGCTCCGCCTCCTCCTTCGCGAGCATTACTGCTTCGCAGAAGGAGGTGACGGCTTGCCATGCCCTCTCGCTCCGCACCATGGCCTGGACCAGGGCCGGACGCGAGAGGTCACTGCCACCGATCGCCTCCACGAGGACACGGCGGTGGTCCACCCAAGCCGGGCAAACCTCCACCGTATGCTCCACCGTGTCCTCCGGACGATCCACACAATGGTGACACCCGGGCGTTTCCTCCCGCCTTATGCGAAACAGGTACCTCCCGAAACAACCGTGTCCGGTGAGGACCTGCGTCAGGCGGAAGGTGAGGACGCCGTGGCGCCTCTCAAGCCACTCCTCAAAGAGGGGACTTATTGCCGTAATTGTGGCGTGCCCAAATCTGGGTTGCGACAATCGCACACTCCAAGCCGCCATGAGATCCCGCCGGAGCTCTGTCCGCTGTACCGTGATTTCTCGCGGCAGCGGAGTTACACCCCGGCGCTTCATCTCCTCGCGCCACTCCCAAATGTGGGCGAGGACCTTCGCCTCCAGATCCCATGGCGGCGTTCCGGCAAGGAGGCTCGCCGCCTCGCCGGAGACCGTACGGTATCCCCGGACCATCCGGATAGCCATGACCCTTTGGGCTGCATGCAACCGGCGGGCTGGGCGCAACCTTAAGGTTCGCGCCCACACCGGTGCCCCGTAAAGGGCCATGGACCGCACGACCCCCGCGTAGAGCCTCCGGCAGGAGGCGTTTGGACCCCCTAATTAGTCCGACTGCCAGTACTAAAGATAGTGATAATTTTTTTCCAAGTTATATTTTTATTTTATTTCGTATATTTATTTTGATTCTTATTCATTTAAATTTTTAAATATTTCTTTAAAAAAAGATTTTTATTTGATTTGTTATTAGTTAACGGAATTTTAGTGATCGTTTTTAACTGAATCTTTGATCTCCATTTTTTTTTAATGTTTTGCCCCTCACTAGGAATGTCTACTGTATTGTGGATGCTTTTACATTAAAATACAACATTTAAATTCACATACACAAACAGCCAGACCCGGAACAACTACTTGTAGGTCATACAAGTATTTGTTCCGTGCGGGGATCGAACCCGCGACACGCAGAAATTATCGCTTATTAACCGCTGCGCCAACCATGCCGTCAAATTAATTAAGTAATTTCAAGTATAACATAAAAAGTTATTAACACCACCAAGTGACTGTGTTTCATATTATATGACGACCACTGTATATGAAACACAATTTTATTTGACAGTGGGTTAAATTATTTAGATTATAATTTTTCCAACCATTTATTTAACTTTTGACAGCTAAAGTAATAAAGAATGATTCCAAATTACATTTCTGACTCGATTTCGAAATTCATGACGAATTTAAATAATAATTCAAATTAAATAATTGAAATAATATTATCATCGAATTCATAATGCGATGAAGAAAACAAAATGTCCATAAAGCATTGTTTTTTTTTTAATGTAATAAAAACCAAAGTGAAAAAATGCAAATGTCAAAAATTAAATAAATAGTTGGAAATAGTAAAACAACATTTCATTACGATGAAAATATTGGAAAAAACGGGACACTAAACATTATTTGTTACGCACTGTCAAATAGAATATTAAAATTTAATTTTACTTTACATCTTTATCTAATAAAACAACTCAACATACATTACAATATCTCAACAGAACAAAATTTAGATGTTTATTATTTACTAACATATTTAAACTTTTATTTCATTTGACATTATAAGATGTTAAATAATTCTACATTAATAATTTTTTTACATCATTTCGTACAGTCACGTACAGAAGAACAAAACATAAAACAATATTATTATACCTAATCTAAGAAAAACTATAATAATTATGTCAAATTACCAGCTCTCTGGTGGCGGTGGACGACGCCTCCGTCTAACACAGATAAAATCAACATTATAAAAATCTTCAAGCTCGCAATCCTACTGGATCCGCAGAACTCGAGGAGGTACAGAAAGATATCAGTTTGAAAAAGTACCAGGTATTTATACCTGGTAACAGACGAAGTGCTAATACTAGATTAAGTTGACTAAACCGATATACCACTAACTTGTATAACAGTTTTGTTTGTGTAGAGCGAGAGTGTACAATGAGAAGCAGTGACTAACTAGGATGGTCAAACGCACCCATTTTGTTGTTATTTTAATAGACCAATATTTTTATACAAATTTATTAGTTTTAGTTACCATATTAACCTATATTCAGATTTATAAATTCGTGTGTAACAAAATAAATAGTTGTTGTCTTGAAAAAGGCTGTTTTTAGAATATTTATTTCACTTTCACTAAATTAAAAAGTTGTGCATTTGATAACGCTGTACCAAATAAAGTATTGCATATAACACGATGTAGCTTAGAGTTCTGCTTGAGAAAGGAATTTGCGAGCGTGAAGAAATAACTTAACTACCCTAAATATCTACTCTCAAAGTAACAACTAATATTGCTAACTAAAATTGTTTCTACTTAATATAATTAAAATGAAATATATTGAGAACCTTCCTTGATCACATGGCGGACGCCGTGGTCGTCTTAAAAAAAGGAAGGAAGATTAATTTTTTGCATAAATGATGTTGAGAAGAGTGCGAATCCATAATAAGAAATTCAGGGGTTCAAAACTAATCATTTTAGCCTCAAGATTATTTACGAAATCACCACTATTTTTTGAGATATTCCCGATCTACGTTTTAAACTTCGAAAAATCACAAAATATCATGTACAGTCTGACAAAAAAGAGTTTAGAAAAAATTAGGGCACCACTATCACACTTAGGTCACTTCAAATCGGAAATAAATTGTAAAAAAAAAATGTACAACCAAAAACGCTACTTGTTAGTGACTCAAATCAAAACCTTCTAGCACTTGTCGGCAAAGTAGTTCCATCATCATAGTACACACACATTAAGTAAAATATTTAGTTCCAAATGTCAATGTCAGACTCTTTTATGTCGATCTGTATGTCTAAATGGGATACGAGTTAAAATTATTTGTGATGACCCAAAAACGCTGCTTGTTAGTGACTCAAATCAAAACCTACTAGCACTTGTCGGCAAAGTAGTTCCATCATCATAGTACACACACATTAAGTAAAATATTTAGTTCCAAATGTCAATGTCAGACTCTTTCATGTCGATCTGTATGTCTAAATGGGATACGAGTTAAAATTATTTGTGATAACCCAAAAACGCTGCTTGTTAGTGACTCAAATCAAAACCTACTAGCACTTGTCGGCAAAGTAGTTCCATCATCATAGTACACACACATTAAGTAAAATATTTAGTTCCAAATATCACCACGTCAGACTCTTAAATGTCGACCTGTTTGTCTAAATGGGGTACGAGTTACAATTATTTGTGATGACCCTCGGTCCACATCCCTACTACACACTGTGAGGCAAAAAATTATGAAACAAAAAAAAAGTACTTTTCTTCCAAATAAATAAAGTAAACAAGTAAATAAAATACTACCTAGGGCTTTCGCGCGGCACAACAATTTTTTGACATCTTCCCTCTACCTTAGGCTCGACATGCTTTTTATGTATTGATTTTTTTGACGACCTTTGGCTGTGACAGTTACAAAATAAAATATTAATAAAAAGAAATCACATTAACATACTAGAAGCTTACACAGCATTTTTTTTATTTATAGCTACAAAAATGAATAAGCAATCTAAGCCGTCGTATTTATATACTTTCTACAGCAAAAAAAAAATACAAAAAATTCAAAACTTTTTTAAACTAATCATGTTTTTGCTATAAATACTTTATTACAACACATCAATTGAATTAGAACAAGCAGAACTCCAAGCGATGTTTTCTAACATCACCTCATCATTAGCATTGCGTACTTTCGATAATTACGACGTACATCTTGAGAGCATATTCGTAATATTTTTCTTAGCAGACTCTTAAATGTACACTTTTTAACGTACAACTTAGTTTGTAAAATTTCCAAGCAGTAATTTGATACTAAATCTAACCTCACTGACTTTCCATCGAACGTTAGCCACGGCTTCTCATCGCTTGCATAACTCGGGGTCGCAAAAGTTGGACAGGTATCCAAATCACTATATGACAACACAGTAAATAAAATCTGGACTTTCATCCGTAGCTCGACTACGAATAAAATTGGAGAGTGGGTAATTATGTTCCTATATTAGTAGCCCATTCGTTAAGAGTTGTCTGGCGAAAGAATGGCCGGTAATCTGAAAAGCTCAGAACAGATGGCGCTGACTGTGTTGGGGGTCATACGAACTGTCAACAACTGTCAAACATTGGTTATTTCCATAGAGTATAGTAATAAACTCAATAGACGAAAATATTTCAAATTTGACCGCCAGAACTTCAAATTATGACCATAGATAATAGACTGATTATGACCTCCAAACTCACTAGCGCCACCTCGCGGGAGCAATGGCGGACATCCCTGCCATTGTGTCTGCAGTCGCCAACTCGTTTATGCCAGAATGTTGATGGATGATTACGCCAGGGCGATTATTCGCTACGACAAAATATCAAACTACGTAAGCCCGTTAATGCAAGCCAAAAATAGGGTATTCATTAGTTTTAAATTTCGCTATTTGACACAAGACGTAAAATAACCTTGAATTTGATACGCAACGATATTTTTAACATCAGCTATCTAATTGCGTAAGTAAATATTTTCGGTAAGCGATTAAGACGAATAGTAATCTCTTTCAAAATAATTCAGATTGTGAATGATCGTGTATTACGCAATTAGGGTGCTGGGTTACGTAGTAAATCAGGGCCCTAGCGTAATTTTTTGGGACGAGCGCAAGCGCATAGAAGCAAGGCTCTGTCTTGGCTACAGTCTCGATCCCGTGGGAACATCGGAATAAAAATCCTGTGTCAATCCAGGTTATAAGCTATCTGTGTGTCAAATTTCATCCTAATCCGTTCAGTAGTTTTTGCGTGGTTGAGTAACAAACATCCAAACATACATACTTTCACATTTATATTAATTTAATAATGAATATTAATTCATTCGTATGAATTAATTATTATTAATTAATATTAATATTATATTATAGTAGGATATCTCAAATCAATAACAAAAAGTAAATAAAAGAAATAACCTGCTAGCGTCACACGGAATGCAGTCTTGGTGGTATTGTGAACTGTAGAGATTGCAAAAGAAATATTAAAATTACTGCTTTTAGTTAAAGGAACAACAATGAATGAACCATATTCTACATAATAATATGTTTGGCGAACTAGTGAAGACAATCTACGGCTACAAAACTTGAATATTTAATTAAACAGAAAATCATCATGTTTAGGAATCGCAAACCCAATGCTATACATGACAAAGTTGAAATTCCATTGCAACAAAACTATTTAGAATCTTTTTATTCATTTTATTCATTCAAAAAGGTCTTAAATAAAGTTTGGTACTTAACTCAAATATCAACTTAAACTACATAACTCTAAAGAAGATAGTTAAGTGGCAATGAATGTGAATTATTCGGTATTCAAGTATCCACTCTTCAGTCTAAACTTCTGAGACGGATGTTTGGTCACAGATAAATACAGATGGGACACTCCGCATTTTAGGTATGATGCTGCAAATACGCGGCGGGCCCGTCTTGTCGGGCCAATTTAGTAAGTGTACGTAACGTATCCGCTGGATGCGGGAGGCACAGAATCAGTTAAAGTGGCGGTGCTTGGGGGAGGCCTATGTCCAGCAGTGGACGTCTTTCGGCTGAAATGATGATCATGATGAGGTAACGTATTCAGAAGATACAAGAGTTACGCGATAGAAAGAGTGGCAACTTCTAGGTGAAAACTACTGTAGGTAATTAGCGCTGTGCTACCTGAATTGCACTTTATTGTGTCGTAGCAAGAGTCGCTTTTTATTTAAATGATTTTGCCGAGTGAAGCATCTACTATATTCGTCTGTGGTTTGGTGTTGATTCATACAGTAGATTTTATATTAAAGTTGGTTGTAGGCATAGATGAAGGCTCAGATTATATTATATAATCTAAGGATGAAGGTCTATAGAGACAAAAACTTAATTGAGAAAGCGTAGTGCGCAAATTTGGGCGGGTCGCACCGCATGACAATAATCCTTCACTATACTTCAGGTGTGCAAAACATTGGAATGCGATGCGTTGCGGCCCGACGCGGATCAATAAAAAAAAAAAAAAAAAAAAAAATTTTACCGTTATTTGCGAACTTCCAGAATGCTAAAGAAGAATTATACCGTAAACCGGGGTATCTTTGAATCACGGGGTGACTTTGATCGAAACTTCCATTCATATAAAATCGCGAATAGCGGTAGTTTTTTTTTTTTCAATCTTAGCAACACTGAAGAACTATCAAGTCCTTTTTTGAGGACGCGGTGGGAATTCATCAACGATTTTTAATTGAAAAAGGTAAATGTATTGTTCTTCTAAATAACTGTGCTGCAAAACTGTTATTGGGGCTACTTTGTAATCACGTAAAAAAACCGGGGGTATCAAAGTATGATTATGATTACAGTAATCGAGAGTAATAAAAAAACCAATAATATATTTAAAAAAAAGATATTATTATATCTTTTTTTTAAATATGTCTTTTATTTATTATATCTTTTTATTATTTTTATTTATTTTATATCTTTTTTTTTATATAATATATTTAAAAAAAAGATATTATTATATTTTTTTTTTTAATATATTATCGGTTAGATAGACATTTTTTGTATTTTTTTACACCCACAAATTTAAAAGATATGGTCTTCCAAAGTTCTATATTGATCAAAGTAACCTCGGTTTACCAGTACTGCATTTGAAATAACTCAATCTTATTTACATTCCGTGCAACCGATTTTTACTTCTATTGCGTTGGTGGCAGACCCGGCCGTCAGTCCAGAGGTTATCAAATGGCAGCTGCAGTAAACAGTTGGTATTGTAACCACTTTTTTGCTTTTAATGCCATTCTTATACCTACGGTATAGAAGTCAGAATCGGTTGAACGGACTGCTATAAAGGTTTGTTTAAATATGTAATGTTATTTCAAATGGAGTAATAGGTACATTAATAAGAATAAATTTGCTAATAACGGTATAAAAGTCCGTATAAATAACAGAATTTAATATACTACAGTCGAGATACTGCGTTCTTGCCACCTGTCAGTTTCATACTAACGAATAAGTGTTTTGCGAATTTGATCCTTATTACTACTAGAAATTGTCCAACTGACAGCTGTCAGAAACGCATTCGGACTGTATTATGAATGTTATAACAATACATTTACATGATTTTGTTTTTATACTTTCTCTTATTTTCAAATACTATTTTTATTTTCACTAAATACTAATGGTTTCATATCACATGTTATTACACTACTAAAATAACTTGTTTTTTTACCTCCGGTATTAAATAGTATTTGGACCACTGTGGCAATTATATTACACATACAAATATAAACCTTATAGTATAAACAATAAGATCTAAATAAATTAGG
Source organism: Conistra vaccinii (assembly GCA_948150665.1). Classification (NCBI taxonomy): domain Eukaryota; kingdom Metazoa; phylum Arthropoda; class Insecta; order Lepidoptera; family Noctuidae; genus Conistra; species Conistra vaccinii. The sequence continues at coordinate 3,766,114 of OX411331.1, read as the reverse complement.
AACTAGATTTTTTTGTTGTCCTTGCTAAGCTAAAAATGAGGTAACAACATCGTGACAAAAAAAAAAACACAAACAAACTGTCACCTTGATTTCCATATTCGGGCTTTCATTTTACAACTGCAAACAATTTACATTAATTTTATAAAGTCCTCACACATTTTTTTTTTTTATTAAAGTTCAATTTAAGTTCTACAATTTTTGATGTGTAACATCTTTCCCCTCGCTTTCCTGCAATCTGTGGGAGTGACTTCGAGAAAAGGGACGGAAGTGTGTAACAGGAAGCCGGGGAAGCACGCGCTATTTGATTTGACCAATGAGCGCACGCGGTGCTAGAGTTGGTCGTCAGACGGTACCAACCCATTTTCCGAGAGGTTGGTACTGTCAGATGTACTGTAAAGCTCTCTCGTTTTTTTTTTGTTTTTAATTTTTTTTTCATTTCGTGAGTGCCAAAAGAATTTCGAGATCATTTTATTTATAATAGATTATTTTAGTATATTAAATATTTTTTCTTAAAATATGTACTTACCAGCCTTGTCCTGGAGCTAGTTCTCCGATTTTATAGGTCTGCATCATAGCTCTGAAACAGAAACAAAAAACGTATATATTCTAGAATTTTCTAATAATATACTACAAATAGTTTGGAAAATCCAAAAGTGCACGCCTCATACATAACACTCATTCATAAACGAAAAAGAAATTCAAAACATATAGTTTTTAACAAAAATGAACTATTTATCACTTTTCATGAAGTCGTAATGTCAAAGACTGACAAAGATTGCTTGAGAGACTTGGCGGTTGCTAGGCAACTTACGGACAACGGTTGGAAATATTTAGATAAAGATATTATATTTTAGTTAGTATTTTATTAATTATAAATTAACTACTTTGAATAAAAGAGCCATTTTCAATAGGGTTCCTTCTACGGCTGAAACGAATGTACAAAAAAAAAATTGACTCGATTAATTGATTTTATCGCAAGCTACAATGTTTTCAGGGTTCATAAATTGACGGACAGGAATTTTTTTTCAACTATTTTGACGCTTTTTCCATTTCTGCTGCATAAAATCAATTGTTAAAAAGTACAGTATTAATCTCCATTTAATCATCTATACAATGGTATAAATTAAGTAGGTTCTGTGTAGTAGCAGGAGTGTAACAATAAAAACAGTTACAGAAATGGGGCAAAAAAATTTTCTCGTACGTAGAGCACACTCTAATGCTTCGCATTAAGAGTCGTGCAAAAGCCAAGAAAATCCGACTTAGCTAAGGTTACTAATAAAAATAATAAAGGTTTAAAGATCGGGGTTGGTTAAACCAACTAGGTACAACCCTATTGTCGACAAGAAAATAATCTTATTAAGTTGTGAAGATTCACATAATGTAGTTACCTAATCTGCATTCGCAATTAATTTGCCAAACATGTAAAAATACGAGTTTAAGGAAAAACAACTGTAATGCCAACACATAAGGTTCAGTTTGCGCTACAACTTCATATTTTTTATGACTTGTTCAATAGTACTAGTCGGTCTTAAAGCAACTTTATTTACACTAGCATAAAGTTGATGTTTGTGTACGTGGAAAGCTCGTGTTCGAGCAGATTACATAACCTTAAATTTATTCATTCACTGAAAGACAACGCACGGCCTAAACCGATGGGTCTGAAAGCATGCAATTTTACAGAAAAGTTCCTTATATAATTTATCGAAAGTGAGCACTAAGGATTTCTGAAAATGTATGTACTAACAGGTTAAATAAAGAAAATTATTCAAAAAACAAAAAACCCGACTGCAAAAACACATAACTGAAAAGAGAAAATCAAGCATTATAATCTATAGAATTTTGGTATCGCAGGCACAAACAAAAGTTAGGTACACCATATTTCCGGTTATTATTGTTATATATTATTATTGTCCCCGCCTGCGATACCAAAATGCTATAGATTATAATGCTTGTTTTGCTCTTTTCAGTTATGTGTTTTTGCAGTCAGGTTTTTTGTTTTTTGTTGAATAATTTTCTTTATTTCAAGTTTTTTAGTTTTATTAATATATCTTAATTTGGAATAGACTCATTTGCATCTTTTATTTGATACCAATATTGTTGTAATTTATTTTAAAAAAATCTTCCCCTCCCTTTTTTTTGTATTTGCAGATGCAATACATAAATATTATATAGCCTATGTCACTTCTACGATTAAGACGAATCTATCGACACCTCATATGTTAAAATCCATCAAGCCGTTTAGGCTACAGTGCGTGCCAAAGAAATAGACATACATACATACTCTCGAAAAACATTACCCTCCTTCTGGGGCAGTCGGGTAATAAGGGATGTAAGTTTGTTATTTTTGCCGATGAAATTCCATGGGCGCAAGGGTAAAAAAACTAGAAAAAAAAATGAAAAGGAATTACATTGCATCTGCACTGTGGCCGACATCATCAAATGCTATAGTGGCATCTTGTCCTGCTGCCTCCAGTAAAGGTTCTTCACCACCGGGATGCTGGAAAGAAACAAAAGGGAAATATTTAATTGCTCCTCTAAAAACTTACAGTCTAATGACATTTGCTTTTTTAATATAATATTTTTTCTTTATTTACAATTCAAAGTCACAAACATCTGTGTAGCCCTGGCTCTTCTACGGTCAGCAAGTACCTACTCTGCATTACCTGACCTCTCTCTACTCGGGTTATGCAGCCTATGCAGGTTACTGACTGTGCTAGGAGTTTCTGTATCACAAAAGCCAGAATGAACATGCCTCTTTATAACTTTCTGGACTTTTCTCAAAGTTGATCGCAAATAACTAACCTAGGACACCCCGATGCAACGGGTTTGTTAGGCTACGTCCAGCACTGGACGTCTTTCGGCTGAAGTGATGGTGATGATAAGGCAAGAACTGTGATCAATCGCGCGAGCTCGCCAGACGAGCGAGCGAAGCGAGCGGTGCCGCAGGTTAGCGCTACGTCCAACTTGGTCGCAGTTTAGTATTTTAGGACAACGAAATTGGAATTATTTGAGGGACACTAAAGAGGCACTATATTAATATTTACTTTATTAGAGTGCATAATAATATTTGAATGGGAATTATTTCGGGTACGATTATAAATACATGCCGAAACAAAATAATATTAATAATCGTTATGTCCACGCCAACCAACGTAGAAGATCGGGACGGAATTGGATAGGTTTCTTCTAAACTGGTAAGAGGATGCGCGGGCTCGCTAAAGATGGAAGAAGTGGAGAGCGGCCTTTAGCCAAGTGCGGGAGTGGGACAGAGGAATTTAGTAAAAAAAGAGACCACCTCAGAGGTCAAGACTATGACAATGTAGAGTATGGATTTTAAAAGAGACTTGGCCTCTGAGTTTGTTAGGATTTGTACCTGCTACTCTGAAGTAGCAGCTAAAAAACATCACCCTAACCTAGTTTTAAGAAAAAACATTGATGTTTATTTTTATTTTTAATCAATTTAAAAATAAACGAATGATTCCCTCTATGTCGAGTCCCTTTACGTCGAGTCTGAGAGTCTATTGTTCTTGCAAAATATTGCTATTTTACGCTTTCTATTACCGCTACGTCGAGTTTAGTTAATAAGTACAGTCATAACAGTCAGGATATAAATTAAAAGCCAGTATCATTAAAATACTGTTTTATTTTTTTTTTGTAAATACACTATGTTCAAGTAATTCAAATAGGTAACAATTATCTTTTAACATTAAGTATATTATCTTACTAGCTTTTTCTCGTCGCTTAGCTCGCGAGGAAGTCAGAAATTATCCCATGGAAACGTACTACCGGGATAAAAAAGTATCCTATGTGTATTAATCCAGGTTATAAACTATCTGTCTGGTATGCTGTCATCCAAATCCTATTAGTATAATGCATTAGCATAACATAATGATTAAATACTATCGTGAATTCATGCATGCCTAGTACTTTTTGTTAGGATACTGCTCAGAAATTGTGCATAACGTCTAATGATTGAAATACTATCTTGAATTCATGCAAGCCTAGTACTTTTTGATCGGTTATTCAGAAATTGTGCACAACGTCTAATGATTGAAATACTATCTTTAAGTCATGCAAGCCTAGTACTTTTTGTGCCAAGTTTATTAATTCAAGAAATAAGATTTTTCATACAAACGAAATCTCCCCTTTGCCCCCAATTTATACCGTCCTGCCCGTCCCGGCTTCGCACGGGTAGCACTAAGTACTTATCTACGGCGCACCTACCTACCCTACTCTGCCCTACCTACCTGCCTACCCTACCTGCCTACCCGCCTACCTTACCTGCCTACCTTACCTGCCTACCCTACCTGCCTACCCTACCTGCCTACCCTACCTGCCTACCTTACCTTCCAACCCTACCTGCCTACCCTACCTGCCTACCCTACCCTACCTACCCTACCCTACCTACCCTACCCTGCCTACCCTACCTACCCTACCTTACCCTACCCTACCCTACCTACCCTACCCTACCTACCTACCCTACCCTGCCCTACCTTACCTTACCTGCCTACCCTACCTGCCTACCCTACCTGCCTACCCTACCTGCATACCCTACCTGCCTACCCTACCTGCCTACCCTACCTTCCAACCCTACCTGCCTATCCTACTTACCTACCCTACCTGCTTACCCTACCTGCCTACCCTACATATCGTGAATTCATGCAGACCTAGTACTTTTTGTTAGGTTACTGCTCAGAACGGTCGTGATAAATCTACTTTTTCAGTGGAATTTCAACAAAAAAAACGGTCGTGAATTCATGCAAGCCTAGTACTTTTTGTTAGGTTACTGCTCAGAACGGTCTTGCTTGATAAATATCTACTTTTCCAGTGGACTTTTCAAAAATACTGTCGTGAATTCATGCAAGCCTAGTACTTTTTGTTAGGATTTATGGCATTTATACCGGGATATCATAAGTGCAAAATTTATAAAAACATGATTTTTGTCCTTATTTTTTTTTCCGTGATTTTTTTCCGATGTTTTTTGAGATTTAAACTATCCTATCTCTCAAGTTGGATCGAACTGCACATGGTGTGCGAATTTTATTATAATCGGTTAAGTGGTTTAGGAGTCCATTGAGGACAAACATTGTGACACGAGATTTATTCCTTATTTTGTAAATAAAGGGTCAGTGGGTCATCTTACAGAAGGCATTGTTAATAGAAGAAGTATTGATTAGGAAGATGATTGTTAAACATTAAATATTTACTACTTACAAAAAAAAACAAAAATTATAATAAAAATAATAATAATATAATAAGTACCTAAATTAGCCTGTTAAAATAATTTGTAATTTGTTGTTTGTACTTAGTAGGTGAATCACAATACCTACTGCAGTCACGTTACAGTCCTAGCCTAGCAAGAATGCTAGGCTAGGACTGTAACGTGACTGCAGTACGAAGTACCAGTTGAAATTAAGTCAGATTACTGCTCCAACTTAAAATAAAAAAAAGTAAATAAAACAATAATCATTCAACAGGTGATGTTTACATTAAATTCCCTGACGTCAGTATAAACAACTCGGTACACATTAGCTTTCAGTTTCAATGCAAAAATATCGGACGAAGACTCTCGAAATTTTAATTACTATGGTCTGAAGGAATCTCACCTCAGCAAGAAATCGTGTGACATCGAAAACTTCGTTGCGATACACCATCCATACGCTGTTTCTGGTATTGTGATTTTTAACTTCATGTGCCTGTATAACTCTTGCCATCTTGCAAATAAATGCTTTGTAGATTTTTGATTTCTAATAATTTACGAAACAAATTGGACCCATTTAATCTGTCAAGGTTGATAGCCTTTTCGAGAGGAAAAATTTATGACAATGTCGCGCAGTGTTTCCACTTACGTTTTTGGCTTTTCCCCAGTTTCTTAATGAATTAGTCCTAAATATTCCTAAAAAATCTTCTTTCCTTGGTTTAGTAAACATGATTATAAATAATAATACAGCATTTCACATAATATTTAATTAAAACATTAAAAAAACTTAAAAAACATTCAGAAATTTACAAGATTAGATAAGCCGAAGCATTACTTTTACATTATTTCGCTGCATTTAATTAATATAGCACTGAACACGTTAAAAATATTTCATCGGTACTATTTCGCGACCTGTTCGCGATACAGAATAAAAACAAACCAACATAACTGTGCGTTTGCACTGGCGAAACATCACGACAAAACATGTTGAAATCTCTAGTTACTGTCAAACATTGTATGGAAAATTGACAGAAAATAGAGATCCTTTGGTGGTATGAGGAACAGGGTGTAAAGTTCACTCATCCACCATAGAAAAGGGAGGATCCTCCGGCCAGACGGGTATTATGTCTGGCGGGCAACTGCTCTATCTATGTTTTTCGCTCGGTAAACTCTAACTGCGCGATGCAGGAATTGAGTTACGTCATGTCTTCGTTGCGTAGTTCGTATGTGGCGGTGTACACTACACTACAATCCCAAGTAATCCCAACATGTTTTGTTGGGAATGTTTCGCCAGTGCAAACGCACAGTAATGCAACTTAGTCTCGAAGTCTCGATATCCATGGGCGTACCCAGGGGAAGGCAGGGGAGGGCAGCTGCCCCCCCCCCTGGATTTTATATAAGTAGGTACTGCTGTCGATAAAAGCACGGGATTAGCTCGTGGCCGATCCACTGACGCTTGCCCACGCGAGTAAAGTTTTTCCGCGCGGACCGCTCAATTTTAATTCGTCTCTCTCTGTGTGTGTATAGGACACCGTCGGGTACCTGTACCTACACAGGGGGAGTCGCCCCGGGCTGCTCGGCGTGCATTCGCCGCCGCGGTCGCGGAGGCCACGCACAAATATGTCTAAACCCGGCTCGCGTGCCTCGTTGGGCCGCGATGCCGGGTCACCTGAAGGCCGACCGGTGTTGGACCGGACGACGTCGCTGCCAAATATTGGCGACGCGTCGTCCGGTGCACCATCCGCCGGACCCCCTAAAATGAAAAAGGGGAAGAAAGCTGCCGCAAGCAGAAAAGGGGAAGCGAGTGCCGCCGTTGCTACCGGCCCACCGACGTCATCGGCGCCTGCGCGCGTTGCGCCCACGCCGTCGTCGAGCCGGCCGCATGCGGTATCCGTTCGCCCACCCGCGTTCCGCCCGGTGCCGATTCAGGCCCCGGGGCCAGCCGCGAACCCGAGTCGCGCGCCGCAAGCGCGCGCCCAAGCGCCACCCGTGCGCGCACCCGCGCCCGGACCCACAGCCGCGTCTAATGTGCGTTCCGCCGTACCGCACGACTACCCCGCGCTACCCACACCGCGCGCACCCGTACCGACGGCACGCGCGCGTGCTCCGCCTACGCGTACCGCTGCTCCGCCGCCGCGTTTCGTGTCGCCGACCGCGCCTGCGGCGAAAGTGATGCAAACAGTGCCGCCAGTGGAGTCCCAGCCCAAGAAGACAGCCGCTCCGCGCCCCGCCATCCCCGGCCCCCGCTTCCCGCTGGGTGGGCCGGCGAAAGCTGAGCAGGAGCGTCCTGTAAGTGCTGGCTCTTTTTATAAGACAACACCGTCGACGTCACTGGTGCCCGCCTCGCCGGCACCACCACGAACGTCCGCCTGCGACTCGCCCGCCATGCTGTCGGCATGCTCCTCACGTGTGGGGTCGAGCATGTCGCTGGCATCTGTGGGCTCGGCCGCGTCGTCCGGTCGTGGAGACATGTCCCCGGACATGATTCAACGATCCGGTACGCGACCCACCGCAGGCGGAGCTGCCATCGGGCCGATGTCGCCTGCATCACCAACACCGTCGCTGGGCTTCAACTTCGAGTTCGAGCTCGAAACCAGAGCCCAGCGGCGCAGGAGAAGCTCAGGCGAGACCGCGTCGGAGGAGGCGAAGCGCTACTGCCTTGACCCGCCGCGGCCACAGCGCGATAGCGCGCCGCGAGGTCGAGGCACACCGCAGTCGCCTACTTTTTCTGACGCGGTCCGCCGTACACCGCCACAGTCACCGACTCCATCACCACCTAAAGTGACACCCGGGAGGGCGAATAAATCCCCCCCCCCCCCTATTAGTACAAACCCCCCTTCTGCTACCGTCCAGCCGACAAACGCGACGACGACGAAACAACAGAAGGGATTCAAAAAGCCGAGGTACCCGCCGCTGGTAGTCGAGACGCTGCCCAACTGGGCAATGCATTTCCGGGCCATCAGTGCCAAGCTGGGCCGGCCTCCGCATGCCCGTCCCTTCGGGTCCGGGGTTAGGTTTAACCCCGAGACCGAGGACGAGTACAGGCTGGTACAGAGGTACCTGACAGGCCTGGAAAAAGATAGCGGCGTTTCGTGGTTCGCTTATTCACTACCAGCGGAACGCAACTTAAAGATCGCCATACGGGGCCTACCGGCGGATACGGACCCGAAGGAGATCGAGGAGGAACTCCGGGCGTTGGGATACCAGCCGGAGTACGTGCGTCACATCAAGGGCGCACAAGGACGACCCGGCTGCGTGTTCCACGCGATACTTAAGAAAACCCCGGACGTCAGACAGATTTATGACACCACCGTGTTTATGTTCATGCGTGGTGTCAAAATCGAGGCTTGGCGTGGAAAACGTGGGCCCGCTCAGTGCCACCGGTGTCAGCGATTCAGACACAGCTCGCACCAGTGTCACCGACCGCTCGCTTGTGTGCGATGCGGAGGCGAGCACGCGGCACGTGACTGCCCGCGCCCGCGGGAGGAGCCGGCCACCTGCGTCAATTGCGGTGGCCCGCACCCCGCGAGCAACATCAAGTGCCCCGTATTCGAGCGAGAAACTCGAAACAAGCGGGCGGGGACCGTCGCCATTACGGCCACCAGCCGTCAAATGGCCAGGCCGCAACCACAAGCGGCCATGATAGAGGCACAAGGGCCGACGCTCATGGCGACGGCCAACGAGCCCACTCAGAGGACCCAAGCCTCCTCCTCCGGGCGGAGGAAGAGGAAAAGGAAGCGCGGGAAGAAGGGGGGGAAGAACCCCCCTGACCCCCCGGCGACACAGGAAGATATCCCTACGGCCGCCCCTGCCTTAAAAATAGCGCAGGTTGCACCGAAGGAGGCACCTACGACACTAGCAAGCGAACCTACTAGTAGCGACAATACGTCGCAGCGGAACAAGGTGAAAACTAGTAGGTTCGCCAAAAATCCGCAACACAGTGCTGCCACTGTCGCGGCCATGGTGAAGGGACCGCGACCAATCACAGAGCAGGGAAAGTTCCCTGTCTCGAAGAGTGGTGGCGCTGTCGTCGCCCCTTCGCGCGAAGTTACAACGGCATGTAACACCGAAACAGCTAAGAAAGAGTTCACAACCTGCGCTATTAAGCTCCTAATGGAGTTGATAAGAGCAATAAGGCAGGGCCGAGACATCGAGACGGTCATCCTCGATGGTCTGGCCACATTATTGTCGCTCTGTGATGGCTAGACCATTGAGGATTCTACACTGGAATTCTCGCGGCCTTAGGGATAAGGTCGCCCCCCTCCGCCATCTCCTTCGCGATCAAAACATCGACGTGGCGCTAATCAGCGAGACACACCTGGGACCCGAAGATAGGGTTAGGTTCCCAGGCTATCATGTCTATCGGAAGGACGAAAGGTCGGCTCTTCACACCCGGTACCGTGGTCTGGCGGTACTAGTGAGGCGAAGAGTCGTCCATCAAGAGCTCCCCTTGCCGTCGCTCGGCTCGTTTTACGCGCTGGGTGTGCAACTACTTGTTGCCGGCGAGGACGTCAACGTCTATGCGTGCTATAAGCCGCCCGCGAATCGTCTTGATATGACTGAGTTGCGGGCGCTTATTAGCGCGCAGGACGTCAACGCAGCTATCCTTGCCGGCGACTTAAACTGTAAGCACCCGGCGTGGAATTCGAGTAACACGAATACCGAGGGGAGGCGGCTCTTCGCGGACGCGGAAGCCTTCGGGTACACGGTGTCCGGCCCCGAGACGCCTACCCATTACCCAGACGCGGCCAGTTACATGCCGGACGTACTGGACATCGTGGTCCACAGAGGGCTACGCTGCCAGACCACCCAACATGTCATAGACGACGAGTTACAGTCGGATCATCAACCTGTACTCGTCGTCCTAGCGGGACAGCCGACCCAACTGAAACCATTAGCGCCACGTCGATTAATTGATTGGACGGCGTTCACAGAGAAGTTGGAGACCACCACGCCGACTCGGCCTATCGTCTCCTCCGCTGATGTGGAACAAGCGGCGGATGACGTCACTGCTTGCATTCAAAGCGCCCTAGAAACGGCGACGACGATACAGCCGCAAGGGAGAGGGCTACTGCCGCCCTTGCCGGCTCGTATTAGTGCGATGATCGCCGAGAAGAGGCGCCTTCGCAAGCAGTGGCAACAGTTAAGATGCCCCACTCTAAAGACGGAACTCAACCGTCTCGCGGAGAAGGTTAAGGCCGAGTTACAGGCCCATACCGCCGCGGGCTGGGAGGAACGAATAGACGCCACTGTAGACAGTTGGCCGTCTGTACACCGTCTCTGCCGCCAACTGACGAACACCCCAGCCCCGGTGCGCCCTCTACTCAATAGCGACGGGGCGCTTAAGTATAAAGCGGAGGACCGGGCGGAGGTCTTCGCCGAGCACCTGGAGCGTCAGTTTCGCCCGAACCCGACCAGCGACATCGAGCATGTCGCGGCGGTCGAGCAACACCTAGGAGACTACTTCGCAACGCCGATAGCTCCCGAGGAGAACCCTATTTTCTTCTCGCCTGGCGCAGTTAGACGCGCCATCCTAAGGACGAAGCCTAGGAAGGCCCCCGGGGCCGACGGTATCACCAATACAGCGCTGCGCCATCTGCCGTTCCGTTCGGTAGCGGCGCTGGCGCGCCTGTTTACGGCGATACTGCGCACGGGGGTCTTTCCCACCTCGTGGAAGGAGGGGCGCGTCATAATGCTGCCCAAGGCGGGGAAGAACGTAGCGAAGCCGGAGAGCTATCGGCCGATCACACTTCTGCCGACAGTCTCCAAGGTGTTCGAAGTGCTCCTGCTGCGACACCTCCTACAACATATTGTTCCGCGCCCAGAGCAATTTGGGTTCCGGGCGGAACATAGCACGACGCTTCAGTTGTCTAGGGTACTGCACCAGTTGACAACTGCTCTCAACAAGAAGGAATACTCGGTTGCAGTATTCCTGGACATGGAGAAGGCCTTCGACCGTGTGTGGCACGAGGGCCTAATATACAAGTTGGCCACGTCCGACGCGCCCCGTCGCGTTGTAAGGGTGGTCTCCTCTTTTCTGTCCCACAGGACCTTCAAGGTGGTGGTCGACGGGGCGCTATCCGGCGCCCGCCCGATACTGGCTGGCGTGCCGCAAGGCAGCTGCGTATCGCCGGCGTGTTACTCACGTTACACCGACGACATTCCCACCACTCCAGATGCGACGCTCGCGCTGTATGCCGACGACGCCGCGTACATCACTACATCGCTCAATGCGAAGTACGCGGCTGTCAAGATGCAGCGCGCCCTCGATCTTCTCCCCGACTGGCTGTCTAAGTGGCGGCTTTCGGTTAACGTGGGTAAAACGCAGGCGATTATCACCGGATTCGCCCCGCTCCCACCACCCTTGAAGCTACATGGAGTCGACGTCGATTGGTCGCCCCAGGTCAAGTACTTGGGTGTGACCATCGACCGCCGCCTCACGATGGGGCCCCATGTCCGTAAGGTCGCCGCGCAGGGTAAGGTCGCCCGCAACCTCCTCAGGCCCGTGCTCAAGTCCCGCATCCCGACGCGTGTCAAGCTGGGGATATATAAAGCATACATCCGCCCGGTACTGACATACGCCGCCCCAGCTTGGTTCGCCCTCACGTGCGAGTCGAGCCGCAAGCTGCTCCGCACGCAACAAAACCAAGCGTTGCGGACCATTGTAGACGCTCCTCGTTTCGTGAGGAACGATGTCATCACCCGGGATCTCGGGATCGAGAGCCTGGATGAATTTGTGAGGCGACTCGCTAAGTCGATGTTCGCGCGTGCCGACGCTTCTGCCTGGCCCCATGTCAAGCAGATAGCGCCATTGCACGCGCGCCCGCCTGACGCGAGACCCACGCCCCGCGACCTGGTAGCGGACAACTGACCCCATCGCACCGGATTGACGCCTCGAGTTAGCTGTACCCAGGTTACACGCAGCTGACTCGATATAATAAAACTCTACAGATGTACACATACATCTGTTGCACGACGTGTACTAGGTTAATATAGGCATGTCGTGCAACTGAATTACAGACATTCACTAACTACACAGACGCCTATACACAACACACGCTGACGCAGCGCGGGCCGCGACGCGTGTCTACACTGGGTGGCGTTACACTACATAACTAGCCACCCATACATACATTACTGCTTACCCCTCGAATCGCTAACGGCTAGCTCTGTGAACGAGGAGAGGGACGCTTCATTTCGTCCTGTAGGTGCGTCAAGTCGGCACCCTAGTCGCTGGTCTGCCTCGTTGGGCTTCCCCCAGGGAACTGGGGGTTTCACCTGATGCGGTAAGACCGCCTGGGTGTCCGTGAAGATCGACGCCGTCGTTATAACGGCGTCGCGACGCCTCTACAGATACATTCAATGCAACCATTTACACAGATGCACATTGCGTGCATCACTTCCGCAGGCGTTTAGCCAAATCTTATGAGGGGCCCATATTGATGGGTCACCGTGACGCATCCGCGGGCGAGGGGCGAAGCCCTGACCCCGCTCGCCACGCCCCCTTGCGGGGGCGTCGCGACATCTCAAGATAAAAGCACGATAAGACTTCCTTTACAATTACACTACATTATTTAGAATTAATTTAAAAACAACAAAACCGCGCTGCGCGGCTTTTCTTGTTGTATCTATTGTGTTTATGCATAACCGACTTTTAAAAAAGGAGGACGTTCTATGTTCTACTGTTTTTTTTTTACTATGGTTAACGATATTTTCGTCAATTGTGAAGCAATTTTGAAAATTCGTGTATCATTTAAAAAAAGAAGATTATATTCGGTAAAAAACATACGTATAAAAAAAAGCTTAATACGTCCCTTTTGTTCAAAGACAAAAGGGACGTATTAAGCTTTTTTTCTTTCACTTTTTTTTATTTTAAGTCTTCGTTCGTTTCTGAAGTCGGTTAAAAATACACGAACGCAGCAGCAATATCAAACGATTTAAAACATGTGGGGGGAGGGGGGGATTTCTGATTTGCCCCCCCCTGGGCCAAAAGCTGGGTACGCCCATGTCGATATCATCTTTAGCCAGGGTAATGGCATTATGGCACAATTAACATGGTAAACTAAAATTAGATTAATTGCATTCATTACGAGTTTTGGTTAAGAGGGTGCATCCTAAAAGTTGGCAACGTCGTAAATAGCTGTCAAATAGTTACCTGTTTTGATTAATTTGGAAAAATTTCTGTATGAAATTAAGAAATGTGGCTAACTAACTAACTAGAACATTAATAATGAATTGCAATTATAACATTGAATTTGATGTTGTACCCGTTTTAGGTGTAAAAAAGTAATTTGGAAAGTTTCCAAACACTTTTTTTACATCTAAAACTAACTATTCGGTGTAACAATATTAATTGTTGCATTTCATAATCAATATTCTAGTTCGCTAGTTAGCCACATTTTTTATTTCCATACAGAAATATTATCAAATTAATCAAAACAGCAAAATATTTGACATCTATTTGCGACGTTGCCAACTTTCAGAATAAACCCTCTTAAGGGAATCAATCCCCTTTAATAAACCGGTGGTCCCATAGAGTCAAGGGGGTGCAACCTACTATAAACAATTAGGTTACCAACTAAATTAATATTTTCCCCTAAATTCCCTAAATACCTGTCAAAATAAAATATCCCTAAACCATGTTAATTTTCCCAAAAAAAAGGAGAAATCCCTAAAAGTGGAAACACTGCTATCGCGCACTTGACTGACACTGACAGCCAGAATGTCAGATGGACACACAATAAAAAAGTACTCTGTGCACCGTGTGCACCGTAGACAGAGCTCTGTCTACGGTGCACCCTGTGCACACACATGTCTGTGACAAGTGGTGGGTGGGTGACAAGCAGTCAAGCATAGATAATACACTTAAAAATACGTGACAAGTTTGTCACTGTGAGTGTGACAGTGTCAACTTATTCGTGAATTTGATCGAAGAGCAAGGTTTTTAAAAAAAAATATCATTCAGATTCAGTTCAGTAAATAAACCTGGAAAAAACTGTAAAACACGTTGTTACATTTAACTTGTAGAAAACTTGGAAAGCAGCACAATATCTGTGGAAAGCAGACACACAAAAATTGTATGTCACAGGTTGACAGCTGTGATCAAATTGATTTGAAAGAGCAACAACATTGACAACATAACCTAGAAAAGGTGGTTGTTCTTGTTTACTTCTTGCGATAACGAAAATGTAAATCGTCGTCTATTATGCATAATAATAACGAGTGAAAAAACTGCTAATGGCTGAAGAAAGGGATTTCAACGATCTTCTAGACGACATTGTTCTCAGTGAGGAGAGAGAACATAAGGAAAGTTATGATCAAGGCTTTAAAGCTGGAAGTGAAGCAGGAAACCCTGAGGGTTATCACTTGGGATATCATAGAGGAGCTGAACTAGGTCGGGAACTGGGTAAGACAATTTTAATCACTTATTTTTGGGACCTTATACAAGGTAATATAGTCAATGATCACAAATATATTTTAATAAAAATTTCCAGGTTACTATCTAGGTACCATCACACATCACATCACACTCAACGAAGAATCTGATACGAAGTACTCTGACAAAATTCTTACACAGCTGACCAAAGTAAAAGAACTAATTGATGCATTCCCCAGAACTAACTCTGAGGATCATGATATACTGGGCATGGCGGAGACCATAAGAGCTCAATATAAGAAAACTTGTGCGCTGTTGAAGATATCTTCTACTAATCCTTATGATGCAGGAGTTTCCTTCTGAGGATACCCGTAAGTAATATTATGAAATCTTTCTTTCTCATATTTTAGCCCTATTTCATTATCATCGTGGATTGTCCTATAATATACATGAATATGGAGGAAATCCTCTTGGAATGCTGTCACTGACATCAGATATTGCAACATTATACATTATTTTTTTAAATTTTAAATGACTTTTGCTGTGGGACCCCCATCAGGAACCAAGTTCCTTACGCGATACTTGCACGCACACACACTCGTATATAAAAGAAAGAGAGAGAGAGAAAGTCGCCTGGAGGGAGCACAATGCTTTTTTCTGTGATGATTTCTACAGTCAACTCCTACAGCAAGCTGCGTTAAGCATGGACAGAATACTAAATATCTTTACATGTTATAAATTGAAGTTGCTTTTCGTGTTTATCTGTATGACCACGTTGTTCTTCTAAACCACGCAACAGATTTTGATGGGGTTTTCACCATTGTTTTGAGAATTTATTCCGGAAGGTTCATATGGGTACGTATTACAATACCGAATTCAAAATACCTATTTTAAAAGGCTCAGTCTCTGAATATCATATTCTCAAAATATCATAATCGTAAAACACCACATTCGCAAAACATCATATTCTCAAAACATCATATTCTCAAAACACCATATTCTCAAAACACCACATTCGCAAAACACCACATTCGCAAAACACAACATTCTTATTATACCACATTCAAAGTACAGTCCTCAACATTATAGCAACCCAACCTGCAAAAGTTAGTTGTACTTATAGAAGACCATAGAACGTTTTGTTAGAACTAATCGGTGGTTAAATAAAAGGCCTAAGAAGGTGCACCTATAAAGAAGTATCTCCATTCATTTTAAAGTACAACTGTAGCGGTATCAGGCATGACAATTTTGGCCTAATACAGTTGATGTAACCGTTACGCAATCTCTATTTGATGACATACAAGCCACCGCAACGCTACTAAAGTACCTTTTTGTGATTCATTATTTTTACATTCGTTCACGCCGCTGCAGTGTCTCAGTGTTTTTGAACAGAATAAGATATAATAAAAAGAGAATACGTATAGTTAGATATTAATTTGTAATTAAATTATTCGTCTCGTACGGGGAAAATGACGTGCGACTGTAATTATACTGATAATAATCTATGTACGAGTTTACGACAATATTTGAATGCCTCGATTTATTGAGCTTTTACTAAAACAATGACTAATTTTAAGACATAAACATACTTCCAGCTTCCTGAAATCTAATAATTCACGACACGTTTGTACACAATTTCTGAGAGTAACCTAAAAAAAGTACTAGGCTTGCATGAATTCACGATAGTATTCAATCATTACGTTATGCTACTAATATGATTTGAATGAGGCAGACAGATATATTATAACCTGGATTTACTCATAGGATACTTTTTATCCCGGTAGTACGTTTCCATGGAATAATTTCCAAGTTCCACGCGAGCAAAGCCGCGGGAAAAAGCTAGATAGTCATAAAAGGAAATAATCCTGCCAGGATGATTTTCTAAAAAGAGGTTACACAAAGAATTTTGTTAATAACAGTACACACAGGTAAGAAAATGTAATAAAATACGAATGTGGTGTAATAAGAATGTTGTGTTTTGCGAATGTGGTGTTTTAAGAATATGGTGTTTTGAGAATATGATGTTTTGAGAATATGATGTTTTGCGAATGTGGTGTTTTGCGATTATGATATTTTGAGAATATGATATTTAGAGACGGAGCCTTTTAAAATACCTATTTACGAAATCCCGAAAAATTAAAAATCCCCGAAAAAATTTTATTTTTATTTTTAAAGAAATTCTTGATGTTTTGTTGAGTCTTAAAAACCGTGCGAAGCATGAGTGGGTCACTAGTAAAATTATAAGTCTTACCACTGAAGACAGAATATTTCTACTTGATTAATTTTCTCTGTATTCCAGAACCATCAATGAACTCAACAATCAGCAAAATCCGGCACCACATAGAATCCCTCACTAAATACTTAACACCTCTACTGCCTATTGCCAACTGTCATATGGTAGAGTTCCTCACTCAAAACCACTGGGAGAGGCTCCTGCCTGGCCCCTTAAGAGAGACACTTGAAGGTTTGGACCTGAATGAGGCTTTAGAACAGTTCTGGAGTACAGCTGGTGGTCAAGAAACTAAAGGTTTGCGGTTTTTTCTATGCACTATCAAAATCACAAAGAATTTAATAGCGTTTAGCTCCAGCGTTATCACCGAGCATTGAAATATATACCTTATTTTGATTGGATAAGTATTAAATTCAATTGAATTTAAAAACCTCTGCTTTGTCGACGAACCCGAAAACGCCGTGTTGCCACGCCGAGATCCGGACAAGGACATAATTTACAAAATATGTCTACCAAAAATTTGTTTCTACTTTCCAGATAATTCACTCTTCTCCAACTGGATCCGCACAGCCCGCTCCCACTGCGTGTCTGTCAACAATGAGTACTGCTTATCTGCTGAACAGCTACAGGAGCGCATCAGAAAATGGGGCGGGGGCATCAGACCTGAGATACGGGTCAAAGAGTTTATGACTAATAAGAAGAGTTACGAGGTAATAGACCATTTTTGTTATTGAATGTGTATTAATTGTTGCATATCAATAGTAATATGAATGTTATGCTCATTGGCATAAGGTTCAAACTACAATCATTCATGATACTTAAAT
This sequence comes from Conistra vaccinii, assembly GCA_948150665.1. Lineage (NCBI taxonomy): Eukaryota > Metazoa > Arthropoda > Insecta > Lepidoptera > Noctuidae > Conistra > Conistra vaccinii. The sequence goes on along the minus strand of OX411331.1, from coordinate 3,748,484 downwards.
GTTTAGGCCCTTTGTACACGGCACGGTTTCTTTACAGTACGGCGGCGTGTTAAGAGGCCGACGTACTACGGCACGAAATGCAAACTCGAGACGTGAGCAAAATGCGTTTGGAATATCGCTATCTCTGTTCGACAAAAGAAGGCGGGGCCACAGATTACGGGTGCGCTTCGCAGTGTGTGTGAGCGGATAATACTAGATGTAGGTACTGTATGCCATTCATTCATAGCGAGTCGACAGCATAAATACTTATTATGAGTAATAATTAGGTATGTTCATTATTTGCTTTATTTTTGTTGACTAATTTGGGGAATCGCTAGTGAATGTACAGACTAGTAATGCGTTTTTTGGAAATTTCTTTACCATGCCGATGTCTCAATATTTTAGGATATCTCGACTAATCTCAAGATAGAAGGCCTTGTAGAGAAAACCTAGCTAGTAGATACGTCATACAAATAAGGTAGGTAGGTACCAACAGTTCGCGTCAAATAACTTTGCCGCTCTGAAGTAGACTCTATATGACTGCGGAGTAGTCAATCTGTAGCGCGCATGCCAGTAGGTACGCATGCGCAACCTAACTTCAGAGCGGCCAAAGTTATTTGACGCGAAGTGTAGGTACCTATACTTCGTTATCGAGCATGGACTTGTGGGTAAATCGGCGGACCGACGGACGACGCTAGAGTAGTCATACGCACGTCGCGTAAATATAAATTATTGGGATAAGTATCTACGAGTATTATTATTGTCATTATTTATTTTAAGTCTGTTTGTGTTTATTTATTTCCTTTAGAGTGGTCTCCACTTCTTATTGGTGGTCTCGCACTGGATTTTAAACTCTCCGTGTTGAGCCGAGCGTTGAGAATCCAACGCGCTGGGACACTCTCGTCCTAGCGAGTTGAAAAAAAACCCGTTGAAAATTCAGTGTGCGAAAAAAAAATCCCGCGGAAAACAACAGCCCGTGCGGTGCGAACCTGGGCGAACTCGACATTATTTTGCGACGACGGCACAAGCAGCTCTGCATAATTTTTTACCGACATGTGCGTAAGTGCAAGCGACACGTGGTGGCGGTACCTATATTTTTATCATCCGAACATACTGATGTCGCACCGCTGCTGCACCGACAAATAAAAATCTGCGTTCGCAGTTCATTTGCCAAACATCTAAACAAACACGAGTTTTTGGAAAAATAACTGTAATGGACTACACATAAGGTTCAGTTTGCGCTACAACTTCATATTTTTTTTATGACTTTTTCAACATTACCAGTCAGTCTAAAATCAACTTTATTTACACTAGCATAAAGTTCATATTCGTCTAAGTGGAAAACTCGTGTTTGTTTACATGTTTGGCAAATACATTGCGAACTCAATTTAGAGCGAGCAGTGTTTTCAATAGTGTCCTTGAGACAATAATTACGCCCGCTCGGTCACATAAGTAAAGAAAAGGAACAGTGACATGACATGACAAAACTTCGTACAACCGCGTTATGATAGGTAGGTACTTACAATACTACAACTTGGTGGTGGCTATGGCTTCGTCGCGTACGGAGAGCAACTAGCTTATACCGTCTCGGCCAATACTCACCAGAACTCACCTCGTTGGCGCAGAACGGAATGGAAGCGAGTTTTTGGCACGAAATTGGGTCAAAGCATAATGAACTTTATGTCAATTGTGTAACTTACAAACTACAAAATACTCGCTGAGGCCATAGCTGAGGCTCTTTAGACACGTAAGTAGGTACCTATCGAATAATAGTAGTAACTAGCTGCCCGCCCTGGCTTCGCACGGGTATGCACTCATCTACGGTTTGCCTACCTACCCTAATTACACATACCTACATACATACCTACCTACCTAGGTAGGTAAGTAGGAAGGTAGGTAGGTATGTATGTATGTATGTATGTAGGTAAGTAGGTAGGTACCTACTTACCTACATACATACATACATACCTACCTACCTTACCTACATACCCACTTTACCAAGATACATACCTACCTACTTGCATACCTACCTACCTACCTACCTACCTACCCTACTTTCACCAACCTATCCTAAGAACCATCTCCTTACTAGATAACAAACACAACAAAATAAAGAAAATTATTCAAAAAACAAAAAACCCGACTGCAAAAACACCTAACTGAAAAGAGAAAAACAAGCATTATATCTATAGAATTTTGGTATCGCAGGCGGGGCAAACTAATAACCGGATATACGTATGGTGTAAGTTTTGTTTGCCCCGCCTGTGATACCAAAATTCTATAGATTATAATGCTTGTTTTTCTCTTTTCAGTTATGTGTTTTTGCAGTCGGGTTTTTTGTTTTTTGAATAATTTTCTTTATTTCAAGCTTTTTAGTTTTATTAATAAAAATCAAAATTTGGCATTGACTCGTTACTAGCTTTTATTTGATACCAATATTGTTATAATTTTTTTTTTAAACCTTCCCGTCCCTTTTTTTTTGTATTTGCAGATGCAATATAAAAATATTATATAGCCTATGACACTTCTACAATTAAGACGAATCTACGACACCTCATATGTCAAAATCCATCAAGCCGTTTAGGCTACAGAGCGTGCCAAAGAAATAGACATACATACATACATACATACATACATACTCTCGAAAAACATTACCCTCCTTCTGGGGCAGTCGGGTAATACCCTCCTTCTGGGGCAGTCGGGTAATACCCTCCTTCTGGGGCAGTCGGGTAAAAAGAATTAGCGAAATTGGTCCAGCCGTTCACGCGTGATGCCGTGATCAAGGAAATAGGGATTCTTTTTTATATAATATATATAGATCAAACAAAGACTTTTTCGTTTATGGGTGGTAGGCTCGTTGGAAACAGACAAAAATTAAAAAAAAAAACTTTTTCCCCTAGAGGATGATAATATGCTATTTTATCTCCGCTTTGGTACGCTACAATGACGGATTTTTTGAGCAAGAGGAGTGAAAAAGTTTTTATTTCTTCCTTTTTAGTGGGTCGGTTTGTAATTTATCTAAGTTACAATAGCCTAATGTCAACTGCTCATCACCTTTTACAAAATATTGCTTTTCCCGATGCAGGGACGTTCATTGTTGAGGAGTTCTCCTGGTACTTCACCATTAGCTCCACTTCACCCTATGTATTGTGACGGGCATAAATGGCTTGGCAACCATATTAAAGTAATCTTCTCTAATCGCAACCCGTGAAATACGTATTATTGATAAGTTCCGGTGGCCATCTGTGGTCTTCATCATCACTTCCACTTCACTAAATGGTGCTTTCCGAGATCAAATTCAAGAGTGACTATAAAAAATACCTAAATCGCTATAGGTGCGCCTGTAATATTTCAAGAGTTCCCTCGACTTCTCCAGGATTCCATCATCCAATCCTGACTTGATGACAATGGGACCACCTGTGAAGTATACCCTTTCTGACAAAAAAATAATTTTCTAAATCGGTCCGGCCGTCTTCGAGTATTCCGGGAACAAACATTTAAAAATAAATCGGACGAACTGAGAACCTCCTCCTTTTTTTGAAGTCGGTTAAAAATAGGTCAAGTCAAGAGGAGTGTCAGAAATATTACATACAATACAATTTAGCAAACAAATAAGTACGCGCGTACAGGTACAGCACACTGTAAAGTACCTAATCGTCTAAAGTTGACAAAAAATACTATGAACGAACTCCAACCAAGCACGTTGCGTTAGTGTGCCTTGTGCCTGTCGGAGCGATAAACACCTACAGGGAGCACACACACATTGACAATTATTGCTTGACGCGATAGCACTACTAGCTATCTGAAATTATGAGAAATTTGGATGTGTTCCGTAATACCAAAAATGATGAATGAAAACTTAATGTTTTTCCAATTTTTTTTCTATAATTTGTAACTTGATAATATAAGCTATGCTTGTGATGAAACAATATTACAAATATTGTTGTTTATAATAAAGAAAACACAATATGAAAACAAGTCATTTACGCTGTAAAAATGTACGAAATGCAATTCGCTTAAACTTCATGTAGAGGTAGGTTTTTGAAAAAAAAAAGAATTGGAAGCCTAGATAATTATTGTCTCAATCCGAATATCAAATTTATTTGGTGGAAATATGCTCGAATTGGAAATGATTTAGGTATTACGTTTGTATGGATAATTCAAAGGTCGCCGCGTTCTTAAGAGGGTTTAACGTCGTACGGCATTTCATACAAACTTTCAAGCCCTTGTTTTTCGAAATGACAACCGTTTTTAATGAAACTTCATAGGCATATGCAGGATACAAAGGTCTAAAAACTTAGTTAAGAACATTTTCGACCTTTGTATCCTGCATATGGGTATGAAGTTTCATTAAAATCGGTTCAGCCATTTTGAAAAACAAGGGCTTGAGAGTTTGTATGAAATGCCATAGAAAAATCGTGTGACCTTGTAAATGACACGGTTCTATGGTATGCGGCGACAGCGCCGTGCCGTTGTGCCGCTGTGTCGTAAACAAATTGCGTAATGCCTTATGACGTTAATTCTACACAGGTACAGACAATGTCGCGACTAGTTGCCTCCCTCCATTCTGCGTGCAAGTCTACTTGTTGTGTAGAGGCGGGCGGCGGTCGCGGCCACCTGCCGGTCGCGCTATGTCTAGCGTATGGCGTGCCCAGCCTCACTGTGGACTGTGACGCCGCCGCGGTCGCTGCAGGACCGAATAGGATTAAGATAATACAGGTATGTGTGATTTGTGACGTCAAATTTTATGTTGTTTGATTGGTGTATGCAGAACACCGTAGAGATTACTTAGCCGGTTTTATGTGATGTGCTGCTGTTGCTATTTTACTGAAATGGGTACTAGAATGAATCCTGCCAAGCACTGTGATGTATGGCGTATGAGAATTCATCAGAATGGTAATTTTCCATCGCAATGACCCGATTAATTAAAGATTAGTTTAAAAAAAAAGTTATTTATGTTCATTTATTAATTACAGTCTGGCCAAGATTTCTTAGCCAACTCACTCGCGATGTATTTTCTAACATACAAAATTTGATTTTAATTTTTTTTCATCCATCGAACAGATGAGTGAAGGTCGTTCCTCTGCGGATCCTATGCTAGACGACATTTGAAAAAAAAAACCTTATTCTAACGTTGGTACTTCTGACACACATTTAAGAAATATTCATGCCCAGGTGTGGAATGCTGGAGGTCGTAGAAAATGATCGTGATATTTTGGCGACAAATTCATATCATAAAACTAATATAAATTCGCTTCACTCTTGTCCTTATCTGACTTCTTTCGGAGCTTATGCCACCTATTTTTTTAAATATTTCTCTGAATTTTATTTTTAGTCTGTCTTAGGGACAGTTATCTATATAACAAGCGCCCGAGACGCGCGCTCAGTACGCGGCGTTTTGGGCGCACGCCGAGCGCCCGTTGGACGCTAGTCAAACGCAACAAGATTTCCACATTTTGTTGTAACTTTTGAACCCACAACCTGTTCAGTACAACAGTGTTTCTTTTAAGTTTATTACTGATACAGAGAAAACGACAAGGAAAAATTTTAAAAAGCAACTTGCGTCCTCGCGTCGAGGGCCGGCTAAAGATGCCCTTGGACGGAAGCGCTTGATATAATTCGTGACATGTAGAAATTCATACAATCTTATTGAGCGGCTAAAGTGCGGCGTATAAAACGCGCGTCTCGGGCGCCTGTTGTAACGAGGGCCTTACAAAAACAGTGTTCTAAATTTTATTTATACTCTTCTCTTACAGAAACAGTGGCACGCCATAGCCAAGCGCATAAAGGACGGCAACGAAGAGCGAATGAGCGAGAGCATCAATAGGAACCTGCATAGATTCGCGACCGCCTTCATCACGGAACATACAGACTTGACCGGTGTTGTCAAGGAAAAGTTTCCAGAATTCGCTGAGCAAGATGTTAAGCTACTTCTTACAGGTACGAATTGTGTTAAAATTCCTAAAGTGATAGAACGGTTCGATTCCCAAGTCGGGTAGAGTTTTGGGGTTATGAGGAACAGGGTGTAAAGTTCACTCATCCACCATAGAAAAGGGAGGATCCTCCAACCAGACGGGTTGTTGTGTCTGGCGGGCAACTGCCCATATGTTGATTTCGGATAGTCTTATCTATGTTTTTCGTTCGGTAAACTCTAACTGCGCGATGTAGGAATTGGGACGTCATGTCTTTTGCTGCGTAGTTCGTATGACGCGGTGTAACCGCTACATCACTCCCCTCCGGAGACCGTAGGTCGATAGTGGGCTGAGTCTTGGATCTTGCGATGCTTCACAGTGCCAGTTGTGGTTCCAGTGAGTCGGAACCGGGTGCCGCATAGTTCACGGTGAGTGGAACTGTCTGCGGTGATTCCCCAGTGAGTCGGGGTGGCGCTGCGTCGTCATCCAGTGAGTCGGATGTAGTACAGCGCCGGGTTGTGGCTGACTGCTTGCGTCGACCAGGAGAGGGTAGAATAGGCTCTGCTTGTGAGACCGGCCGGAAGTGCAGGTGCTGTGCCAAGGTTGCTGATGAGGCTGAGGGTGATGACCAGGAATGCGCGTTCGCTGCATGCTGGTGGTCAGGATACCCGTTGAAGCCGTGGGTGCTGGCTGGCTGTGTGACTCGCCTCACGAAAGCTTGCGGGAGTGATGATGATGACGTCACGCTGAAGTAGTGGCACGAAGGCTGCGTTGACGTTCATACTCAGGGTCACCAGTTTGGGGGTATGAGGAACAGGGTGTAAAGTTCACTCATCCACCATAGAAAAGGGAGGATCCTCCAACCAGACGGGTTGTTGTGTCTGGCGGGCAACTGCCCATATGTTGATTTCGGATAGTCTTATCTATGTTTTTCGTTCGGTAAACTCTAACTGCGCGATGTAGGAATTGGGACGTCATGTCTTTTGCTGCGTAGTTCGTATGACGCGGTGTAACCGCTACATCGCTACATTGTGTTTTTTCATCAAGAATTTCTCAGTAGCAGCCCGGACTTCGGATTTGTGCCCGGTTGATGGCAATAGGCTCGCCCCCTATTACACCCCGATTCAAACTTAATGGCGGCTCGGAACATGAGGTGAGTCGCTGCTAAGTAACGTGTCCCCACCCCTACTGCGCAGCGAGTAGCTAACTTCCGAGCCGCCATTTGAATCGAACTGTACATGGGACTCAGACACAGGGGAAAACAGGCGATATGTTAAGTTGTATAACATAATAAGGTTCAGCACAGACCAAAGAAGAGCACAGAGCAGAGTGTTTTAAAGACAACAAATAATAAACCTTATAGGGTACAAAATAGAGTGTATTATTCGTTGTCACCCTTTTTTCTAACCTGGATTTTGGCAAACGATGACTATTTAGGGGTATGAGGAACAGGGTGTAAAGTTCACTCATCCACCATAGAAAAGGGAGGATCCTCCAACCAGACGGGTTGTTATGTCTGGCGGGCAACTGCCCGTATGTTGATTTCGGATAATCTTATCTATGTTATTCGCTCGGTAAACTCTAACTGCGCGATGTAGGAATTGTGTGACGTCATGTCTTTTTGCTGCGTAGTTTGTATGTGGCGGTTTAACCGCTACAACTAAACCGCATACATTTCTCTTTCAGGTCTCCACACATGCGGCAACCTCGGTCCAGATTCCCTCCGTATCTTCACATCTCAGGCGAGCACCGCCGCGGTGTTCAACGTGCCCTGTTGCTACCACCTGCTGAGCGAAACTGTTGATGCTAACTTGTTTGACGTGTTCCAAAAGGAGTATAGGAGCGAGGAAACAAGTCAGGGGTTTCCTATGTCGGAGTGTTTGAGAGGTAGGTTGTTTCAACATGTTGACGCCAAGGATTCCTATACTACCTATCAAGTTTTCGAACTACAAACTTAATGACATACAGAACAAAGTTCAAATTTAATTGCAACCAAACATTCTGGAGGAGCTAATTTAAAAAGAAAGATCATTTAAAAATAAATGACGTACATTACAGTAGATGGTTGAGTAAGTGGCGGTGGCGATGACGTGTAGTTATTTAAGATTCTGAATAATTATTCTGGCGGATGACACAATTTTCACTCGCCGAACACGAAAAATCTATCAGTAGCACTTACATTAAAAAAATACTACTCTGACACGAAATTATTTGCAGATTCTGCTCTCTCTCTCCCTCTCTCTTCATCTCTATCTCTCTCTCTCTCTCTCTCGCTTTCCTTCCCTCTCTCTCCCTCTCTCTCTCTCTCTCGCTTTCCTTCCCTCCCTCTCCCTCCCTCTCTCTCCTTCCCTCTCTCTCTTTCTTGCTCTCCCCCTCTCTCTCTCTCACTCTCTGTCTCTCATTATTTAGTGCTCATGTAAGATATCCTAATCTATTCGATATTTTCCAGGGTATAACTTAGGCAGAAACGCAAGGATGTTGGCAGCCCAGTCTATAGACAGAGTGGTCAGTCAACGACAGTTACCGTCTACCAGTTTGCTGTACAGAGCTTTATTACAGGTAACATAAATTATTAAAACTTCTTGTTCAATCTCCCGTTTGGAGAAGCCTGTTTTTGACAATCAGGCAACATTTGTGTGTGTAAAAAGAAAATTATTGCAAGTGTATGAGAATTTGGTCAAGTAGACCATGTTATACGAGAATGTTTGTTGGTTTCGTGATGATACATAAATAGAACAACTAAGTAATAACAGCCGCAATTGTCGATCGATCAGGTAAAGCTACGCTTGCCGCAGTTAGTCCGTGGATGGGTGGCCATCTCTACATACCAAGACTCCTCCGTGCCTTGGAAAGCAATTCTAAGCAATCTTTGACAGTCGTTACAGGTAGTCAGAAGCCAGAAAGTCTGACAACCAGTCTTACCAAGGGGTATCGTGTTACCCAGTAACTGGGTCGTGGAGGTCAGATAGGCAGTCGCTCCATGTAAAATACTGATATTCAGCTGCATCTGGTTAGACTGGAAGCCGACCCCAACATAGTGGGGAAAAGGCTAGGCAGATGATGACATAAATAGAGAACAAAATAATATAATTATTTATTTTATTCCCACAGGCAATAATCCAAGAGGAACTACCCAACCATAAAATCTCCGAAGGCAAGCTCAAAAGGATAACACCTAAATGTCAAACATTCCAGCAGTATTTCAAAATGGCGGACGATATTTTAAAATTAGAACTCTATGACAGTTTACCGGATAGTTTTTTCACAGATAAACATAATAATATGGATTGCCAGTGGAGAAAACTCGTGTTATTTTATTTATTAAGGTTGTGCTTAGCACAAGTCGTTGAAAGTTTGATATTGTTAGATAGATTAATGTTTTTATTTGAAAATGGATATGAAAACGTATATTTGGTTAAGTTATTTGATCCTGTTTTGTCCCCGAGATGTCATAGTATTGTTGCTGTAAGATAGCTATAAATATTTTAAAATATTTCTTTATAAAGTGATATTTATACAAAGCATTTCCTAGTACCTATATTTGTCGTGTTGTTAAACAAAATATATGATTTTGTATTTTTGGTTAGTATGTACATAGCTATAATAAAATGATTGAAACTCCATTTTCGTATCTTTTTATTTAATTAATTATTATAAGTAATAATGTGTTTTATACCATTCCCCCTCTAAAAAGCTTATTTTATTCACTGAAAACAGTGAATAAAAAGCACTTTTAATCACTATTTTGGGCCTGGGAATCGAACTAGGACCTCGCGCTCAGCAGTAGCGCTTGCGACCAAAACGTCTGTATTTTGTTTTCTTTTGCCATTTATATCGAGTTGTTATCTATTTTACTTAGCTCCCATATAGGTTACCTTCTACTATATCAATATGAATTTCATTTCTTTAAAAAAATTGGTATTTCGACTAGCTAGCTAGACAAAGTTTACAAAAAAGTAAATTTAATTTCATTTTGAACTCTAAGTAAACCTAAAAAAAAAAGCTGAGAGGTGTCAAGGGACACCCGGATGGAACGAAGTTATGGAATGAACCTCACAAAGGCATGCCACTAATTAGTACCTGTGGCCGCTCAGAGATGGCGTTATAATAAAAAAACCTCACAAAGGCATGCCACTAATTAGTACCTGTGGTCGCTCACAGATAGCGTTATAATAAAAAATTCAGTGTCGTTACAACTTTTGGTCCCAATTTTTTCCGTCTAGCCCCCTTTCGCAACGCGCGAAAGGGAACTTCGTTCGAAAAATGTATACTTTAAATATTTATGGGTTTGCTATATTTCGTAATCAGATTTAGAAATGAACTAAGTTCTGCCCGCGACTTCGTCCGCGAGCCTATATCCTTCCTCAAGAATTGGGCTATCCAAAACAAAAAGAATTTTTCAAATCCGACTGGTAGTTCCGGAGGATACCCCCTACAAACAAACACACAAATTTTACCTCTTTATAATATTAGTATAGATTAATAAGTAATTAATTATTCCCACTAACAAAATCAGTGGGACGATCGCGAAAAAAATAAATGCCTTCCCGATCGTCCTTCATTGCACCAGGGAGACGACGGCGTCGCGGCGCCTGCGGTTGGACGAACGGGAATACACATATACACGCCTAGATGCTCCCCTAGTAACTTCTCACAACATTGTCCACTAATTGAAAAAGCCTTAGATGTCGACCAATTTATGCTTTAATTTGTTGTGGCTTCTACGTGATTCGTAGATTTCCGATTTCTGAGTAACTGCTGAAAAAGTTTTGATTGCTGAACAATTCCGTGAATTGAGCGCGAATTGCGTTTCTTGTAATGCGTTTAGTTTGGACTTGTTTTGTGTTCTGGATTTGTAAGTAGTCGTTGTGAGACCTCATTTTTCACTTCCACTCCTTATCCTAGGTAAATCTATAAGAAATGACAGGTTAGTAAGACGAAGAAACCTTCCTCCAAAAACATTTACGTCTATCTACCTATAAGTACCTACTTAACGGCTACAGGCTTTCGACAACAGTTTCGCAATGTTCAACAAGAGAACTACTAGGCATACCTACTTACTTTATGAGACAGAGACATTAGGTATGCACACCTCAGTTGGACACGATTAGGAAAAAATAAAGTATATAGTCATAAGACAGGAATTCTTTTATATTCAACTGAAAGGTGTCAGAACCGCATTCTATCGGAGCAACGCGGCGGCGGGAATAAAAGTAATGCCCTCTAGGGAAATAGGTAGGGCCTGAAGTTTTCTGAAAGCGCCTAAATACCTACCTACCTCTATAGGTAGGTAGGTATTTATCTTTAGGTACCCAAGACATAATTATGTCTTTGGTACCTACAAGATACCTACACGTTGTTTGATACATTATGTAGTAGTAATTTACGTACGTTCGGCTTCATAAATAAGATTTATCGTGTCGTAAATCCATATTTTGATCCTACAGTAGGTATCTAGGTACTTACCTACTTAAAAAAAGAAATGTTTTTGTTTGTTTGTTTCAATCCACGCGGCTCCATCTGATCGACTGCAGTAGGAATCTACACAATCTAGTAGGTATAGGGAGGTACTTAACCACTTTTCTTCCTGGAAAATATATTTTCTTATAATATTTAGAACTTCGTTCGTAGGCGCAGCCGGGTTAGTGGTATATGTTTAAACATAAAGGCGACCATACAAATGTCATAAAAGTTTATTGCAAATGCGTGATATCATAAACATACAAAGTACTACTTATAAATAAACAAGATGTTGGAAAGTACTTATTCGAAACTTTACAATAATGATCTAGTCCTCCAGAGGAGCGAACTTCGGCCATCTCAGCAGAGACCAGCCTTCGCCGCGGGAGTTATTATAGTGCACAAGTGTGTGCGCAGACACAGGTGCACTCTCTCTTCTCTCACTCCGATGGGACGGTAATCCGACACGACCGGAGAGAGATCAGGCGTAGGGCCAACGGAATGGCTTAACATGCTTTCCGAGACACGAGGGTATAACACCGCCAATGTCCCAAACCTCCAATGATTAGACCAGAGTTACTCCATAATCTATCACCATTAACGCTAATGATTTATTTATTTTTTCATCAAAGGAACATGAGTTAAAACAAGTTAATGGAAGTAAAGTATTTAATGACAGCTTTAAAAGTTAATGTTCGTTCATATATTTACCACCATAATATCACCTTTTTATTCACCAAAAAATATCAATTATGCTCAACCAGCCCACACAAAAGACCTACAAATAGAGTCTGGAATAAAAATAGATGACGTCTAGTATTACAAACGAACTTTCGGCAGAATGCGTTGTGTTACGTAACTGTTATCCAAAACCGATTGGTTTTGGATAACAGTTACGAAAATATGGAAAAAACCTACTTGAGAAAAGCTAAGTTCATCTAAAAATAGGTTTTGGCAGAAACAGTTACATAAGAGAAAAATATCTCTACAATGAAAATAAATTTTCGTAAACCATGTTATTAGGAGTGGCCTGCAAAACGTTGACAAGAGCTCATAACTCATAAGTCATAATATAGTAACATCACGCCTGTAATCCCCGAAAGGTTAGGCAGAGGTGTACCTACAGTACACCCACATTTCGTCAGTTATGTTTAAGTCCCATGTAATAGGGGGCGAGCCTATTGCCATCAACCGGGCACAAATCCGAACTCCTGGCTACTACTGACAAATTCCGGATGGAATAACTCATATGTAGGTACTATATCAGGAATCAGAAATATATTCTTTACAATAGGTGTATCAGGGACGTAGGCAGGGGGGCCAACCAACCCCGCCTAGGGTACCTCCGTACTCTAATAATAATAATATAATTGTAATCTATTTCGCAAAGGCGTACTTTATAATCTACAAAAGCAGTAAGAGTACGCTTAAATATTGGTATTTTTATCGACTGTGACTTTGTTTTGATTGACTTCAGTATTCTCTGACTCTACCCGGCTAACGTATTCCAGGCGGGGTGCTAAAATTTTCGAGCTCGCTTCGCTCGCTCTTACATTCATAATTCTCTTAATTATCTCAATATTCTGCATGAATTTGATAAGTCGATCAATTCGTGTATTCCCGTTCGTTACTTATATTTCTGTATGAATGGTCAAAGGTACTTTAAAATCTACAAAAGCAGTAAGAGTACGATCGACTATGACTATGTTTTGAATGACTTCCAGCAACTTCAGCATTGTCTGATTCTGATCTCTCAGACAATGCTGAAGTTGCTGAAAAATTTTAGCACCCCGCCTGGAATAGATTACTCTCGTCTAATCTATTCCAGGCGGGGTGCTAAAATTTTCGAGCTCGCTTCGCTCGCTCCTGCATCCTACATTCTCTTAATTATCTAAATTTTCTACATAAATCTGATTAGTCGATAAATTTACTTCTATTTCTGTATGAATGGTCATAGATAAAGAAAACCTAACGTATTCGAAGCGGCATGCAAAAAATTTCGAGCTCGCTCCGTTCGCTCTTGCATACTACATTATATTATCCTAAAGTGACCTTCCCTATTTTGGTCATGATTGCAAAGTGGCGGGAAGAGGGGAAGAGAGAGACAGGACTTTATTTATTGAAATTGATAATAATTTGATGCTCTTCATCAATTTGAATTAGGTATTTATCTGAGATGGAATTCCTGGCTAAAGCCCTGAGGTGTATACAAAGATAGAACAAGCATGCACATACTAAGGATCACTAGCAAGTAACCCTCAATTTTAAAAAAATGCAGAAAACGTATTGTTTTGTTTTTTTTTTTGTTTTTGTTCTTTTAACCCTACCTCCGAACCTTGTCAGAATGGCCCCCCCCCAAAATGAAATCCTGGATCCGCCCCTGCCTGCGTTGAAATATTTCGCCGGTTATTAAAAAAAAAAAACAGCTGTTTCATGTAGAAAGGTGCAATAGGTAGGTACCTACGCGGTCAAAATGTATGGAACAGCAGATTTATTTTAAATAACCGACGTTAAATTTCAGCGCAGGGGGGTACAGAATCATGTACTGAATCCATGGTAACAGGCTTCGCGTCGATGGATTATTATTTTTATTTTAAAGTGAAAGTGAAAACAATCCGACCTATCGAACTTAGTTCGGTCGGTAAGTCCCTGCCTATAGCGATGACAGCTTCGTATTACAATTTCACAATAGGATTAATAACCAAACCTTGGATCCGGAATTATTTCGAATCTTAAGCGGTCTTAATTGTAAGTCCGGGAGATTATAGGAACTAATGGCAATATGACTTAATTCTCATTTGAAGCATAAATGTATTATATTACCAACCAAAATTCAAATACCAATAGGTAATAATCTCACATGAATCTTCTTCATAGCGTGTCGAATGGCAAAAATGTGAAATAATGGTTGTTTAGAGGTATGAGGAGGGTGTAAAGTTCACTCACACTCTATAGAAAAGGGAGGATCGTCCGACCAGATGTGTGTTGTGTCTGGCGAGCCACAGCCCCATGGTTGATGTCGGATATTCTTTTAAATGTCGTTCGCGCCGTAAACTCTAATTGCGCGATGCAGGATTTGTGTGACGTCATGTCTTTAATGCGTAATTCGTAAAAATGCAACGATCTTCTATCTTGCGCCGCATGCCCTGTCACCTGTTGAGGACCTTATGCTTGAGTCAATGAGGAGAGTTCCCGTAGCTGGCATGGGCCCACATGAATGAATGACCCAGATATTCGATTGTATTAAAGTAGCTCTAGTAGCCTAGTAGCTCATGGTTGCAAGCGTGACTGCTGTGCAGTGTTCACGTCTTGGTTTCAGCCCTAGTCTTGTTTGCATTGTTAATGCACATAATAGAAGTAGCCCGGAATTTAGTTTTTTTTCCGGTTAGTGACAAGAGGTTCGTGTCCCTATTACAGGGAACTTTACTCATAAGGGGAGATTTGACTGAACTAATACTACCTTCGAGGAATATGGGCGTGATATCAGGGGCGTACTTACCTACCGTCATATCAGCCGTATCAAGTATACGGGGCCCCCAAGCTACAGGGACCTATTATCCAAACCCTCAAACTCTTATTGTCATGAGACCCGTAATGAATGAATACGAGAACCTCTTGGTAAATCCCATAGTAAAACTAACCTGTCGAGTGAGGACGCTCCGATTTTCGAGCTCGCTTCGTTCTTGCATTCTCTTGGTAATCTTAAAATGACAGCTTAACCTATCCAAGTCAGGATGCTCTATTTTCTAGCTTGAATAGCTCGGGCTTGCATTTTCTTTGTAAAATAACAATGAAAACTTAACCAATCCCGGTCCAAAATGCACCAATTTATGAGCACGCTTCGCTCGGTTATCGACAAAAATGAGTCCGGATACTCGAAGTTTTTAGCTCGCTTCGTCCGCTTTTGCCTTCCCTTTTCACAATGAAACCTTATCCTCTCGACTACCGCCAGTTGCAGAAACCAACTTTAACTTTCAAAGCTGTCATTAAATGCTAATCTTCCATTAACTTGTTTCAGAAAGCCACATTAGACTCGATTGTACAAATTAATGAAATCATTAGCGTTAATGATCCATTACGTAATGTTTGTCTTTGTGCAACTGGGTGTAAAAATGCTATTTTATTTATTTTGTAGAAAACTGAAAACAATACCCTCTTTTTAGCTTCGCCCTTGATACAGGGCCCCTTTAGGACTAGCTCGACACGCCTCTGCGTGACGTTACGTCATACTAATCTAGAGGCACAACTAACACACAGGATTGAACACTAAACAATAACGTAACTTTAGATTCGTGGAACCAAACCAGCTATTCCAGTGATGGCTTGATAATTAGAAAATTACAATTTAACTGATACGGATCTACGTAGGATAGTCTGCGGTTCGGGGAAGCGACGGGCGATGGTCAAGTGATTCAGTATTGTTTCCGAATTAGTCAAGTGCTTCTTTGTTTGCCTTCGTGTGTGTGTTTTCGACGAAACGGTTTGGGGAAAATATGGCCCGTTTTGCGAATGTTAGCGCGGGGAGCAATAAAGGAGTGGACTGTATTTTAGGCAATGGTTTAATGCCGTGCTATTTACAAATTAAAACTTTCCCGGACAAACAGTTAAATAATTATATAAGTGAGGAATATCGTCCGTCGCGGTGGAGTCTGGAGGAAGCGAGTGATCGTTGCGCTGAGCCGTGCCGCTACCGCGCCGATGACGCGCTGATCACGATGTCTACGCATGCAGAGCGCCTGCAAGGTGCTGTGTTGAGTTCGATTCCCAACAGTACTAGTTAAGATTGAACATGGAATTTTTGAGGCTGTCTTTTGTAATAATGTCTGTTCAGTATGGTGATTGTCAGATTTGTTTATTAAGGTAAATCGAGGTCCGAGCATAGCAGATTTACGTTACGTTGCCTCTTATTACATACCTATTATCATAATCCCTACTATCACGTTTATTTATCACTTGGTACAGTAGCGGTTACACCGCCACATGCGAACTACGCAGGTAAGACATGACGTCACACAATTCCTGCATCGCGCAGTTAGAGTTTACCGAGCGAAAAACATAGATAAGACTATCCGAAATCAAGTTACGGGCAGTTGCCCGCCAGACATAACACCCGTCTGGCCGGAGGATCCTCCCTTTTCTAATGAGGATGAACTTGACACCCTGTTCCTCATACCTCTAAAGTACAGTAGGCTCCAAAGAAACCTCACCCCCTAGTAATATAAAAAAGCGGCCAAGTGCGAGTCGGACTCGCCCATGAAGGGTTCCGTAGCAGCAAGTAACATAATATAAAAGTTCTTGTAGTTCGTTAAAGGTAAATTGCGGTTTACGATTTATGACCATGTATTAAAAAAAAACTACTTACTAGATCTCGGTCAAATCAATTTTCGGTGGAAGTTTACATGATAATGTACTTACATCATATATTTTTTTTAGTTTTATCATTCTCTTATTTTAGAAGTTACAGGGACAAGGACACACATTTTACCACATTGGAAGTGTCTCTCGCGCAAACTATTCAGTTTAGAAAAAAATGATATTAGAAACTTCAATATCATTTTTGAAGACCTATCCATACCTCCATCCCCACACGTATGGTTTGATGAAAACAAATTTTTGAGTTTCAGTTCTAAGTATGGGGAACCCCCAAAATTTATTGTTTTTTTTTAATATTTTTGTGTGATAATCTTAATGCGGTTCACAGAATACATCTACTTACCAAGTTTCAACAGTATAGTTCTTATAGTTTCGGAAAAAGGTGGCTGTGACATACGGACGGACAGACAAACATGACGAATCCATAAGGGTTCCGTTTTTTGCCATTTGGCTACGGAACCCTAAAAACAATGCAAGGGGGTGAGGTTTCTCTGAAGCCCACTGTACGTACACATACCTAGGTAGGTATAGCGTGCATTATCAATTTAAAATACCCAACAATAATTTCCTTCTTGAAACACAAAACCCAACCGGTCTCAAAATACTTAGAAAAAGGCAATATGATTGTCCTTGAACATTCCCGTTTACTCGTGAAAGTATTCCTACGCAGAAAGTTGTAATTTTAGCGGAAACAATAGCTATATAATCTATGCCACACGTATTGACGGATATGCTGTCAAACAATGAACATTTCCTTTTATATTTGTTTTTGATATTATTAGAATAGGTATGTATATGTTTAGGTTAAGGTGTTTTTCTATGGGCCAGTGTTTCTGAAATAAATGGTATTATTATTTCCTTTATTTCACCTTTAAACAAACCTATATTATACCTAATTTACATTTCAAATTTTTATAAAAACAAAAAAACATTTCAATTTTTTTTTTAATTGTCCAACGGTATCGGGAAAAGTGCAGTCCAAGCTACCGTTGCCGTAGCTTGTGGTAGCTTGGACACTGCGTTGGTTGTGTTTGTTAATTTTCGGCAAGTCTATTCATCGAAAAAGTAGGTTGGAATCTCATTTCCTACGAAATGTATGGATTTTTTTTTTTGCGATTTCTGACTTTTCTAGTTCTCAAACCTCAGTTGCTCCGATAGAGTTTTTTGATCCTTATAAAAAACAGAATCGATTGGTAGCAATTTTTTTTTTTGGAAAATCTGCCAATATTCTTGCTGACTGTACATTGTTTTCAAAATCTAGAGTCTCCTAGGACCGTTTTCCTGTAGCTACAACAGTTAAGGTAGCTGCCCTTACTGCCCTATCTCAAAAATCCATCCTATAAACTAAGGGTCTATTCCGAGCTCCTCCATCCCGTTTGGAACCTGGAACAGGAAAAAGCTTGCTTGCATACATTTTGTATCATCATTTTCTTGCCCTTTTTAAATCTTAATTTATATGAGGTCGTCGCAAAATGTCTTCTTGTTCTACACTTCTCTATTAGTCGTCATCTCAGTAGTCAATCCCTTTCTATAGCCATGTCATCTTTCACACAGTTCATTGATATTTTTTTTGGTTTTCTCCTTCTCTTAAAGCCACATTCATACTCATAACTTTCCTCACTGTAAGTACTCATGCTTGTTCAATTTCCGGGCTATGAGTCGTCCGAGCCTTCTGAAGCATGCTCTAAAATACACAAACACTGAGCCGACAATACCCACATTCTGAAATGCTGACTCAGAACTACATGTACAGACTTTCATAACTCATAATTTTCGTAGCATTCGTAGACCTTCGCCAACGCCGCTACGAAAGACTACGCTACGAAAAAATATGCCAATAATAAAACGATAATCATATTTCATAAATCCTAGTGTAAATAGATGCATTGAAGTAAATAAAAGAGTAAAAATATGGTAAAAACATGTGTTTTTTGTGCCAAACGTGTCTAGTTGGTCGGAAAATGTGGAAGGGAGAATGTGATAATTTATTTGCACTGATATAGTGTAGGCGTGTTATCATGTAATAATAAGCTATATTTATTGGTGGTACAAGCTATGTTCGTGTAGGCACAGCCACAAGCATAGCTCTAGATAACTTACACTTACGGAAATTTCAGAAAAGATAACGATGTCTTAGAGAAAAGATCTAATTTATAATAGTATGGTTTCAAAAATAATAATAATAATTTAATACATTATTAAATGTTTTTATAAAAATACAAATTATATGTATGTATAAATGAAATAATATCTAATTGTTATTTATTTAATTCACCAAAAAAATAAATGCTCATACATAACAACATAAAATTATCAATACCATATATGAAAATCGGTTTTGAATGTTGGCATAAATGTAAGATAATTATAATAAGCTCGTGACTGTACGACGGTACGTATTAGGCCCCTTGTACACACACGTTTTTCTTGCCGTGAAAAACTACGGTTTATTCGCCGTGTGTAGGCACGGGCGTCAGTGTTGTATA
Source organism: Conistra vaccinii (assembly GCA_948150665.1). NCBI lineage: Eukaryota > Metazoa > Arthropoda > Insecta > Lepidoptera > Noctuidae > Conistra > Conistra vaccinii. The sequence goes on along the minus strand of OX411331.1, from coordinate 3,729,274 downwards.
GATCACTATGGAAGCTTGTTGACAGACACGGTTTTTCTACGGCACGGTTGATACGCCGCGCCGTACCGTAAAGAAACCGTGCCGTGTACAAAGGGCCTTAGGGCGCTTTCAATTTATGCGTTTCGTGTCGGACCGCTGCCGCACGAGACTCTGAGTAAGAACTAACCTGTTCGGGAAGTATTAGGGCGCTTTCAATTTATGCGTTTCTTGTCGGACCGCTGCCGCACGCTTACCGTGCCGCAGGGTATATCTCGCTGTCGGGCCGCTGCAATACGGTAGCAGTCCGACACCGAACGCCTAAATTGAGCGTGCGTCAGCGGTCCGACACGAAACGCATAAATTGAAAGCGCCCTTACTTTCTGTTTTAAAAAGAAATGCAAAGAATCTTCTAGGACCTTTCTTTCCAGGAAAATGACAGCAGGTTCCGTCTATTATGAGCTCAAATTATATTCTGTTATCACAGGTTGGTGTAATTTCTGTTATAATTACAGTCGTGGTAATTATAACAGAAATTACAAAGAATGTTTTATTAAAAAAGTTTATATCCAGTCAGTCCACGTCAACGATGTTTTTTATTTTTAAAATAAAAATACCTAAGAAGTACTCGTAGAACTAGTGTTTTAGTCGATTTGAAATTCACAAAGTTATATGTTCAAAACGAAAAACATATTTTTTTTTTAATTATACCTATACCCCTTCCTATATTTATCAGACATGTTTTGAAAGAAAAAGAAAGAAAGAAAGAAATTTAGCACATACACAGACAAAGGTAGACAACACAACATATTGAACTACAAGTAAAAGATATTAAAAAAATAAAACAAATAAAAAGTGTTAAGTGTGTTGTAAGATTTGGCAGGAAATATAATATTGTTTTATTTTTATGCAAATAAATAATTTATTTTATTATAGACTAGCTGCGCCCCGCGGTTTCACCCGCATAAGTCTCGATCCCGTGGGAATATCGGGATAAAAAGTATTAAACCAGGTCATGGTCTAGCTATGTTTAAAATTTCATCCATATCTGTTAAGCCGTTTTAGCGTCAAAGCGTAACAAACAAACTCACTTTCGCATTAATAATATTATTAACTAGCTGCTGCCAGCGGCTTCGCCCGCGTGGACTCTTTTCTGTACTATAATATGTATGTGTTATACATATAAACCTTCCTCTTGAATCACTCTATCTATTAAAAAAACCGCATCAAAATCCGTTGCGTAGTTTTAGGGTCGGGCCACACTTGCCGAACCTTCCGCGGCGGAACGCTCCGTCGCGTCATATTTCTATGGACGTAACGTTCGGCTGATGTGTCATAGGTAACTTGAAAAACATTAGGAGCGTATTCAACCGAACGTTCCGCCGCGGAACTTTCGGCGGGTGTGGCCCGACCCTTAAAGATCTAAGCATACATAGGGACAGACAGCGGTGATATTAGTTAGGTTGGACCCGAAGATTTTCAAAGTACCCACCAACTTTTTACGGTTCGTCGCCTACGATACAAATTCAAAACATAATGCAAATGTAAGCAAAAACGATGTCCTCCTACATTCCAGCAGGTTCTAATTATAGGCTTAATGAAGTTTTTAAACCTGTAGGCGTCATGACAGGAGTAAAAGAGAGGAGCCATTGTTGTGATGTCCACCCTCGGGAATTTTACAAATTAATTTATGTGACTTGCTTCTAAAAACTTAGGATTTCTTGTAAATATAAAGATTTATTTACTGGGCATACAACGTTTGTTGAAAATCTTAAATAAAATGAACAATCTAGCACTAAAATATATATTTATTTTGACAGTCGTTACGAGTCGTCAGAAGCCCGAAAGTCTGACACCAGTCTTACCAAAGGGTACCGTATTACCTAGTTACAGGGTTGTGGAGGTCGGATAGGCAGTCGCTCCATGTAAAATACTGGTATTCAGCTGTATCCGGTTAGACTGGAAGCCAACCCAACATAGTTGAGAAAAGGCTAGGCAGATTGATTTTTGACAAGTATGTAAAGGAAAAAATTAAAAGTAAAGGGATAGCTCATTGGGCATCAAAAAATTCGTCCGCATCGCTGTCGGTGCCCAAAAGCTAGCCTTTTGGGCACGTTGCCACGTTGGTTGGCAATGCTAATTCTTTGACCTAAAAATCGGCCAGCCCTCTGGCCCCCCTAAATATAAATATTATAATTATGAGACAATGCCAAAATAGTCAAGTGGAATATAAAATCTGTCTCATGATGTCTGAATACAGAAGACGCGCGAATTCGTGTTAATATCGGCAGTAGTGTTAATATCGTAGATACTAAGAAGATAAAAAATATATGAAATATTTGATATTTTTTAAAGTGTTTGTTTTAATATATTTTTTATTTTTATAAAATAAATTAATTAGTGCGCTGACCCCAAGTAACATGGGACAAGGGCATCAAGACGACGATGAAATTTCAGCGTTAAGCCTCAGGCTTCCATAGTACGTAATCCGAATCCGTATCCGGGATATCATGAAATCACTGCGAGAAATAATTAAGTAATTTACTGCTTACAGCTATTTGTCATAGGCCGCAGTCTATGGCGTAGGCCGATATTGTTCAACACAATACAATACAACGTCTTTGTTTTACGATGTAACCACATGGCCGGTGGGAGCTGCTTTACTATAAACCCTGAAGATAGTAAAAGGGGGGTTAATTATTGAGGTATTATTGCTCAAGCTATTATGTCGTAGCGTCGTCTACGACGTAGGTGTGGAATATCGCATTTGACTGAGTAACCACATGGTTTTGTCTGTATATAATATATGATCAGAACAGTAGAGGAAAGTTGAGCTTTAAGGCATTTATTACTGTAAGCTTTTTGTTGTAGCTTCGTCTACGGCGTAGGCCGATATCGTCTAAATCTAAAACAATACCATCTTCAGTTTTACGCTGATAATACTTGCCTTTTGACAAAGCCCATGTTCAGATAATTCTTGAACAGTAAAAGTTGGATAGACACCACATAACTAAAAGTTCTGTTTCTCGTAGCTTCGTAGGCGGCAGTCTACGGCGTAGGCGACAGTCTACGGAGTAGGCAAAGTTTTTCAATGACTTTTTCTGATGTAGCGGCATCGACATCGTCACATGCGAACAACGCATCACAGTGACGTCACGCAAAATGTTGCTGCACGCAAGCAAAGTTCACGACGCGACTATCATATATACAGCGTCCCGACATCAACCGTTGGGGACCTGTTCTATGTTAAAGGGTTTGGTTTCCGCACTTAGTCCTTAATTCGAGTGGACCATTGTGCGTGGGCCATGGCGGCCGTTTGGGGGGTTATTCCAACCAGTCCTCCTCCCTCCTGAAGTTAATTTAAACTCTCGGTCTGTTTAGAACATCTGTGAAAGATCTGGATGACCTGTTGGGGCCCTGTCTGGAGGCCTTAATTTATTGAGATACCCACACAAAAGTCCGGTTAAGGATCCAATAACCTCCTAGGTTGACGTGCGAGTACCCATTTATAAAAAATAAAAATGAACTACCGTCCGGCAGTTATAGCCCACCAGACAAAACATCAGTCTAAGGAGGATGAATGCACTTTACACCTTGTTCCACATACCTCTATAATAGTACTCTATACTATTTAATGATGTAATTTTTTACTTTAGGCAGAGACTGCTGCTATTCTATAAATTCTTAAAATACATAAATGAAGCAATAACGGTTAGAGCTATATAATAAGTCGTAGCCTCGTAGACCACAGGCTACGGCGTAGGCGGAAGGGGTTCAATCACTAATGTTTTGACGATAGATCATTTGGTTTTCACTCATATTCTGTAGATTCTTAAAATAGTATATAAGGGAGATTTTATAACAATTGCTCAGATCTATGAATCTGAGCAATAATTATTGTTACAGCTTAGACTCGTAGCCTTGTAGACCACAGTCTACGGCGTAGGCCGATAATATCAAAAATAATTTCCATGCTTTTATATTTTGAGATTTTAAATATAGCACATCTAACCTTCAATAGAAGATATTTGGAAACAGGTTCCGGGTGAGATTTTTTGCTATTTCCTTATTTAGAAAATTCCACTGACTTGGCCAAAGAGGTTAGTCACGTGTGAAAGTTACCCCAAGGCGAAAATACCTACGTAGAAAAGGGAAATGTATCTGTTTGTGCATCCTTATATCCGTCTGGTCCGGTCGTCAGTTACATATTTACATTGAAAAGGTTATTTTATATCAATGATTTTCGCTGTGTCTTAATGCTATTTAACCACATTTAATCCACAGATAACTAATCTGATTACTTTTTTTATAACGATTGGTAGGTTTTAGTGTTAGATATTGATAGTTATACTTCTCTTCTCTTTTTGGTAGCAGGCTGTGTTGTGCTGTTCACACTCTTTCTTTCCAATCCGTTTTTAGAAGTGAAAACTTTTAATTGGCTAACATACTATTTTTTATTCTGTTTGTTTTCGCTGTACCTGTAAGTCATCCATAGTTAATAAATAAATATCAATGGGGACAGCTTGAAAATTATAACCTATTACGATTTTTGCTTATAAACCCTTCTTAGTATTGGTAGTACTAGCAGATAAGATTCAGTAACCATTAATAAAATACCTGTAAGATAACCAACCAATCACAGACATTCACGAACACGTAATTGCGTGTCATAACACATTACACCCACACATCCATAGCCACTATTAATAGTACTCCGTATTTCATTAATATTTTAGGAATACTACGCCGTTAACTATTGTATACGGACAAACTTAGGAGAATATGGCTGTCTGCTGACATTTCTAGATTTAATTACAGTAATAAATTATATACGGTTCATAGAGGTTCATAGGTACTTTGAACTGTCATTTGTGAAATACGTTTACCTCTTCACTTATTGTGGGCGTCTTTAAAGGTGCCTCCAGGGGCTATAATGTGAATCGCTACGATAAGGCATTGTGTATACTTCTGTATGCTATCAACAGGTATTTTTAAAGAAAAAATTAAATAATTTATAATAAATTAGTATTGTGAAAGAATTTTGAAATAATTGAAATATCATCATCATCATCATCATCAGCCTATTAATGTTCCCACTGCTGGGACACAGGCCTCCTCTATGAGAGGGAGTGGGCCGTAATCCACCACGCGGGCCTAGTACGGGTTGATAGATATCTTCGAATTTTTGGTTCTAAGACATGCCGGTTTCCTCACGATGTTTTCCTTCACCGTTTTGAGAGCAGTGGTGATGAAATTATTTACAAAGTAAAGCGCCTGCTGGGGTTCAACCCACGACCTACAACTCGTAAGTCGGGGCCGATACCACTGGGCCACCACTGATCCACTACACCTTTTCAGCTCAACTGTGAGTATTTATATAAAAGCTTCATACGTGTAGGTATATTTAATATTTTAGTTTTAAGAGTTCGCTTATTCATATTTTCTCTTCTTATTACATTTCTTTTTCATTTGTCCTTTCACAGGTCTGCTGGAAGAAATTTCTTAATAAATAAGCAGTAGGTACCTTTGTATTCAAATTATAACTATGTTTTATCTATATGTATTTTACTGTGTGTACATAAATATTATGTCCCATTTAACAGGGTGACTCTATGTATAATGCCATTAACGGGCACAAATATGGACTCCTGCTACTGCGTCTAACTATTTCCTAGCGATCACTAAACTGTTTACTAAACTTGGTGATAAATTTATTGCCTCACTTTCATTCGAATCAGTCAGTCTGCGTACATGATGACTTTCGTGCGTGTATGACCAGATGTATGAACGAAACGAGACAAAAGGAGTATGTAAGGATCGTAGCAGGTGGCATTCTGTAGTTTCTGCCTACCCCGGGAAGAAGGCGTGAGTTTATGTATGTATGTAAGTTCTGAGGTAGCTGTTATTTTAAAAATTGTACTGCTTCTCTCTTCTTTTTCGTGTGGTTATGACTTACTTAAACTTACCTGGTTTTTATGCCGCACTCTCGAGCCTCTGACTTGGTTTCACATGTAGTTGAGAAATATTTCTCAGGCATTCTCACGATGTTTTCCTTCACTGTTTTTAAAACAAGTGATACTTATAAAAAATTTACATGAATCTGAAAAGTCAGAGGTGCGTGCCTTAATTGGGTTCGAACTCAAGACCTAGTACTGCTGCAGTATTATCGATAGACATAATAGAAGTATTATGTAACATCCCCGATTGTCGTTTATCTATTATATTCTACGGTACGTGTTTAGCGAGTGTCGTGTAGTATAAGTTAAGGTTAATTTCCTAGTTTAAGCTTAGTTTATGACCATTGTTATTAGCACATTAAAAGGAAAACATCGTGAGGAAACCGGCATGTCTTAGAACCAAAAAATTCGAAGACATGTGACATCTACCAACCCGCACTGGGCCCGCGTGGTAGATGACCGCCCACTCCCACTCACAGAGAGGAGGCCTGTGTCCCAGCAGTGGGAACATTAATAGGCTGATGATGACTATGTAAAACTACATTCTTCCAAAAAAAACATTCTAATTCTAATAAACAGATATTGAATAAATAAATAAATAACCAATTATTATCGAAATCAATGCTGATTCTCCCATACTTACCAATAAATCCTATTAGAAACACAAAACCTACACCAACTTCCTATCAAGTTTGTTACTTACTTATTTAAGTCTTATACTTAAATAAGTAAGTAGTGTAGGACCATCAGTCACACAAGTTAGCAAAGGTTATACAGGTTTTACCAGCCTACCGTTTCCACAGTATGTATTTCCCTCAGGAGTACCACTACTTAAGTGAAATATAATTAGGTACTTAGATAAACAAAGTTTAACTTTCAAGTCTTGAGCGTGGGACAAAGAGTACCTACCTAATCTACATAATAAAAAATCTTAAATTCACTGCCAGACAAGACACAGTCTAAGCCGCTGGGACTAGACCTAGAAGCATATAATTTTGCACAAGAGTTCCACCTATACTAACACTAAAGCGAAGAGTTTGTTTTTCTTTGTTTGAACCCGCTAATCTCTGGAAATGTCCGTGCGGATTGAGGAGCCAGACTCATATTTAAACGCGGGTACTACCAATATTTAGTAGTAAATTAGCCGATTTTGTAGGCCCGATCCTGGAATTTGTAGTAAAACCCTTCAGAAGTTACATGACTTTTAAGGTGGCTCCTCAATTCGCACATGCGGATTGAGGAGCCACCTCAGAACTCGAAACTAGCCGACGGATATTTTTGAAAATTTGGTAGGATTTAGATCTCTACAAAAAAAATGGGGTTTGTACGACTTGATTTGAGAGAGCTACAATGCTTTGATGTTTCATAAAAAAACATCAATTTCACCGCGCTGTTTCTCGTCTATTAACCAATTACAACATATTTTCGGTATAATTTAGTAGTAAATGAGTTTTAATTTGCAGTATAAAAATAAAAAGGAAAAGCTATATAATTTCGGTAATACAGTGGCGGTCCAGTGGTAACGCCCGCGACTTACGAGTTGTAGGACGTAGGTTCAAACCCAGATAGGCGCTTTACTTTGTGCAAATTATTTCATCACCACTGCTCTCTAAACGGTGAAGGAATCGTGAGGAAACCGGCATGTCCTAGAACGAAAAAAGTCGGATTCATGTGACATCCACCAACCCGCACTGAGCCCGCGTGGTGGATTACGGCCCACTCCATCTCACCGAGCGGAGGCCTGTGTCCCAGCAGTGGGAACATTATATGGTACTTTAACAACTTTAAGTTTTAACTTCAACACTGTTAAACTTTAACAACGGACCTATTAGGTAGCGCCTTATCGTTCATCAAGTCTAAGTTCAACATTACGGCATACGAACTATTTGATGACACGCACTTTAGTGTCTTGTCCGCTTGTCTTTTAAACAGAATCGGCATCATCTTCTACGGATAGTTACATCTTTCAAACACTACCTACACAGTGGGTTGAACGATGGATGGATGGCAAAACTAAGCCTCATTGACTCAAGGGAGTTATCCTGTTGACAGTCAACTGCGGCGTTAATCAGGTTTTCCCTAAAGTTTAATATTGATGGATGGTTGTGGCCTTGCCAAAAAAAATTGTTGATACGTATTTCCTTTTCCTGACTGCCTCTTGGTCTAGTGGTCGAAAGCACTACTGCTGAGGTCCTGAGTTTGATTCCCAGGTCGGGCAAAGCGTCAATGGGTTTTTCTATCTGGAATTTCTCAGTAGTAGCCCGGAGTCTGGATTTGTGCCCGGTTGATGGCAATAGGCTCGCCCCCTATTACATGAGACTTAAACATAACGGGTGAAATGGGGGTACAGTCACAACCACCAATATGTATCACTAAGTAACTTTTAAAAGTGATCTGCTCCTACTGTGTTGATTAATATTTTATGATGTTACGAATATAGTATTTTGGAACCCACATATGGAATAGACCTTATAACAAAGTTGTAGTCAATATTCCACGAGAAAATCGGTTTTGAATTTTGCTAAGTGGATACATATTGGTGCTCGTGACTGTACTATTGGTATACCTCTGCCTAACCCTCCGGGGAAACAAGGTGTGATGTTATGATAAGTTTATTTCTTTTTAGCTTGTTTACATTCGACTTGGGCCTTTTTTCTACCATTTGAAATAGAGCAGGTTTTGCCTCAAACCATAATGAAAATGATGTTGTAACTATATTTTTGTCAATATCTGCTACGCATTTCAGTTTAAATAAACTTAGGTACTGGTGAGGAAAAATCTTAACACCGTAATGCAGAAATTGGCGAAAATATTACACCACCATCTTTAATAACCATCATCATTATAACATCACACCTTGTTTCCACGAAGGGTTGGGCAGAGGTGTACCCCCACACCAGAGTACACCCACATTTCACCCCATTAGGGGGCGAGCCTATTGCCATCAACCGGGCACAATTCCAAACTCCGGGCTGCTACTGAGAAATTCCAGATAGAAAAAGCCCATAAAACACTTTGCCCGACCTGGGAATCGAACCCATGGCCTCATGCTCAGCAGTAGCCCTTGCGACCACTACACCAACGAGGCATCTTTATGAAATAAAAATATAATTACTTAAATTAAATCTCCGTCTATTAAAGAGTCTCTCAAAACCTAGTTTTAATCTAGGTCGCAAATGCCACATTTACGTCAGTTCACTGTAGAAAACGAAGTGGCACTAGGGCTGAATAAACCGCCCCACCTTCAGTAGGTCTTGGTAACATTTCCAAGATTGAGCTAACATAGGGTATAAACTATATATTTCGATAGGGTAATCTGTAGGGAGAGCAGTGGTGGCCCAGTGGTAACGGCCCCGACTTACGAGTTGTAGGTCGTGGGTTCGAACCCAAGCAGGCGCTTTACTTTGTGCAAATAATTTCATCACCACTGCTCTCAAAACGGTGAAGGAAAACATCGTGAGGCAACCGGCATGTCTTAGAACCAAAAATTCGAAGACATGTGACATCTACCAACCCGCACTGGGCCCGGGTGGTGGATTACGGCCCACTCCCTCTCACCGAGACGAGGCCTGTGTCCCAGCAGTGGGAACATAAATAGGCTGATTATGTAATCTATAGACATATATATTTTATAAAAGCGGTCACACGTGACGGTACGATGCACCGTCGAAGTTTGCCTATACAGGCCGCTAAGTTTTGGTTTAAAACTGTCAAACTGTCTAACTCTATGCAAGTTCTAAACGTCTGTCTGATTCAATGCAACGTGGGTATTCACATCAGTATGTGGCAATTTATTATAACAATGATTATTTAAATTAATTAAAGATTGCAACTGAAGAGTAGTGTCTGACTGAATTTATAATAATAATAATAATAATCCCCACCGCCGTATCTCTACGTTGACGTCGTGGTGGGGCTTGCGCGCTCCAAACTCTAGGTCTGTGCCGGTAGAGTTTACTTTGCCGTAACAGGTCTAGAATGAGGAGCCAGACCAAGAGAGATACAGAAAACCGCAGGGCAGCATGTGGCGAGCTGTTGGGCAGTAGCGATCCCACGGACCCTATCTCCTGGGAGAAATCTGGTTCCTCAACTCTGGCTTGCCTTTATTGGCCGGCTGGAGTGAACACTGACGAGGAACAGAGCTCCCACCTCATTCTTGCCTTAATTGGCCGGCTTGAGTGGAGATTCGCAAGAGCAAACGTGCTCGGGGGAAGGAAGTATTCCAGTAAGTGCTCGTAGGGATCTTGACCATCTTCCGGGCTCTGGGATTGTTCTGAAAGCCGTGGAATACCGCTCCACTCCTCAAGCACCTCAGGACATGTTGCCCCCTTGTCGCTACGTCACTATGTGCTAGCGACAGTTTTCGGGGGCCCATTATTGAGTGTGCAGGTCACCCCCTGCCATCTTATCCGTGTACATAAAAACATTGATCAGGCAGGGGCCATAGTCTTTCCATAGTTCCAGGTCACCAGTCAACTTTAGCCACCCAAACCAATAGTCCAATATATTTCTTTCCTTATCCTGCAATAGTTCTACACCAACCGGTGGTTGTCCTTGGGTGCACTTGCATAGTGCATACAGGGAGAATCGTCGGTTGGTGCGTCATTTCATTAAAATCGTCTAACGGGCCTCTGCGAGTTGGCTTCGGCCCCTCGTATGCCTTCCAAAGATCCGGGACCCCAGGGCCCCGAGAATAGTTAAAACTAAAAATAAATAATAATATTTTTTTATATTTTTAAATGTTATTTATATCTTTTTTTTTAAGAAATATTTAAAAATGCAAATTAATATGTATATAAATGAATAAACGAAATAATAATAAACCGGAGATTCATTGTGAAGGACGGCACGGTTGACATTTGTCGGGCATGCCACCGTCCGGGAGAATCAATCCGACACATTATCTCCGGGTGTTCTCGTCTAGCTAACGAAGAGTACTTGCATAGACACAACCTTGTAGCCAGGATTATCCACCAGCAACTTGCTCTGAAATACAGCCTTGTGGAATCTGAAGTGCCGTACTACAGGTATGTGCCCGACCCAGTTCTCGAAAATGGCAATATCACATTGTACTGGGATCGCTCCATCATCACTGACAGGACTATTGTTGCCAATAAACCTGATATAGTGGAGGTGGACCGAGTAGAGCGGCGCACAATGATCATTGACATAACGGTCCCGCATGACGGGAACCTCGTGAAAGCCGAGAAAGATAAACAAATCAAGTATCTTGACTTGGCTCGCGAGGTTGTCAACATGTGGGATGTGGACTCAGCGATCATTGTGCCGATAGTCGTATCAGCCAATGGCTTAATTGCTAAGAGCCTCGACCAACACCTAAGGAGGCTCTCGTTAGGCAGCTGGGTCAAGGGCTTGATTCAGAAAGCGGTACTCCTGGACACGGCTCGCATTGTCAGGAGGTTCCTCTCTCTGGAGCCCTGACCGCCGGTAGCTTGGACCCTGTTCCCGATACCGGTGGGCTACTATTTTTATTTTTTTAAATGTTATTGTATTATTTTGTTTTTATAAAAATATTTAAAAATGTAAATTATATGTATATAAATGAAATAAAGATAATAATAATAATAAAGCCCATTTATTTTATTTCCGATCTACAACAAAAAAAGTTACAAACTAAAAATTAAAAACTAAACATTTACATAAGCTATAGGTATTAACTATCTATGGATTAACACTAAGTTTTTTTTTTCTTTTTTTTCTTCCTTTTTCTTTATTCGCTATCTTTACTTCCATTGATCGGAACCCCTTCTCGGGTATAGGCCTCCTCCAACTTGTTCCAAGCCTCTCTGTCTTTAGCTTTTGATCTCCATTCACTTCCTGCAACAGCTTTTATGTCTTCTATCCACCTTCTTCTAGGGCGTCCCCTACTTCTTTTACCTTGCGGTCCTTTCCATACTGTAGCCTCTAATGTCCACCTTTTGTCTGTGTACCTTGCTATATGCCCTGTCCATCGCCACTTCTGTTTTAGCGCGTGATGTAAGGCGTCTACAATTTTCGTTTTCTGTCTTATGTGTTGGCTTTTTACCTTGTGTATTCTCCTGATTTTTAGTATACTCCTTTCCATTGCCTTCTGACATGCCACTAGTTTGGTTTTTATTTTAGTGTTATACGTCCATGTCTGGCATCCGTATGTGAGAGTAGGTAGAATACTGGTATCCAACACGATTTTCTTTAGGTGGAGGGGAAATTCTCTTTCTGACTGAATTTATTTTGATAATAATAGTTGTAGAATTTGTTCACAATTGAACATTGCCGTCTATCGCCTACGTCAGCCATACTGAATGGGTGCTCCGCGGAGCCCTAAAGACACTCCGCAAAGACTTTGTGGAAACTCCGCGAAAATATTAGCCTAGAGCCTATGTCCAGCAGTGGACATTATTGCTTTTATTATAGCAGCTTCAGAATCATCCTTCTTTATCTCGTACGCATAGGGTATATTTTTTATTATCCGCGAAAATATTAGCCTAGAGCCTATGTCCAGCAGTGGACATTATTGCTTTGCATATTTTAGCAGCTTCAAAATCATCCTAATCTCGTACGAATAGGGTATATTTTTTATAATTAAAACTGTTTTATTTTCGCCATAATAATTTGTTTTATCTGTAATTTTGTAATTTTGATGGTGTACATAATAAAGAATATTTTATTATATTGCACGACTCGTAATGCTTCGCATTAGAGTGTGCTCTACGATCGAAAAATATTTTTTGCCCCATTTCTGCAACTGTTTTTATTGTTTCACTCCTGCTAGTACACAGAACCTACTTAATTTATATACCATTGTATAGATGATTAAATGGAAATTAATATTGTATTTTTTAACAATTGATTTAATGCAGCAGAAATGGAAAAAGCATCAAAATAGTTGAAAAAAAATTCCTGTCCGTCAATTTATGATCCCTGAAAACATTGTAGCTTGCGATAAAATCAATTAATTGAGTCAATTTTTTTTTTATACATTCGTTTCAGCCGTAGAAGGAACCCTATTGAAAATGGCTCTTTTATTCATAGTAGTTTAATTATAATTAATAAAATACTAACTAAAATATAATATCAATATCTAAATATTTTCAACCTTGATCCGGTGCCGTTGCCTAGCAACTGCCAACGTAAATATCTTTGTCAGTCGTTGACATTACGACTTCATGAAAAGTGATAAATTGTTCATTTATAAACTATGTTTTGAATTTCTTTTTCGTTTATGAATGAGTGATAAGTATGAGGCGTGCACTTTTGGATTTTCCAAACTATTTTATTCTATTTATTAAATCAAACAGTGGCAGCCCTAGTGAGAAAAAGTGAACTCGATAGTTTATACGAGTGTTATTTGCCTCAACAAAATAAATTAGTGGGATACAGGGGACGACAACACTGTGGACAATTCACTTTGTTCCACACTGGTGGGACAGATTAGTAGGCTTAAGTGGAATAATCCATAAAACGCAGTTTTTTATTACTTTAGGGCTCTATCAAATATTTCGTTTTTTAAAAGGGTTCATGAGAACGCGTGGCCGGCTCGCACTTGACTGGTTTTTTTTTCAAGGACACCACATAAAATCTTCAAAGAACTATCGTTCCGAGAAAACGAGAAATGGAACTATCCTAAATTCAAGTCCCTGAAATAAAGCATGAAAAAAATGTATCACTGAAATATCGGTTGTAGCACTCTCTGTGGTTCCGCCAGTCAATCGTGAAAGTGGTGATGATAGTTTATTACCATTTGAGTAAGGCTAAGAACTCACGGCGCGGTTTTTAGCCGGGCCCGGCGGCGGGACCGTAAACACTTGTAGCTTACATGGAAATATAGATATTAATTAAGAATCAAACGAACTTACCTTGTGAAGTTTGATTCCAATTATGCGAGGGTCTCAACCGAAGACGATTACAAATTTACTTACTTGCAGCAGTACATGAGAAGGTGCTGTCTTTGCCACACTTTTAGATACTCATAGCGTAATTTAAAAAAAAAAATAACAAATCTATGACGTAGTGTCCTGTCTCGCTCCCACCTCCGGCACGCGGCGCTGTCGCTCCCGCTCTTTATTCATTAATTTTAGAGAAATATAGCTTCTAGCTGTTAACATATTTTTGACTTTCCGTTCTTGTCTGTAGGGGTTCTCGTAGGGATGGGTGGGATTGTAATCGTCTTCGGTTGAGACCCTCGCATAATTGGAATCAAACTTCACAAGGTAAGTTCGTTTGATTCTTAATTATACTTCGGGTCTCAACCGAAGACGATTACAAATTTACTTGCAGATGTTTAGAGTAAGTATCATGACAAAAAAGGGAAAGCAAACATTGTAACAACATGACTCCTTTTACTAATCATTCAGATTACAACAATAGTTAAATATCTAAATATTCTACTTAATAATCAGACTTTTATTGTTTGCTACATCTAGTTACATCTATCCTAATCTTAACCAAATTAGTCAATTCGATAGGTGCACATGATTATACTTTAATTAAACTTTAATAATCTGATTCTGGAGTCTGAATTTATTTCCAGTTGAATGGTAATAGGCTTGCGTCCTATTACATGAGACTTAAACATAACATATAAAATATGAGTGTACTATAAGTACACCTATGCCAAGCCTTTCGGGGAAACCGAGGTCTGATGTTAAGATAATATGCTGTCTCAATACAATTATAGATCATTAAATATAGCATTAGCAAAGTCGTTGTTAACAGTTTTAATAATATCTCTGTTATAGTACTTTAAGAAGACATTAGAAGTATTACTCCAACCTGCGGCCTTCCGTACCACTTCCAGGTTTACACCCAGCCTATGCGCGGCTGACGTGGATGCGTGGCGAGTACTGTGGGCTCCGAATATCGATATGTCAATGCCACTATCCTCTAAAACTTTTTTGACCCAGTGAGCTAGTGTTTGTGAACATACCTTTTTATGAGGTTTTCGAAAGCTAATGAACAAGTGGTCGTCTAATTGATTGTGACGTAAGCATGAAGTTTTGTCAATGTAAGCTTGAACAACGGTAGCTGGACATATGGATAAATTTTCGCGAATAAAGGGTAATCTGATAAGGGGTTGGAAGGTCCCAGGTCTCGAGATTTTTATTAAGTCAGATATTTTAATTATAATCATATCATCTTCTATACTTATATTTTTTAATTTGATTAAACTTAGTGTCTGCATTCTTTGCGCAGAAGCTATTGCTAATAAAGCAATTGTTTTCCTTGATAAACATTCAAGTGTTATATCCATATAAGGATACCAACTGGACACATAGCTTAGTACTTTATTAGTGTCCCAAGTGGCTGTATACTTAGGATTGGGAGGTCGTAACCTGTATACACCCTTCAGTAACCTATTAACACAACTATTTAATGTTATTTCTGTACCTAAAATAATTGACAGGGCAGATCTGTGTGTATTTATTGTATTATAACTAGCCCCTACATTAATTTTTTCTGTTAGAAAGGAAATCACTTGAGTACTAGTGGTTTTAAAAATGTCATAACTATTGTCTTGACAATAAGTTACCCAAGATTTAAGGGTACAGTTATATTGATTTAAGGTTCTCGGTGCAAATGAAGCCATAACGATACCCAAAGATGTCTCCGGAACACCTCGAGTTATCATCGATTGCCTGATAATCTCGCTGCCACTAGGATAAGGTCTGCATGTAGTGGATGGTGTGTTCTGAAAGGAGAATACAACAAATCTTGATCAGGTCCAAAATATATTTTTCTGATATTATTAATTTGGTCCATAATGGATACCAAGGTTGTGAAGGCCAATAGGGTACAATTAGTATACCTTCTGCCTTATCTCTAGTAATTTTTTGCAAAACTTTGGTTATAATGCTGAACGGGGGAAACCCATAGAAGAAAAGGTTTTTCCAGTTGAAGGTGAAGGCATCTACTATTTCAGAATGGGGATCAAGCTTCCATGAGGCATATCTTGGACATTTATAATTTTGAGAACTAGCAAAAAGATCAAAGTTGGGTACACCAAGTTTATTTGTGATTTCTAAAAATGCATACTCAGCTAGCTCCCATTCTGTGTCCACATTAATTTTACGTGATTCTCTATCAGCAATAATATTTTCCGAAGATTTAACGTATGAAGCAAATACATGAATGTTCCTAAGTTCACACCACTGCCAAATATTCCGGGCTATTTCATTTAAATGTGTATGTTGTATACCCCCCATTCGATTTATGTAGCTGATCGCCGTTGTGTTATCGATTCTCAACAGTATATTGCAATTTCGAAGCTTAGAAGCAAATATTCTTAAACCATAAAATGCGGCCTTCAGTTCTAAAATATTAATGTGCATACTAAGTTCTGATTCTGTCCAATTCCCATGGGAACTTTCATTACCGCAAGCTATGCCCCAACCAGTGGTTGATGCATCGCTGTATATTTCGAGACAATAATCATTATTACGAATAGGACAAAATGATTTTTTAATATTATTTATCCACCAATGGAAGTCTTGTTTCAATGAATTTGACAGTGTCATTTTCCTGTTATAGTCGTAAGAGTTACCCAGAGCTAGAAATTTTTCCCTTTCAAATAATTTTGTATAAATCCATCCATAACTGACGGCAGGGCATGCTGAAGTCAGTAGACCTATGAATTCAGCGAAGTACCTAATTGAACATTTATTTAAATTTAAAAATTCTATTGTTTTGTTATAGATACGATGTTTCTTCTCTTCAGGAAGATAAATAGTAAAATCTACTGTATTGAAAATAAATCCTAAAAATTTACATTCTGTCTTTGGCGTTACTTGACTTTTATTGAAGTTTATTACAAAACCTAAAGATTGTAAAACATTCTGTGTCTTGTTAATATTGTGGACACACTCATCATATGAATGTCCAATACATAGAAAATCATCTAAATATTTAACTGACATCCAACCTCGACATCGTAGATTTTTTTTTTTTTTTTTTTTTTTTTTTTTTTTTGGCTAGGGCATCTCGCAGGTTACCACTAAGGTATTCACTGCTTAACCGGACTTTCCTGTGGCTGCCTTAAGCTCCTAAAAGAACTCAAAGCCTCCAGCCAGGGGCATACAAACTAAGCTAATTAAAACTAGGCGAACGCTCGCTAAGGGCACCCCCTGTGGGGTACGAACCTCGGCTTAGGGCGTTCGCTGGGGGGAGGACAGCAAGAGGGACAGGCTGGATCAAGGATAGATCATTATTATTATCAGGGGAGTTTAAAGCTACAGGCTCAGCAAAAACGCGGGCTGGCGCATCGTTATCGAGCAAGGGTCGGGGGGGAGTATCATTTACTCGGGTGGGTCGCGGTCGCGGACCTCTACGGCGAGGTCTGAAATTGTGTCGGTGTGTTTTGTGAACTGTACTTGTGGCCCTACTGCTCTCCTGGAGGAGAGTTATGGGGTCATCTGGGTCTAAGAGGATATGTCTAGGGCGACGGGCCTTACTGACTTGATTATTGGACGGGACATAGCTAGCTGCTTTGACTATTAGGGGATTCCTATGTTTGACTGCGGAGTCAAAGTACCGCTTGGACATACGTTTAAGGAACTGATGAATTGTGGGGATTCTAAGGTCGAGATGGAGGATCTCGTTCCTAACGAACCAGGGGGCTCCCGTGGCCCTACGAAGGACACGGTTCTGTAAGGCTTGCAACCTATGGATCGTACGGGGATTCGCGTGGGCAAATACGGTTCCCGCATAGGTCATGATGGGCCTAATACACGCGGTATAGATGCGCAATTTGCACTTAAGTGGCAATTTGCTGCGTGCATTCATTAAACTAAAGAGTCTACCTAGAGCGAAGGAGGCTCGTGAGCGAACCGCCTTCACGTGATCTGCGAAAGTGAGATGATGGTCCAGGATTACACCTAAGTATTTGGCTCGCTTCTCCCAGGGGATCGGCTTGCCAAACATGGTGACTGGACTAGGAAGGATGGGCCTACGGCGCGGCTTTGAAAAATAGACCGCCTGACTTTTGTCGGGATTGACCTCGATTCTCCATAACTTAAACCAGGCGCCAAGGTTATTGACAGCCTTTTGTAAGTTAAGGATCATCTGGTTGGAACTTTGCCCGCTGCAGTATATGGCCGTATCGTCTGCGAACAGAGCCAACTGACACTTTATACTCTTTGGGATGTCACTGGTGAACAGTGTGAAAATGAGGGGAGATAGTACTGAGCCCTGAGGGACTCCTGCGCGAATGAGACGGGGGGAGGATAACGCTCCTTCGATACGATAGCGAAAGGTGCGATTTGACAAAAAGTCCCGTAAGATGAGTACGAGACGATCTGGCACACCGAGCTGGTATAGCTTGTATATTAAGCCATTGTGCCAGACTTTGTCAAACGCCTTTGCTATGTCGAAGAAGATAGCACCGGTCGTGAGACCACGATAGAAACCAGCGCTAACGTGTTCCACGATCCGGTGGACCTGATGCACGCTAGAGTGCTGAGTTCGAAAGCCGAACTGCTCGTTGGGAATGAGGCCCTTGGTCTCAGCATAGTCTCTGAGTCGCTTATAAATAAGTCTCTCATAGATTTTTGCCATTACCTTGAGCAAACTAATGGGGCGATAGCTGGAGGGATCTGACTTGGGTTTACCGGGTTTGGGGATACCTATGACTATAGCTTCTTTCCAAGCCTGCGGAAAGATATTGTTACTAAGAGCAGCATTGAAGATGGTGCACATTAGTAGTATGAGATGAGTGGGGAAGAGTTGGACCACCCTATTGGTGATTCCATCTGAACCGGGGGCTTTGCGAGTTTTAAGACCCTTTATGATATCTTGGACTTCGTCAGGAGTGACGGGGGCCAGAGGATTATCAGGGTCTTCTACGGGGGGCAGAGAGGTTCTGCGTTCTACTTCCGCATTGACCTTGTTGAGTTGAGTTTGGTCTACGGGTAGGAGGCTAGGGGAGCATTGCGCTTCGAGACTGTCGGCTAGGCATTCAGCTTTGTCGATGTCATCGAAGGCAATAGAACTATCGGGACGAACTAAAGGGGGCATAGATGCTTCTTGTCGGGATTTGAGTTTCCTCTGAAGTTCCCAGAAGGCTTGGTGATTGGGAGTGAGTTCGCTCAGAGTCTTATCCCAGCTCGCGTTACGCAGCTCCTGCACACGTGTCCTTACAGATCTCTGTAAGTAGCGCATGTGGGCTTTGTTAGCGGCGCAGGGAAAGTTATCGTAGGCACGAGTGGCCGCGTTCTTCTCAGTCATCAAAGCACGCACATCGTCCGGGAGGTCAAAGCAATGGGGGTCCATTGCTGGGACTTCCCTTGAACAGTTGTTCAGGACGTTTTGTACGTGTTCGGTGAGTGAGTCGATCGCGGCCGTCGTGTCTGCGACTGAGTCGAACTGGTCTGGGATTGATTCTAATAGGGGGGACATGGGTTTCAGCTGTTCGCCTACTTTCCTCCAGTCCGTGACCCTTTTGGTAACGAGGGGTTGATTGGGGTCGTTTGGGTGACCTATGCGGGAAGCCATTTTAATTACTACAGGACGGTGGTCAGAGGTAAGCTCTGACGCCGTTTCGATAGAGACTAATCTGAGATTGACGTTCTTAAGGAGCGCCACGTCTAGGACATCCGGAGTCCAATTAGGATCGTGAGGGAAGTGAGTAGGTGACATCGGACCGATGATGTCAAAGTTAAGGGAGGAGGTGAGGTCGAACAAGTGTTGACCTCTGTTATTAGTCTGAACGCTATTCCAAGAGGGATGCTTTGCATTGAGATCGCCCGCTATGATAACGGAGTCACTCATGTCTAAAAGGATTTTTAAATCGTTAGCTATAGGTTGAAAACTCTCTGAAGGAGATCGCGGTGGGATATACACCGAGACTATAGTAATCGGCTGATGGCCTGTCATGCCTAGGCGGCACATAGAGACTTCGAGTCTGGAAAGGGGGGGAGGATCCATAGGTATGCAATACAGTTCCTTTTTGTAATAAATGAGGGTTCCGCCTTTATGGCAACGCGTCCTATCATTTCTGATAATACGGTAGTTAGCAATAGAGGGGTTTCGGTGACTAGGTTTAAGGAATGACTCCTGGATGAGGAGTGCATCTATCTGGTGTTCGCGAAGGAATTCCGCGATCTCGTCTTTTTGACCTTTTATACCGTTTGCATTGAAGATGCCTAAGTTGAGGGATCGGGGTTTAAACCTAGCTATTACGGCGTTAGACATGTTGGGGGGTCATTAAGGAAACTAGGGCTTGCGAAATCTCTTGATTTTCGCTGTAAAGGCGTTGGATGCCGGCTAAGTCACCGACGCTCCTACATGCTATTATGTCGTGTACCAATTTAGTGGCACGGGGAGTACAGAAAACCTGAAAGGTTTGCGCGAGGAATGGAAAATTATTCTCTGGGTTAAGCAGTGGCATGGGAGGCATGTTCACTGGCCTGGGAGCGGATCGCGGTGCTTGAGGAGCAGGGACGTTACGCGGTGCTTGAGGAGCAGTAGGTACGGATTGCGATGCTTGAGGAGCAGGAGCGGGTTTCGCGGGTGGTGCGGTAGAGGGGGGAACGCGATTACGGGGGTCCATAAGGCCGTAAAGGGGGGTGTTAGGGGGGGGGGGAGCTGGAGAGGCCAGCGTAGGGAAGGCCTTGTGGTGGTTGAGTTGATGCCAGGGACTAGGCCTCTGAGGACTTAGGCGCTCTGGCATTTGAGATGAAGGGAATGGGATGAAGTCCCTTTGCCTAACCTGGCGCTCATCGATACGCTTGGCTGATTTTAATAACGAGGCCTTAGGGGCCTTTGGGCAGCCACGATAGTTGGCTGTGTGGCCTTCTTGTCCACAAAGCACGCAGCTAGGTGGACTCAGGCATAGATTCCGGTCTTTTGGGCGGGTACACTCAGAAGTGCCATGGTCACCCAGGCACTTTACGCACCTAGGTTTAGCATGGCAATTCTTTTGTGAATGGCCATATAACTGACAACGATGACATTGTCCTACTGTGCTATTCTTCCAGGGTTTCTCAATTGAAAAACCCACGAGATTGCAGATCGATTTTACGTTAAAAATGGGGTGATGCCCCTCGTAAGGGGAGCATATGACAAGAACCATGTCATATGCTTCCCTTCCGCGCGAACGGTGCATACGGTGCACTTCGTCTACGGGAATGTTTTGGGCCCTAAGATCGACTAAGATGTCGTTGGAGATAATCTCCTTTGGGATACGCTTTATCACGACGCGGGTTTGTTTATCTTCTGGGAGACAGAAAGAATGGAATGACACCTTTCTGTCTTTCAGGAGATTTGTTAAATTCCGATAATCGGTTGAGGTCGGGACAATAACTTTAATACCCTGCTGGGTAGAGCGGGCGTTTGTGTAGCCAATTTTATGGTCTACACACCACTTTGAAATTGCCGTCCACTTCTCTTTGTCCTGAATGAACAAAGGAGGTGGCGGCGCGACCTTTTTAGGGCCAGTTCTCGGAATTGTTTGAGCACCCTGCGCGGAGGGTGACTCACTCGGACGGGGGGAAGTGGAGGGGGAAGCTACGGGGGCGCAACTCGCGGGTGACGCCGGGCTATCCCTATCGATGTAGGTCGTCGGAAGGACTTCCTCTATCGCGGCTACTTTGCTCGCTTGCGTCGAGCTATGCTTCTTCTTCTTCCTCTTGTTCCTTTTGCCTTCGACTGGCGTAAAGCCATCGTCGTCAGACTGGTTACAGGAGGAAGAAGAAGCTGAGACTAATGTTTCCGTATCGGACGGATATCTATGAGGGGTGGGAGGGCGCTTTGAAGAAGCGCTTGGCTCGTCCGTGTCCATAGACTCGGTGGGACTGAGAGGGCTATCAGGGCTAGCGGGACTCTCCAGTGAGGCTGGTAGAGCACATGCCTGCGACGAATCTAATGCGTCACTGAATTCAGTGACGTTATCGGGGACGGCGGTGCGGGTCAAATGTCTGCCTGAGAGGACTTTTAGCTTGTCGCTAAACTTTCTCCCCAGGTCAGGATCTGACTCTAACATATGGTCAAGGACACCTGACAGGGTTGAATAGTCGCTGCGAAGCGACTTCAACTCCGCCAAGATGGCCTTGAGCTTCATAGTGCCTAACTAACTAATAATCACCTCATAGGGAGGCAAAAATAAAATAAAAAATGGGAAAAACTCCTACAATTCCCTAATCCTATCTCCCCGGGGGAAAACCGGGGATGTGTAAAACCCTCCCTGCCGGGTGAGACAGGGAGGTTGTGTACCTCGGGTGAGCCCTAAGCTTGCTTTTGCCCGTTGCCTGTCTTATTGTGCAACGGGGTCCTACAAGTCTAGATCGAAGGGTGTAGACACACCCAACCGTTCTAGGTGAGTAGCTGGGGAAGGAAAACTGTCATCCAGTGCCGACTAGGAGATCCCCCAAGGCCGAACACTGGGACCCGTCCAATTAATTGCCTCGACCCTGAAGGGGCTTCGGCGGGTGTGTTGGGTCAACACCCCACTCGGCTTCGTTGGCACCGTAAGGTTTCAACCGAGGACCACGAAACTGTGGATTTTCCCTGAAGGGGGATGAAAAAACGCGACGGGAGACGTTTTTACGACAGAATCGTTAAAGAAAATAGACGTTAATTGTGTCTTGAAAAAGACAAACAATTAACGGTTGAAGATAGTCAAAGACTATAGCAGGCACGGTGTCTCAGGAACACTTGAACGCCAATCAGGAAACTCGAGCGCAGCAGCTGGGACAGCGAGCAGCGTGACCGTCCGCGTCCGATGCCAGGCGCAGAGTGTGACATCGTAGATACTGTAGAACAGGTTTTAACAGTTTGGTGAACACAATCGGGGCAGTACACAGACCAAAGGGGAGAACGTTAAATTGGTATAGTTGTGATTTCCATTCAAAGCGTAATTTCTTCCTATCGTTTGTATTTATAGGGATTAAAAAATAGGCGTCCTTTAAATCTAAAGTTGCCATATAATTATTTTTATCTAATAACCTTAATGCTGTTCTGTAATCTTCCATTTTAAAATGTTTAAGTTGAATAAATTTATTTAGATTTTTAAGGTTCAAGATAAAACGATGTTCGCCGTTAGCTTTTGGTAATGTAAATATGGGTGATATGAATTGTCCTTCGCAGGGCTCACAACTTGTTATAAACTTTGATTTCAATAATCCTGTGATACAATTATCAATAATCTTGCATTCTGACATCGATTTACGGGAATTTTGGGGAGGAATAGTTTGTACAGGTTCTTGCTCAAACGGTATACTATAGCCTCGTACCCAAGATAATACTATAGGATCACTGGTTATACGACACCAGTTATGATAAAAATATTGTAATCTACCTGCGACTGCTACCTTGTCCAATGATGTCAGCGCTTCCTGATCCTCTGGCGCGCCGAGCTGGTCCGGTTCTGGCGGTACGAGTCTGGGCGGCGATCCCGCGGCGCTGCTGCTGGCCTCCGTGGGGCGGGGTTCCGCCGCGGCTGGCCGGCTGCTGCTCGCGGAACCCCCCTCGCGTTTAAAGCCCCCCTTGGGTATTGTGTTGTCGGAGGCTTGTATGGAGCGCGCTGAGTAGTCTTCATCTCCAAACCAGATTTTGAAATTGCTTTTGCTGATTTGAGATGTTCAGAAAGGTTGGAACCGAATAAGTATTGATCGATCTTTGTGTTCTTCACGATTTCTCGAGTCTCTTTATTCAAATTGTTAATGACGGCATATCGTCTCGACTGTGACTCTCTGTAATGACAGTCACACAACAGTCGTCCAGCATCACTTAATGGTTTTATAACTTCCTGTGCTTGTGGTAACGTATCTTTAGAAGCGGACAAAGCCCAATTAAGGACTATACCTATTGCTGTTAAGCAGCTTGATATTTGATTCTGCTTGTATTGGTTAAACAAATCTTTTTTAATATTAAGGGCTGACAAAGCCGCCTCAATTTCCAGGTTAAGTTTCGGTGCATTCATACTACTACAGTTTTCTGCCGGTAAGTATTGTTTCATCAATTCCAATATGATTTCTTTAGGTAACCCATTACTTAAAACATGTGTCCATCTAGCAGCAATATCTTTATGTAAATCCTCTCCATGTTCCTTCTGAGTAGATGGATCTTCACCTAGCATCATTAAAATTTCAGGGTCAAGTACCTCTTCAGTTTTCTCTGGCTCCATATGCTCCAAAGTTATCGCTTCCTCCGCAGCAGACGGTACGATCGGTTCCGAGAGTACCGGGGCGTCTTGTATTTCCAATTCCCTCAAAATTACTTCCCCGTTCGGGATTTCTTCACCTGTAAACGAGCATCGTCACATGATTTTAATGTCTACGAAACTCAACGCGATTTACGCGGAGAAAGACAGTTAGGATCTCAACATGATTCACATGGAGGATAGATAAATTTGTGTTACCTCAACACGATATACGTGGAGAAAGGAATAAAAATTCTCACACTGTGGTCGTCAGTGACCAAGTTCCCAAACCGAAACGTAGGTACCAATCTTCGACACGATTTACGTGGAGAATTGTACTGTCCTCTACACGATTTACGTGGAGAAAATATTCAAATGTTTTCATTTCATTCAAACTTCAAAATAATTAACGTTTTGAATAAGGTCTTATCACAGATATAGATAGACATAGATAACGCAAGAGCAACTACTTCGCGTGCCCAGCTTACGTACAAAAATCGTAAGCTGCCACTTTCGCGCTCAGTCTGCATCGTTGTGCCACGCTAGTCGGACGTCAGTAAAAAAATGTAAAATGGTTAATTGCTCAGTTATAAATTGTAAAAACTGTACAAATGCGAGGAGAAAAAATAAAGGAAACGATTCCTTCCATCGATAAGTCATTTTGTGATTAATATTATGCGTATTTAATATTAAAATCAATTATTTTTAATCTAATACTCTCTGTAATACCAAATTTGAGAAAAACATAGGTCATCAAACGTAAACTGAATATTCGTATTACATTGCGGCTTTTACTTGAAGCGGTTGATGCGACGTTTTGTTTTAACAAGTGATGAATATCGAAACAAGTGATACTATCGTATATCGCATCGGTTTCGTAGTACAGGCGCTTTTATCATTTTTCTGTCAATTTTAGCGATTAGTGCTGTTCATCGTATGCAACACAAATCGATTCTCAAGAATCGTTTTCGGAAACAGAGGATGATTTTGTATTTTATAGGTACTAATTATGTAGGCAATTTTAATAAATAATCGTAACGTTTAGTGATTTTTTTAGTTTCCCACATGAACCCAATATATAAGAAAAATGGATTGAGGCGACGGGAAATAAAGATTGGTTCCCAACAAAGCATAGCACTATTTGTTAAATACATTTTGAGGAAGCATGCTTTGTTGAAGGAAAAAAGTAACGAATATTAACAAAAGCAGCTTAACAGACTATTGATGTACTGAAGATCACAACTTTCTTTATCTTTTTGCTGTTGTAGCTCAAGTAATTTTGCATCCATTTTAATTTTATTATATCGTATTTTACTGGGTTTTCGTTTAGCTTCTAAAATTTGTTCTCTGTTTTTTTTTTGTTTCTGAAAGATAATCTACAACAATTACAAGAAATAAGTAGGGAAATACTAACAATTTGAAGAAATTATTAATCCCTAACTGCCTACTAAGCAGATCAGGAATTTTTATTTTCCTCTGTTTATCTCATTCCTCTGTCTATCTCATTCCTCTGTCTATCTCATTACTATGTCACAAAATCGATTAATTAATCTATATTAGCGATTCTCAATCATTCTTTACTGTACACGATTACTCAATAAATAGAGAAATGGTATAATACAAAGGCGATCTTTATTCAAATTTGAGATGAAAAAGGGTAGAATCTCGTTGCTTTTGTAAACACTAGAACTAAATTGAATATAAGGTATTTCAATCGAATATTCACGTATTTATAATGGTAAACTTACTTGAAATTTTGGAAAAGGTATCCAAAAACGACGTGTGAACGTCGACACCCAGCCAGCAGTATCGATTTCAAAGATAATAAAATCGATTCAAAGACGCTGCCGCGTGCGGCGGATTTAATTTTCCCATCACTAAATAATGCTTGTGACGTCATAGTAGGTAGTCAAAAAATGGCACGCTTGGTTTTCATACAGATCGTGATACTTGCGTTATCTATGTCTATCTATATCTGTGGGTCTTATCTTCAACACGATATACGTGGAGATGGGTTTAGTTAGTTATATTAATAACCATGTATCATTACAATAAATTATACTTTTTCTCATAAGTTATTAGATGAGGGTAGACCGCAAAAAAAATTTTTCATATGTGTCGTTGGAAAGTAGATTAGACACAGTCTAAGTAATAAAACTAATGATTAATAATCAGGTAACGTTGTAGGTACAAACCTTGTTCGTCCAGACATTCAACATCATTTGCGCCTTTATATCCAGATAAACTTTCAAAATAAGAACGTTCCGACGATGACGAACTACTTCGTCGGTATCTTTGCAGCTTACGCTCGAGTTTTTTAACCTTTTTACGCATACTACGATAATAATCGTCACTATCCTTAGATCGCGAACGCTTCCGTTTTCCCATTTTAAACTTTGATGTTCCTATATCAAACTAAAAAACAGTTTTCAAAATAATAATTTTATGCAGTGTGACTCCGACAACACGAAAACACGTAATGAATAAAGAGCGGGAGCGACAGCGCCGCGTGCCGGAGGTGGGAGCGAGACAGGACACTACGTCATAGATTTGTTATTTTTTTTTTTAAATTACGCTATGAGTATCTAAAAGTGTGGCAAAGACAGCACCTTCTCATGTACTGCTGCAAGTAAGTAAATTTGTAATCGTCTTCGGTTGAGACCCTCGCATAATTGGAATCAAACTTCACAAGGACGCGGTTTATGACCGCGGCTTGCGCGATTGTTTTCGGGTCTTCCTGCACCCGCTGCCGCCGCTGCGACGCCGCGGTGAGCGCGGCTGAAAACCGCTCCGTGAGTTCTTAGCCTAAAAGGTATCATATTCCTACTTTATCTTTTCGAGTGGTTTAGTGTCTAACCTGGTGTCAGGGTTTTAAAGCCGCTCAAGGGCATTTGACTTGGCCTTACCGTCGAGAAATATCTCTCAGACATTTCTCGACGATTTCTCGTTTCCTCACGATGTTTTCCTTCACCGTTTTTGAAGCAAGTGATAACAACAACTGTGAGCAACTGACAGCTTACTTGCACAACAGCATAACATAAAATAAGCCTGTGGGAGGGGGATAAATAACGCATAATCAAGTAGGTATGTATTATGGTCTAAAAAAGAAACCCGGGTTTCTTGAGTTAATATACTTAATAATAAGTGGTGGTCTGTCTAGAAGAGAGTTCATTACGAATTAACGATACTTCAAAACAGCACGAAATATTCTTTGAGACTAGATGTTTTAGATCATGACAATGTGTAGGTGGCAAATTAAGTAGGTACACACGGCTACACATCAAGCTATACATTTCCTGTATATGCTGATCTCGCGTGGTATAGAATTTCCGAACAATGCGAGGTCAGTTTATACTGGAAATGTATAGCTTGATGTGTAGCCTATGTACTAGGTAGTGTTTTATAATATCAGCTGAAAAAAGTCTACTGCATGAATAGCCTTTCCTAAACATAGCCACAACAACCGGTGCTGCACTGGCCACATCCACGCAGCGCCTTCCGGACGTGGTCACCTTTCGAGAACCTTCGTTCACATCGGTTAATGTTGAATGAACTGGATTGGAATGTTTTGCCAAATCACCTTAATAGTAAACAACCCTGCCAAAAAATTTGGTACAAGCTATGGGCCCGATGGGATTAGGTAGGTACCCATCGGCAAAACTGACGAAGTTCCATACAAACTTTTATAGGGGATGAAAGATTGTATGGAACTTATGGAATTGCCGTTTAAACACCATGGATATAGTAGAGCTATAGAGGCTCTAACGCTCGACTATATCCATGTGGATAGAAAACTAAGACCCCCTTCAAGCCCGACCATATCCATCGGGATTCGCGCGTCACGGCGTAGCACTTCGAGAGAAATTCAGAGAAATAAATATTCTGACTGTAGCCTCACAATATATTTTTGATAACCTATTGTATGTACACAAAAATATATCAAATTTTAAGAAAATGTCCGATGTTCATAGTTTAAATACCAGGAATAAACACAACCTTGCTGTACATCGCACACGTCTTCACAGAGTAGGCAACTCGTTCATGGGTCAATGTACGCTTTTACAACAAACTTCCCATTGACATTCGAAACTTACCCATTAAACGATTTAAAAACTGTATTAAAACCAAACTTTGTAAAAAAGGGTACTATAAAATTTCAGATTATTTAGAAGATAAAAAAGCTTGGGATTGAGCTGCTCGCTCTGCTATACCTTGTGATAAAACCATAAAACTTGATATTTTAATTGTTACTTATAATCATCAATTAAACCAGATTTAAAAATATTTACATAAAAGAATAAAACATATACCTACTTAAAATAATAACATAATAAAATTATATACAAAATGACATGATTACTTTGTAAAGTATAATATTATTTTAATTATTGTGAATATGAGGACTATGTGGGTATTTTTAATTTTTTTTCTCTATAATGTTTTAATTTTTTTTTTTTTCACATTTAGTTTTAATGATGGTCTGGCAGTTTGAGTAGTTGATGCGGCCTACCCAAATGTCCTTTCTTTGGTATTGTTCGTCGAGTTGAGCTCCTTAAGCTCTGAGTGAGCTCCACGATTACTGACAAATGCTTGCACTGACTGGACAGGTCCACTCAAATCTGTGTGGTTCTTTCCTCAAAAGACCATTTCAGACACTAATCTACATGGTTCTCATATGGCTTGACCAAGATTATGTCTGGACTTTAAAAGAGACCGTGACCTCTGAGTTTGTTTCGGCCTTTCTTCTCAGAGTAGTCAGTTAGGAAACGCCGACCTCATCTAGCTTATTTTAAACATTTTTTTAAATATGACGTGTAAAAGTGATTCCGATATCCTATTTACAGAATAAACAATTTCATTTCATTTCATTTCCCGATGGACACGGTGGGGCTGGACGGATATTCCGTTTGGTCTGTGGGTTGTTTCTCTCTATGGCTTGAGGTATATAATACTCGATTAGAAGTAAAATTGTCAAAAAACGATAGGTAACACCGAAAAATTCTGAAAAATGTCAAAAGTGATGTAATGGGGAGTGTCAGTGTCAAACCCCGGGATTTTGACAAAAAAAAACGTGTATTTTACAAAATTAAAGTTACTTTTCACTTGGTAGTGTTTTGGTTCCGGAAAACAGTTGGTATTTTTTTTGTAAAAGTTTTTTATTAAATAGTAGTCCGAATTGTAAATATTAGTCGCGTCACTCTCTCGTGATTCTCGTAATAGTGAATTAGTGCCGAAACTTCTTCCCTAAGTTCTAGAGTCAATAGATTTGCGGAATCACGTTGCCCCTGTGTGCTCAGTAGATCTAAAGCTAATTTAGGCACATTGATTTATATTATGGCGGTAACTTACTACGTAAATAATTACCTACGCCCACTGTATTTCTATAGGGAATCCTGCCATGTAAGCAAATATATGTATAATACCGATTAAACAAATGTCTCTGGTATTTAAGGGTCGGGCCACACCTGCCGAACGTTCCGCGACGGAACGTTCGGTTGACTACGCTCCTAATGTTTTTCAAGTTACCTATGACACATCAGCTGAACGTTACGTCCATAGATATATGACGCGACGGAGCGTTCCGCCGCGGAACGTTCGGCAAGTGTGGCGCTAGGCTAAGGTGAGCGGTGTACCGTCAACTTTCACTATGAAACTCGCCCTTCTATTCTATTCTATGTTTATGGAATGGCAAGCAAAGCCGATGTCGACTATTCTGCCAATGTCTAAAGAGAGTTGGAAAAGCAAGTGTGTATTGAGCTAAATTAAAAAGTTAACAAGTAAAATTAATAAGAATCTTCGATGATAACAAATATGACATAAAGGCGCTGTTAATGTCAAATTGTTACCAGTGACGTTTGAACGAACGTATTATATTTAAAAAAAAACACTACGAAAGTAACTGGCAGGATTTTTTTCACCTTTAATTACGTAAATAGTATTTTGATTAGAATACTCACATAGCCCACAGCCAAATAGTTTACAAGGAATGCTTAGTAAACATTAAATCAATTTAAAAAATGCAAATGAAACCACAAATTAATAACTTTTCATAAAAATTATTGATAGCAAAGGTTTTTTACAGAAAAAAAAATAACCAATATCAATTTCTCTGAGATTATAGAGGGGGGACATATTGGAATTCGATTAAACTCGATACCGATGCGTGTATCATACTAGAGATGTGATAAATGACCATTATTACTCATAAATAAAGGTCGTTGCGTTTTGTTTTCTTCGCGCCCATAGCGGGTGTGTTCTAGCGCGTAAACTGTTGCGTCAACTTTTGTAATTTTTTAATGAATTACATTTCGTACGAAATATGATGGTTACGACGTAGTGAGCATAAAAATGGGTCCTATGGCCCTTGTTTACTTACAACTAATTAGTGAGGTAGGCTTTTGTGTAATTAGTAAACGATAAACGAATTGGGTCAGTATGTAGGCTTTGTAACTCTTTGTCATAAACTATTTTTGAACTTGGTTAAGTATAACTATAGCTTGGTTATCCTTTATACGCCATGCCGCCATACATATTGCAAGTGGACCCTCCGGGAGGGTTCCCGGCATTACGTTAGCGCTAAACTTAACCATCGCGGATGGTCAACGGCATTAGGTTTAAAACCGTATTATAAAACACTGTAAAACGAAGTGAAGTAGTGTTTTCTGGGGTTCTTGTCGCTATACGTAGTTTCCAACCTTTTAATTTTTTTGTGAATATGTGTAACCAACCGTGTACAAAAAATTAAAAAAAAAACAAATTCTTTGATTTGAAAACCAACACATATACTAATAAATCTTGATAAAATATACATCTGATTTAATTTTCACGGTTTATAATGCTGTATTCCCTAAGAAAAACCTACATTTAAAATGAGCCCTCCGCGAGGGCTCCCGGCACTGAACGTGTTAAGCACCATAAAGTCTTTCCCTAGAAATCCTTTGACTCCTGCACGTGTCGCATGACAACCATAGAATCGGGTTTTGTCAACGGGAGAATAGACAAAATGACAGTAAGTGATTATTTAACTTTCATTTTGTCTACTCTTCCGTCGACAAAACCAGTTTCTATTGTAGTAAGCGTGCTGCATGGTAGAGAATAGAATGTAATCTGCTTATAGTTACCCAATAATGATTAATTACCTACTTACTGTTCATGTACAGCTCCAGTGCTGCCCTTCGTACTGAATCGAAAATTCATTCGAGAAGACGAGAAGATTTTCTTTCGAACTAATGATGAGAATACAACCCTCTTTATAAGCTTTATTTCTTACGATCATTATCAAAATTCAACTGAAAGCTTTCAGTTTGAAGTTTATTCACACCAAAAGGGGAAACTACCTTTTGGTTTTTCTTCACATAGTACCAATCAATATGCTTAGCCTTTTCCCAACTATGATGGGGTCAGCTTCCAGTCTAACCGGAAGCAGCTGAATATCAGTATTTTACATGGAACGACTGCATATCTGACCTCCACAACCCAGTAACTGGATAATACGATACCCCGTAGTAAGATTGGTTGTCCGACTTTCGAGCTTCTGAAGACCCGTAATGACTGTCAAAGATTCACGAATGACAGCCGGGACCAACGGCTTATCGCGCTTTCCGAGGCACGGAGGAGTCTCGGTATGTAAACATGGTCACCCATGCACGGACCAACCCCCAACCAGTGCGGCTGTTATTACTTAGCCACAAACTCCTCATATAGTACCATCGATCACTAATAAAAAACTTATTAGTGATCGAAGCATTTTACCTAACGACACACTTCGATTCCTTATGGAAACTGGGATTCACATGCGTTTATTTATGCTATAAATATATACAAACAAGGAAAACTTTACGGACTTTTACGATTAACAAAATTGAACCATAACCATTGTAAGTAAAACAATGTCCTTATAGCTAAGCATAATGGATTACGGCATTGTTCTGGTTGTAAAAGGTAATTATATCTAAATTGGTTGATCTAACGTCATTATTTTATTAAGAACCTACGTATTATTTCGGATTTTACGTTCCTGATTGGCAGCTAGGTAAGTAGAATTCCAGCAGGTAGGTTAATTCAAATACCTACAAAAGAGACACGTAATTAAAATTCCATCATTAATGTTTAACAAAATATAAATAAATCACAGTTAATTTTGAACAGCATAATGTGTGTGTTCAAACTATACATCATTCTCCTGCCCTTATCCCAATTTTATTTGGGGTCGGCGCAACATGTCCCTTTTTTCCATACTTCTCTATTAGTCGTCATTTCAGTAGTTACCCCCTTTCTAGCCATATCATCTTTCACACAGTCCATCCATCGTTTCTTTGGTCTTCCCCTACTCTTATAGCCATCGACATTCACACTCAAAACTTTCTTCACGACATTTTCCTCATTCCTCCGCATCACATGCCCATACCATGACAACCGATTACCGCACAACTTTTCGGTCACCGGTGCCACTTTCAGACTTCCTCTTATGTACTCATTTCTTACTCTATCCATTCGTGTAACACCACACATCCCTCTTAGCATTCTCATCTCAGCTGCATGCAATTGCCTTTCATTCATCCCTTTGGTGGCCCAACATTCTGATCCATACAAGACAGCAGGCTATTTAATTATCTACTGCACAGTTTTTTCGCTTCTGTACTTACAACAAAATAAAGCTCAATCTAAATTCTCATTAGGTATTGTGAAAAGCTTTCGATTTCTTCTGAAAACAAACACATTTACAGAAACTAGAAACCATTTCATCATCATTATAAAAGACATATTTAGGTACTGCCTTTCTGATAAATCCATACCACCTATTCTGCTTACCCCACCACCGCCTATTCAAATGAGCTCTAATTCCCGAAAAAAAGGCTCATCTGCGACACCTACGTCACGATTACGTGCGATACCGGAGCATAGTTACGTGCTACTTGGCCGAGGGCGGTACAGCCCTAATGTTATAAGGCGGGCCCGCAAACAGCGCTCGGCATTCGGAACGCAACGATGAAACCATACGCAGCCTGCACGACCGCGGTGCTTGCCTTGCTGCTGGCCGGTTAGTTTCACAAGTTCTTTTTTTAAATAATATTTTACTTTCAACCTCCTTTTAACTAATATTTTTCCTAGTTGTTTAGAAAAAAGTTTCGTTACTTTTTTCGTAATCTTTCTAAAACTTAAAAAAAATAACTATTCTAACCCTCATATTTTTTCAAAATAAGGATAGTATTCTATCCCATTCGATTTAAAATTATTTTAATCGATTAAAATTAGAGCAACGAAAACTGGCTGGAAATAATTTTCGAAAAGTTTTTACTTTTCTTTTGTTTTATAAAAACATCTTGTTATTTTTCATTTGCAGTTTTCATTGCTGTGTTGCGTTAATTTTATCCGCACATTTATTTTGCGATTATCTTTTACATAAAACTTTCGTTTTTCCTCTTAATTTTAATGAGTGTGTCAATAATCAGTTTGGAGCAGATTGGTAAGTAAATTAGATAATTATTTTGAAGGTGAATTAAGTTTAAAAACTTGAGTTATATTTGTGAGCAGTTTTCTGGACGAATATTCATGATCTTAAAACTCACTTACAAAGTTGCCGACGCATCTTTACCTACTTGTTGAATTCAACACAACTATTTACGACGGTCTCATCCAATTTAGATGAAAGTTTTAGAATATTGAAATGTTATTGACAAATTCCCGCGTCCAATTTTGATAAACTTACAGTAACTGAACTTTACCAAAACTGAAACTACTCGAATTTACTTCTTGTATTTACAACTTTTTTTTAAATCAAATAAACGCGTGGCTCTTTCGTTTTTTTACTGTTTAACGGAAAGCTATCAATAATAAAAAGTGAAAATAAACTTATTCCGGGTTATTATTTACCAAATTAATTACAAACAACGCCATTAAAAAAAATTATGTTGTTACCAAAACGTATCGTTAATTTATGTTGATTTTTCTCTTCTTGGTAGGCTTTGGTTGTTAATTACTATGTTAAGTAATTTTGCCAGATTTTGTACAAAATTTTGGCCTACATTTTCCTTTATGACGCTTTAAATTAGGATCATATTATCCTTCTCCTTAGGATCGTTGCCTCGTTGAATAACGCTACTTTAAATATAATATTACATACTCTGACGTATGATGAAATAACCTATTAAAGACTAATATAAGTATATATTATTCTATAACTAGCTTCAGCGGCTTCGCCCACGTGATAAATTTATAAATTATAGCTTACTATAATATGGATGTTTTATACATATAAACCTTCCTCTTGAATCACTCTATCTATTTTAAAAAATCGCATCCAAATCCTTTGCGTAGTTTTAAAGATCTAAGCATACATATGACAGACAGCGGGAAGCGACTTTGTTTTATACTACATACATAATAGGTATGTATATGATGAGGACCTTTTTTCATTACTCAAAGCCTAATTATGGGTAAATTTTTAACTGAATGTGTCTATGTCCACTCTTTATTCTAGAAATTCATTCAATTTCATGAACATAACATTTTATTCTATTCAATTTCATGAACATAACATAACATCACGCTTGTATTCCCCGAAGGGTTAGGCAGAGATGTGCCCATATAGTACACCCACAGCTCGCCAGTTACGTTTAAGTCCCATGTAGGTAATAGAGAGCCTATTGCCATCAACCGGGCACAAATCCAGACTCCGGGCTGAGAAATTCCAGATGGAAAAACCCAATAACACTTTGCCCGACCCAGGAATTGAACCTTGGACCTCATGGTCAGCAGTAGCGCTTGCGACCACTAGACCAAGGGGGCAGTTTAATTCAATTTTTTTCATGAATCTTACCTTTACTCTTACTAAAACTTTATCGGTCGTGTCGGATTGCTGTGCCATCGGACTATGAGAGTGAGGGAAGAGAGAGTGCACCTGTGTCGAATATCTAACGCGCCGAAGGCTAGTCTCCGTTGAGATTGGCCGCCATGGCTGAAATACAGTCTTAGGACCTAAATTTAATTCTGGCTTTAACCTTTGTATCATTACTATCGTTCCAACTGTCAAGTTGTAAATCTATCTAATCACGCAACACATTTTCGTAAACGATTCCGACTAATCTGTTTCATTTTGACAGTTCAATAATATTCATTGCGTTATTTACGTTGTTAAGCAGATTTTTTTCGAACTTATAAACCAATGGGGATTAGGGATCTGTTTGAAAACGATTCAAATTCTGACAGATCGTGTATTACGTAATTAGGGTATTGGAATATCACAGAAAAGTAAAAACATCGCTGCTACGCCATGTCGAAACAAACACAAAAGTTATAACGTTAGTTGTAAAGGATTTTACTACAGGTAAACCTCTGCCCAACCCTCTAGGATTACAAGCTTCATGTTAAGTTATGTTAAAAGTCATAAGCTGAATTTGTAACTCGATCAATGTTTACACAAAATTCCCATCGATACTCGGTCTGTAATTACATTACGTGTCAATTAATACGTTCAATCAACTAATTAGTGGGTGCTAAGTCAAACACAGCCGAATATCGGAATATACCAACAAACGTTCTAAGCTCGGGACCACCTGTTGACTACGTACTTAATTCAACGGGAACTTTTAATGTAAATGGTATTTTAATATGTATGTTAGGAGTTACTTTCGTACTAATATTTAGCACTCGGGGCTGTTTGAGGCTACAATCTAAAAATATCGTGACAATTTTTTAGGGCGATTTCAAATTCCGGCCCATAGGAACAGAATATTTCGTAAAAGAAAAACCCAATACCAACTTTTCGCAGTCCTGGCATCGAACCCACACAAGAAACCCTGCATGCTTGCGGCCACTAGTCTAGGCTGTTCCCTGTCTTCTATGAAATACAGATTATATACCAAGTTGAGATATACAGAATAGGATTTATAATCCTATTCTGTATGTAAGTATGTAGATGTTTCTACACCATTTGTGAGAGTTACTTATAAAACTAGGTCATTTTACGATCCTAAGAAGGGAAGTAATTAAAAAAGTAAGCCTTTTTAAAGGGCGCACACACAATAATGCGTGGAACACATTCTCATGTTTTATTTAACACATATAACACGTACGCTGTTTTAACGTAATGAATGTTTTTAACGATACCTTTTTGATTTTACGATCCCATAAGCTTTAGAAGAATTAATTTATTCATTTGTATCCTGATCGGAATCGGGAAATGTCAGAATAAGCAAGCAAAGCGATATCAAATAAAAATATCGTTGTAATAAAAACTTTTTTAAAAATCATCACTCTCGAATAATGAAAAATTATTCGATAACATCGAAAAACTGTATTAAAATAGATTTAACTACAGCTAGCATTGTACTGCAGAATAATATTTTTGTTACAAAATAATATACTTAGACTATATTTTCAATAATAATACAAAAAATATTTTGATAGTCACAAAGCTTCCTAGCTGACCCATTCAAACGATTGGGCCGTACATTTCCTTCACTAAATTAAATTGTACAGCGATACTAATAGTTGACAAGATTAAATTACGTGAGCACGCAATATTAAAATGCCCTCGTCTGCTGAAATCCCAGAAAGTATTGTATTATTGAAACCTCTTACTCGTCTTGCAATCCTATACGCTTG
Source organism: Conistra vaccinii (assembly GCA_948150665.1). Lineage (NCBI taxonomy): Eukaryota > Metazoa > Arthropoda > Insecta > Lepidoptera > Noctuidae > Conistra > Conistra vaccinii. The sequence continues at coordinate 3,692,605 of OX411331.1, read as the reverse complement.
TACTGTCTACCATCTCAGATTTATATTAAGACTGTTTTATTATACAAAATACTGCTGGAATATTTTTTATATGTAAACTATAAGAGTACTTGTCTTAAGCTCAATAAGGTCAAATTCTAGAGCATTCTGGAATTACAGTCATGAGACATGATCATAATGAAAATGCTCCGCAAACTAATTAGAGATGATGACAATATTTTTTTTGTCAGTCAGATAGACTATTAAAAAATATTGGAAACGTATTTTTTCTTTATTTTACGTAATTAAAAGATTACAGCAAAATGTGGCATGACGTCACTCTTCGGTAGATTTTGTACTGAATTGTGACGTAGCGAGCCCAAGTGACATTAATAGGCTGATGATGATCATAATGACAAACTATTTTATTTACCGAAAAAATTGATTACGTTGTGGTTTAGTACAACTTCTATCTGGGGGTTCGCTCCCAACTTTAATGCATTTTATTTAAATCATTTTTGTATTAATATGATAAAGCAAAAAATGCGTGTCTAATATTTTTTATTATCTGACTGACGGGCTAAATAGTTTGTTTTTTTACTCAGGCAACAGCTTATTTTTGATAGACAGCGGTAAAGTATCCAGCTCTCTGCTCCATCACAAGTAGTTTTACTTTACTTTTTTACTGGATCCTGCGACACAGGGTATCCTAGTGCGGGATCCAGTGTCATACCTAAATATTGTAACACTTAACGTTCATGAATCAATAAAACTTTCATTATTTATTTACTTAGCAGTAATGCCAAAATATAGTCCAAAATGTTGTGTTTGATGGCACCTATTAATAATTAATCGTAAAGTATATTGTATGATTGTATCTAAATTAACGCGTTAATAGAAAGAAGCTTTTTGACTACTTATAATAATCTGCTATTAGTTTTATTGAGTCGCCGGTATTTTACTCAGCACACTTCACTAATCCCGTTCCCATACAAAAAAATGCGAGAAGAAAAATTTCAGACAGTAAAATTACCTAGTCTCCTTAAGCAATAGATAAAGAGTACATTAACTTACTTTTAACTTTTATGCTTCTCTCCGCTTCAACACTTAAATATAACCAAAGTCATTAAAGGCAAATTATCCACCAAAATTAAAAACGAATTATTTAATCAAAGAACGATGTGCGATTTTAACAAAAAGATTTTAATTATACTTACTGAACAACGCTAACAATTGAAAAAGTTTTTCTCCTTGCACCAACCTAGGGTGTAAATTAAAATAAATGGCGTCATTTATTTTTCCGGCCACTTGCAATCAATTTAAAAAAAGCTGTAAGAACATGTTTTAAAAATCTGCGTGCATATTGAAATTATAATAGGTATACATACCGTTTTTTTTCCAATCGCCCGCAATCTTTTCTCCTTAATAATCGGCTGTAGGCTCACAACCTTTTACATTGGACTCATAACATATGACTGGCGAAATGTGGGTGTGGATAATATACCTACATGTTTATCAACGTTTTTTGAGCATACAGGCCAGATGTAATAATATTTACTTACATAACCGATTCGACTTACTAATCTACACGAATATTATAAAGTGAAAAAGATTTTTATTCTTGTTTATAATGAATAAACTCTAAAAGTACCTACTGGACCGATTTTGAAAATTCTTGCACCAGTAGAATGCTATATTATCACTGAGTCACATAGGCTATAATTTACAAATATATCACGCGGGTGAAGCCGCTGGCAGAAGCTAGTCATTACTAGAAAAGATTCTCCACACACGGTGCAAATGCAGGTCCAGACAAAAAGTTAATGGCTGAGCAAAACTATTTAGTCATTAAACAATTACAAAAGCCATTCAGGTGTGATAAACCCCAGTAATTGCTCAGAATTAAACCTGTCCCCTGCACTGTAAAATGAAAGAAAACAGATCTACATTATCTTAAAATGGTTTAAGCTTTTAAGTTCTTTGTCGGGATGCCATTTCCCCCTTTTAATTTTAAAACCGTCTGAGGTTTTGTCAGGCATATCTCCGGCAGGAAATAATTCCCTTATTTAGTTTGGAAACCTTTATTGTGTGATTTTGTTAAACAATACCGTCCTTGCTGCGTTAATTGACATTGTTGGGATGGGTTTCCAATTCGACCAAAAGTTAAAAGTGAAAATAACAACTTTTACTGTATTAGAAACAGAATGCGTAAACATTTATTTTACTATTACATGTTTTTTCATTCAATTTGATCTGGTCCAAAAATGTATATGATATCTACTATACATTGTAACAGCGAGTCAATTTTCATTCCCCCTTAAGACCTAGACCAAATATTTTTTTTAATATTCGGATAGCTCATGACCTAAAGAGGTGCCATAAAGACTGTAAATTAAAAATCTCGACAAATTAAAAAGCTATGCAACAACGTGAAATTTGACAGGTATTCTGGTTCATTTACAACACTATTTAATTGTCCTGAAGAATAGAGAAAGCAATACCCATTTTATACGGTATTCCTAAATTCTCACTGAAGCTGTAAATAAGTCACTTTCTTTTCTTGTTGGAACTAATCTGAAGAAACTAGGCGGCAATAAAACATAGATATTTATCGTACCTACTATTTATTTATATTTCTGCTAGAGACGACGGCGACGAACCATTTTTTTTCGCAAATTATATTCCAACGTGACCTTATTTTATAAGACTTTTCTTTTCACCCGCTGTTTACGTGAATCTTTTTCAAAAAGTTAGAATCATCAATCACTAAAAATTTAACAGATACCTAAGTGACGAAAAGTTAAGATAAGCAAGGTATTAGCAAGTTCAAAATCTTTAGAAAGAGTAGATTTTTAAACAAAACTAAACCCTCATTACAAATTAAAAGAAATTAACTTTAAAATACCTAAATTATTTAAAGAAATCTGCCTCTCTTGCCTTTACATGAAAGGCAGATTTCTTTGACCATCCAAAATGACGGACAGCTAGACAAAAACTAGTAAGCTTTTACGTAAGTCTGAAGATTCTTAGATATAGAAAAAGACGAAAAGCTGTCAGTTTCAAACATTTCGTCTGAGATGCCCTTTGTCTTGAAATGAAGCGTAGGTGCATGCTAACATGCAACTAGAATTACGGACATCTATGATATTTATTACTGTAAGTATTATTTTAGAAGTCAGATGTATGCTTTTGCATATCGTAAAATAGCAACGCTAAGCATTCGCGCTAGCTGTAACCGTTGTACCGTTGTTGTGCTGTAGCTGTTAGCCGTTGTAGCTACAGGAAAACAGTCTTAGGAGACTGTCCTTAACTGTTTGAGACATTTTAATCGGTATTCACAGTGAAAAAAAAAATTAACACAACAAGAAAATGAGCAGATTTCACAAAAACTCCTGATCCTCCTCCGATCCTGTTCTTCTATGGATCAAAAAATTCTATGGAACCAACCTATGAGGTTTGAGTACGGTAATAGGGTACCGCTTGGCACCCTTAGATAAAAAAAAAAACAAAAAAATCTCAAATAAAATCTGCTCTCGTATCGGCACAAAAAATAATCTATGTACCTATACTTATAAATATTTAATATTTGTTTGTATGAGTGGTAATCTCCGGAACTACCTGTCGTATTTGAAAAAATATTTTTGCATTGAATAGCCCAATTCTTGAGAAAGGTTTATAGGCTATGTAACATCACGCTGCGACCCATAGGAGCTGAGTAAAAAGAAAAAAGTCAGAAATAACCCTAAGCGCGGGTGGGCTGGGATGTGACGCGGTGGGTTGTCGAAGCTAGTAAAAAACAATATATTAATAAAAAACTCATTCCGTGATAAAAAGATTGCAGCGGGTCTGACTGTTGCACTGGAAGTATATTCAAGTACGCTTGTACTCAAACATACCTACTAGGACCAATATGTATAAATCAATTAAATATATCGTTTTCCCATTAAGTAAACTTTACCTTAGTTCTTGGTCTAGGTACCTACATAAATAATTGAGGATACTGCATGTCATGAACAAATCTATTTCGCTGCGTATTTTCCAAAGGAGACTATTTCATTTAAAAAACGGACTTATCCGACGGAAACCACTCAATATGTATTAATAGAGAACGTCACCACAAGTTCGTTTATAGTTGAATGTTAAATAACCTATCATGTAAGTAATTTCCAATTTTGGAAACTTGACAACGGAGAACTAAAATATATTAAAATAAATAATACATCAATTATTATTTATTTTAATATATTTTAGTTCTCCCGGACTTTAGGTACCCAGTACCCTCGAGGTCTTTTGAGAGGTCTGAAACGCCTGCTACACGTTCGCCAACCGCGTCCCCGACAGAGGTGGCATACACACACATGGTTAGCGACCGGCAAAATTGTTCAACGTTTGGTCGTAAACCATCATCTACACGGTTGTAAACCACCAAAGTTACCTCTATCGGGACGCGGTTGGCAACTCTGTAGCAAGCGTTTTATCCCTAAAGCCTCGGGAGCCGTTTGAAGGTTGCCCCCGAAAAATAAAATGTACCTGGCAGGTCCTTTGTACTAGCAATTCGGATAGATATTTAAATCATACTTCCAAACCATTGAACTCTAGGTAAATGACAAGAATTAACTGATATTGTGTAATAAACCAGAATACCTGCGAAATTTCGCAGGGACATAGACGCGAAGCCTATTACCATGGATTCAGTACATGATTCTGAACCCTCTGCGTTGAAATTTTTCGTCGGTTTTTCGTCGGTTCAGAATCATGTACTGAATCCATGGCTTCGCATTGATATATGTCCCTGACACCCTGTATAATCAATAATATATAATGACGCGAATATATAATGGGCGGTAGAATCAATAATATATAATAACTATAATTTGTAAATTTTGACGTTCAAAAGTGCCTTCAAAGGCCTATTTGAAATAAATGCTTTGACTTTGACTTTGACTTTATATTATTTTTATTTTTAATTCAGTCTATATAATATATGGCACCTCTTTATCTCGTCATGAACTATCGGATTATAAAAAAAAACATTGGCCTAGGTCTTAAGGGGCACGCGTGAAAATTGATTCGCTGTTACAATGTATAATAGATACCATTATCAGTTTACACGCAATAAAGCGTTAACAATAGCCTTGTACACCTAAGGTAAGAAAATATTGATACACACTTTTATTTTGTGTCCTTACTACGTAAGACCGTAGACAACTGCGTAGTATGGACAAGAAGTCCTTAATTATTTACGTCCAATTTTACCGCGCAATCAACACCATAATGTAAGATTGTACTGCCACTGGGAATAGGTCTATAGGTACTTGCTGAATAGACTGCTCTGAGGTCGTAAAATGGCCTTTTAACGTCCGATGTTATTCTATACAGATTCATTTATATTTATAAAGTCTAATTTACAGTGATTTTATTAAAAGAGAGCTGTAAGTGCCTCCTCAGTAACGGGGTTGTGGAGGTCAGATCAGTCGCATCATGTAAAATACTGGTACTCAGCTGCATTCGGTTGTAGGTACTGGTAACCCAGGCAGTTGGGAAAAGGCTAAGCAGATGATGTAAGGGCGTCCTCCCATGCTGAACGGTCAGGCCTGGTATAAATCCTGCTAACAACAAATTGATAAAATACTTTGAAACCATTGAACTAGCTAACCCGATAGACGTTGTCCTGTCAAACAGAAATTCATAGAAAATGCACTTTCAGTTTTCCCGAATTTTCCAATTTTCCCGGCAAATTTTGCTTTACGGAGGTAAGTACCTGATTCCGACCATCGCGAACATTTTAATAGCCTGCGCAGACGACGGATTATTGTATCGAGTAACGCAAACGAGGGATTAAAAGTACCGCGTACAAAAGATACAGTTGTAAGCGATCTATTTTAGCGCGGATTTTTGTCCGCGGACAAAAATCCTTAATCCTTATAAAACATAAATTTGCCATATCAGTCCAGTCGTTCTCAAGTGATGCTTACCAACGAACAGAATTTCATTTTTATTATACAGGGTGTCAGGCACATTGACGCGAAGCCTGTTACCATGGATTCAGTACATGATTCTGAACCCCCCGGAGTTGAAATTTTACGTCGGCTATTTTAAAAAAAATCTGCTGAATCATAGAAAAGTGCAATACCTACGCGGTCAAAATGTATGGAACAGCTGTTTTCTTTTTTAAATGGCCGATGAAAAATTTCAATGCAGGAGGCTTCAGAATCATGTACTGAATCCATGGTAACAGGCTTCACGTCGATGTCCCTGACACCCTGTATAGACTATAAGAATCCACAATAATTTAAGCTTCTGCATAATTAATTATGGAAATAAACTTCAAGTACTCGTGTCCAACTTACTGAAAGCTGAACTAAGATCATAGTTTCATGTTGAATTAACTATTATTAGTACGTATTACTAAAGTGGCATATTAAATCCTTCAATTATGAATTCAGAAACTAACACCCGCCTTGAGATGTCTTGTAAGATTAGAGGATTTAATAGACTTTTGAGTTCTTGGGTTGGAAACTTCGGTGGAATAATAATTATCTGGTTATTTCTTTTGTCTATATTCTAATAGTTATTTTTACATTTACGAAAGCTGTACTGTAATTTAATTTAATACATGTCCTAAGCAATGTCTGCACTTGATACAAATAATAAATTAAAGGGAATAAACTCCTCTTCGTTCTTTGAACGCTTTAAATTCAAAATATAATTTAATTTATCTTTGTTTACAATAGGTAATTACTGTACCCATACAAACGACTTAAAACTATTTCCAAAACAGTCATTATTGTGAACACTCGTGTACACATTAATAATATTTAATTCTTTTAAGTATCTCTTAGTTTTTGCTACAACTTTTTTAATAATTACAAACACAGTGAGTGGTATTTAGCAAAGAATACTTCCAAATTCCCTTTTTTTTCAAGACAATAGGATTATGACAAAAATCTGCGATTATGGACTAATCCGTAGGTACTGCAAACATCGGTACTTTTTTCACAAAATTCCTAACTCCAACTACGTCATCATCCATTTTAAAGATCGTAGAAATATAATTAGTACTTTAAAAAAATCTGGTGTTGAACAATATGAAAGCTAACCTCATAAGTTGCACATTGTGGCCATAAAATAATAAAGAGCAATATGTTGGTTTATTAACGCGTAATATAACGGCGGGATAGGGCAACATTGATGTAAAAACATAACCCTGCCTTTGCTGTCGCGCAGTCGGGTGATAAAGTTACTAAATGAAATAATGATCAAACTCTTGCCTCTTTCAGATCTTCGGTTTTTTTAACTTACTTATTTGAAAAAAATTGGGAAAGCTTTCACTTGAATTTTTGATCATGGTAGGTAATATTTTGTAGGAAAATCTTTTGAACTTATGTATTTGCATTTTCTTCTACTTTAGTGATCCGATTGTATACCAAAACCTTTACAGATATTATTAAGAATAACATTAATATTAGGAATTAAAAAGAGAATCACTAATTCCCGTTTTCATCTTCACTAAGTGACGCATTCATAAATAACAGTGCACGGTTGGATTTTCAACGCTAGGCTCAGGCGCTTAGAGATGAAATTCCAACAGTGCACTTTTATTCAGGGATTCATTTATATGTAATTTAGCTGTCGGTGAAAACGGGCATAAGAGTATCAAGTACATTTTGACGTCAAATATAACTCTAACATAATTTGGAGTACCTATCTGCAGCTAACAAACCAACAAAGTGTAATTTCCTAAATTAACTCCGTTCAAATTACAAGAATTGAGGAAATCAAGCTCTTTTGACCGTTTGCAAAATATTTATGAAACTTCGGTGTACTTTATCATTAGAGGATCAACTTACAAGTACATAGTAGGAATGACGTCAGAACTTCACGGAACATGTAAATATAAGAGTGAATGAACGAAATTTCCGCGAGAACTTGTATCAAAACTTTATTTAATCTTTAAAAGGAAGCAATTGAACTGTTTTTAAGAGCGTTTATACAAACGTCGCAAATAGCTGTCAAAAATCAACCTATTTTGATTAATTTGGCAATATTACTTTATGGAAATAAGAAATGTGGCTAACTAGTGAACAGATTAATATAGAATTGCGATTAGAGTTTTAGGTGTAAAAAACGCATTTGGAAAGTTTCCAAATACTTTTTTGCATCTAAAACTAAATATTCGGTGTTACGATATTAATTATTGTATTTCATAATCAATACTTTAATACTTTAGTTCACTAGTTAGCCATATTTCTTATTTCCATACAGTAATATTGGCAAATTAATCAAAACATATGAAATATTTGACAGCTATTTGCGACGGTGCCCGCTTTCTGTATAACGTAGAGTAAACGCGTAGTTTATGGAAAATCTGTCCTTCAAAATAACGTTCAGTATGGACAACGTGTCCTACTGTACTTTATTATTATGCCAGTTCATCCTTCGACCTCCAAAACAAATTTAAATAATAGTTACCTTAGTAATCTAACGAAATATGGATCCTTACTCGCCTCAAGCTACGCAAAAATAAAATAAACGTTTATCTTTCAAAATACAGTCCGTACATTTTCGCTATCACTAGGAAACAATAAAATCCGTATCTCCGTTCTGCAAATAGACTGTCCTCTTTAAACTTAGAAAAAAAGCCCTTTTCAGCATTTTACGACACTTTGCTGACTTTTTAACGGGCACACAATTTGCCCTCAATTAATTTAATCGCCCACTTGTGGGCCTCGGGCGAGGTTGGTAACATTACACAAATTATATAAATACCCTCATATTGTTATAAGATATTTTTAGGTTGGTAACCCTTTTTGAGCGTGTTTTCAGCGAGATTTTGTTGATTATTTCTGGGTTGCAGATTTGTCTTAAACTTTATGAAGCTCGAAAAGTATCGGGTAACTCTTTTACACTAAAAGGTACCTTTTAGCTGATTAAGTTGCGAAACTGGTTTTATATTATGATGAAAGTATAAGTTACCTACTCACCCTTTATCAAAAACATTATTTTACTCTCAAAATAATGCTTTTGACAAACCTCTTCAAAGTTATTCAAAATTCTGATGTAGACGTGTTACACGCGTTAGTTTTTTAAGCTAAGATAGCAAGCAATCCTTGCTAAAAAATAAACGAAAACTTGCGCTCAGTTTAGTTAAATCTTATTTAAATGATAGACAACAGCAAGTTCAAATAAATGGTGTAAATTCAGTCGGTTTAAAAGTAAAAATGGGTGTTCCACAAGGATCAATATTGGGTCCTTTCCTCTTTTTAGTATATATTAATGATCTACCCCATTTATTAAAAACTCAACCACAAATGGTGTTATTTGCTGATGATACTTCATTAATTTTTAAAATTAATAGACGTGCAGCAAATCTTGACGACGTAAATAACGCCCTGCAGCAGGTCCACAATTGGTTCACTGCTAATAATTTAGTATTAAATGGGAAAAAAACTAAGTGCATAAGATTTTCTTTACCAAATGTCAAAAGTAGTAATTGTGAGATAGTATTAAATCAAGAGAAACTACAATTCGTCGATCAAACTGTTTTCCTGGGGATCACGCTCGACTCTAGGCTTCAATGGGGTCCTCATTTAACATCCCTTTCAGGACGACTAAGTTCGGCAGCATAATTATGCTGTGAGAAAATTCCGTCAATTTACGGATGTAGATACCGCGAGGCTAGTCTATTTTAGTTACTTTCATAGTATTATGTCGTACGGTATTCTACTATGAGGACGGGCTGCAGACATCGAGTCTATTTTTATTCTGCAGAAAAGAGCCATCAGAGCCATATATGGCCTCCGCAGGCGCGACTCTCTAAGGGAACTGTAGATAAGATATTAACATCATGACGGTACCTTGTCAATATATCTATGAAAACATTATGTACGTAAGGAAAAATCTACATCTTTTTAGTAAAAGAGGTTCAAGACACAATTATATCACTAGGAATAGGGACCAATTAGTTCAACCGGGTTTCAGGCTGGCTAAAGTAGACTCATCATTCATGGGGTACTGTTTAAAATGCTACAATAAAATACCTACCCACATACTTCAGCTGAATGAAACGAAATTTAAATCTTATATTAAACGCACACTATGCAGTCAAGCACATATTATAAGTTGGGGGATTACATCGCTGATAAAAATGCTTGGCTCAACGCTGGTCCTGCTCCACAAGGGCGCATAAACTAATTGTATAGCATCTGAAAATACTGTTGGAGCTGCGGAAGATTTTAAAAACTATCCTTGCATTGTATAAATTCAATCTCTTAGCATTGTATTATTGCATAGCACATGTGTGAGTACTATGTACAGACCATAAAGCTACCTTTTAGGTACTGGGTATGTCTTTCATTGACTTGAATGTGCCCTGGCCGCTGAGAGTATGTCATGCTCACTCTAATGTCACGCTGACGGTGGCGTGTGTTTGGATCATTTAGCTCCCTTCAAAATGGTTGAGCTGAATGGTGCTAATCCATGCGTCATGTCCGTGAACGGGCGCCGTCAGTTGTGACTGGTCATCTCATAGCTGCCATGGCTTATTTTAATTTGATTAAATTTTTTAATTGTTTTATTTTTGTTTTTTTATCTTTTATTACGGACGCTTTTAACGTTTTGCATCGTTCTCACATGTATAAGTTCAACATGAATGATGTAACCAATATTTTGTAACCAAATTTTTATTTAAAAGAGTGTCCGTGGAGTTTCTTGCCCGTTATCTCCATAGGTACCTACTACGCTTTGGAATGGGCATCTAGCTTCATCTTTTCTGACTGACCGACCCCTTGACAATTCAAAAGTGTCTGTAATTGGTTTATTTGAAATAAATGCTTTGAGTTTGAGTTTGCTAACTATCCTGACTTGGCACAATGCTAAAGCTGTTTACACGATGCTAGTAAGTTTTAACCTAAAAGCCTTGCGGTGGCCTAGTCTGTAAAGTAAAACGATCCGATGCTCCGATGCGATGGCTTGTGTCATTGTGTGCCATCACGAGACTGGTAGACAAGCTAGCTTAGGATAGTCAAAGTAGGGGGCGCTATTAGCTCAAAAATAGAGCCCCATCCATCCATCCTATTAAACTGTCGCACTAGCTTACTATCATTCTCACTAGTTTACTAGATAGTTCTGTATACACGAGGCTAGAGTGACTAGCTTGCTATCTAGCTCTATCATGATATCCCAGCTAGCATCAAAAACTTGCCACGTCTAACCCGAGCATCAGACTAAGCAAAATGGTTTATGTTATCAACTCTTTATTAATCTCCACGAAATTGAAGTTTAACCTAAACAAAATCAAACTAGTTGTTAATTATTTTTTTTACGTTGATTTTACGTTCTGTGATTACTTTAACTCACACACTGACTTATTCCTTATTAAAGTTTTAGGAATATCGTATACTTTTACAATGTTTTTCAAGTGAGCACCTTAAATCTATCACATACTTAGTTTATCTGTCGTTGCTTCATTTTTAATTCTTTTTACCTATTCCTGGTATAGTAATTTTATTCTAGGTGCATCGTCTTCACTTATTATTTATATAATTAATGTATACAAAATATAATAAGTAAAATAAACATTTTAAAAGAGTAACGCGGGAGTTTCTTGCCCATTCATCTCCATACGAAACTACCTTTTGGAAGAGGGGGGGTTTAGAATCGATTCACTTTTCTTGTAAGTTTTGACGTTCGAAAGTGCCTTTTATGTGCCTATGATTTGACATTGACTTTGACTTCACCTTTCTTGAAAAACAATAACAATGACACGGAAAGTCAGACGAGTGATTACTTATGTACTTAAAGTTAATCAGTTTTCTATCAAACCCAAACAGAATTAAAAGTTGAACGGTATTCTGCTGACTTACATCGCCGCGTGATGGATCTATTAAGTAACTTCGCCTTCGTTGGTAAAAAGCTGGCAACTGAAAAACTGAACTAGAAATAATGCAATCCAAAACATCAGTATAAGAATGCTTACATTGCTAAGCTAATTTATACCACTACGCAACGTTTATTTCTACACTAATTATTTGGTAAGATCGTAGTAAGTAATTTCATCACGAATCCATAGCTTAGCTTCGTAGACTTCATGTTAAGGCGACGATAATCGACTTTTAATGATTTTAAACTGAACATCACGTTTAAACGAGTAGTTTAATGATTTGAAAAAAAAATATGTTAAATTAGAACATTTTCTTAATAACGTATTTATTAAATAGTTCGTTTATATTAAACAGTGCAAATAATTTGTAAAATTATGTCTAACGCGGATAAAAAACTGAGAATCACGCAAAATTTATTAAGCATATATTTCAGAAACCTTTACCATTTGAAAGATAATTTAATTATTGATCTTTTAGCATACATGTTTTATTAAAATACTTTTTGTTTTATGTATTTTGATAGCGCTCCTTGATGGGCGAGTCCTTTTACTGGCTGGACGTACGACGCGTTGCGTGAGCTCGGTACAGAACACGCAAGCTAACCACTCAACGTCGCTGGCATGTATCTGCATCTTAAGTAATAGAAGACGCATGATTAAAACGGATTAAGAAAATAAACTGAGAAGAGTTTTCTTGGCAAGAAACTAAACACCCTTTACCAAATCCGTTGAAGTCTAAATAAACGACCTCAGTTGCCAATATAAGTAAGCTTGACAGCCTCATCTACATAATCAACTACCACTGACAATCGTTACAGTATAATTTCCACTGAAAGTGATTCAACTTTACGACCTTATCAGTTCATAAACGAAACGATCATTATTATAATAGCCACTTGATGTTAATACTCGTTTTACGCACCTTCACCTTGTGGGTGTCTGGGGTGTCATATTTGCTCGTTTAAACCTGTATTTAATCCCTAAAGAACTTAATATTTGATAATATATAATCTTCTGAAAAAGTCGTGTTAGACACTTATATTCGGACCCACTTTATAAGCTCTAGCTTTAGCAACTTTTGGTTACGGGGATGCGCCAATGTAGCCCGCGAAATTCTGATGAAAAATATTTTTTTTCTGATTCTGATTCTGATTCTGTAATTCGCAGGTCAGTGCCAGGTTGTGAGTTGACAAAAATATAATTCGCGACCGTAACAAATATGTATCTAAAAAAAATTAATCATAGGAATCGTAAATACAACTCTCGTAAACCTCATTAGACGTACATCTTATAATAAAAGCTTTTAAACCACTAAGCATTAGAACCAGGTATACCGGCTAATAGGAAGCACTTAGGAGATCAATACCCGATCTGCTTACGATGTTAGAATAAACTGTCTGCTATCAGCCGATGCAAATTGATGAGGTAAGAGTGGCATTATAATTAATTAGTACACGTGGCATCAGGAGTTAAAATTAACAACGTGGCGTGCACTCAAGATGGAATACGAGAATAAATTAAACAAGACTACTGTAACAAAAAAATTGGTATTTTTACATAAATAAACATAAACAGAGTACACCCTACACCAGAGTACACCTATAATACACCCACATTTCGCCAGTTATATTTTTAAGTCCCATGTAACAAAGAGCGAGCCTATTGCCATCAACAGGAAACAAATCCAGACTCCGGGCTGCCACTGAGAAATTCCAGATGGAAAAACCAAATATCACTTTACCCGACCCGGGAATCGAAGCCAGGGCTCAGCAGTACCGCTTGCGACCACTAGACCAACAAGGCAGAGGCAGTAGTATTTTTAAATGGTTTAATTATTGGCAAATCTAGTTAGTTACTTATGTTTAAACGTAACGTTGAAATTGCAAGAAAAATGCTCAAAAATAATGTTTTTTTTTTCCAATAACGGTTAAATCAAATCATGCGTGAAAATGGCTCTAAGCTGCCAAATGGCAGCCCGCAATGGATACCGTTTTTAAAAATGAGGAGTCATTTGATTTGCATTGATCTTTTTTATACGATATTTCTGTACCTACATTTAAACAGAGATTTTCGATTACTAAATACAAAACCTTAACTTGCTATACCATTCTTTTTTTTTCGTGGCAAAGTCTTCATGGATACCCTCTACCTTGGGAGAACGGAGGGTTTCCATGCTATTTCCGACTAAAACCCCATTGTTCATAATACCAAATGTCGGAGGCCCGGGAGATACTTGTACATTCGCCGCACCCTCGACTGGTGTCAACCCACCACGCCTAGCGCGCCCCATCACCCAGTGCGACTAATCCCACGACCGCACGTCCTCCCATAAAGGTTCGCATAGAACACTGCGTGCCCCCTCTTTAGGCCTGACTGTTCTAGCGACGACACAGCCCCAATTTCGCCCCCCGCAGGTTTTTATGGTGGCCGATCTAACTTTTTGTTCTATAAAAGTGAATCTGTGGTTTTTGCAATACGGCAAGGACTGTTTTATGCACAGTTCAAACTTATTATTATAATAAAACGAAATTGTTTATTCTGTAAATAGGTTATCGGAATCACCATGTCCTATTAAAAAAATATTAAACAAGCTAGATGAGTTCGGCGTTTCCTATCTGACTACTCTGAGAAGAAAGGCCGAAACAAGCTCAGAGGTCGCAGTCTCTTTAAAAGTCCAGACATAATCTTGGTCAGGCCATAAGAGGACCATGTAGATTAGTGTCTGAAATGGTCTATTGAGGAAATAACCACACAGATTTGAGTGAACCTGTCCAGTCAGTGCAAGCATTTGTCAGTAATCGCGGAGCTCAACTCAGAACTTAATGTAATGAGCAGAAGTACATCTAAGTTCAGATTCCAAGGTTTTATCATCATATCTACCTATTCTGATACATAGTTACAACATACACTAACATAGGCAGGCAGGGCAGGCACCTATGTTTAGAGTGCATCGAATTGATTACTTACCAGGGTCGAGTACGTCCCCATCCTTTTAATTAAAATAGAGGTCGAACGGAAAAGTATCTATCTACTTTGAGACGGTCAACAAACCCCCGTCTGTTTAACGAAGTAAAACAAGCATCTAATTATAATTAGGGATGCATCCGATACCGATACCGATGCCGATATATCGGCGATACTCGAAGTTTGGCGATATATCGACATCGGCGATATTTTTACTTTTCAAACGTTACTTTTCAAACGCGCTTTAAAAATGTAACGTAAACGCGCGTGTTGTCTCGTCTATATCGTTGCAAATGAGGCACGAACTAACTAGGGGAAATCTCGCGCTTTATTCAGTAGCTTTTTTCGCCCGCCCACTTCGTCCTCGCACTTGCTTAACTATCCCATTTCGCTAGGTTGATTGTTGTTGTGCGTCTAATCTCAACCTGCCTATAGTTTTAAACGGTTTTATTTAGTTTGTCCTGTTATTTGTTCTTTTTACATTAATGAAAAAAATAACCTGGCATGTGTTTTATTTAAATAACTTTCATTTTTTAATTCAATAAGCGTATCGGTATCGGTATCGCCGATATTTTTATAAGAGTATTGTTATCGGTATCGTATCGGCAAAAAGGCTTATCGAGGCATCCCTAATTATAATGTGTTGGTATTTAAAAAAGCTTTTACAAATACATTATAAACAAAGATATAATAAAAGTGTTTAGTTATGTCTTTTTCGTTCATACATCTCTATATCAGCCTGCTGAGGGGCTTGTGGCTAAGTAATAACAGCCGCACGATCGATCAGGTTAAGCTACGCTTGCCGCTGTTGGTACGTGGATGGGTAACCATCTTTATATACCAAGACCCCTCCGTGCCTCGGAAACTACGTTAAGCCGTTGGTCCCGGTTGTCATTTATACATCTTTGACAATCGATACGGGTAGAAGCCCAAAAGTCTGACAACCAGTCTTACCAAGGGGTATCGTGTTACCTAGTAACTAGTTTGTGGAGGTCAGATAGGCAGTCGCTCCATGTAAAATACTGGTTTTCAGCTACATCCGGTTAGTCTGGAAGCTGACCCCAACGTAGTTGGGAAAAGGCTAGGCAGATGATGACATCTCTATACCTACTATTAATTTTTTCACACGATCTATCCATCTTTAGTACACTTTTTTCGTCTATCACTTCTTGTCATATGCTCCTCATTCCTCTGCATCCCATGTACATACAAACTACGACAATCAGTTACACTCCAACTTTTCTGTCACCGCGGCTACTTTCTAACTCCCACGTCAAACGTTACTCGAGCAACACCTATATTCTACACAATTCAAAGCCAGGAATATTCATAACAATGATCTTGATATTAATCTCTGGAAGCGGCTATGATGTAGCCACATCACAGGTCAGAACACAATTTATACTATATTGTCACCTCCAGCCCTTTGATACAGTGGCGTAGTTTCTTGTTGAGAATCAACTAACTTTGTACGAACAGCAGACAAATGTTGGGAAACTATTTACAATTTCAAATATTGTACTGAATAGGACTTAGTACGTGCTCATATCCATAAGCGGCACGTTGCCAACGCAACGGTAAAGGCAATTGCAGCAGTCGACGCGTCTACGGCTGCCGCCGACGAGTACCCGCTATTGTGAGCACTAACAAGACCAAGCGTTGTTTTAAAGGTAGGGTAAGGTTGTAGGTGTAATGAATTCTGGAGTAGTCCATTTTGGAATATATTTCATGAACATTTGAGTATTCATTTCCTCGATTTTATAAGGGGTACCTACCACTACCAACTAAGTATGTAGTAGAAAATAACTATTACATATTATTGTAAAAATTTAAAAAACCGACGCAGAAATGAAAACCGAACATTAAAAATATCTACTAGTGTACTGGATATCCTGGCTGCAGCATCAGACCAAGAATTCCATAATCTTGCATAGTTGCATAACATACATGGGTGTTTAAAATTTTAGGTTGCACACAATGTTTGAAGGTAAAGTAAATAAATACACATTATGCGTGTAAGATCCATACCGCAGCTAACACAAAAGAGCTGATGACCTTGAAACGGCTGAATCGATTTTGATAAAACATGTTTAAGAACCATCGCTAGAAAACCTGCTTTCAAATAAAAATAAACTTCATTCAAATCGGTTCACCCATTTAAGGGCTACGGTGCCACAGACAGACAGACACACACATTGCGGTCAGACTTATAACACTCTTCTTTTTGCGTCGGTGGTTAAAGAAAGAAAGAAAGAAAAATTATTTATTGGGACAAGCACAGGAGATCACAAACTAAACTAAAACACATTGAAATATCAATAAGAAATAAAAAACAATAAAAATAAAACAAAGTAAAAAAGAAGGAGTCCTGTGCGAGGCCAAAAGGCTCCTATCTCAGCACGATGCGTTAAAAAGGTGTTATTCATCATTATCAAATTATTGAGCCCCTTTAATCGTAGATTGAAGTTTTTTATTATTTAACAACAACAAAAATATTATACCTACAGTCATGTGGAATGCAATAAAGTATTGAGTATTGAGTAAATCCCATACCATTCTGCTCGTCAAAAATGTAACCTTTCACGTTAGCTATTTCCCTTTCTAGAAATTTAATCAGTGTCATTTGCCTACGGTACATATTACAAGACATTCATATTATAGCCACCGGATACCATCGAATCGTTCACGTGAAGGAGGTCGTATAACTTGTCAACATTAAATTGAGATGTATCCGATAGAACCTTTTGACAAACGTTAGCGTTTGACACGGGTCTAGAAAAATTACCCTCCTCCATTTACAATGAGGGTATCAACTTCATACGCATATTTTCTTGACAATTTCTAAGGAATATACCTAAGTTTTTCTCGGAGATTGTAAATTAGGCAAGCATTTCTGTTCTTCGTATTTCTTCATGCTTAAATATGCAAGCGAGCGAGATTCCTTGATTTTATAAATGAGACTCCAACGCGTAAAGAATTTCCTCTTTCCCCCTTACAATGGAATTTTTGCAATTCTAATGGCATTCGAAATTAACTGAATCAGAAAACTCCTGTATCTTATACTCGTAACATCAGAATTTTCCAAGCCAAGTTGGTAAGAACACAGAACGAGATGAATATGTAAACATTCTTGAAACTGCATACGGATTATGAAAGAGATGAATCACACATGGTTTTTCTTACTTTTTCCTCCACAGACCTCTATGTTCTGCAATAGATTTTTTGCCATTTGTGTTACAGCTTCCATTTATCATATTTTTTCCTTCTTACAAAACGTGGTATCTAACTATGACAAAAGGTGTTTCCGCTGTAGAGAAATGGCAACATGCTAACATCATATTAAAATTGAATTATATAAAATAAAAGAATAAAAGGAATATGTAAGGAGCGTAGCAAGTGGCCTTCTATAGTTTCTGCCTACCCCCATGGGTGGGAAGAAGACATGATTTTGTACATAAAATAATTTTAGTAAACCAAATAATTAAATTAGAAAATCATACGTTGCGAATAATGAAGAAAGTAGGTAACAGAGAATTCAGAACTAAAGTGTTGTGTTTTTGAATTCTTGTAAGTATTACTTTTTTCTTTATTTACAAACTAAATTATTTGATCAATTTAGTGACACACGATATTTAAACAAAATTGTGTAGGTATATTTGGCCTAAGTGTATTTAAACTGTGTATTGTGTATTTCACAACATTTACTAACGAAGAATTGAAATAACTGTCTACATCTAAATGTAACGGAATCGATAGATCGAAACTCTCTCACTTGAACTTCACCAAATAATATAATATTGATATTTGTTCTACTGGAGCTCATAGCTAAAAAAAAGTAAGTTCAAAAACTAAAACTCGACTAGGTACTGAAAAATCACGCTCTAAAAAGTGTGAAATAAGAAAATATTTCGGACAGAAATCAAGACATATAGTTACAAAAATGGTCTAGATCTGGTCAAAAATTATAATTTTGTAGGTGTACAACTAGTGTACAGGCCATGCGACCACGGCTCTACGGTACGCTGTCGCCACTCCAGCTTTCGGCCCCATCGGCCATCTGTTCTGCACATCAAGCTATACATTTCCAGTATAAACAGGAAATGTATAATTGTATAGCTTGATATGTAACCGGGTGTACCTCCATTGTTTAGCTTGATATCGTTTCAAACACATTCTCATGGTCTATCTGAGTTCCCACTTTCACACCTACATTACTTTCAAGCACAATATTTGCCTCAAACAGCCCACAATTTCACGAGCGATATAAACGAACCCACGGTGTGGGCTGAGGGTTAGAGGTCGATAAAATTGCGCCCTGTAGTGACAGGTTGTCATCTCATCAATGACCTACTATAATAACCCTTTCCTGTAACCAATATTTACGATCCTATACGAAACATTAAAAGACGCTGACACAATGATTCTCATTGTCTCTCAGATCAAATATCAATATTATTTTCCTGTTTAATCCTGGCTTTGTCATGATAAGAATCTCTGGACACAAAATAGCCTTGCCTGTGAAATAGTGTGAATGTGCGAACACAGAATTAATAGTGTAAGTCCAACGGGTAGGAGATTTTTGAGCACATAAATATTTCATTAAACCTGCAGTATCTATCACCAAAGATCACCACTCTAATAAATAATATGATTTGATTTGCCTATAAATGGTGTCACCACTTACTACCAAGCCACAAACCTATATTACTACACTCCATTTGAAATGAGATTAGCTATGTAAACAAACCTTTTATTACAGTTCGTTTAACCAATTCTGACTTCTATACCGTAGGCATAAGAGCAAAAAAGTGGTTACAATACCAACTGTTTACTGCAACTGCCATTTGTCAGCCACCAACCAACGTAATATAAGTCAAAATCCCTTGAACGGCCTGTAAATAAAGTTTTGTTACGTGTCTAATCGTATTTCAAATGGAGTAAATAGTACCAAACAACATTCATTTATGGGTTGGGTCCTCCCCACTTCAACTTCCTATTTATTTATTTATATAGGGTGTTAAAGTAATTGCGTGCAATAGCTTAGGGGTAGGTTCAGTACCGATAAAGGAAACTAGGAAAAATATAAAATAAATCCAGAAAAATAATTAAAAATAAACATTAAAAAAAAATTGCAAGATCAACCTAATTTAGTACCTATACTAATTTAAAATAGCAATCAAATCAACTTAAAACATGAGTAAATAAGTTGATTTTTAATCTTTGTAAATACCTGATTCCAAACTAAATTAGGTTGACCTTGCAATTTTTTTTAATGTTTTTTTTAATTCTTTTTCTAGATTTTTTCTTTATTTTTCCTAGTTTTCTTTATCGATACTGAACCTATCCCTAAGGTATGGCACGCAATTACTTTAATACCCTGTATAGGTGACGCCTTTGTGACGCTATGTCCATTATCCAGCAAATGCATGTAAAAAGAAACTCGTATATTATGTACTCTAGCAGCGGTAACAAGCAGTGTGAAGCTAACTTTCAGCTGAATATAAACTATTCATAAAATGGAAGCTATCACGCTATCAATATAATTTTATGATTGAGCAATAGGCATGTTGACTGGGGAAAAAAAACTGTGTAGTCCGTCGGTCAGATAAATATTAGACTCGTATTTATTGCTTAATCATATTAATAATTGATTGTTGGGGAGTGAGGGCTCGCTACGTCACAAGTCAGTATAAAATCTTCCGGGAACTGACGTCATGCCATATTTTGCCGTAATCTTTTGATTACGAAAATAAAGAAAAAATAAGCGTCTAATAGTTTTTAATAAATAAAATTCTAGTCGACCTTCTATTTGGTAGAGTGTAAGGATATAATTATAGCAAAAGTCTTAAAAAATACAGAGCATAAATTCGAAGGCGTTTCACAGTAGCCAGCAACTACCCAGCAACACAGAATCCACTATTTACAAGTGAAAACAAAAGTAAAGATAGACAATAAAATACTAGAGGACACCATCAATCTTCCATCAGTTCCATCACACGTGGCATTGCGAATAAAAAACTTCTACTCGTGGTTAACACTGAAGCAAATACGTTTTTGTTTTTGTGTGAGGTGGACACACGATCCTTTCACTCCTGTTTATAGAAAGTATCAGGTGCATTTACCTGACTGAAGAAAAGATAATGGATGAAGTAGACAACTTGAAAAGCTAACAAAAGAAAGGAAATGGGGGTAAATTAAAAGGTGCTACGAAATTGCTACGAAACGTAGCACATCGGCTACGAAATTAAGTAGCAAAATATTTATGATTAATCAGCTTATCCTATTTAAGTTTAAAGTTAAGAAATTGTTTAAGGTTAGCTAATCTCAAAATCTCGTAGAAATTTAAACGGTAATTAAACCAAAAAATATAAGTTAAATGTGAAAAACAAAAACCTAGTTCTTATCGGTTAAATAATTGTTGCAAAAATTATGTCGTTTTTATGGAATTCATCATCAGCCTATTAATGTTCCCACTTCTGGGACACAGGCCTCCTCTCTGTGAGAGGGAGTGAGCCGTAATCTACCACGCGGGCCCAGTGCGGGTTGGTAGATGTCACATGTCTTCGATTTTTTGGTTCTAAGACGTGCCGGTTTCCTCACGATGTTATCCTTCACCGTTTTTAGAGCAGTGGTGATGAAATTATTTACACAAAGTAAAGCGCCTGCTTTGGGTTCGACCTACAACTCGCAAGTCGGGGCCGTTACCACTGGGCCACCACTGCTCTAAATGGAATTAGTACGTACTAATTTAAGCTCCTTAGTCATTTTTGAGTCGTTTGAGAAGACGACAGTTCTTTAGCCACGAAAAGTGTAGTTGGATGAGAATAATTTGTAAAGGCAACAAAACATCAAGTTTTATATTCACTGTCAATCATATACAATTATACACCGAATTGATTACTCACTAAAGTTAATGGATTCACACTAATTTCTGATGGATAAATTGAAGTAAGTTATACCTAATGGTGTTCCAAATTAACACAAAGGATTATTTGTGTTCCAAATAGGATTTACTAATCGAATACATACCCTAGATTGGAACATTCAGCAAAACATTTCTACTAATTGCTTTGAAAATTACAGGTCACTTCACACCTTTCTAAATGATTGCCATATAATGAAGTAAACACAAGTAAAATCCCACTATAATAACATAGTATAGTATATCAGTGTGTTTTGTGGTTATTTCCCTGAGGAGAGGCAATGCTTTTAGGCGCAAATTAGAAGGAATCTTGATGACTCTGACCATTTTTAGCTATCTCTTGGGAAGGGTAGGTGTCAATGTGTCCGTGAAAGTTATTTTACATGACCACGTCACTTAGGAGTAGGCAAGAATGCCAACAATAACGTATCATGTATAATGTTTAATTAGGTGTAAAATAATTATTAAATGGAACCCCCTCCCGAAAAGAGAAAGCCTGTATCCCAACATTATATATAACTAGCTTTTACCCGCGGCTTCGCCCGCGTGGATGTCGCAAAATATCCCACGGGAACGTTCTACCAGGAATACATACCTAATAGCCAAGGAAAAGATCATTGACTAACTTTCAGCGGACGCAGTGGTAGGCTACTACAGCTCCCGCGTGGTCAACCATAATTATTTTGTTACGCGTAATTTTGAAACTGTGATATCTCTTAAACTATTCATTTAAATGATGTGATGTAAAGGCATATTTTAATCGAAATTGAATGCCCAATTTAAATAACCTATTTAATTGGATAAGGATTAATAAGATACCGGTCAAAATAGCTTCGGAAATAACAATGAAAATATTATACAATTTTGAAAGATAAAAATGGTTATTGTGGGTCACCCTTAAAAGATAGACATATGCCATCGCGGACTTTTTTGTTGCAATTTTTAAGATATACAATACTCTAGAACATAAATTTGATTTATCTCTCACGACTTACGCAGCGCACGCCAGTAAAGCTCCCAGTCGGCATGATTTTTTCCGACATCTTCAACAATAATCGTCATATTTCAGCCAATTTACACAAAACCTTAATGAATTATACACTAAAACCTTCCACATGAATCACTCCGTCCAATGGTGAAAACCGTTTGAAAATCCGTTCGGCAGTTTTTGAGTTTATCGCGTTCAGACAGACAGACAGACAGACAGACAGACAGACAGACGCGGCGGGCGACTTTGTTTTATAATATGTAAGGATGCAAATTTTGTAAAAAAAAATTACTGTCATTATTTTATTTAACAGAACTTCAAGGAGTTTAGTTATTTCTTGCTACCACACAGTTTCAATTCTTGTGAGGTCGATCGTTCAGGTTAAGCTACGCTTGCCGCGATTGGTCCGTGGATGGGTGACCATCTTTACTTACCAAGACCCCTCCGTGCCTCGGAAAGCAGCCTTTGTCAATCGTTACGAGAAGTCAGAAGCCCGAAAGTCTGGCAACCAGTCTGACCAAGGGGTATCGTATTACCCAGTAACTGGGTTGTGGAGGTCAGATAGGCAGTCGCTCCATGTAAAATACTGTTATTCAGCTGCATCCGGTTAGACTGGAAGCCGACATAGTTGGAAAAAAGCTATACTGATAATGTTTCAATTCTCTGAACTAACTAAATTACAAAAAAAGTTGACAACTTTAATAACACTATAGTCACAAATATCTTTAGGCCTGATAGTTATAGTTATAGTAAGTGTATCAAATATCGAATAATTAAAACTTCGATAAACTTTATAAGTAGTATCCTGGTAACCCCAGTCGGCTTGCCCGCATAAATTTTTCTCCGCTAGTGAGGCCTGATCATTAACGAAAGAAAACATGATATGCTAACTTTGGCGGCGGTAATTAAAACTTCAAATGAGGCCTACATTAAAGAAAGGTGAGCTTGAGGGAAATTTATCCCTTATCCTGAGACCAACTTTTTGCTTTGAAAATTTGATCCTTTTTGAACGTGTTACTAGCACGAAAGACTAAGGATTATATTATTATGTATTCAATTACTAGCGGCCCGCCTTCTCACGGTTTTTAACACTTGACAAAACATCGAGATTTCGGTAAACGTAACTTTTACACATAAACCTTCCGGAATAAATTCTCTAAACGATGATGAAAACCTCATCAAAATCTGTTGCGTGTTAGAAAAACAACGCGAACATACAGACAAACGCGAAAAGCGACTTCGTTTTAGAATATGTATAGATATTCTAATGACAATCTTAGAACTAACTATTTATCTACATAATCAAGTTTTTTTTTAACACGAGTTTCACCTCTATTGCATACGTTTCTACTAAAGTCCGGCCGTTGGGAGAATGCGTTCTTGACACCTGTTTCATACTACCGAATATGTGTTTTGCAAAGATCCTTACAACTACTAGAAATTTTCCAACTGACAGGGTCAGGAACGCATTGTCTCGGGGCGGTTGGATTGTAGAACTAACTATTTATCTACCAACTCAAGTTTTTTTTAAACACTGGCTCCACCTCTCATGCATACGTCTCTCTGCTCATCATTTTCTATGAAAAACGGACAAATCAAAATGGTGTGTAACAGCATCCGATTTTCTTATGTTTATTTTTGCTAGGTAGGTATCTGTAGCCTTCCACTCCTCGTTGACTTTACTTTTATCACTTATCACACAACATTCCCCTTTACCGAAGATACTTTCGCAGAACAAACAATAAAATAAAATTGTTTGGAAAATCCAAAAGTGCATGCCTCATAACACTCATTCTTAAACGAAAAAGAAATTCAAAACATAGTTTCGCACAAAAAAGAAACAATTTATCACTTTTCATGAAGTATGTTTTGCTTCTGGTTTTTTACCCATCAATATGGGTAAAAGTTCTAACCTCGCAATCCTTACGTAATGTCAAAGACTGATTGTTTAGATATTTACTTTGTGTGGTTGCTTGGCAACGGACTTCAAGTCGTCAACGTCAAGTCAAAGGTTGGAAATATTTAGTTAAAGATATCTCAATTAATTGATTTCATCGCAAGCTACAATGTTTTCAGGTTTCATAAATTGACGGACAGGAATTTTTTTTCAACTATTTTGATGCTTTTTTCATTTCTGCTGCATTAAATCAACTGTTGAAAAGTACAGTATTAATCTCCATTTACTTTTCTATAGAATGGTATATAAATTAAGTAGGTTCTGTGTACTAGCAGGAGTGTAACAATAAAAACAGTTGCAGAAATGGGGCAAACATTTTTTTTCGATCGTAGAGCACACTCTAATGCTTCGCATTATGAGTCGTGCAATATATTTCTAAACAAAAATAGTGAATATTATAAAGTAGAAAAGTTTTCCATCGTATCGGGAAAAAGTTTATGATTTTCTTGGTTGAAAGTGTCACTCACGGCCCTAGTGTTTCAACTTGAAACACTAGGGCCGTGGGGTCCGAGTGCTCATCGAGTATTTCGGGATATCCAAGCGGTTGGTCGACTCTTCACGTCCACCAACCAACCAACCAGAACCAACCAGAGAACCACCAGAAGTCAACCAGAGTGCTGGCCAATTTTCATGTCAAAGAATCAGCATTGCCATCCAACGTGGTATCGCTGCCAGCCTTTTGGGCACTTTTCCCACTGACAGCGATGCGAACACACATTTTTTGATGTCCAATGAGCTCTTCCATTTATTTTTCTTTCCCTTACATGCTTGTACATAATATAAACATATATTTTAGTGTTAGAGAGAATAGTAATAATAAATAATGATATTTTCTTCATTAAATTCATTTTTCACAAACACAAAATCGGTTTCACTTCACTCTCTGTTTACGGTCTGTTTTCGACGTTATAATATTGTGATGTTCCAAATGTTTATTTATTCTATCTAAACTGAAGGATAGGTACTGGGCAATGTTTACCAAGACATGTTATCCAATATCAAAATAATAATTCAATATGTCACAGAAATTGCCCCATAAAAATTCAATTTCATTTATTGTTGAAAGCCTCATGTAAGCGATTGTATTTAAATTGTCCAAGTTAAAAAAATAGCAACTAATCAGAAATCGTGACATACGAGTATATGACCATCGACAGCAGATTTATTACGTTTATTTTTTCGGAAAATTTTCATTTATTTTAACGTTTCTTAAAAGTTTCTATAAACCGTCAACTAACTTTCAATATCTCCTCCACCCAGGAGCCGCTCAGGCCCAGCACAGGGACTACAGGGGTCAAAGCCTAGACCTCCTTCGTCTCCTCGCCGACAAACCATGGATAGGCATGGGGCCCCACAACCGCTGGGACAGGGCGCCTCGAATCGACATGGAGTTAGGAAACACTGGCATGGCACCCCGGCTGCCGCCGATACAAGCGGCTGAGGATAGGAACTACCTTGATGATGAATTCAGGTCAGTTCTGTGTTATTGCGGTCAAATAAGCAGGTGATCCCCGTCCATAACTGAAGAGTTCACCAGGTACGTCTATGGACATTTGCTATACCAGAGGCATTGTGGAAGCGTTTCCAGTTGTTTGTAGAGACAATGCTGAAATATCGCATGTTAGCTACACCAGACTAGCACCCATACCTTTCCCAGCAGAAATAGGCGTACTGGTAGTACCATCCCGGACGAGGTCCATCGCAAAGAGCTTTAGTACTAATAGTGTTGCTAAGGTAACATTAACAAGCGCAGTTTACTTTTTGGAAGTAAACGGCAGCTGGTTCTCAAACTATGCGACCCACTGGTAAAGTGGTGATTCGCGAGCATAGTCGTCGGCCTTGAAAAAATTTTTTTCAGCTATGAGTAATATTAAAACTAAATACCGAAATAAATTGGACGTATCAAACTCATTGCAATTAAGATTAAGTAACTAAAATTGAGAATTATCCTAAAGCCATACTGAATGACAAATAAAAATAGGAATCATTCTCCTCATTGAAATAGCACTCCTTGAATGAAGTATTAAGATTTTCGATTGTGACTGAATGGTTTTTTTCTTATTTGAACTGGGGGCCTACCACCTCCTCTTATTTTAATATTACTTTAAGTGTGGGAAAGAGATGTAGTTCTACAGCAGGCGTAGCATGACCACCATAGAAACTGGTTTTGTCGACGGAAGAATAGACAAAATGACAGATTGTGATTGTTTATCTGTCA
Organism: Conistra vaccinii; assembly: GCA_948150665.1. Taxonomy (NCBI): domain Eukaryota; kingdom Metazoa; phylum Arthropoda; class Insecta; order Lepidoptera; family Noctuidae; genus Conistra; species Conistra vaccinii. The sequence continues at coordinate 3,665,717 of OX411331.1, read as the reverse complement.
TTTTGTCTATTCTACCGTCGACAAAACCCGTTTCTACGGTGGTCATGCTACGCGTGCTGGTCGTACAGCTCCATCTCTTTCCCCCACTGAAGTAAGATTAAAATAATACTTCTTGAAAGGTGGTGGTAGGTCCCCAGTCCTTCATTCATATAGTTACATTGCCCCTTTTTTTCACCATGACAAATTGTTTCTTACCTAATAATATCCTTATTTCCAGGGGCGCATCCGAAAAGCGGTCAGCAGTGGCGACGGCGCTGAACTCCGGCCGCCGGAGACGGCAGCCGACTCCGGCGCTCGGTAAGGCAGTCACGCCGTATGTCGGCGTCGGTAAGCAGCCGGTCGCACCGCTATATTCCGTCGATGTTGTATCTAACTCGCTCTGTCACTCTTCAAGCTTTTAATTTATCGTTTTTTGTGAGAGGTGACACTCTCATATCTCCATGGTGATACATAAGCGAACCCTTGGCAGTAAGCCGCACTAACTATGTTTATAAAGCTGATTACATGAGTTCGTGACCATACGAGAAAAGAAATTGGCAAAAGTAGCCGAATGCACCGCTATGTGTTAAAACATGTGGGTACTTTTCAAGTTCTGTTCTTTCTTAGGATCGCGCTCCGCTTAGAACCACTTCCGGCAAGCTGATATAAGTGCCAGCAAATGCATTTGGACGCAGAATCACTGCACCCTTTGTCTTTTGCCAATGTCAGTCTTCTAGATTTCTTCTGCACAAAGTGGACTAGTTTTGACATGGGTCTATATTAATTACCTGCTGATTTTGCCTATATAAGATCAACAACTGTCACCAATAAAATTCTACAGAATGCAACTTCTCTGTTCGACTGCTATGGGGTTCACTGTGGGTCCACTAAGTGCAGTCAACATACTTCCTTGGTGTTCTTCCTGTATCATACCTGTACATTTGATGTTTATTCAAACCCAGAGAATGGCGTGTCAATCTATGTTTTGCGGCTGTGTTTTTCCTTCTTTGTAAAAAGCTTTTATATGTTTATCTAATAAATATACTTGGTATTATGTTAATATATAATTGTATATAACATTCCCGACTCAGAAATATCTGTTCAATAGAATTTTAAACATCCATTCTAGATTCAATAAATTAGTTTCTTCCACACATTTTACGAAGACAAATAAGCAACGCTATTAACTACTTACGCCCCTAATTAACCTAATGCAACTCGCAAAGCGTAAACTATGCATAAACATAAAAATGCTACAGTTCATTAGCACTAAACACAAAGAGCGAGCTAACAGCTCCTACACAAATATGTATAGCAAGCCTTAAAAGTGCACATACATCACCGACTGTTAGCTTTAAATATTTCTGCAGGAGTCATTTCGATCGAACATAACTAAACTTAATGTAGAGTACTTACTCAATGCATAAAAATTGTCTGTTTGTTCATCGAATATGGTCCATTTGTCTTACTCAGCCATGTTGGGTACACCCGGTTTTCAAATATTTTCACAATAACAATTAATCTAACCATCAAAAACATGCTTTAAAAACTCCAGCCCAACTTGATGAGGAATAAATATCAAAACATTAGCATACAATTTGGTCATCATTACCAACATCTGAAAAGAAAAAATCTAAGTAGTTTAAATATCTCAAATTTTTGTTCACATAAACTCCCTATGAATCGAGTTTGTCTACAACACCAAATATACACAGTACATTACTTTCCGCAGGTGTGCTAAACGACATGGGCTCGTTCTTCGACTCTCTACGTGATAACCTGGAGACGCTGGTCTCCTTGTCTCCTCAGGAACGATCCACGCTGTTCCAGGATCCACCTTCCGTAGTACCAGCACCAGCTTCTAGTAAGTTTCAGTTTGAGTGATTGTTTTATTTGATCTTATTTGGTGAGAAATACACATGGTGCGAGTTTCCTTGAAGGGTAAATCAGGAATTAAATTATCCGCAAAAGAATCGGAGTTAGTGAAATAGCTTGCAGAGTAAGCATTCTCGAGTGGCAGTGGGCCATGTTTGTCGAAAGACCGATGGCTGGTGGAGCAGACGAGTCTTGGAGTGGAGACCGCATATCGGCAAGTGTAGTGTGAGACGCTTCCCAGCTAAATAAACTAACGACTCTAAATACATAGTTGGCTGGGACAGACTGGATGCAGATGGCGGAGGACAGAGTTTTATGGCGCAGCCCGAGAGAGGCCTATTTCCGATTGCTGTACATAGGCCTCTCCCTGACTGAGTTGAATGAAGCAGGTTGTCCCTATCTGTTACTCTACAATACTCGATTGATGAAGTCTTTTCTCGATTTATGGCATTTTTAATTTTAGTAAGAAAACGTTTAAATATATCTACTCTACTAAAACGTAAGAAACATTAGTGTCAACTAAATAAAAGCTACACGTACGTAGGTACAGAAATTGGGCCATAAGTTTAATATTCTCAACCCGTTCACTCGATACTGTAGGTACAAGTATAAGCGTACCTAACACTTTGCAGGAGTATGAATGATATATTAATTGAATTCAATAAAACACGTGTACGCAAAATACCTTCCAAGTGTCTTACATTTCAATTTTGTTCTCTAGAGAATTTCTTTACAATTTCATAGCAACTTGATATTAAAATGTAGCAGCAATAGTTTTCTGAATTTGAGCTTTGTCTGCCTTGCACATCAAATTACGACATGTTTCCCGACTAACTTCATCAAATAAAGAGAAAACAGAACTTCTGAAAAATGCCGTCGCTTTTCATAATACAACAGAGAAGTTGATATTTTATTCTATTCTTAGACATAGACAACAGAATTAATACACCTACGTCTTTTGCCCAAGGGGTAAAGCTAGAAACTACAAATCACCACAGACGATAATATCTACTCATAATAATTGCAAAACAATATTTTTCTAAAAACAAACCCAATTTAACTTTACATAATGTCACACATGCAGATGGATGCGATTCTAATCTGAAAGTATAAACAAGGTATAAATATAAACACTCGCCATTCATATAAAAGATAAAGTTTCGCAGTAGTTCGTGTTGTTGAGATAAACTCTCACAATAATGTGTTGTGGACAACTCTCTCGGGAGCTGCAGATGGACTGCTAGGCACTAGGCACCTAATTAAACTTTGGTGGCGCATACGCAGAATGAATGCTCTAGGGCGAAAATTGTATAATTAAATAACAAATTGCAAATAGGTACAAGTTTACTTTGCCCAGGTGAGTTGATTTGACATTTCAAATTAATCAAGTCCCTGGACAACCTGGGCAAGTGCCAAGTTAGCCTAAGGTAAATCTTTTATTTAGTAATTCGATAATAATGCCAATATGCAGCTATTGTACTCGTTTTTTTTATTTTTTTTATGTCTTGTATTAGGTATTTAACCTAACTTTTATTGCATGCCATGACTATAATTTATCTTATTTTTAATTTAATTTATCAGGGAAAAAATACAGTGACACAAAAAATTATGTACGAAGAAATACAAAAAAATAGGGCTAAATGTGTAACTAACAATATTTTCCACGGAATACAAAATAAAATAAAAATATATATATAATCAGCCTATTAATGTTCCCACTGGACACAGGCCTCCTCTCTGTGACACTGGCCCCCTCTGTGAGAGGGAATAGGCTGTAATCCACCACGCGAGCCCGGTGCGAGTTGGTAGATGTCACATGTCTTCGAATTTTTTCTAAGACATGCCGCTTTCCTCACGATGTTTTCCTTCACTGTTTTAAGAGCAGTGGTGATGAAATTATTTACACAAAGTAAAGCGACTGCGTAGGTTCGAACCCACGACCACCAATGGGCCACCACTGCACTGCTGTGAAAATAAAAAATAATCTTTATAAACTAGTTTTTGTCTATCGTGCTTCTAAAATAAATTCCCTGTAAATTGACAGGTCCGGCTTTTGTAATACAGGAACTTCTAGTACAAGATCCAAGCCTACACTGATATTTGTCTTGAAGTGAAAGAAAAAAAAAGTATCGTTAGGTAGGTACTTTCCTCAAATCGTTTCTCTATCATTTACATTTAGATCACACTACAAAGCAATTCTTCAAGTCGAACACCAAAATCAATTATACATTTACACTTTCCCAGTCCAATGACTCCACATATTGTTAACAATGCCGAAAATTCAGTGATGGAGTTAATACAAAATAACTTCAAAGTTATTAGACAAAACTTCGAACCTTAATATTATGCTTTATAGCCATTTCAGGCATTGTTAATTTGTTACGTAGTTCAGAGTTCCTTATACCTAATTATCTTGGGTTTGTCTAGACATTTTCTCTAAACTATGTAACGTTATTTAACTGGTCTATTAATAATGCTCCAGATTTCTTCATAAATAACTCTCTTGCGAATAGAGATCCAGAAACTAATTGAACTTTGAAATCTGATAGAGGCACTATTTTCAAACTCAATTTAGCGAGATAATCGTAATAGGATCTAGGTTAAGGGATAACAAGGCTATTCTCGTCAATTCCTATATATGGGAAGTTTTCCTTGAGGTATTCTTTACTTATATCTGCTTGTTATCAATTATTGTAAAAAAGTAAAGTAAAAAACGTTAAATTTAATTTTGAAACAACATTATGGATAGTATTGGTCCCAAACTAGACACAGCCTGTATCTTGGGCACCATTATATAAACATATAGGTATTTTTTTATTTACGTGATAGCCTCTTCGAGAGTCCAAAAATAAACTAATTAAGAGGGAAATATATTTTTTCTCGCAGGCCCTGCGAGAAAAAATATATTTGTATGGATAATCGCAGGCCCTGTTCCCTCTTAACGTAGAAAAACTAAATTGTTTCCAACTTAGTAATTTCTCTGAGGCTCACCACTAGCGTACCTACATGACCTTTAATTACAGCCCACCTATCATAAAACAAATCTACCTCATTACCATTTGACACGCATGTCACCCTTTAGCCACTCTACTGACACGTCAGGTTGTTAAATACTGCATTTATTATAAATGAACCATTTCCCGTAGTTCCTCTTTTATACCCTTTAGTTTAGTTGTTAGGACCGCAACACCAGCCTTTGTTTACCATCTTTTATGATAATACTATCTTATTAATGAAACCAACGGCTTAACGTGCTTTTCTAGGCACGGGGGTATCACAGCGCCAACTTCCAAACTCCGGGCTGTTACTAAGAAATTCTTAATGGAAAACCCCAATAACACTTTGCCCGACCCGGGAAATGAACCCAGGACCCCACGCTCAGCAGTCGCGCTGGCGACTACAAGACCAACGGGGCAGTTTGCCTGATCTCTCTCCGGTCATGTGAGAGTGAGGGAAGAGAGAGTGCACTTGTGTCTGCGCACATACTTGTGCAATATATAATATCTCCCGCGCCGAAGGTTAGTTTTAGGGTCGCTTTCCAGTCTAAGCGGATGCAGCTGAAAACCAGTATTTTACATGGTCCTTCTTGCATAGTATTAATTCAAATATGACCTGCACTAGATGAATGTTAATCAAACATGAACAAGTTAATTTATGGTACCTCAAAAAAGGACCTACTAATCAGAAATAGACTGGCTAATGTAACTGATTTATAATAATTACTAGATGAAAACCCGGCTTCGCTCGGGTGAAATGTGACTCATAATACACATGTAGGTACAAAATGTAGGTAGATATTCTGTAGTTATCGGTTCTCAAGGAATATTAAAGGCAAAGCAAGGCATAGATTCGTATAGCATCTTTCATTATCACCTTTCAAGCAACCTCCATAGACCAACTTGCCCCCCCCCCTAGGCCATATGCTGGTGACGCCCTTGCATATCATTATGATCATCCGCAACTACAGCGTAAAAACGTCGTTCAATTAAAAACAATCATCGTTTTTAGGGGTAAGTAAGTCTTGAACAGTTTTCATTGAATAACTTTGTAATCATTTGTGTCAAGGGACACAAAAAAAATATTGTCGTCACCATCCTCATTAGCTGATCCATCGCCTACCTTTAATACCCATTTAGCAAACTTTAAATCATCGTGAGCTCTCATATATTATGAGCCTATTGGAATTGAGTAAAGTTTGGCAACAATGAAAGTGCTTCATTGAAGCTTCTATAATATCATTTCGTATTTTCGTTACCCATTTACTACAACTGGTAAGATCTGACGAAAATCTCCTGCGAGCAATAAAATATTGCCTCCAAAAGGTAATTTATTTTTCATTATATCTTGAAGGAGTCGATCAACTACAACAATATCATGACATTTAGTCATGGGTGCTTCATCCCAAATCATTAAATTAGTTTCCTTCAATAACTTAGCGGCCGGTAACCCTAATGACATTATATCACGTAGAATCTACATCTGAATTAATTGGAATTTTAAATCACGAGTGAGCTGTTCTACCGCCATCTAACAGAGTTGCTGCAATACCAGAAATCGCTATAGGCAGGCATATTTTGTTTTCAGATCTTAAAATACTAAACAAAACTAATTGAATAGGTACTGAAAAATGTACATTCTAATTTTATTACGAAAACAACTTCAACTTCAAGTTTTAAGGTTATGGCCTAGTATTCTTTTTTCTATGGTTATGTTATGGCAATCGGCCAATCTCAGGTTTTAAGAAAAAACACATAACACAGAGTAGGTATATCCTATAAAAAAGCGTCCAAAACAATACCTTTGCGAAATGAATGAAAAATTGTCACAGTTCTTTGTAATGGACACTTTGTTTATATAATGAATGCCGCAACGTGTTTAGTGGCGCTAGTATGTTTATTAACTACTCATGGCCGCTTTCAGAATTAGAACATAATCACTCACAGCGCTGACATTAATAATTGCCGTTCCGAATAAGATATGTCAAAAATTTCATATCATATTTCTTTGTGTATATACCACTTTCTTCTTATTCTTGGGTTAGGTGACGAACGATAGCCAGAAGCACAATTTCGAATATGCCACGTTAGTCTAAAGATATGATGCGACTCAAAACAAAAACAGCACAACTGTCAATTTTGACAGCGCTCACGGTGCTATTAGTAAAAGGTATAGTTGGCGACTCGGCGTTACGTAAGATGGCATGTCATGACGTCATCGATGACGATTCACGGAACATCGTTATCGCGCTCACGCTTATTCGGAACGGCTTTTAGCGCGCTCAAATCGATTACAGTGTAATTCGGAACGCACTGCATGTCATCCGGTGTCAGTGACGTTTCAATATGGCGACTGCCATTTGTCTGTCAGCACCATTAGAATTTAACAAAATACTCGACAATCCGAATTTTGCGGATATATGTTGTCGACTCGAAATCTTTATTTTTTTATGTTTTATTATTCAGGTAAGGTTTCGATCGAGTCTACAGTACCCCTTGACGAAATTATTAATATAGATAATAAGCGGAGTCTCCTAACACAGGCTTACTTGCCAATCAGTAGTTGTTAAGGTAACTAGTAAAATAATAAACCATTTTTATTTCATTTTCATAATGTAACGCAAAAATAAGAGAAAATAACCCACAGGAATACTTGAAAGGTTACGGAAGCAATACCTACAATACCGAAAGACAGTGATGAAGAATCTAGGTTTACTGCCCTATAAACAAAACTATCGTTGCGAATCATAGCAATTGTTGTTAAATACTTGGTCCTTATAGTAGTTCATAAGAGCCTCCAGGAACTGTTATTAAAGTTTTGAGTACTGGAACGTCAGAGTTTTTAGTTTATACTCTGTGTATAGATAAAAAATAATAGCTACGCAAAACCTAATTGTAATTTGATAGCTTTAAAAGTAGCGACATCAATCATTTTGCAATCGACACATTTTTTATTTACTAACATTAAAATATTGTTAGAATCATAATTATAATCGTTATTTTGTCCTTCAGAACTAGACAACAAAGAAGTATTTTTATGTAAACAATCCCTAATGTGCGAATATAATTTGAGATTTAGCCAGTTTTAGCACGATTTGCGTTTTTGCAACGTGATATGCATAAAAAGAATAAGTTCCGGGATTCTCTTTTAGAAAAATCATTATAACTACTAAACATTGACGGAACTGGGAAACAAATAATAGATATCTACTTGATGATAAAACAAATAAGGATACCAATAGATCTCATCAACAACAGCCTAGCCTTTACCCAACTATGTTGGGGTTGGCTTCCAGTCTAACCGGATACAGCGTAAGAATACCAGCATTTTACATAGAGCCTCCATAATCTAGTTACTAGGTAATATGATACCCCTTGGTAAGATAAGACTGGTTGTCATGGCTAGTACACACAGTGCCTTTTGCCGCGAGCACGTACCTCCGGCTTTTGCTCCTTCATTTTATTTGCGTTTGTTTCTGCGGCTTTGTGCGGCATGGCCGGCGGCAAGGCCGGCGTGCAGTGCCGGCGGCATGGCCGCCGGCGGTGTGTAGCAGCCGTCAGACTTTTGGTGTTCTAACTACCCGTAACGACTGTCAAAGTTCTAGAAATGACAGCCGGGACCAACGGCTTAACGTGCTTTCTGAGACACGGAAGGTTCTTGGTGTAAAGATGGTCACCCATCTACGGACCAACCGCGGCAAGCGTAGCTTAACCTGATTGTGTCTAAGTAATAAAAGCCTCACGGGACGACCGTGAGGCTGTTATTACTTAGACACAAAGCCCCTAACACCAATAGCTCTGTAGATAGTTAAATCTGCAACACGTACACATCTTGAATCAATTTGTATTCAATATTATTATTTTCGTATTCAAATTCCGTACAAAAGTGTCATAAGTGTCAAACCACCACATGAATCTCATATCGCAGTAGCTACTCTCAAACACATCATAATTCTCGAAACGATATCAACGACCTCTACCGTCACCATTGAGCTCCACGCCACCGGTATCTCAATTAGAATCGCTTAAGGATACTTTACCGTATCCTCCGCGATACACGATACTACGCGGGAAGTAGGAAAATGTCGGAATGTAGGAACTGTCAATAACGATGTCTATCAAATTGCAACAGGAAGTAGCCGAGTTTATGGTCGAGTCTTGACGAGATCGTTTACGTTCTAGTGGGAGTGTGGTACCCGCCTACATTAAGGCTTTGTAGATCTTTGTGTATGATATGGTTTGGTGTATATTATTAAAATGATAAAAAACGTAAAAATATATTTAGGTATTTGGCATGGCAGTGGGTTGAATCAATTGAATAGGTAGGTACATCTAACGCGTTTTCGAACTAAAAGTGGTTGGTATACTGACTCATAAGCCTAAAAGTCGGTAACAGGAAATAATTAGTCACAAAATTCTATTCTAAAACAATATTATGTAGGCACACCAACAGCTGTCTCCTTCTAAACAAAATTCCATCGTTAAAACTCCCGGAAAAATCTACAAGTGGCCCAGATTTCAAAGCTTGTTAAATAAATTAAAATAACTGCGCAATTTGGTGTCAAATTATTTCCGTGTACATTAAACGTCAAGGTAATTGCTGTATTACCTTAGACTCACACTTTAATATCCTTTTCTGCAGTTCCATAAACAATATGAAAATGAGGAAAATATTTGTATTTCTTTGACTACGCAGTGTAGGCCATCTCAATATTAATATGTCGCTTGCATACAGGCACAGAGCCATTGTTACTGGAAGTAATAAGAGCACCTGCAGAGGTGTCTGGTATCTCTAAAGTATTTGAATAACAGTCTGCTAACTACAGCCATAGTCATACTGAGAAATGTTTCACTTTGAAAACTCTAGAACATTGTGAAGCTGTAGGAGCGTTTATCATAAAGACTTTGCTTATTGCGTCGATATGTAGAAGATATTGAAAAGGCAGCTTTGACGTAATCATAACATCAAAGGTCGTAGGCATCTGAACGAAAATATGCAAATTTTACCAAATGTTTATTACCCGATTACTCCGAAGCAAAAAGGAGGGTTATTATTTTATGTAAGTATGTATATTCATCTGTTCCCTCATAACTTCTAAACTGCTCATCATAATTTGACAAATGAGGTATCGTTGGAAGCGCCTTGATCGTTCGCTGGTTATAGTCGTACGTAGGAAATACCAAATTTATGCCCTAGCACATGTGATTTTCAATTTGTCTGTCTGTGATGTCATGTTTATACCTTTTTAGATTACTTTTTTAGTCATAGTAGGGCTCTACAGGTTTAAAGGAACCCTGTATGCAGGAATCAAAGTTCTCACTACAGAAATAACTACTAACGGGCTGATTTTAAAAGGGCACCGAAAAATGGAAAATTTATTGGATAATGTGTAAAATTTCTGGTATTCTTCAACAGATACCGGTGGCGGCGGCGGTGGCATCAGGAAGCTGTATGCTCTCCGACCTCTCAGACCTACTGGCAACATCAGGTGGGCATTTTGACAATTTCATTTTTTTTTACTTTTGTATTTACTTTTGACTCGCTCTATATTTTCATCTCAGTCTCAGTAGCCTTTGTCAATCACAACCCTGTAATTTTCATGTCATTATACGTGTTATTATCTTGGGAATATGTAGATTTAATATTGATTTCCTGTTTGTCCCCATAAATGATCATGTATTTATTGTAAATAATTGGTTAGTGGTTTTTTGTTTGTTTTGAACTTTTTTGTTTCCTATCACTTTACGCTTTAATCTGCATTACTAAATCTAGTTTAAAATATCGTTGTACGTAGATCTTACAACCGCAGATCTCTCGTGGAGGCGGACGGTGTCTACCCGGGCGCCAACCACCATGACCCTGGCCTGCTGTGGACCGGACTGGGCCGGTAGACGCGCACACTCCCCCGACCAGCACACACACTCACCCACCGACACTCACACACACGCGGACACATACTCACACATCACACACCCACAATACGCATACACTGACCAGCGTATGAGAATGAATCACGTATATCAGCGAAAACCACCGCGTATTTCACATTTGAAACCTAATTATTTAGATGTTAGTGGTGTATCGTTACCAGAGATTATTTTAGCGTTGCAGGAATACTGTTATCTGTGAACGTTAATTGTAATGCTAATATGTTTTCGATCTCTGATCTAGTCAATTGAAAGTCTGGTTAAACTTGAAAATCCTGTAGTGGAATACTCTGGACTAGTTCCCTAATATTTCGTAGTTATATCAATATTAAAGCTTCTCATCTATATTTGGTTTCAACAGCATTCTCAAAGATTTGAATTGGCCAAAAGTAATTGAATTTTGGTAAAGGAATTCCTGTAAACGTTCACGAAAGGTTTCAACGGGAATAGTTCAGAATTCTCCAAGTTAATAGTTCCCATATCTGGATAGTTTAGTCTAATTGTATTGTTATAGAATAAATAGGTCTCATAGCTTTGGATTTTCGAGTTTCATATGACCTAGATTTCTTATTCCCTGTGACTAGTGTAAGAATTTTGCCCATACATGTCTAATTAAAATATATTTAACTGTTTCTAACCATCTTTCATTTCCCTAATCTTTAGTCTTGCTAACAAATGTACCTTCCTATAAAAAAACAAGATTTTCATGTTTTTTTCAATATACCAAAGATATATTTTAAGTAATTTTCAGTATTTCACTTTATGGCAAATGTTTTGCAGCAAATCAAACAATAAGAGCAGTGGTGGCCCAGTGGTAACGTAACTTACGGTCGTAGGTTCGAACCCAGACAGGCGCTTTACTTTGTGTAAATAATTTCATCACCACTGCTCTCAAAACGGTGAAGGAAAACATCGTGAGAAACCGGCATGTCTTAGAACCAAAAATTCGAAGACATGTACATCTACCAACCCGCACTGGGCCCGCGTGGTAGATTACAGCCCACTCACTCTCGAACAGAGGAGTCCTATGTCCCAGCAGTGGGAACATTATAGGCTGATTATGCAAACAATGTGAATATATTGAAAAAAAAAAAATATTTCCCCTAGTCCCTTTGCACGAACATAAAAGACAGGGAAGCTGTCTTTAATATAGGTCAAAATTATTCAACTACTTAAAACTTTTTGCTTTTAAATAACAAAATGTAATGCAATACATTGAAAAGGACACTCCATCTTTTTGTGATTCCACTCTATTTTCGTTTTCTTTCTCTATCAACAATTTTTAAACTTGATATAAACTTCCCAAATGATTCTTTCACTAATCCATTAAAAAGACATAGTACATGTTATTAAAATACTTAAATTTAAATTTGATCTCTACCCAACAACATGTACTTATAATATATAATAATGTTATGTATTATGTATACCTAATGTAGTTATCTCTTAACACAATTTTACTGAAAACTAAGCAATATGTAAACTGTTTTATTTTATAATATTAATGTTTATGTCAAATTAATTCAATTATTCATAAATCAATATTTTGTGAAATCAATTCTAATCATTATTAATAAATTAATTACAATATTTTAATGTTAGTTTACATACAAATTATAAATGTATGTCAAAATAAATGTTTCACTAAATATTTAATGTAAATACAATTTATCTTCATTGCATTAATGTACGTTTTAGCGATAAATGGATAAATTATAGAAATATTTAGCTTTTAAGTATTTAATTGTCGCGATATGTTTATGAAATTAATGATATACCTATTACAATGCTGATGTGTTTTATTTACGATTTAACCCAAAAACCCAAACTGATATACCTACACAGCTACTACGAGTGCCTCATTAGTCTACTGCTGAGCGTGAGGTCCGGGGATCACTTCCCGGGTCGGGCAAAGTGTTAAGTTTCGTGCAGACTAACGCGACGCGACAGCGCGATGCGACACCGGTTATTATTATACCGTGAACTGTGAAGTTTTCTGAGAAATTGTATTGTTCGTGTCGCGTCGCGCTTGTCTGCACGAGCCTTTACTCGGTTTTTCCATCTGGAATTTCTCAGTAGCAGCCCAGAGTCTGGAATTGTGCCCGGATGATGGCAATAGCCTCGCCCCTAATTTCATGGGACTTAAACATAACTGGCGAAATGTGGGTGTAGGTGCTATAGGGACACCTCTGCCTAGCACTCTGTTGTTATTCTGTATGTTATGAAATACCTACCTACATTGTTGTGGGTAACCAGACTACCCCTATGGACGGAATTCTGTCCTGTAGTTTCATGTTGAGAAGTATTCGACTAACTCATTATAACTTCTACCTAGCTTGATCAATATACGCAAAATTCTATACCTAAACAGATGCCCTATATGCATGGAATACAAATGAACCAATATGATGGCATTAATGACGCAATGACATGGACATAATTATAATAATTAACACTTACCTAACTAATGCACAATAAGAATGAATCATTTGTAGTTATGAAATAAATAATGTTCTATGTTATGTAAAGTATCGTATTGCATCCGCCAGGTAAACAAAACACATAAAAAAAGATCAAGCCTGTGTTCTCAGAGGGGTTAGGCACAGTTGTACCTGCGTAGTACACCCACATTTCACCTGGTAAGTTCCAGGGCCAATCCTATTATTAATTTGTTAACAAACAAAATTGCTAAGAAATTAATAAGAGTCCTCAAGCTCTTAGGGACTCTCAAAAATATGTAGGTACCAACTTACTAAAGACGAAGTCCATAAAGATAGCCATAATACTCATTGATTCTTTACAAAACTATATAGGTATGTACCTACTAACAGATTTTTTTTTATCACATCTATTCAAAAAGAGCTAGTTTATTCTTCGTTAACAGGGACTAAAATAGCTCTTTAATCCTAGGGACTAAAAGTGATTTGAATTTGGAATATGGATATTATTAGTAAAAGATCCAATCACCAAAGAGATCAATCACGAACATTGTATGAACATGAACAAGTAACAGGCTTGTATGGTAAAGTAAACCGCGCGCGTCCCAAATTAAACAAAAAGGTTGTGAAAAATAAAAACGTGCGAAATGCATTCCGCCTTCGCCGTTCGTAATTAATTACTCAAATTCGGATTTCCTTTCCTTTCCAAGCAGTGAGAATGAAATAAATAAATGTACTCATCTAGGTACTATTCTTATTCATAAGTGGCAGACTTTACTTATTTTCTCATAGAGGGTGATAAAAAGTAGAATGTCCACCTCGAGAGCAACACTATTTTAAACTCGAGTGACGTACTTTGAATCCAGAGCGGAGCGACGGATTCAAAGAAACACTCTCGCCTTTTAAATAGTTGTTTGCTCCCATAGGCAAACAATCTACTATTTTTAACTGGGTCAGCATGGCAATATCCGAATCAGTAGGAGATAAAGGGAAACTATTTTAGGACCCATTATCTCTTTTGTCGTGTTTTTTTTAACCATAATAATGGATAATTAATCTATAAATATGGATTTTGTTGTCCATAAAAATGAGCCACCATAAACACATTTTGACCACCAAGCGGACAACAGATTACGAGAAGATTATATTTACAACTATGAAGAAGAAACAGTCGGCATCTGCTAACCGCGACCAATTGCCGGTAATTCCTGAGGCGGTCAGTCAAGAAACACTTCCTTATTGTGATCCAATCATCGTAATAGTCCCGTGAACGACAAGCGATCGACTTTTGGGAGGACATTATCTAATCTAGCTATAATTGTGGTAACGACTGGGCGCACCCACGCTGTGGTGAAGAGGGACAAAGTATTGACAAAAAACGAGGTTGTGAAAATAACATAATAACATTCCTCTGTGGTCGAGGATTGCGGGTGAAACTAGCTTCCACGTTCGGCCTCATAATCACTGACCATCAGGTGAGATGCAGGCCAAAAGCTAACACGTTTGGGTAAAAAAAAAATGCTAGTAATTAGATTCGACGTACGATGGAGCGCAGTATTCTAGGCGTCAAATTAACAGACCATAGTCACAACACTACAAAACACAGATTTACCAACGTTGCTCAAAAAGCCACTAAGTTAAATGGAACTGGGCTGGCCACATCTGCCGCTTGCCCAATCAACTGTGGGCCAAATTAACCACTACGACAAGACAACTGGACCGGCGTCGCGGCAGACCCCATAGAAGCTGGCGGCACGACCTGGATAAACCAAACGACCATATTACCACGTAGTCCACATAGCACTGGATTGCATGCACGCTTAGCATGATCACAATAAAAAAGGTTTTGTCGACGGAAGAATAGATTAAATGACAGATAAACAATCACAATCTGTCATTTTGTCTATTCTTCCGTCGACAAAGCCCGTAAGCTACCCGTTTCTATGGTTTTCATAATAAGGGTCATGGGCAGAGGCCTTTGCCCAGCAGTGGGGTGGTACAGTCTAGCAGTTTCAGTACGGAGATTAAAGGTACAACAGGCAACTCAGCTTTTATTCCTGTGGTTTTAAGAAAAAAGTACAAAAAAAGGTTTTAGGAGGATTATGTAAAACATTATAACACCTGTATGGGATACAGGTGTTGATAATGTTTTACATAATTCCCTTTAGAGGTAAAGGGAGAAACAAAGGTTTACACGTAGGTACATTTCGTAGTATTCTAATCATACTATATTAAGAGGCACTATGGCAATGTAACAAGTAGGTTGTATTGTCTGTCGTCAGTCCTGGCTCCTGAAAATCAAAACAGATGCAGGCAGATTTAAAATAAGGCCTTTTTTTTTCAGATAAAAAAATTGACTAAGTTAAACCTGCGCCTAAGCTATGAACATAATTTAACACTGTTTTGAATTTTCAGCACACGATGTAAGGATCTTCGTCAATACTTAACATTGATTGGGGAGAGACTTTTTGGAACGGAATAGAAGAATCTCCGGATTTTCTAGAAATTCTCCGCTACTTGTTATTTCAATCAACTTAGCCTATCGCAGTCCACTGCTGGACATAGGCTTCCCTCATGCTGCGCCACATGACCCTGTCCTCCGTCTTCCGCATGCAGTCTGTACCAGCCAACTTTTTTAAGGTGGTCGGTCCATCTAGCTGGGGGGCGTTCCACACTCACTACACTTGCCGATACGCGGCCTTGACTCCAAGACTCGTCTACTCCACCGACCATCGGTCCTTCGACAAAGATGGCCAGCCCACTGCCACTTCAGCTTCCTTACTCTGCAGGCTAAAGGTCATCGCCCATTATAACAACACCGCTCCAGCACGGTAGCGCCCCGGCACCGCCTCGAAAAATCTAGTCGTCAACGCGCCGTAAGCCAGGCGACTGCTAGTCGCCAACGCGCCGGAAGCAAGGCGACGGCTAGTCGCCAACGCGCCGTCAGCATGGCGACCGCTCGCTGCCGGCACGCCACCCGGCGAGGTAACAGTTTATTTTTTATTCACAAGCAAGGCGTCACCGTGCGGCCGGCGAAGCGTCACCGCGTGGACGGCGAGGCGCCGGGGAGTGGGCTCCTCGCTTGAAGCGTGCTTTCGGCCCGACGTGTGACGGCTCGTGGACCGCTCACTGCCTGGGAGCCGTCAACTATACTGTATAGCCGTCGTAAAATAGACTTTAATGGATTTGACTTAAAATCCTAATTTGAATGACAAGGCATTTGCCGTGTCGGAGCCGTGCTGATTTAATGAGCGATGACCTTAAGTCGGTAATTGTGTCGGTAATGTCGGTTACTCCGGTTCTTTTCCGGAGAACTTCATTGTTCACCTTGTTATTATTGTAATAATTTTCTAAACCGACTTGACTAATCTATAGTCACCCAACCAAATAGAACCACCATGGGTGAAGGCGTTAATTTCACGCAATTCAATCTTCCTAGCCTTATTCCCAACTATCTTGGGGTCGGCTTCCAGTCTAACCGGATGCAGCTGAATACCAGTATTTCGCGTTAATTTCACGCAGTAGTTAGCAAAGTGCCGAACTAATCCCCTTATGGAGATGCAGGGATTTGCCAGGATTAATGGCGATGGTCGCCTCAGTAGCCTGATACGCCAATTCAGGGAGAATTTAGGACATAGGCTAGATTCGAGGAAGATACTTATGCCCGTTTTCACCTTCACTAAGTGACACTTAAATGAAACCCTAAATAAAAGTGCACTGGTGCCGATTCTCTTGTCACAAATGCCTCTAAACTAGACTAAAAATCACTAAAATTTAGTTTAGTCCTGTCAAACGAGCATTTCCCATTCTGAAATAGTCTAAAGTGACACAACTTAACTATATTTTAGTTTGACAGCACTAAGATTGCACTGAGTTATTAGTTTAGTGAAAATGGCAATTTTGCTATTCTGAATTTGACGTTTTTCACCTAAAAATTTAGATTATCCAACTAAATCAGTCTATTTTTAAACGCGATTAAAAAGGAGTGGAATAAAATTAGTTGGCATGAACTAAAATTCACACACTTCAGCTGCAAAAACTTTATCTTTTTTTTTATTTTGCTTATATCTCGAAAACGGTGCGTCCTAGCGCAAAAATAATGGAAATTTCGACCCCCTCTGCCATCCGTAAACCCATATGCCCCTACTCACAGGTAATATTTTTTCATATTTTCCATACAAAAAGTTTAAAATTACATACAAAATACGTCAAGGCTGCCCCCCCCCGCGCGCCTCTGGCTCTAAAAAAAATCACGGGGTAGAGCAAACAAGTACCACGTGGGTCGCGACGTGACTGTCAAATTCAATTTTAGATGTGTCAAAATTATTTTTTAATTTAGAGATATTTTTCCGCAGAATAGCTTTTAGATTCTCATAGCCAAAAGTAAGGTATTTTAGTCGTAGTTTAGTTAGTTTAGTTCGGTGTACAAGAGAATCGGCACCACTGTTGGATTTTCAACGCTAGCCTCAGCACTGAGAGTTGAACATCCAACAGTGTACTTTTATTCGGTGAAAACGAGCATTGTCAACTAGATTTGAGTCGGGATATTATCGAAGTAAGTTTAAAATAGAGGTTCAGATAAGTTCACCTAAGTTTTTAAGGTTAAAACAGTTATTTGAAACGTTTAAATTGAGTTGGTATGTGGTGGTATAAAAAAATTCTCTATGAGTTCTAACAACTTAAGGAATAAATATGTTTTTAGGAAATAAGATAGAATAACACACACACACACACTTTTAAAGGAAGATTGCACGTGTAAATAATATTTCTAACGTTGCATTGATCCCAGAAATCATCCTAAATTCCTAATGGTGTTACGAGTAAAACTTATACACCTCAATGATGATATAAATGGTAAGTTGTCCCCGTAATTTAAATTTATCAAAATCTTTTGTACCTATAGAACACGAGGATTGTACGTAATCGGTGTGTAGAGATCACCTAATGGAATGCCATAGGTTACAGTTGCTGCTAGTGGGTACTTAAATGTGTGTTGAACATCGTGTGATGACCGGTAAAATGTGGGTAAAATAGCCTTGGAAATAACAAATAATTTTTTATCCAATTCTGTAAGGTAATAATGGTTACCGTGGGTCATCCTTTGAAGATAAATATATGCCACCGCGGACGTTTTTGTTGAACTTTTTAAGATGAACCATTCTGTAAAACATATTTTTTATGTATCTTTTACGGTTTATGCGGCGCATGCCAATAAGGCTGCCTGTCCACCGGAGCGGAGAGGAGAGGAGAGGAGCGGAGATGTGTCAATATTAACCAATAGACTCAAAACTTCGCTCCAGAGGTGCGCTTCTATTGGTCAATTTTGGCACATCTCCGCTCCTCTCCTCTTCTCTCCGCTCCAGTGGACAGGCAGCCTAAAGCTCCCAGTCGGCATGATTTTTTCCGACAACTTCAACAATAATCTTCATACATATTTCAGCCAATTTACACAAAACCTTAATGAATTATATACTAAATACAAAACTAATACAAAACCTTCGGCAAGAACCACTCCGACCATTGGTATCCGTTTAGTACTTTTTGAGTTTATCGCATTCAGACAGACAGACAGACGCGGCAGGTGACTTTGTTTTATATTATGTAAGGAGAAGGAATAATAAGGATGACGTTAACATAAGTAATAACAACAAAAGACATTTTATCAATCAAAACGTAATTATGTCTGCTTGCTTTGCATAGAAGTGTATGGAGTAGGTACAATGGCACAATAAGTAATAATGAAGACAATAGCAAATTCTATTTATTATTTATTATTTTCTGTTCCGAAGTCCAGCTGCTGCTTTAGTTATATTTACTAAGATTTTAGTTTATTTGTAATAAATCGTGTAATTGATCTGTGATTTACAACCCAATTCCTTCCAGAAACAAATAGTAAATAAAAATGACTAAACAATTATTTTTGTACTTTTATTTAAAAACACTAGATACATTTATGTAATAAGTCTAACGTTACCAGTCCTAGTTCTATTTTACTTAGATATATATTATTGTCTTTTCCAAACAAATATAAAATACGAGCAAACCTACCTACACAAATTCTAAGGTGCCAACCCTAGTGGGGCAGAATCCATCAATATTTTAGTCTAGCGGAATCAGCCCCACCAAATTGAACTAGTGGGGCAGTTTCCACTGAAAATGTTTAGGCATTCCACTTTGGGTTGGCACAGCATCTTCAGAAATGTCTGAGGGCACACCTGTAACTACTCCCATCCTTGTGATGTTGAATGTAGGGATAGAGGCAGTGTAACTGTACTTGGCTAGCAGAGTATTAACCAAGAAAGACTTGGCATCCTGAGGGGAAACAAACTCTACTGAAACACGGTTTCTACCAACTCTGTTAACGAACGAACTATGAACCACGAACTATGTTCGCAATGTTGTGGGTCATTAAAAACTTACCCAAATTAACTGGGTGTCAGGTACCTGAGTTAGGTTGTATGTACTAAGTCTAACGTTACCACTACCATTCCTAGTTACATTTAACTTAGATATGCATTTCTTTCTTTTCCAAACAAATATAAAATACGAGCAAACCTACCTACATAAATTCTAAGGTGCCAACCCTAGTGGGGCAGAATCCATCAATATTTTAGATTAGAGCGGAATCTGGTCCAACAAATTGAACTAGTGGGGCAGATTCCACTGACAATTTTTAGCCATTCCACTTTGGGTTGGCACCATGGGTTGGTGGCAAAGTTGAATGATTCAGAAATTCATGTTTTCAACTTTATCGGTCTATTAGATTCGGAGCAAATTGGTTGTGACAGACGGAAAGACAGATACAGCAGTGCAGTGATAAGGGTTACGATTTTTCATTCGGACGTAAGGAAACCTAAAAAGCGAGTCCGTAAAAAATCTAGGTTGACAATAAAGAATTTTGATAATTTTGCGAAGGAAGGGCTTGCAACCTTTACAGGCCTGTCTAAACCATCCATCCAACCATTGTGTGAACTAATTAATTAACATGTAAAAGTAAACATTAGTCCTTCCCGTGGGTTCAGCTTGATACATAGTTATTACTGTTATCAGCGACACACGTGGTAAATCACGGTCACTGGCCTTATCACACATATTAATTATGATAATTGTTACATTCATTAAATCGAAGCCTAAGGCCGCGTCCTGTTTGGAATCAGAATTTGTTTTATTTTTTATTTTGCATATTTTTTTATAAAATATGGTACTTACTTATCGACGGTGAAGTATCAATATCCAATAACTAACATTTCTCAGTTAAAGAAACATAAACTTCTATCTACATTTTAGATCACTAACCTGAAATTTTTGATTTCAATCACTATCACCATCACAAGCGTTTTTGTATAAAACAAATTTTTGATTAAAATGGTCAAAAACTATAGAAATTAAACGTTATTTTCGCCTCCTGTAATATCATGTTTTTGTAGTTATTAGTAGTTATTGATACTTTACCGCCGATATTTTGCTTACTTTCCTTTTTGTCCTGTGTAGGTAAACTGTAAACAATTATTAGTGAATAATAGTACCTAATACAACGCAGTAGGTATACACGGCAACATATCAAGCTATACATTTCCAGTTTATGCGGATTTCGCATTGTTTAAGATTTCCGTACAACGCCAGGTCAGCTTATACTGGAAATGTATAGCTTGATGTGTAGCCGTGAGTACCTATCATAGTCATAAGCTTAGGTTTTTAAAACACCACAAAATGAGTAACATTGGCAGATGGTATGTACCTAGGTATGTAGTTAGAATGACGTTTGACTTTGTTTCTTTCAGCGTCACAGTAACACCCGTATTTATAAACAAGATATTACTTCAGTAAAAGTAATTACTCAAGTACCTAATGACTAATGATTTTCCTTATAGACTACAATGTTGAATTTGCAAAATGTTGAATCTAAAAAGGTTTGTTGAATCCAAAAAGGTTGAATTTGCAAAATGATGAATTCCAAAATGTTTAGTACCTACAGTATTGCTTGAAGTTAGAGCTCTCAAAAGTTCAGTTAATTATCACCATTGTATTTATTTACTTAGGCATTGAGCCATTATGTGTATTTTATTATAATCTAATCTACTTCAATTACTCGAATCTTTCAGTACCTACATTGTTTAAATGGGCCGTCTCTCAAGATTCTTTACGCATCATTTGGAGGGTAGTCTTTAATCTCGCGTAGTGGCTCTCAAAGTTTATTAACCCAGCAGTAAGGGCATATAATATTATATTTATGTGTGTATAATATAATAACATGTGATATGATAAAAGGTGTCCTGTTATATAGGGTGACTATGCAATAGTAGGACACTTTCTCAGCTTGTAAGAAATTAGATCCCAGTTCAGGAGAGGTTGGTAAGGTCATTGACAGTAAATGACGTGTTACCTACTTGAATAAAACTATCGATCTAAATTTCGAATCATTTATTAGCTTGAATATGGGTACATGAGGTGATATTTTTAAGCTAAACAGGTGATATCTATTAGAATAAAAATAGTTCTTACATTATTCGAAGTATTTCGTAAGATTACCAGTTAAGAGCGTGCCATGCATCCTAAAAGTTGACGTCGTAAATAGCTGTGAAATATTTACCTAATTTGATTAATTTGGAAATAATACTGTATGGAAATAAGAAATGTGGCTAACTAGCGAACTATTGATTATGAAATGCAATAATTAATAATATATCTTATCACCGAATATTTAGTTTTAGATGTAAAAAGACTATTGCGTTTTTTGCAGCTAAAACGGGTAAGTATGGTACAACATCAAATTCAATGTTACAATACAATTGCATTTCATTAAATTTTCATTCTAGTTCGGAAGTTAGCCAGATTTCTTATTTCCATACAGTAATATTGCGAAATTAATCAAAACAGCGAAATATGCGACAGCTATTTGCGACGTTGCCAACTGTCAATCAATTGATAAGCAAATTGGTAACGAACTTAAACTTACCATATACTCAAAAAACAGCAGCTGTCATTCTTTGACAGTTGATTGAAATGGGACTATTACACTGGAAAATTGACGTAGACTGTCAATTTGCTTAACAATTAAATTCCCTGACAGTTTTAAAGGGATTAGCGTTAGAATAGATTACGCGAATCGGGGTACCTTATTAGAAGTCCTTCGGATGAGACTAAAAAGTATTTTTACAAACTTTTTATCAGCTTGCTTCGTTGGTATGTATTTCCAGTTACTCCAGTTGTCATCCATTTTTCATACACTTTTGTTTTTACACTACCAATACCAGCAATAATATTGTAATTATCTCTAAATAGCCATACCTTTTGTTTAATAAGGTAAAATTATTCATCATCCATTCTCCGCAAACCGGTTTCAAATAGGATTAGAAGCCAAGAGCCTGGCTCCATTCAGCGGCAGCAAACGTGCATTGTATCGAAGAGATAGCACGCACGACAATGCAAAATGGCGGCACAGATACAGCTGGATACAGCTGAGATGCAACATGGCGGCATGGAGAGGTAATATCGCTCACTGCAGCCGAAATCCAAGACGATGTTGGATTAAAATATCTCTTGTGCTTTTAGTGACAGGGTGATCCCATTGCTATATTGGATAGGTACCTACTATGATTTAGGTTATGGATGACCAGTTAAGTTCAGCAATAGATATTAAGATCAATTTTGCATAATTCTAGTGTTCTATGAAGAACTAAAGATTCTAAGTACCTACTGATACTTACTTACATTTTTATTATAGTGAAATATAACTTTTTTTCATATTTGGAGGATAAAGGATAACCTTTTCCTTTTTTGAAGTCGGTTAAAAAAATCCTAAAGTATTGTAGTAAGTTAGAACGTTTTAGCTGTTGGCACACGTTAACGATATAAATAAAAACCACAGTAATGAAATTCTAGAAGCTCATGTTCGTCTAATACATAGTACAGTCACCTTTAGGAACGTGGACCTTCCAATTTATCTGGGGTTAACAGAAAAATATGTCTTAATTTGATTGCTGCTTCTATTTGCCACAAAACAAAGGCCATCATTTAAGGTTATCTAATTACTTGCTAATTAATTTATAAAAACTCATTATATTTCGTTTAAGAAACAACGGTAAAGCTAATGTCTTAAGAAAGACAAATAAATGAGTTTTCGTGATATTTTTTGTTTTGATTATTCCTCTTTGAAGAAGATTGGACCTGAGGTACGGAATACGGTTTGGAAAATTCTAGAGAAATTCAAATTTTTGTGTGTTCGATCGTACAAAAGCACAAACTGAAGCTTAGTCAAGACAAATCCTAAACAAAAAACTAAAATATAGAAATGCTCCACAAATACTGACCTATATGTCAAGAAAACCGTTTGATCCCTAATTTCTCAATTGAGTCTCTCGATCCGAGTCAAAGGCAGAAAGCGTCCAACAACGCGACCGACGATGGTTTGATTTCAATCACCTATCCACATTGATATACCTATCCATGTATTTTTTTCTTTGTGTGCTGGTAATCCTCGACTTAATTTTTAGTTTATTTCATAAACTTCTTAATTTTCCTGTTGACAGCGATGCAGATGAATTTTTTGATGCCCTATGGTTATTTCCCCTCCTTTTTATATACTTGTACATATTATTATTATAAGTCTGTAAGTTTTTAAACTGTGTAAATATTATCTTAGATGGATGTAGGTATAATAAGGTCAAAAAGTAAAAAAAAAACAAAACGAAAAGTCTGAAAACCAGAGTTTACCAGAGCAAAGGCATAGCCAGAATATTTTACCTCCCATTTTTCTTGTGCCTTTTACTTTCAATCAACCGCCAATGACCGCCATACGGCTTCACATGTAAGACATTATAAAAGATCTAAAAATTATACTGATGATGTGCGATTATAATATACACATATCTGAGTAGGAGCACATTCGAATTTAAAAAAAAATGTGCATTGTCGTAGGTACACTGTCTCACCTCACCCCAAATTATGGTCACCCAACAGTCCGAAATAAACTGCGCCTAATAACGCTTACGTGGTAATAAACGAAGGTACTTGTTGTCTTAGGACATTGCCTCCATCTTGAGATTGTACCTCCGTGTGCCTCGTTACCTATATTACTTTAGGTACAGGACATAACAGAAGAATTCAGTTATGATGATGGACCCTATTTTTGGCTCTGTTTAACTATGACCCTTGGCTAAGAATATACTTAATTTCGCGTGGATTTCGTAATATGTATGTTCAGTTCCTATATTTTACTAAGAACCGGTAATTACAATGTTTACTCTTTTTGACCCTAACTACTAACCAAAAGTAAACATTTCTTATCCTAATCCGATACACCATTTAAATGAATCAAGTCACCAGAATCTAGATTAGACAATCTAGTGAAGAACGAGTTTCCATTCCAATATCGAGTTTACAAATATGTGAAGCATGACCGCTGTTTACCTCGTCTAGTGACACAGTGTGAAGGTACGTCATCAAACTATCGCGCGACGGTTTCTCAAGAACACAATTGTCACATCATCGCCGGATGACCGTTAAACGCTGGCTTCCTTCGCTCCTTGTTGGTGCAAGTTATAAGCGGGTAGCGGGACAAGAGGAAAACGCTATCAGAGCAGAATCAGAAATGTAATAAGCACTTATTAACTGGAAATGACACACAGTTTTAATATTTAATTATTCTGAGAATAATCTACATACAAACTACACTTTAAATAACAACAATAAAAAATATTATAACCTAAGCCCAACAACAAACTAAATTCCTCCGCATCGCTATCATTTGCTAATGTGCCCAACCTGGCGGCCAAAAGCTAAGCATTGCAAGCACGTTGTATGGCAATGCTTAGCTTTTGACCAACGGGATGTGCCAAATAACCGTTTAGATATTTCTTTAAGGTGAAAATGAACCTTAGCGCAAATTAGGTTATTAAATTAACGTCGTTTGAGGTTCTCCGCAGCCTCAGCGGCAGCGCCAGCACAGCACGCCGAGCAAGGAAAATGGGATGGCGCAAAAGTATCGAGATCGACACACGTTGCGTCCCACACTAAACTTGTTTTAAATTAATATTACCTACCTATGTTTATAACTTAACTTATCACTAGTAATTGCACATTGCTATTAAATACCTTTGTTGTTAACAATCAGTCGACTGTCACTTCCTCGGTATTTTCAAGAGTCACCTGGACTGAGGATATGAGTCAATGGATTAGAGTTTATCGATTTATATACTCCACCCTTTTAAATTCTAAATACCTAACAGCTTGCATTAGTTGATTCACTCCGATTTAATTGGCCAAACTAGCTGCTTACCTAAAATAATATTCGTACCTCACAACAGCACCTATGGATACTAATCCCATCTTCCTAACTGAACTTATTATCCTAACTAATCCTTACATATTATAAAACAAAGTCACCCGCCGCGTCTGTCTGTCTGTCTGAACGCGATAAACTCAAAAACTGCCGAACGGATTTTCAAACGGTTTTCACCATTGGACGGAGTGATTCATGCGGAAGGTTTTAGTGTATAATTCATTAAGGTTTTGTGTAAATTGGCTGAAATATGACGATTATTGTTGAAGATGTCGGAAAAAATCATGCCGACTGGGAGATTTACTGGCGTGCGCTGCGTAAGCCGTGAGAGGTAAATCAAATTTATGTTCTAGAGTATTGTATATCTTAAAAATTGCAACAAAAAAGTCCGGCATGGCATATGTCTATCTTCTAAGGGTGACCCACAATAACCATTTTTATCTTTCAAAATTGTATAAAACTTTCATTGTTATTTCCGAAGCTATTTTGACCGGTATCTTATTAATCCTTATCCAAATAAATAGGTTATTTAAATTGGGCATTCAATTTCGAATAAAATATGCCTTTACATCACATCATTTAAATGAATAGTTTAAGAGATATCACAGTTTCAAAATTACGCGTAACAAAATAATTATGGTTGACAACGCGGGCGCTGTAGCCTACCACTGCGTCCGCTGAATGTTAGTCAATGATCTTTTCCTAGGCTATTAAGTATGTATTCCCGGTAGAACGTTCCCGTGGGATATTTTGCGACATCCACGCGGGCGAAGCCGCGGGTAAAAGCTAGTATTAAATAAATGCGAAAGTGTCTTTGTTTGTTTGTATGTTTGTTACGCTTTCATGCTAAAACGACTGAACGGATTTGGATTTAAAGGGCCATGCCCAATATTGGTGCCTTTTTATCTATCAAATGATGATTTAATTATTATTGCGATATTGTGCACAAATATTAAAATGCGACCGGGGGGGGGGGGGGGGGCTAGCGTTCTCAATTATTAAGAAACAGAAATGAAACTGATATCCAAATATGCGTTACTGAAAGGACTACACTACTGCAAAAAGAAATTGTTAAATGTTTTACAGTTTCTTTTAATTTAAGTAAAGAAAAATGATGGAACAAGGTCGTGAAAAAACTCATATTTTCATTTTTATTGGAAAAAATAGTCGTCACATTGCTATAGTGAAGTGTGACTTGATGTCACACTATGCCACTTACGCCAACGTGACGTAACTTTAGTCCAGATAGTGCTTAAACTATAAAATAGACAAGACAAGGGCGTAAGAAGTACAAATATTTTCAGTTTTGTTAATAAAATACTCACGACATTATTACGGTGAAGTGTAACTTGATGTCACACTATGCCACTTACGCCATTATGATGCAACTTGAGTCCATAAGAGTTTGTACTATGAAATAAATAGTATAGGACGAAAAGTAACTCATATTTTCAGTCTTCTTAACTAAATACGCGTTACAGATTAGGGCGAATAACTCGAGACGGATGTACTTTAGAGCTGAGCTGCCATAGTAACTATTGTTTGTATGGAAGTGCTTTACACATCTAACAAGGTGGCATTAGTGTGCGATCAAAAAAAAATGCACCAGTGGCCCATACATTTCAGGCAAAACCCTTTAGCCACATGAGTAGACCATAACCTGGGTTAGAACATAGGATACTTTTCATCCCGATATTCTCACGGAATCGAGACTTATGCGGATGAGTGATAAATAAATGATAAATAAAATATGTATTTCTGTAAATTGTTTCAAGAAATATTTTTATACGTCAAAAATAAATTATGTTTTACAAGTTTAAGAGGTCGGTGTATTCTATCCGACTACTCTGACAATAAACACTGAAACAAACCAAGCAGAGGTCACAACTCACAAGTATCGGGCAGTCATAAACGAATGGGTTAACTGAGCTAATTAATTTAACATCAGAGTCCGCGCCACCACTGAAGTCCGGTGGAAAATTGTGGAATAACATTTTTTTAACGCAATTTGATGCAATGACATTAGACACTAGCGCCGCGTCAAAAGGATTTCAGTGGTGGCGCGGATTCTACAGCTGTTTTATTTGTCAACTTGATCTTTTATATTTAGAATATCAATTCAATACTTCATCAATCCCGTTATTTCTCACATCTTGGACCACCAGGCTCGCGCGACCGCGTGTCTACCCACGTGTATTATCTCATGCTCCGACGAAATTTGACTTCATCTCACTTTTACCCGCGCCGATAACATCTTTACTGCACTTCCCCTATAATTGGACTAACTTTTAACATGACACGCATGTCCTTCTGAGAATTAAATTATAACACATGAGACTAATGAAGGAAATTGCTTATATGAGTGTCATATACTGCGTCTTCTACAAGGTGAAATTGATTTCATGGGCATCCTCATTCGGGGTCATTGTACTCATCATTATGGGTGGTACTTTCAGTATGGGACCAACGATGAAAGCGCAAAAAAAAAATCTGGTGTTCCCTACATTTTGACGAGCTATGCGAACATAAATATACAGGGTATCAGGGACATCGACGCGAAGCCTGTTACCATGGATTCAGTACATGATTCTGAACCCTCCTGCGTTGAATTTTTTTGTCAGTTATTTAATTAAATAACAGCTGTTCCATACATTTTGACCACGTAGGTATTGCACTTTTCTATGAAACGGCATTTTTTTTTTATAACCGGCGAAAAATTTAATCACATGGGAGTTCAGAATCATGTACTGAATCCATGGTAACAGGGGGCCAAGTCTACTAATTTACAAACGTCACAATGGTCTCTCGATGGTGAGTTTTTGACAGATTTTGTATGGCTAATCTGTCAAAAACTAAAAATCGCGAGACCTGTGACGTTTGTAAATTAGTAGACTTGGCTCCCAGACTTCGCGTCGATATCCCTGCCACCTTGTAGAGAACAGCAGATTTTTTTTTCGCG
Source organism: Conistra vaccinii (assembly GCA_948150665.1). Lineage (NCBI taxonomy): Eukaryota > Metazoa > Arthropoda > Insecta > Lepidoptera > Noctuidae > Conistra > Conistra vaccinii. The sequence goes on along the minus strand of OX411331.1, from coordinate 3,637,262 downwards.
ATTTCTGTGTTGGTCCCATAGTAAAAGTTGTTCAGAATGAAATCATTAAAAGTCGCCTAAAAGGGTCACTTTAGGCGACTTTTAATGATTTCATTCTGAAGACTAAACAAGTAAGTGTTAATGATTTGGAAAAAATGTATGTTAAATTAGACAATTTTCTTAATAACATAATGTATGAATATTTTAGATTATATTTATATAATGAAATTAATTTATAAAGTTATGTCTAACGCGAATTCTCAATTCACTCGGTTTAAAAGTAAAAATGGGTGTACCACAAGGATCAATATTGGGTCCTTTTCTCTTTTTAGTATATATTAATGATCTACCCCATTTGTTAAAAACTCAACCACAAATGGTGTTATTTGCTGATGATACTTCATTAATTTTTAAAATGAATAGATGTGCATCAAATCTTGACGACGTAAATAACGCCCTGCAGCAGGTCCAAAATTGGTTCACTGCTAATAATTTAGTATTAAATGAGAAAAAAACTAAGTGCATAAGATTTTCTTTACCAAATGTCAAAAGTAGTAATTGTGAGATAGTATTAAATCAAGAGAAACTAGAATTCGTCGATCAAACTGTTTTCCTGGGGATCACGCTCGACTCTAGGCTTCAATGGGGTCCTCATTTAACATCCCTTTCAGGACGACTAAGTTCGGCAGCATATGCTGTGAGAAAAATCCGTCAATTTACGGATGTAGATACCGCGAGGCTAGTCTATTTTAGTTACTTTCATAGTATTATGTCGTACGGTATTCTACTATGGGGACGGGCTGCAGACATCGAGTCTATTTTTATTCTGCAGAAAAGAGCCATCAGAGCGATATATGGCCTCCGCAGGCGCGACTCTCTAAGGGAACTGTTTAAAGATATTAACATCATGACGGTACCTTGTCAATATATCTATGAAAACATTATGTACGTAAGGAAAAATCTACATCTTTTTAGTAAAAGAGGTTCAAGACACAATTATATCACTAGGAATAGGGACCAATTAGTTCAACCGGGTTTCAGGCTGGCTAAAGTAGACTCATCATTCATGGGGTACTGTTTAAAATGCTACAATAAAATACCTCCCCACATACTTGAGCTGAATGAAACGAAATTTAAATCTTATATTAAACGCACACTATGCAGTCAGGCATATTATAAGTTGGGGGATTACATCGCTGATAAAAATGCTTGGCTCAACGCTGGTCCTGCTCCACAAGGGCACATAAACTAATTGTATAGCATCTGAAAATACTGTTGGAGCTGCGGAAGATTTTAAAAACTATCTTTGCATTGTATAAATTCAATCTCTTAGCATTGTATAATTGCATAGCACATGTGTGAGTACTATGTACAGACTATAAAGCTACCATTTAGGTACTGGGTATGTCTTTCATTGACTTGAATGTGCCCTGGCGGCTGAGAGTATGTCATGCTCACTCTAATGTCACGCTGACGGTGGCGTGTGTGTTGGATCATTTAGCTCCCTTCAAAATGGTTGAGCTGAATGGTGCTAATCCATGCGTCATGTTCGTGAACGGGCGCCGTCAGTTGTGACTGGTCATCTCATAGCTGCCATGGCTTATTTTAATTTGATTTAATTTTTTAATTGTTTTATTTTTGTTTTTATCTTTTATTACGGACGCTTTTAACGTTTTGCATCGTTCTCACATGTATAAGTTCAACATGAATGATGTAACCAATATTTTGTAACCAAATTTTTATTTAAAAGAGTGTCCGTGGAGTTTCTTGCCCGTTCTTCTCCATAGGTACCTACTACGCTTTGGAATGGGCAACTAGCTTCATTTTTTCTGACTGACCGACCCCTTGACAATTCAAAAGTGCCTGTAATTGGTTTATTTGAAATAAATGCTTTGAGTTTGAGTTTTGAGTTTGAGTTTGAATTAAAAACGGAGAGTCACACAAAATCTATTAAACGTATTTTTCTGAAACTTTCACCATTTTAAAGATAATTTAATTATTGATCTTTTAGTATACGTGTTTTATAAAAACACCTTTGTTTTGTGTATAATAAATTAATAATGCGTCTAATTTGGGCGCTCCTTGATGGGCGAGTCCTATTACTGGCTGGACGTACGTACGACAACGACGCATTGAGTGAGCTCAAGCTAACCACTCTAGGTCACTAGCATGAATTCAATTTCACCCGGTATATTCTGAGGGTGGTGTCAATTGAAAAACTGCGTCTGACTCTTGCTGAACAGCTATCTAATTACGCAACACATTTTCGTAAACGATTCCGAGTAATCTGTTTCATTTTGACAGTTCAACAATATTCATTGCGTTATTTACGTTGTTGAGCAGATTTTTTTTTCGAATGTTTGAATCTAGATTAGCAATCTGTTTCAAAACGATTCAAATTCTGCTTGATCGTGTATTACGTATTGGATACGTACTTAGTGCATTGCTTTATTGCTGCTACCCGATAAGAAAAGGTCATTTATTTATTATTTGCTGATATGACTGCGTCAGTGAGCGGAGTTCGCGCAGCTGAATTTTGGGCCAATTATGTTTGAAATTTTTGCCATCGAAACGTTAGGAAGATTTGCTCGCACAATTTAACATCAATTAGATAGGTAGGTGTGTCACCCTATGTAAAATTTCTACATTTATACCTGTACTTTTTATGGTGTACATAATAAAGAATATTCTATCTATCTATCTATCTATCTACGTTAATCATTTTTAACCGACTTCAAAAAAAGGAGGAGGTTCTCAATTCGTCGGAATGTTTTTTTTTTTTTTTTTTTATGTATGTTCCCCGATTACTCGAAGACGGCTGGACCGATTTCGAAAATTCTTTTTTTGTTCGAAAGGGTATACTTTCTAGTTGGTCCCATTGTCATCAAGTCAGGATTGGATGATGGAATCCTCTAGAAGTCGAGGGAACTCTTAAAATGTTATAGGCACACCTATAGCGATTTAGGTATTTTTTATAGTAACTCTTAAATTTGCTCTCGGAAAGCACCATTTAGGGAAGTGGAACTGATGATGAAGACCACAGATGGCCACCGGAACTACGCAATAATACGTATTTTACGGGTTGCGAACTTGCGATTCGATTACTTTAGTATGGATGCCCAGCAATTTATGCCCGTCGCTATGCATAGGGTGAAGAGGAGCTGATGGCGAAGTACCAGAAGAACTCCTCAACAATGAACGTCCCTGCATCCGACTTCCACTATAAAGTGAAAAATAACTAAAATTTCGGAAGTCGGTGGCATATAACAAATATCCGTGTCTCTGGTTTTGTATTTTCGTTTTTGCCACCGACTTCCGAAATTTTAGTTATTTTTCACTTTATAGTGGAAGTCGGTTGTTTTTTTTGTGAAAAAGTTTTTTAAACTTCTTGCGTTCTTTATTATTTTATATCACATAGTTAACATCTAAGCTAGGATTAGCCACTCTACAAAGGTATCCCTTCAAAACAAATATTTTAATTTTCATGAACCTCGTCGATTGTAGAACAGGAATCCTTTTTTTTTATAGTATAAAGCATACACGTTCGTGGTTATTATTTAAAGATTACATATCTTTAAACAATAACCACGAACGTGTTAAACGAATACGTGACAAATCGGGATTGAATATTCTTTGGAAATATTTAGCGTGTCAGACTCTTACTGACTAAAACCCACCTGTGTTCCTTCCCTTGCCTTGCCAGGGGCCACGGTTTCCCCTTAGGAATTCCCTCAACCCCGGTAGGCATCGGCCCTAGCGGACCCCGTCAATTTTGCTGACATCTCTTGGAGGCACGCGTGGAACACGACGCGCCGTCGACCCGGGCCTGTGGGGGTCTACTCCCTAAGCACGAAGTCCGTCATTTCGGGCTTAGTTACGGGCGTTTCCTACTCCCTAACACCTACGGACATACGATTAGTTGGAAGCCCGACCTAAGAATGAATGACGATACGATTTGACAGTTGTCCCTACTCCCGATGTGTTTTTGCCCGTCCGAAAAGTTGAATTTGACACTTGTTTTGACGGAGATATATGTCAGTTGATACGACATCACAATAGTTGTCGTGCTGTCGACGAAAGTATTTTTTTTTTAAATAATCCATACGATGGCTGCTTTTTTAATGCTGGAATTGCTCGAAAAAACTCTACAGGAAGAGCCGAAACTTTCGGTTGGCGAGTATTTCCGACGTTGAGTTCGTTGGGAACTATAGGCTCACACGAGAACATTTTTGAGGACTTGTGTGAGGATATAATACTCCTTTTGGCTTTGTTTACTTTACTTTCGACATATTCTGTGGAACGGTGCTTTGGTGTGTGGAAACAAAGCTTTCAATGCCTTTTACATGGCAGGACATGCAAACTAGAAAATGTGAAAACAACCATAGTGGCAGTGCTTCACAACATTGCAGTTCACCATGGAGACATGCAGTTAGAGGGTACCCAGTAATATCAATGAATATCATACAAGAGAAGCAACTCAAGAAGTTGCAAGGGAAATGCAAATGTTATTTTTCAAACTTTTATAAGAAGATATTTTAGCGAGTAGTTCATTAATAAAAAAACATGTCTATTCTATCAGTTTAATTTATTTTATAATACTCTAATTTGACTTTTAGAACTTGTTCTTAGAACAAACATTATCTTGTTTGTTTGCCCTCTGTGCCTCATGTAATTCTTTTCTGCAGGCTGTTTCAGTTTCTGCTATTTGTAGTGTAGTGTCATCCTTACTAGTCCTACTAACCTGAAATACAAAATTAATGTAATATTTTTTTTGCAAATTATAGTTATACCAAATTAATTAAATCTGTAGAGGCATAAGAATAACTAAGTAATATTATGAGTTTTGTACAGGCAAACAAAATTCTTGACATGCCTTCTTATGAACTTTGTAACGTAAAAGTAAATTGGTTATGTAGGTCTAATTCGTAAATCATGCCGGGCCGCCACCTTCTTCGCGTTGGTGTTTACGTCCGTATTTAGATTTTCCATTTAAGAAGACCCTCTCCTGACCAATTCTTTCAAAACAATGTAAGGAACAGAAGCAAAAGCAAGCATGTAACTATGAGAAATTGAGAATGTTTACAAAACAAAATTTATTCTAGCTGTAACAGTACAAACCTTATCCTCTTCTAACCAAGGTGCACTTCTTAGCCTTTAATTGGAACTAGTCTCCGGTATTGATTCCATTTGTTTATTTAATACATGTAGGTAATTATCAAAATTTTTCATCGCTTCAATATCAAATTCATTGACAAATCTGAAAGTCTTGAAAGACGCGCCGCGTCAAAATACTTTGCCGTCATAGATACTACACACTTAACGTCAAAAAGAAAAAAGGCAAAGATATCAACACGATAAAGCCATCATCGGGACAAAAATGGCAAAAATAATTCAATTGCTCAACTAAAGACGTAATAAAAACTAAATTATTAAAAATATGGTAATTTTCTAACGACAACAATATTATTTTTGGAATAGTAAGCATGATAACCACAAAATAAGTAAACCGGTAATCGACCGGTAAAATAGCGCAACTCTACCGTCATGTATCATTCGCGCACAAATATTGTCTATGATTCCGTTCGAAGCTTATGAATCCGAAATCAATAGGGAGTAGGGTACACGCCATCGTTTCGGACTACTTTCGGACGGGCCCGTCTTATCGTTGACGGACTTAGGGAGTAGACCCCCTGGTCCTTATCGGACGGCAAGCTACCCATTGCTCTCCGTCCGCATTCGGATTCTACCCCTTTCTCTCTTCTTTCTAAATTTTAATTCGCTCGAAGTAAGGCGTAAGTATTTCCTGCTTATCACTGCCTACCGTATTATGCGGGGTGGCTCTGATTGTCTTGTCAAGAATTGGTGGAGCAGTTGGTAAGGCTTTTTGTTGTTGGCCTGTTGTGCCCAAACAACAACTCAGGCCGCGAAGTCACCGGCTACTAGCCGTACCGTCAGCACGCACAGTGTCGCGAGTTAACTTGCCCTTCGTTCGGGCCCTTACTATGCTCAATGCTCTTCTGACATCAACACCGGAATGTGACTCGTTTGCTGGGAGATGGATAGATGTGTGTCGTGATGTGTTTTAGTGAGAAGATGGATGAAAGATAATTAATTTATATTTCTTTTTTCTTTTGATTTCAGTTTGTTTATTATACTGTAGCGGTTAGACCGCCACATACAAACTACGCAGCAAAAAGACATGACGTCACACCATTCCTGCATCGCGCAGTTAGAGTTTACCGAGCGAATAACATAGATAACACTATCCGAAATCAACTTACGGGCAGTTGCCCGCCAGACATAATACCCGTCTGGCCGGAGGATCCTCCCTTTTCTATGGTGGATGAGTGAACTTTACACCCTGTTCCTCATACCCCTAAATTGGTGACCCCGAGTATGAACGTCAACGCAGCCTTCATACAACTACTTCAGCGTGACGTCATCATCATCGCTCCCGCAAACTTTCGTGAGGCGAGTCACACAGCCGGCCAGCACCCACGGCTTCAACGGGTATCCTGACCACCAGCATGCAGCGAACGCGCATTCCTGGTCATCACCCTCAGCCACAACCCGGCGCTGTACCACATCCGGCTCACTGGAGGACGACGCAGCGCCACCCCGACTCACTGGGGAATCACCGCAGACAGTTCCGACTCACCGTGAACTATGCGGCCGGTTCCGACTCACTGGAACCGCAGCTGGCACTGTGAAGCATCGCAAGATCCAAGTCTCAGCCCACTATCGACCTCCGGTCTCCAGAGGGGAGTGATGTAGCGGTTAGACCGCCACATACAAACTACGCAGCAAAAAGACATGACGTCACACAATTCCTGCATCGCGCAGTTAGAGTTTACCGAGCGAATAACATAGATAAGACTATCCGAAATCAACTTACGGGCAGTTGCCCGCCAGACATAATACCCGTCTGGCCGGAGGATCCTCCCTTTTCTATGGTGGATGAGTGAACTTTACACCCTGTTCCTCATACCCCTAAAAGTGTTATTTTGTTTGTTACTTTAGGTTGAGTGTCACTTTTTAGTTTCTATATTGTTCTGTTCGCCATGGAATAAAATATTCTGTAAAGTTGTGCATGGCAACATAAATAAAAAAAATAAAAAAATGCTATTAATCACTGATAATGACTAATTAAACAACAAAAATTACCTAAACAACCATTAATTTCGATTATTCATTGCAATTAGCAGAATACCAGAGAGCACATAAAAGTAGTGATTCAAACTATGCCTTTGTTTACTACGCCACTCACACATGTGCGCGCACGCACGCACACATGACCGCGCACCCACACAAGCATGCGTGTGCGCAAGTTTTCCTGAAACATGCGCGCGTGTAGACCGCTGTTCTTCCGGTCATGCGCAAAGAATATGCAATTAGGGGGAAACGAAACTGTTTATTTACATGTTGAGATGGACTTGATTTGAGATGTAGAATAAATAATGTATGTTAAGGTAGGTACCTAAATACATTAGATACCTATTCTATAGGGATTGGAGGGCGAGGCCGATGTTTGCTTAAGACGTTAACAGATTAAAAAAAAATAACGATCACGGTCAGTGCCGGCCCTCCTGGAGGGTTCATCTTGTCACATATGGGATGCCGGGAGCCCTCGCCGAGGGCTCATTCTAAATTTGGTGAGGTGAGGGAGATGAGGGACCTTCCAGGAGGGTTCCGGGCACTGAACTTTTTAAGGTAAGGAGCCTTTAAGGTTAAAGTGAGTTATTTAACTCTAACATAATAAAATGTATCTAATCGTCACAAAGCCACCTGTTAGGGACAGCGTTTCTATTACTTTCTATAAATAAATTATATAGGTACCTAAAGGAAATGTAAAAAACACCCAATTAATTCAGAGAAATGCGAAACCTAAACAATTGTTAGGCTATCAATTAAATAAAACAATGTTATCAATATCACCCGATTCTTATTACCGAATGACTCATGTGTCCCCACTCCTTCGTCGCTTGCTCTTTGACCGGCGCCCGCGCATTTTATAAAGCAACAAAGGTCGGCTGCAAACTACTCATCCGTTCAGTCCCGTCAGTCAGCAACGATCGTGCGAGTCGAATACACGTTAGCGCGCGATTTAAACAAATAAATAATAAAAACAAAATGTTGTTTTTCATAACAGTTTCAGTGCTCATCTTAAGTGCGAACGCGAAGTTCTACACGGACTGTGGTAATTATAATTTTATAACTTTTTTATCTAAATATTTTCGGTTGATTCACTGCGTTATTTGATACAGGCCTTTTATGCTTTATTAGTAAATTGTGTACATTGTGCGTGCGTGGCTGATTTAAGATGTTCGTGTGCAAAATGTGTAGTAATGTGGATAGTTGCAGTTTTATTGCAATCAGTCGCAACTTGAAACTTCTGTTTTTCTTAACAGTACTTACCTATATTGTGTTACCTATTATAAACAGGAATTGAAATATTACAGAGAAGTGGAAGGTTATAGGCCACCTATAGCCCTGCCACTTAATCTCTCCTAAGGCTACCCACCGACCAAAATCTCAAACTTGTAATTCAATTACCTAATCGGTTTTTGTCGATATTCGAAATATGTATAATATGTTTTCTTCAGAGAACGTGAACTTCTGTGCACGTGAATCTGGATTGAGTCCTGAAAAAGAAAATTGGTTAGCCTATTGCAAAAATTTATGAAAACTACCTCATTATCAGTTTGAAAATCAATTTAGACAACATTACATTCTTAGGAAACTCATCATCACAAAGAATTTCCACCACGACATCAAAACGATGGAAAGGACTGAGTACAAGACTAACCACCTCCTACAAGGTACTAATAAAATGTTATTGACTGGGCCCACAGGATTCCAGGGCGAGCTTAGACATTGACACTGAATGATATTCATTGTAGACACTAATTTTTTTTAAATTATTATTGAAAAGGAACAACAAAGAGCTACAATATAAAACAAGAAATACATAGAAACAAGAAATACATAAAAATTATAGAGAATATTGTAGCCCACAACGCTGTTCACAGATTAGTTACAGGATAAATTGTCCTATCTGTGAAAATAATCATTAGGGTTACAAATACTTGTTTTTTTTTTCTTTCTTATCTAACGTGTTTACAAAAAAAAGGAAATTTGTTTAAGAAAGCACCTTAAGTATAAAACTATGATTCTGTTCTGAACTAGTCTAGTCGGATATTGTTCAGAACAGAATCCATCAATAGATCCAATAGCTAATGGCTTATGTAAAGTATCACAACTCGGCTCTTCGTACTCTTCCATTGTTGATTTATTTATTTATTTATTAAAACTTTATGCACAAGTAAAAATATACCGTACAAAGGCGGATTTATAGTCTGGTAGATCTTTCTGGTAAATAGCGTTTATAGAGCATCTAAAATTCCGGACTGTAAAACAGTCCCTTAAGTATAAACGGTTTCTAAAAGACTTCGGCAAGTAAAGATTTTGGACTGTAAACCAGCCAGAATTAGGTAAATATGCTTAGATTATGTACCTACTCCAATATTTTGTAAGATATCTATTAAAATTGAGATCTAGTACTTACCTATTTCTGACTAGGTAGGTATTATGTAAACATAACGATTACAACAGCATTGTATCATCAAAAATCCGCAGAAGTCATAGTCCCATGACCTTCCGGTGCATTCAAAATGACTTTATTGCAATAAGGCACTGGGCCATGAAGCTGGGCATTGAGGCCCATGTGCGGCTTTAAAACTCTGATACCAGGTTAGTCACTAACCACAATAACCACACGAATAAAAACTTTTTACAAAAAAAATTAAAACCGACTTCCAAAAAAAACCACTACAAAGTGAAAAATAACTTTAATTTCGGAAGTCGGTGTCTTTGTTTTTTAATTTTCGTTTTTTGCCACCGACTTCCGAAATTAAAGTTATTTTTCACTTTGTAGTGGTTTTTTTTGGAAGTCGGTTTTAATTTTTTTTGTAAAAAGTTTTTATTTTTCACTTTTTAGTTGTGGTACCTACCCCACACAATATCCAATACCACTAACTGCAATAAATAACAGTGACACGAAGTTATCATAATATCGTTCATATAAACTAAGTGGGAAAAATATGTATTATTCAAGCTAACTCAAAAACTATCTAAGCAAAGTCAATAAAATTTATATGGGACTACCTCGGGAGCTTACCCTTTCAAACAAAAAAATAATTTTCAAAATCGGTCCACAATTGGCGGAGATATCGGTGAACATACATAAAAAAAAAAAAAAAAAAAAAACATACATTAAGTCGAACATAGAACCTCCTCCTTTTTGGAAGTCGGTTAAAAAGAAAGATTAAGACACTTAAAAGTGAGAAGGAGTTAAAAAAAGGTGTCTCCGAAAGAGGTTAACATCTAACGTTAATTATAATCCGATTGAAACAAGAATAGTATAATTTTGAAGCCCATTAAATTCTCCAGGATTTTTAAAAAATATTTTTTCGATATGTGTTTTCGGAGAAGTTTAAAATTCTTTGAAAAAAGTCCCAAAAGAAACGGTAAAAAATTGTTTATTCATTAGTTTATTCATTTAAAAATATAAAAGCCTTATGAGTGACATTTAAGGTTCATTATCACCATGTTGTTTAACCTGTTTAGATCCTAAGCGATCAAGAGTTCTTTTAAAGCTTGAAAAGTGTACCTCCTCAAAATTCAAAATTCAAAAGTCATTTATTCAAACTAGGCTGATAATCAACACTTTTCGAACGTCAAAATTACATAAGACAGTCCCCCAAAAATCCCGCCCTTCGCCCCTTCCTTATAGTGCTTTAGCTGGGAAAAAGTCCTAGTTTCTGAAACGCTTTTGACTAATATCTGTTGTCAAACAAAATGATTGGTTGTTATTATTTCAGTTTAAATCCATAAATATTGTTATTGATGAACTGACACAGAAACGAAAAAAAAAAACCGCTGTAGATTTTTTACAGATTTTTTTTAGTTTGCTGATTCTAGATTTTGGAATCCGAAAGTTATTATAATCATAATAATAATAAAATTTGTTTTATTCGGGACAACATGGGAACCATTTTTGTTAGTAACACACCTTTAGAAACTACAACATTATACACTAGGATTAGTAACAATTTTAGGAACAAAAATAATTATAACTATATCTATCTAAATAATTATAACTACAACAAAACCATAAAAATTTGAGTTCAATTCCGCAAAAAAAGAATAAGTAAAAAATCAAAGAAATACGCTCTTTTTCTAGAGTTTCCTCACATCCTACTGGAAACTAATATTTGTTTCCCACACATATTAATTCAAGGATTTATAACTTCCCTAGATACAGTTCTAACAACACAGCTCTAAACGGTTTCGGCTCATCGTGATGGGTGATACAATAAAAACAACTTAAAGTGACCTATCATTGAACTTTCACCTTTAATAAATATTAATAGATAGTAGCCATATAGGCTTCTATTATCAGTAGCACAAGGGTCAATGTTCTGTGTGTCAACAAAGAACTATGTCATTCAATTCATGATAACAATATCTGCCTGAACCTACGACATAGCTTTTCGATTAAAGAAGACCTCTGAAATATCTCTCTTTTCATTTTAATTAGTATCGAAGAAATCTTCATCAGGCTCAGCTTGGGCATAGCCCCTTCATAATGAAGACTGACGACCTGGTGAAGTGGTGAAGGTCGGGAATCTGCTGACGACGTTACTAATCCTTGGGAGAAGTCTATGTTGGCCTTCTTCAATCGGTCCCTCATTACTGAGGATCGTGGTCACTGGATCCTTTAAGCAAACAATCTGCCGCCATCGACTCCAAAATCCAAAGTTGCCATCACCTGCTGCAATTTGCTTGAGGACGTAGCTTCTTTTACTTGGTCGGAACATTGAGGTGGCGACCGGCCTCGTCCTCTCTTTCCTTCGGTATTGCCAACAATGACCAGCTTTTCAAGGCTGCTATCTCCCCTTCGCATTATGTGTGTGCTGTAGGCGAACTGCAGACAATCGAGTCTTCATATCGACCGAGTTGGGATGTTGGCCTATCTAGTTCAAATGATGAAGATTATGATGAGTATCTTCTTGCCCTTGTCAAACTTCTTTCGAGTCGATGCAGAATTTTTGCTTCGATAGTTGACACTTATTAAGGAGCTCGTGGCTAAGTAATAACACCCGCACGGGTCGATCCATCAGGTTAAGCTACGCTTGCCGGGGTTGGCCAGTGGTTGGGTGACTTTCATTACATTCGTGGATCTTTGACAGTCGTTACGAGTCGTCAGAAGCCCGAAAGTGGGACACCAGTCTAACCAAGGGGTATCGTATTACCCAGTTACTGGTTGTGGAGGTCAGATAGGCAGTCGCTCCATGTAAAATACTGGTATTCAGTTACATCCAGTTAGACTGGAAGCCGACCCCAACATAGTTGGGAAAAAGCTAGGTAGATTGAGTTGACACTGATTATCAACCAGTCTCTGAACAAAGTACCAGGCTATCTAATTCAGGATTCCTTAAGACCTTAACTGTAAGTCTGTGGTGTCATATTGGCACGTGCTAGATTTTGAAATATAATATCTTTATGGTACCTACGGTAGGTACATGCTTTGATAACCCCTTACCACAAGTCTTTATTTGAGGCGTTCACCTATAATCATGGTCAATCTATCTCCTCTATGGGCGTCGCTGGCACTGTAATCATTTATCATCATCATACTCAGCCCGTTATTGTCCACTGCCCAACACGAGTCTCCTAATTGACACATGTGTACGTAGGTATAATAAAAGTTTGAAAAATTAGTTTAATGTTTAATCATTTTACCTGCTGAAAGATTTCTTTTTAAATGGCAATGATTAAAATGGAAACCCTTATGATTATGATATAGGATACTGAAATATCATTTTAATTAAGTCATCATCATCTTGTCTCATGCTACGTGGGGTCGGCGCAACCCGTTTTCTTCTTTAATTCTCCCTGATAACCATCAAGCTATCCTTCACTTTCTTTTTTTACAAATCATTCCTCACACAATCTTTGCAACTTTTCTATTTTCATTTCGTATTAGGTATGTACCTATTTAATTATGTATGAATCCATTAAAGCGACGAAAAACGATACAAAGATTTTGAGTTGCAAGTTTAACCTAAAAACAAACAAGTCCAATTAATCGATAGCATTGCCAGTCCAGTGACCTCACAGAACGCTGGAAACAATGAAAATTTCACGACGTATGATATTAAATATCATTATAATTAAGTCAACATCATCTTCCTGGGGTATTTGTATGTTTGTTATGCGACTTCTCCGTCTATATATATATATATATATACATATATAGGTATGCTTCTGAGGTGGTCCCATATAAATTTTATTAACTTTACTTGGATAGTTTTTGAATTAGCTTCAATAATACGTATTTTTCCACTTAGTTTATATCGATGATATGATGATAACTTCCAATCACTGTTATTTACATAGCAGGTTAGTGGTAGGTATTTGAATTTGTATGGGGCCACCACTAAAAGACCACAACTAAAAAGTGCAAAATAAAAACTTTTTATAAAAAAAGAACAACCGACTTCCAAAAAAGACACTACAAAGTCAAAAATAACTTTAATTTCGGAAGTTGGTGGCAAAAAACGAAAGTTCAAAACCAAATACACCGACTTCCGAAATTAAAGTTATTTTTGACTTTGTAGTGTCTTTTTTGGAAGTCGGTTGTTCTTTTTTTATAAAAAGTTTTTATTTTACAAATAATTCCTCACACAGCCCATTCAAATTTTCTTATAGGTACTTAATTTTGTGTGTATCTATACAAGTGACGAAAACAGAAAACATAAGTAAGTCCCTAATCAACAACATTGGCAGGCCACTCACCTCACAGAACGCTGGAAACGATAAAGAGTTCACGATTTAAAATGTCCATTAGCAAATTCTTGAATGAAGACAATCCAGCAATAACGTGATATAACAGCTAACAGCTAACGTATAATGTATATACGTTCCTACGCCTCAACGCCCATTTACTTCTAGTAACTAACAGGGTGATACCAACCTATACGTAGTATTCAGTTAGCTGCATTATACTGAAGCAAACTGCGCAAAACAATGCATCGTAGTGCTGTTGTTAGATGAAACTAAGGATTCATTATATGAATGACGTTAACTTTTTCAAAGAAATAGCACCCTAGTTGCGTAACACATGATCAATCGCAACCTGTTGACAAAATTCATTGCGTTATTAACGTTGTTGAGCAGACTAATTTTAGAACTAAAGAAGCAATGGATTAGTCCTACTTCAGCAATGATTTGGATACTAACTAAAGGAAACTTACTTTATGAAATAAACTGATATAGGCACGGAGACCTCCACCATTAATTTTGGTTATCTACCTACTCGCAACTTATCTGACCCTATGATTCTCTTCTTCTAAATAGGCCATTTACGCAATTCGCGTGTAAAAAAACAACATTTATCAATGAGTCTATAAGTAGGCCAATTTCAAAGTGGGTCAATTTGTATTTGGGCAAACTATGTGCCCAACTTTGACAGTTTGACACCAAAACAAAAACTTTTGGAGTGGAACCAAAACATTTACCATTAACTACCAATCTTATATATTCTTGTAATTTCCAAATAAGTATCAGCAAAAAATAATGACCATGATAAACAATAATAACTACATTAGTACGACAAATGCGACCATTAGTTTTTTTGCAAACAAACAATAATATAATAACACTCCTTATCATAATGTTTATTTAATGGTAGTTGCCAGTTAAAACGGCTCTACAATAATAATGCAAAATGATAAGATCATGGTGATATACCTAGTTGCTGACTAATCAATGGTATGGTATCTGATGACATAATGTTGAATGTATTGAATACAAGTAAAGTACTAACTGCGTAGTGCTTATTATTGAATTAAAATAGATCATATTTAATCTATCTGGATCGAACACTTGTGCTAATTTCACCAATGAAATTGAGCGCGATCAGCAATTTACACGCACTTTACATCTAAAAAGCGATCAAGAGCTGTCACTGTCAATATTCCACAATAATGATGTAAAGTGCGTATCATCAAATAGTTTTGATGATACGCACTTTAATCTAAACCGCGATCAAGAGGTGGCTCCACTGATGTAGGACGAACATGAATAGGTACGTTACGGCGCTACCATAATGGGCAAAACTTTAACAGTAGAGCCAACATGACGGCAAAAAGGAACTATTTTATGAAACGCACTTTACTGATCGCGTTTAGTTTGGTGAAATCCGCCCTTAATCTGTTCTGTACTTCACCCCAATTGAAGCAGTATAGAAAATAGAAGTAGCCAATTAGGTACTAAAAATCTCCTCACCTTATATTGAATTTAGATATCTGGACTTCAGATAATAATGACTATGAATATACAATAAGCCTGGCTAGGGTAGTACCCATTGTGTAATTAGGTATGAAATTAGTAATAGATATGTAAGTAATTCAACGGTGATTAATAAAAATTAAGATAGATGATGGCCAGATGCCCAAGAAGATGAATGCCACCATATCGGAAAAGGGTTTAAAAGGATCATTGGCCTGATACCCTGATACCCTTAGAGCATTTAACCTTCTAAGCCCTGGCCATACCTAACTGTATGACTAACACCGTCCTTGTCTTTCACATACATAATTAGACTAAACTAAAAGGTACTAGGTACGTATTATTTCGGCGTATCTAAATTAACCAACATACCCAAATCATTGGTTGTGCTGCTGTTAACCTTGTGTAGACAGGATGCATTTCGCGACGCCACACAATGGTGTGGCCAATAATGTACTCGGGTATTTGCGTCAGTTCCGAATGTTTAGTTAGCTATCTAATGTACTTTTGTTGTCATCTGTCGCTATCGCTACAATAAATTTTATCTACTTTAAAGTTTGAACCTGCTTTTTCGTTAGTTTTGTTCAAAATGTTTAACAATTTTTTAAAGTAGATAGAACCAATAAAACAGAAAAATTTATACTATTACTGTTTTCTAGCACCCACAAAGTCAAAGTCAACGTTATTATATCGTTATACTAATAACGATATATTTTTAATAATGTTATTAAACCTTTTGAGATTTCGTTCCGTTGGTCAGTATCGTTATAGCCAAGGAATTAATTTTGTTACGGTTCAGGTGGAACAATACAATTTAACGTTACCGTATCCACGCGGAACTTTATTTTGAGTAACGTTTCAAATCCCTGCTACTTGATGCCCTGTGGGCACCCCTATTTTTGAATTTTTTTAAAAGTAGAGGGATGCAATAAAACAGAAAAAAATATACTCTTACTGTTTTCTAGCACCACTACCAAATTCACAAAATGCGTAAAGTTTTTAAATAATAAATAAGAGACGATCTGACTAACATATAGAATTGGCCATGATAGATCAAGTAGTGCTGGTTGGTAACACAATGCTGCATGAAGACAATATTATGAAAACCGAAATACCGCACCTGAATTAGCCTTAATTCTACTAAAAACTCTCACCATTTTTTGTTATTCTTATTAGGTGTAAGTTTTCCTAATAATAATATTCAGGGATAATCATCGCTTGGCCTCTGCGAGATGGAGAGGGCCCCTCGTACACCTTCCAAAGGACCGGGATCCATGGTTCAAGAATTATTAAAAAAAAAAAACCTTGACGTGTAGCACATCTACGGCGTAGCTTATCTACGGCGTAGCTAATAATTAAGGGGTTTATAAACTTTGTTTAAAGTTATGTGACGTTCAAACTTCAAAAATATATTGTTAAACAGCTAAAGTTATTATTCGTAGTTAAACAGTCACAGTCACTAAGTTAGATACTGATTATCTAACTTTAACTCCAATGGCTCCTCTTCCCACGTCCGCTGTTCACGTAATCTTTTTTTATAAATATTTTTTTAAAGATTCATAGCCTCTTCACAACCAGTGGGAATGTCGCTGTCTTTCTTAATTTTCTCACTGGAGATGCGAAGTAAATTCGGTCCCGGTTTTGCTCACAATACCTCGTTAAGTTCGTTAACTCCAATTACCCGCTTGACGTCAAGCTGCTGCTATTTCTGGAATATTTTAAGTATCAGACTGGATTCTACTAAAACCTTTAACGTGTATAAATTCGTACATAGATACAGGTAATTTTTTGATCAAATAATCTTACTATTAATAAGTATTTTTGTTTGCTGAAGTCTCAGACCAAATGAAAAACCAAGACTTAGCGCTGCGAACAATACAGTGAAGCATGACAAAACTACACCTCAGCTCTGTGCATACACGCTCACACGCACCCATTTACAACCAGTCAAAATCAAACTACACCTCACTAACTACAGCACACATATTTACGAAACTGGCTTCACATCACTGTTGACAGCGTCTTGTTTTTTTATTTGGACTGAGGTGGTTTGATAATGTAATTATATTAAGACCTTTACGTACCATATTTTATGTAAAATTAAGATTACATTCTACATAATAGACTACTACATCATGATTCAATCAGACAGACCTTGTGCATAATAAAAAGGTTAACTTTATAAAAGTCATTGAAATACAGAATCTATTGGAATCTGTAGTCTAGAAATCGTATTAGTAGGTAAAGGTTGAACGGTTAGTTTGTATAGATAGATAGATATATATACAATAGATATTTACCTATGCCTTCTTGTCATGGGGGTAGGCAGAAACTACAGAACGCTACCTGCTACGATCCTTACATACCTACTCTTAAAACGCTTGCTATACGGTCGCCAACCGTGTCCCCGACAGAGGTGGCCTTGGTTGGCGCCCGGCAAAATTGTTTCAACGCTGCAACGTTTGGTCGTAAACATCATCTACACGGTTGTAAACCACCAAGGGCACCTCTGTCGGGGTGCAGTTGGCGACCGTGTAGCAGGCGATTTAGCTTCGTATACGCCGCGTTCATTACCTACATGGTCATACACGCACGCCTTTTACGAGTACCTACTACGTATCTGGGGGCCTACTCCCTAAGCGAAATCCGTAGTTTCGGGCATCGTTACGGGCGCTTCGCTCTCCGTCTCACTTATGGACATACTGTGGGACTACGGATACGGGAAACTACGGAGTTCGCTTAGGGAGTAGGCCCCCTGACCTTTCTGAAGAATATCACCAAATAAGCTCACATTGACATGATAGAATACCTATATTGTTAGGTATAAATACTGTTGGACGCATTTATCTATAGTATAGGTATAAGATCTAGAATTCTAGGGCTATCTAACATTCATTCGATATCAGCACGTGCCAGATTGTTTAAGTATTTTAAGTACCGATACAACAATAGATAATTGCTTAACTAACTATGTCATAATGAACCGCATAATATGCGATACAGAACGGTCTAAATTAAGTTAAGTATAATTTTATAAATATACTGCAAAATATTTATTGGAGTCTTAATTAGTGTTATTACATCATCTAATCACCCCTGTGGTCTAGTGGCTAGACTACCTTTCTCAGTCCCAGAGGTCCCGGGTTCACTTCCCAGTAGGAGCAAAATTTTCTGCTCGGTTTGGTTGGTGGTAGGGCTTGTTCTAAGTCCACCTGGCTAGCTACCACCATCTTATCTAAGTCTGTCGCCATAACAACAATGTTAACAGCATTGTTGTGTTTCGGCAGTTAGAGGTAAGATAACCAGTTCCTCTATGGTAGACGATTCCGGAAGAAGCTCGCTTGCACCTTCGGTTTGATCATCACTTACCATCAGGTGAGATGCAGGCCAAAAGCTTAACCGTGGAAGACTATGAAAAATATTTTCTAAATATGTTAGAATTTATAAAAAAACCATTTTATTTAAATCCTAGTACTTATCCTCGTATGCGTAACTAGCAACAACAGGATTAAAACTATAATAAACACATCAAAAACAAAAGTAATAACTAATGCCCTTCAAAAATCTATATTTACTAGCACAGAGATTAGGGTATTTGAAAAACTACCTATATTTAGGAAAACGCATTTTATTCAGCAATGAGATGAGACACAAAGATGAGATTGAGAGGAGAATCAACACGACATCGAATAAGTTCTGGAGCTTATAGGAAATCATAATCAGCCTATAATGTTCCCACTGCTGGGACACAGGCATCCTCTCTGTGAGAGGGAGTGGACCGTAATCTACCACGCGGGCCCAGTGCGGGGTGGTGGATGTCACATGTCTTCGAATTTTTGGTTTAGGACATGCCTGTTTCTTCACGATGTTTTTCTTCACCGTTTTGAGAGCAGTGGCGATGAAATAATTTACACAAAGTATAGCGCTTGTCTGGGTTCTTCGAACCTACGACCTACAACTCGTAAGTCGCGGCCTATATCACTGGGCCACCACTGGTCTCAAACATGGCGGTACATAGGTACATACATCCATCCATTTACAGATAAAATCACTGTTTTATTATGAAATTCTTGTACTTGGCTTATTAAGGCCTATTTCAGGATGTCCGAATAGCCACTACTTAACGAATAAATTCAAAAATGGAACAGAATTTGTATCAAATTATCTGTTAAGTAAGTTAATAGGAACTTAATCGTAGGTGGTGAAACAGACCCTTAATATTGTTATTTCTATTATTTCCAGGTTCAAAACAAGCGACGGTGCAGAAAGTGAGCGTGAGCGGATGTGCAGAGGACGCCAAGGAGTGTGTCCTCAGGAGGAATAGTAACGCCACATTCAGTATCGACTTCACACCTAGTGAGTACTTATCTAAATTACTTTTTACAAGGTTGGTTCCTCCTAAAAAACCGCCCAAGTGCGTGTCGATCCACGCACTTTGTACGGTTCCGTAATTGGGATGAAATTATCTCAAGAACAAACTTGTTCTCCTATACATCCATATAAACTTACTTCACGGTCAATTCTCCAACTGCAAAATTGTACGTAATCTTAAAAAAAAAAATACTAGGTAGGTACTTATGTTCGTGACAACATAAAATTACAATAAATACAATAGGAGAAAATCACTTTTAAATATTGCTAAATTTATACATATTAGTGCTCGTGACTATTACTAAATATTTCGCTAAATTATTATTAAATATTTTTAATTGACTTTTGTCGCTGCAGGGGTAGACTGTCGGGGTAGGTAAAAAATTACAGGTCGCAAAACAATAACAACTAAACCTACCACTATCAAGGTATACCTATTTATTTATTTACCTACCTACTCAACCAAAACATTGTTAATACAATAAAATAAATAGTAAAAGTGAGTCATCATCCTGTTTTCCGTCGTCATTTGTCGTCATTTTCCTGTTTTTATATGGTATAACATAACATGGTATGGAAAATAAATAATTGTATAGGGATAAATGCTTATTATTCGTACACAAACCGCAGAAATGCTTAGTTCAAAGTTTTCGGAGCTGAATTTTACCTCTAATGTCCAATATGTTACTTACGTGTACCTACTTGATCTTCTCTGAATTTAAAATAATTAAATGAAATTAAATTGTTTATTCTGTAAATAGGATATCGGAATCACTTTTACACGTCATACTTAAAAATATTAAATAAAAATAAGCTAGATGAGTTCGGCGTTTCCAATCTGACTACTCCGAGAAGAAAGACCGAAACAAACTCAGAGGTCGCAGTCTCTTTTAAAATCCAGACATAATCTTGGTCAGGCCATAGGAGGTAGATTAGTGTCTGATATGGTCTTTATAGGTAGGAACCTAAACGCTAAGAGGTATTATGTCACCGTAAGCTTGTGAGAACCGTTAGATTATACACTGTCGAAAAATTGTGAAATTAGGATGGGTTAGGTTAGAACTAGGGTTTCTCATCGAGAAGTCTCGACGCGGGAATTCCCGGGAAATTTGGACTTAGTCGGGACGGGAAAAAAAGGATCGAGTACTAAGTCGAGAAATTAAAAAAACTAAAAACATAGCAATTTGATGTTAATTCCTGTGTTACTTATAACAAAAATTATATCCTCTATCTCCTCTCCCCTTTTACTTATTTTACTACCCAATAAGACACTAAAGGCACCCACTTGGGCAAGGACTAATTGTGATCCAAATATCAGCCTTCTCAACAAGCGTAAGAACCTAATATTATATTTCTTGTTTACATAACTTATTTATGGAATAAGTAGCAAATAAATATAAATATTCCTATTGTTGTGAAATTGTGCACTCGCAGAACCATCCTATTTTAGTTTTTTATTTTCATGTTTACTAGTGCAGTTTGTTTTTAGATTTATGTTAATAACTAAAGCGGAGTTTATTTTAATCATATCTTTTAATACAAATTCATATTAGATCCAATGCCCAACATTTTATCTAACAAAGTCTCACTTTTATTAATTTTTTAACTTAACAAACGCTTGTACGTATTTTACCTAGAAATCAATCAGCGTTCCGCGCATGTTATTTTTATTACTATTTTTATCTGGTGTCGTAAACAACATGTTGTATTTTTAATTAAAATAAAATATGTAAAATCTTAAGTCTGAAGTCTTGAGTCTGTCTTCAGTCTGTTTGGTCTGATTTTACTTATATTCTAGTTTTAAAACTCTGTGATTATAAAGGAAATTAGAAGACATATTTTTTAGTTCATTGACGAAGACTGATTAAAATTAACATATTGTTGATAACGAAAAAGTGTATTTTATGTAAAAACCTTTTTCATACATTTTTATTGAGGTTAATCAAATTCCCGACTTCTCGGGAATTCCCGGGAAATGGTGCTCGAGAAGTCTCGGTATCCAGGCACAAAAAAATCTCGGGAAATGAGAAACTAGAACTGTGCCAAACCGCGCACGGGCCGAGCAAAGCGAGCGGTGCCAGAATAGCGGCCAGCGAGCGCTACGTCAAAGTTCCAAGTTGCTCAAAACTAGGCAGGCTATGTATTTAGGTAGTATTATTAGGTTTCCATAGATAGATTATAAACTATTGAATCAAATTATGCGTTAAATTGTAAATAGTTGGTTGCAGTTAATACTCTGTTTGTGCCGGCAAATCTCTGAAACGGCTGGACCGATTTTGACGGGACTTTCACTGGCAGCTGATGTTATAAGGAATAAATGAGGCTAGGTTAGGCTAGGTTTACAAAAACCCATGCGGGTAAAGCCACGGGCGGAAGATGGTTTTGAATATAAGGGCCACCCACTTGCACCTCAAATCTCTAGGTAAATGCTAAACTGTGCTAAAAATACTTAAATCAGATATTTCTGTCTTTAGTGTCTTCAAACGCTAGACAGACACAGAAAGATAGTACCTACTATCGTGCTATTCGTTTAGCGCTAAATTTTGTATTTATCAATTTAGTGATTTGTGATGCAAGTGTCTCTAGAGTTTTGAGTAGAGAGTCCACTAACTTATTTTGGTAAATAACAAGTAGAGAACTATTCCTCGTTTAGTTTTCAATCTGAAATTGTTTCCTCAATAATTTTGTACCTGACAACTTTCTTCAAACAACTAAACTAGCTAACTAACTAGAACTAAAATCGTGCTATATAAAATAGGGTTCATGACAAACGAACTACTTACTCGTAAAATTCGTTGAACTCGACTATCGTCAGCATTGAGTGGGTGTTAAATTGCCCCTAGAGGCAAGTCTAGTGTCGGCCAGTCGGCACATAAAACTTATGGCACTCTAATTTTATTTAATCACCATAAACTCACTCTGACAATAATATAATTCCTAGAGCTCTGGATTTGACGTGACCTGTAAATATTGCTAATTTCTAGTCCTTCAATTTTCTTTTCTGATTTCAAGACATTATGAGTCATTTGCCTGGGACTCGCCTCCGAGCTTCATTGCTTCATTGTCTCATGACTCGGTGCGACTCTGATTGGTAGCTCGATCGGTCGGCTTAAGTAGTTACACCCTAGGTACCTACACCTTTTCCACTTAGGCATAACTCGTCAACCGTCAAAGCAAGAGTGAACAGGCATCCTTTAGACACACTCACTCCATCGTCACAACCATCGTAGACCTCATACACTGCTTTTCATCAAGCGAGATCGAGGTCAAGAGTGGCCTATCAGCCAATAAAAACGACAAGTTGTACCTACTTGTAATAGCTGGATTTTTTAAGGCAGGCTTCTCCCAAAGAAAAGTCAAAAAGTTCTTTTTCGGAGCGTGCTTTTTGAGTCTACAAACTGCAAGAATGCATATTTGCCCGCCTTTTTAACGCAAGTTTTTTATATTTCCAGGCAAAGAAGTGAAAGGAGTCCAGACGGTGGTCCATGGAGTGATAATGAACTTACCTGTGCCATTCCCTCTGCCCCAGCCTGATGCGTGCAAGGACAACGGCCTGACTTGCCCTCTGCCGGTAAACATTTTATTGATAAAAGATACGACGTCGCTTCGTAAAGCATCGGTTTAGAGCAAAAATCGAAGGTTTGCATCCCATTTAGGGTTACCATCTGTCCGGACTTGTATGGTAGATAACCCTAATCCCATTCGCATATCAAACGCAATTTCCAACAAGCAGCTGAAATGCAATTTGTGCATAATATAAGCATCCTAATTTAAAAAAAAAAAAAATTAAACGCTTTTCGTTGCTAAGCGCATCACTTCAGAACGACTGGAACGATTTGGCTAATTTTTGATTTAAAATGTTTAAAAAAAAAATCGAAAACTGAAAGTACATTTTCTATGGGAGTATTGTAGGATAGTACAATATCTGTCGAGTCACCTAGTCCTTCATCCACTGGCACCGACAAATATCGCCTCGCTGTAATAATTTTTTAATGAACTAAAACTTCAGCATAAGTATCGCCTCGACTTAAAAAAACAATGAAAAATTTTCAGCCATATTACTTATACACCTTCATCATTAATGAGCACAATTAGTAACACGAACCCCTTTATTTTCCAGGCGGGTCAGTTAGCGAGCTACCACACAGTCATGCCGATCCTCAAGTCGTACCCCAGGGTCAGGGTCGAGGTCAAATGGGAGCTCAAGGACGAGAACGAAGAAGACCTCGTATGCATCATGATACCCGCCAAAATACAATAAGGAACTGTAATGCCTGATTCCTATGTCTTTAACCATGATTTCTGGGAGCATTTAGGTAAAAGTTCTTAAGAGAGCCCCCTACTGGCTCTTGTAAGAACTTTTGGTCAATCAGTACCATGTGATCTGATTTGTTGATCTACGGGGTAATTGCGTAACAATAACATACAGTAGTAATGGGTTTCGTTTGTAACAGTTCAACAACATTCATTGCGTTATTTTCGTTGTTGAGCAGACAAATCTTTCGAACATTATGAATGAAGCAATGACGGCACGGTTGGCGCAGCTGCTACGCTGCGTGTCGCGGGTTCGATTCCCGCACGGAACAAATATTTGTATGACCTACAACCTACAAGTAGTTTTTCCGGGTCTGGCTGTGTGTATATGAGGTTAAATGTTTGTAAACGGGGTACGTTTATACAATACAGGAGAAATTCCTAGTGTGAGGCAAAGTTTTAACAAAAAAAAATGGATTATCAATATCCTTCAAAATCATTCAGATTGTAATTGATCGTGTGTTACGCAATTGGGATATAGGTTTTCAGACACTGTGGGTAAAACTACGATGGAATACCAATTTCTTCAAATTATATGCCTTTTTAATACCTAAGTGGGCTAGTACAATATTGCATTCAATGACTTTTAAAAACCAGTAGTAAGTGTTAAAACACCGTAGACATAGGAAATCAGAATCGGGCTTATGTATTATTATAACTTCTAAATACTTAATTTTATTTTACTCACAATTAAAAGGAGGCTAAATGAGGTTTTTAATTATTTTGAAGCAATGTTATGAATCTCGAAGAACTCTCAGAATTTATATAGTTTTTTTGTATGAGGAAGTTACGTTCCTTGGTAATAATTTTTACTCAAACAGAGAAATTTTTAATTTTATTTAAGTAAATCATTAATTCTTATTCGTGCTAAAAATTTATGGTTGTGTTAAAATGAAAAATATCAATTTTTTTATTGCTTGAAACTGTGGCTCTCTAAAAACTATTTATATGCTATTCTCACGACCTTATTGCGGACTCCTTGTAAACTAACGCTCGTGTGAACAGGGTCTTATACTCGAAACTGAACATCACCGTGTATAAGATTTCCTTAATTTATAATAATTGTTTTCCATTAAATAATAATATAGGTTAAGGATTGTGGTTTTGTACATTATAATAATACATAATAATATTGTGTAAAAACATGTGTTTTGTTTATTTCCTGAAAAACTAAAAATACTTACCTATTGAGTACCTACTTCGCCGACACGTAGAAACCTACTTGCCTATAGACATGTACCTACCTAAAAAAACCGTGAAGGTGTTGTTAGTGATCGTTCTGAGAGTCTATTTATGTGGTAATTTTCAGGAAAAAAGATTTATAAAATTCGACTCATTTTTTTTCAATGGGCGTCCCGCGTTTATTGTAATAACCCTTGTATTACACTGAACGCGGGCGACCGTCATTTAACGGGTGTCTACAATTCATAACTTATGATGACATAATTATGACCCTTATGAATTTTTAAATTTTGAATGGAATTGGTAATTTCCTACAAAAAATGTGAAATTATAGCAGTAACTTTTTATTTTCAATATTTAAAACCTTTTGGTAATGTTATTGCAGTACCTACCTATGTGCCGGTTTCGGATCGGACAGGGCTTTTTTACATATTGTATATTTATTACACAGGTGTTAAAACAAATACCTACCTAGTTTCAGCTCTAATGCAGTTTATAGTTAAAATAGATACTTAGTGATAATAAAGGCCTATGGCCTGTTTCAAAAGTATCAAATGAAAGTGTAAACAAGCCCAGTTCAGCACCCGAATTACGTAATGCACGATCATAAAGTTCGACAAAAAAATCTGTTCAATTTTTTTTGTCGAACTTATGAAGCAATCAACTGGCAATCTTTTTCAATTGGTTTCAATATAAAATTGATCGTGCATTGCGTAATTGGGGGGCTGGTTAAATTATAACACAATCACTCACTAAAGGGAATATTAGTAACTCGTTCATCTTTATTTAGGTTTCAACTTTCTATCTCACCTGTTTTTCAAACAATAAAAAAATATTTTATAGTTGTTGGTGATAAGTAGATAAGACCTAAATAATACGACCTAATTGACGCAGTAGCTGAATGTTCGATTCTGTTCTCCAAGTCACGGGTTCGATTCCCGAGAAAAAAACTGATTTAAGTATATATCTATTGCATAGGTAGGTACAGGCCGTCAAGATGTCAGGTATGTAAACACGTACTTATATTCTAATTGATGGAACCATTACAGCTTACAGGCGAAAAGCAAAACAAATAAAAAGACTCGGAAGTCCGAGGGCTTTGAAGGTCCGTGGCATACCTACTGATCCGCCATTTTGTTTTTTTTTTGACGTAGATCACGTGCCGTAAGACCTACTACTACCATTATAAAGTTAATAGTACAATTCAATAAACAAATTAGGTCTTAAATAGTTTAAAACAAAGTCGCTTTTCGTGTCAGTCTGTGACTGTTTAGATCTTCTGAACTACCCAATAGATTTTGATGTGGCTTTCACCATCATTAATTAGTTTTAAATGTGTACAATAGGTACATTAATATTTGAATTCGATTTAGCACAGAAATCTCGATGTTTCGACATGTCGCTATTGCATCACCAATGCGAAGTAGGCAGACGCGGATCTAGATTTTTTTGTGGCAGGGCAATAATTGCCGTCTGCAGCCAATCCTATATTGCGCTAAGGTAAATTTTAATTTTCTCGAAATGAAAATGTTGCCAGCAAACATTTTGGCAACATAAATTTTATCGATCGCTAATGCGCCAACAGGGGCCCCAAAATTGTTGCAAAGTTGCGGTGTGCTGGGTAGTGCACTTGTCTGCTATGATTGAATTTGTCGCCCCGTTGGTGCCCTGTGCACGGACACCGGTTTGTCCCCTCCTAGATCTGGGGCTGGCTAGTACAGAAGTAAGATCGTTCATCATTCAAGTGACCACTGTGCCCCATCCCGGAAGATATCCTACCTACATGTCAGGTAATATTAAAAAAAGACATTTAGAAATATCACATCAGTTTATATTCAGTGTAAAATGAATCAATAGTCAATTTCATCCCGATCTTCATTACAAAAATATAAAACACGTAGATTACAGATCATTTTGTAAAACAAATAAATTAATAAAATCAGTCATATTTTTCTTATAAATAAGTACTTTTTTTTACATAAAAATAAGAAACAATTTATAGAATTTCATAATAATTCTCAAAAAATGTCTGACAAGAATAAAGTATAATAATATAAGATAATTTTTATTTCAAATATAAAAATACTGCATTGGGTGCCAGAAGATACAAAAAATAAAAATTCAATATTGTGATACCTACAGAGACAATACTAAACCTACTACACACAATATTTTTCAAAAATACAATATTTTGCAGAAATACAAAATCTTTTTGTTTGTTGATACGATATACGGATAGTAGTACGGTTGGTACACTGCGTGTCGCGGGTTCGATTCCCGCACGGAACAAATATTTGTGTATACCTACAAGTCAAAGGTCCTGTCAAATGCCCATGTAATACCCACTCTCATAAAGATCGGAGACGCTACGCTCGAAGTTGTAGACGAGTATGTTTACCTAGGATAAACTGTCCAGCTAGGTAGGTCCAACTTCGAGAAAGAGGTCAATAGTCGAATCTGACTCGGCTGGGCAGCGTTCGGGAAGCTACGCAATATCTTTTCGTCCCACATACCACAGTGTCTCAAGACGAAAGTCTTTGACCAGTGCGTGTTGCCAGTGATGACTTATGGCACTGAAACGTGGTCGCTCACAATGGGCCTTATCAGAAGGCTAAAAGTCACCCAAAGAGCAATGGAGAGGGCTGTGAGTTTAAATGTTTGTAAACGCACCCACAATACAGGAGAAATTCCTAGTCTAAATACTGACGTCCTGAAAAAAATATTGATTCCTCATGCCCAGGGGTATTTGAAAATACCCCATCGATGTTCCGCGATTCTTGATGATTTTCGAGATATATTTTCTTGAAACATTTATGGGAATCCCTTTATTTTTACACGCCTTTATCACATTCCGGTACGCTATAATATAAACAGTTATCACTACTCTTTTTGTCCTTCATCATCTAAAATATCTCCACGACCACAGTCACTTAGCAGACGATTATCAAAATCAAAGTTTCGTTCAACTTTAGAAGACGTTTTGGGCCCAGATTTTTAAACATCCGAGTGACGTGCGTCGAATCCACAATCACCCTTTTGACCGCCTCAGTCATTGACCATCAACGTCAAACAATGTGCTTCACACTCTAATAGCATTATTAGGCTGCCTGTCCACTGAAGCGGAGAGGAGAGGAGCGGAGCGGCGGAGATGTGCCAATATTAACCAATAGAATCTAAACTCCGCACCAGAGGTGCGATTCTATTGGTTAATATTGGCACATCTCCGCTCCGCTCCTCTCCTCTCCGCTTCAGTGGACAGGCAGCCTTAAACAATTATTACGTCTTCTAATTACAATATAATTAGTCGTTAAATTGATTTATTGAGCGTTGTGCTTTCATTCAGTTTTGATTTGGCAGAGATTTTGGGTAGACGACGAAAAAGGATCGCTGGAAGATCTTGGACCAGATATGCAAATCTGCGTGAAAAGTACTCATACCAATGACGAATGAAACGAAGCTGAACTTATTGGTTGCTCCCTATATGGTACAAAACGACCAATATCGACCATAAACATCGAAATAATTTGTGTGGTATTCCCACTATACCCAAATATTTTTTTCGATGCTCTATTTAATTTCTGTATAGGTACTTCGCGCCGATTTTTGCAATACTACCAAATCCGCCTCCGTGGTCTAGTCAGGCCCGCCACAAGGGGGAGGCAGCTGGGACAATTACCCCAGGCCCCCCACCTTGAGGAGGGCCCCTAAATTGCCCCAAAATTCGTTTGAAAAAATGAGCTTTTTTTCGATTTTGTATGTTTGGACCCCAGTTCGAAAGATTGTCCCGGGCCCCCCCGTTATTATGTGGCGGGCCTGGCTTTAGTGAGTTGGTGATTTTGCTTGTTAAGTCTACTTGGCTAGCTCCCACCATCTTATCCAAGTCTGTCGCCATAACAACAATGTTAACAGCATTGTTGTGTTTCGGCAGTTAGAGGTAAGATAGCCAGTTCCTCTGTATTTGAGAATTTCGGGTGAAGCTCGCTTCCACCTTCGGCCTGATCATCACTTACCATCAGGTGAGATGAAGGCACAGAGTTTCCCTCTGTGTTAGAAAAAATATTCCTCGTTTTTTTTCCTCTAAAAATATTTAAACCTAAAACTATGTAAAAGGATGACTTTCGGAAATAATCTACATCAGACTTATACACACTTAAAGTCTCAATTAAGCTAAGCGCACATTGAGGCCGCATCGGGCCCCAGCGTATCGCATTTCAATACAAAAATACGCGGTGCGGCCATTATTGTGCGTTAGTTCAGACAATATGTTCAAAAACCTTGGAGGACAAATTTTGCAATGCGGTGTGGCCCGCTAGTAAATGCGCCAGCTTCTTTAGAAGGTCTTCTCAACTCGTTTGCGATGTGACAATTTCAATTTCTCAACTAATTACTGACTTACAAAATTCCCCTCAGTTCCTACGCACTGTAATCAGGCATGACAAATTAGCTACCTCAATTTAGCTGAGAAGGTAACTTACAGCTTCTCCTTCATTCAATAACTTTCCCTGAGATTCCATCAAGATCCTTCACTTTTTCTTAATAGTACTCTTACATCGACCACACAAAGCCTGTTCAGTCTTCACTTTTCTAAAGTACAAGTTAAATTCTTGTCTAAATATCTTCCTGTACATTGATTCCTTTACAGCCACAATATTATCTTTATTGCACTCACTAAAATACATATTATACATGTGTTTGACGCTCAAACTTGGATCTAAGTATTGTTTCTTCTTTGAGTACTGTAAAACAGGCTTTGATTCAACTGTTGTGTAAGACTGTATATGCTTTCTCACTCTGTCTTTAGATTCTGATGGTAAAGAATGAGTGCTAGCTTTTGAATGGCCTCTGCCATCAGGTTTCGGCATATTCAAGTCTGTTTTCCCCATATGCACATTATAAACAGGCTTCTGAGATATTGCTAAAGTTCCTAAGTAAAAATTCTTACAAACTGTATATCTTTCAGATTTGAGGTGGAAGAAATATTTAAATGTATATTTCCTTTTATGGTTATTGGACATTTTATTGTGCTTTATATATGTTCTCTCAGTGGTGCTTAGTAGAAAATACTTCTTATCATTAGCATTGAGCGAGTAGAACGCTTTGAAGATATGTTCACGGTCATCATCTGTGATTTTTTCATTGCATTTGTACTTGCAGCTCTTTATGCAGTCCTTAGTGTTTTGTATCTGTCTCTCGGGAACGAACTTGCCTCTTCTACTGATGTAGGCCTCCCCTCGTTGGTGCTTTAACTTCCGGACATTGCAGGCCCAGGTGGTTGGATCTGGTATTTGGCTGCGGGATCTCTTCTTTTCAGGCTCTGGTTCTGTTTGTGAGGTGTCAGTTTCACATCTGGAAATTAAAAAAGAAAGTGATATTTACGAGATAGGGCCATCCATGGCACGTATATTGATTCATATGTAGCGGTACCACCGCCACATACGAACTACGTATCAAAGACATGATGTCACACAATTCCTACATCGCGCAGTTAGAGTTTACCGAGCGAAAAACATAGATAAGACTATCCGAAATCAACTTACGGGCAGTTGCCCGCCAGACGGAGGATCCTCCCTTTTCTATGGCAGATGAGTGAACTTTACACCCTGTTCCTCATACCATTAAACATACATAGGTTCATTCACATTTATTTATCTTAAGACATTTCATTTTAGTAGTATATGTATACGTAAATTTTAAAAAGTAGTGTCAAATCTACTCACTCATTATCCTTATATTCCTTATCCCTAAGCTGCACATCAGGCTCAAGCTTAGCAATATAACACTGCTCTTTCGGATACTCATACTGCCTATAGTACGAGTGAACTCCAGCTATCATATGCTGCGGCACAATCATATGCGACGCAATTTGCAGAGACTGAGTCATGTCCGAACTCTGCAGCACCTGAGACTGGACTTGACCCTGCAAAGGCTGGATAGTCTGCAATCCTTGCTGACAAGACATCACTATTTGATTTTGTGACATTTGTATCTGACTCTGTATTTCGGTAACATGGTGTGATGTTACCGGTAAGTGTATAGACTCTGATGTGATTGTCTGCTGGTATGTGACTTTGCCCTGTGATGTCGGCAGCCCTGGGTGTGATATGTGGATGATCTGAGGGCTCTGTATCTTAGCGTTTGATATGGACGGTTGGTAGACTTGAACGAGATGCGGTATGGAAGACTGCTGTAATTGCTCCATGGTTTAAATCTGGAATATTAGAAAAGTAAATAAGTAAATGAAAACAGCACAGACAAGACAAGGTTTTAAGTTTCAAAAACATTTTTAAATTTATTATTTTAAATGTTTTTTATACTTACAACCTTGTCTTGTCTTAGGCCTCAATGCTCCGCTCAGTAACTTTGAATTTGTCTTAGTTAGTGTTTGCTAAAAAGACTAGAAAATTGAACTAAACTTATCTGATACAAACATTTAAAATAATATAATCAGCCGCAAAGGCATGTTTTGTCATAGTTAATTTATTAATTTATTAATTAATTTATTTATTTATAGCCTTTATTCAGAGTTACAGTGTATTTTAATAACATTTTGTCTTAATTAGTTCTAAGTCTCTGTGTGCCCTTTGGCAAAGGCCTCCTCCATTTATTAATTTAACCCAAATTAAATATAACATCATGAAGAATATTACATGTTCATTTATTCATAGCTTCACGCTCTGTTTTCTTGAGCGGGACATTCAGCGAATCAAGCAAATCATCACAGATCACACTAACCATAGCAAGTAATTTACATCATGTCTCATTTATATGCATAAGTAGTTCATCAAATCACAGAATGATTTATGATAACAGGGTACCTACTAACTTACTTTGAAAGTCCCAGTTTACAGTAAATAAATACAGTTAAATTCCGCAGTTTTTCCACTATTTGCAAAGTGTTTTAGTAAGTATGCCACAGTTCCATCTTGTTCCAGGTAAACAAGACAACATGGATGAATTCAATGACCCGATGCAACTTCGGCACATCAAGAAGCGTCGATCAGGTTCGCGTCAACAAATAAAACTCTTTCTCTATCTCTCCAATGTATCACAACAAAGACAAAACATTGACCATGCTGTAAATTAGTCACTCACATACAGATAGAGCTAGAGAGCTAGAGCCTGGAGCACGCACTTGAAAGCTGTCACTAGTGTTGTGAAAAATGTGAAACTGTTTTCATAAGCCGATAATATTAATTTTTCGGTATTCTTCGAATCGATTAAAGCGTGGTACAACTCCTATAAAGCGCCCTCGAGAAGGTCAAACGGTTTGATTCAAACACGTGGATTTTTATTCTGATTGTTTACACAGCAAGTTTGAAAGGTTTGTCACACATTCACGGGTTTGGCTCAGTTTGCATTGGATTTTGTGCGTTTCTACTGTTGGGGTTGGGGCCACACCAACGGGAAACGCCGTTGATTATAGCGATGATGGACGTAGGTGTAGCCACAACTTATCACGCGAATTTGACAATGGCATTCACATTGGCGGTAGCGGCAAATGAGCACTGACGTTGACCCTCCGTTGACCGTTCAAGTGTGACCACACAATTTATCGCTATAATTATCGGAATAATTACCGATTATTATGGCGATGATGGTCATTGACGTTGACCGTTAGTGCGGCCCCAGGATAAGAAAGTTCTTATAATCATCTATTCTGGTGCAGTAGTCTCTAGTACTTTCTGTAGATGTTCGTGTGTGAAAAGATATTCTAATTTGTACCATTCGTTGGACCAAATAATTTTTGTCTTTTCTTCTTTCATTATAAACAGGAGATAAACGCAAGGAAATCGCGATGCTTGTTCGAGGGCATTTTACTAACTGCGTTACAAGGCCGATTACGGCGGCGTACAGAACCAAATTGCGCAGTGCCGTTTGATGAACATTCAAACCGGCATCAAACGGGTCCATCATACACGTAAGGTTTGAATCAAACTTTTTGACCGTCTCGGGGGCCCTTAACACTTGAAGTATATTTCAAAGTTATACGATGTTTTTGCTGTGTATACTTGAACTTTTGAAAATAAAATACTTTACCCCCCCCCCCCCCCACGCCTACGAATGAACGTTGAATTATTTAGCACACTGCCTCGAAAGGTTAGGTTTTCTTTTGGTACCTACAGAAATAGGGGATGCTTCCCCGACCGTGCGAAGTGTATTATCTATGACCATGCGCCCGTGTGCGCTGCACACCCTGCACTATAGGTAAAGCCGCCTCTGCTGAACCCGAACAAAACAACCGAACTACTGAGACTATACACGATGACTGAATTGACTGGGATGGATCCAGTTTCCCATTCTTTAGTTTATTATTAGTCTGTTGTACTTATTAAAAATAAAATTATACAGATAATGTCAGCAATTTTGATCCTCGCTCCTCAAGCCTTACAACTTAGATAGTAGGTATTGCGAATAAAACCCAATTAAAATAAACATAATTTATGCATATTTATAGTTTCAACAAAAATAACATTCATGTCTACTAAACTATGTAACAACATTATGTAAATAGGTACCTATAAATTAACGGTTTACAAAAATACCTACAGCATTTACTATTCTTGATAAATAAATGCTTTAGCAGCCCTATCATCTTATGTACTTAAAATAAAAAGTGCGTCAAGTTTAATATTATTAAGTAATCAATCTTCCTAGCCTTTTTCCCAACTATCTTGGGGTCGGCTTCCAGTCTAACCGGATGCAGCTGAATACCAGTATTTTACATGGAGCGACTGCCTATCTGACCTCCACAACCCAGTAACTGGGTAATACGGTACCCCTTGGTAAGACTGGTGTCAGACTTTTGGGCTTCTGACGACTCGTAACGACTGTCAAAGATCCACAAATGACAGCCGGGACCAACGGCTTAACGTGCTTTCCGAGGCACGGAGGAGTCTCGGTATGTAAAGATGGTCACCCATCCACTGACCAACCCCGGCAAGCGTAGCTTAACCTGATGGATCGATCCGTGCGGCTTGTTATTACTTAGCCACGAGCTCCTCTATTACTTAGCCACGAGCTCCTCCTAATATGCATCTAACATATATAGGTACCATGTACTTAGGTATATAATTTTGGTAGGTTTTATTAGGCACTGTTATCACAAAACTCGCTTAAACAATACAATTTACGAAATTATAATCGAGATTTAGACAGTGAAGAAGTAGGTAGGTACAGTAATAAAAGGCAATGTGTACAGGCAGTTAACTTGTAAATAGACTAGTTTTAACTAAATGTTCTGCGTTAACACACCTGTATTAAAATGAATGTGAAACCTAGTCCCCCATTTTGCTTACTGCATGTATATGTAAAATATTGTTTTATTACTAAAACCAACTTGACAATTTTTTTTTGTTGAATAAATAATAATCAGATAAGTACCTAATAGCTATTCCATCAAAAATAACTTGACAATGGCATGGTAACATAACAATGGGACCTTTATTTTTTTTCAATTGTTTAAGTATATTTTATTTAATCATTTAAAATAATTCAGTTACCTACAGAATGAATCCTAGCTAGGTATGCTAGAGTCAATTCCGAAGGTAACTGAATTATTTTACTGTTGAAAAAGATCACTTTGTAAGTTTATAAAAATTATATAAGTACACATAAAACAGGTAATTTAAACCCGACAATGTATTCAGTATTTTGGAATAATAAATGTTACAAAATAAATGCTTCGTCTCTGTATGTCAAATATAAGACAATCTTATCAGTAAAGTTATTTTAAAGCAGATTATTTGTGCTACACAACATTATGCTACTATTCGTGCGTATATTTGTCAGTATTTTCTACCTACGGAAACTTTTTCTCTAGGAAGTGGTATACGTAATCGTATACAACCAACATGATAGCACCACCGGGCCCCAGTCGTAGAACTTTCGGTAGCAATCCTTTGTATAAAGCACGGAATCTGAAAAAAAAAAAAACTTACTCTTAGTTTACGTACGAAACTGCATCGATTGGCATCATAAAAATTTATTAAGTAAAATAAATACGTGGGACTCGTGGGATTTGACGTTTAAGTTGAGCTGAGTTAATTATTTTTCGAAAGTCTGTGAATGCAGTTAGTAATTAATTAAAAAGTTAAGGGCAGTCTCCTAAGAACGTTTTCTTGTAGTTACAACGGTCAATGTTACTGCCCAGTCTCAAAAATTCACCCTGTATCAATCAATCTTCCTAGCCTTTTTCCCAACTATCTTCGGGGTCGGCTTCCAGTCTAACCGGATGCAGCTGAATACCAGTATTTTACATGGAGTGACTGCCTATCGGACCTCCACAACCCAGTAACTGGGTAATACGATACCCCTTGGTAAGACTGGTGTCAGACTTTCGGGCTTCTGACGACTCGTAACGACTGTCAAAGATCCACAAATGACAGCCGGGACCAACGGCTTAACGTGCTTTCCGAGGCACGGAGGAGTCTCGGTATGTAAAAATGGTCACCCATCCACTGACCAACCCCGGCAAGCGTAGCTTAACCTGATGGATCGACCCGTGCGGCTTGTTATTACTTAGCCACGAACTCCTAAAAAAAAAATTCACCCTGTATACAGAAAAATAATATTATTCACAATTATAATAAACTAGCTTCTGCCCGCCACTTCGTCCGCGAGCCGATATCCTTCCTCAAGAATTGAGCAGTTCCGGAGATTACCCCCTACATACAAACTTACAAACAGACAAACAAATACCTCTTTATAATATTATAAGTATAAATATAGATAAAATACTTTAAGTCGACGTATTTATTACTGTTTATTTGTATCAAACCCTAAGATGAGATTCCCGACTCCTAATTTATACCTGCACATGTCATACTACTAGCTCATTCATAATTCTAGCATAGTAGCCAGTAGCTAATCATAATCTAAAATTAAATTAAATGTATTATGTGTAAGTGCACAATCTAGGATTAAAATGTTGTATTTAACTAATCACAAACGATCATCGTCACCATCATCTGCTTATGTCCACTGTTTATGCGTGTATATGTATTATGTTGGGCTCGGCTTCCAGTTTAACCGAATGCAGCTGCATGAAACGACCATGAACCAATTCATGTATCATTTTTAAACCAAAAGTAAACTCTGTAACCTAGTAAAAAAATGTTATCGATGAAAACTGTAAAAAGGTGGTAACAACAATAAAAAAAAATATACGGGGCAGTCTTTGAATACTGCCGATAAAAGCAAAAACTAAGTAACGCCATCTAACGAAAATGTCAGGAATTTATGTGGCTTGCTCGTACAAGCCGTCTTACGAATTTTTGATCAGGTCACGTGTCCTGACGCGAGTTTAACATTTTTTACCCATCCCAAAAAAAGTGCACAACGCCGCTAAAGAAGTCACTTCCAAAAGTTGACATTTATTTTTATCACTAGGTAATTTTAGGACTAGGTATTCTCCAATAGACATGGCGCGAAACATATGAAGTAATTGCATTTCAAATAATTATGATAATCATAACTCCCACTCCCACAGTACTAACATAATTTGAAAACAAAAGCTTGGATTTAAGCCAGGTGGATTATAAATTAGGATTTCTCGATAAACATACGGCGCTAAAGTTAAATGCGGCTTATGAGTACACAAACTAAATATTGATGAGTCTAAAGTTCAAACAGTAGTGCCGTCAATGTATGTTACGACTTACAACTACTTACGATTACGACACAACTAATGCATATTTACCGTATCAACACGTTTATCTGATAAATATCATAACTTTGTATAATCAGCTTAATAATGTTTCTACTACTGGGAAACAGGCAAATTGCTAATTGTATTTATACATACTATGAGGATATAGCTCATGAAATGTAGTGTAACAAAACGTTGGGAAATTACTGCAGGATAATTACTTAATAGGTATAAAAGTAGATGAACATAACTGATTCATTTATTGTTTGGTTTTTCCAATCATGCAAATTTGTTTATTATTAGCTACGGTTATTGGCAATGCGCTGCCTGTAGGGAAAATAATAATAACCAATTTAGTAGGTAATTTACTGGTGGAGCTCTAGGCTCTTGTAGTAATGTCTTTAACATATTATGTTTATTATGTTACATTAAGTGTAAGGCCAGCGCTGATTCTATCTAAGTGGCTCGCAGCTAGGCAGGCTTATTTAGTATTAGCGCAAGGTGCGTTACGTCGCAAGGAAGTTTGATACCAGTTTATAATTTATCAGTTTCCCATGGATAGATTATAAATTTATAGAAAAATAATGCTTTAAATTGTTAATATTTTGTTGCAGTTCACAATAAAAAAATTCAACAGTTTATAATCTAACTAAAATAATAACCAAGATATAACTAACGAAGTTCATAATTATATGGTGACAAACATTGACCAAGAGATCCGCAAAACGGAAGCCCCGTTTCTGTTACGAAAATCAGCACAATTAAGGATGTCAATGCTGTGATTGGTTGGCTGAATTACCAACAGGCAACAGCCAATCGGATCACTTGAAATGTCTATAATTTTGACACGTCTTTGATTTCCTTTCCAGAAATCGGGTGAGTCCTTTACAGCCTGTCCCTGCGCCAATTTCCAGACTATATGGTACAAGGGACAACTCAGTTTAAATGGTCACGTAATTAATACAGCAAGAGTATCCCGTATAGTTTTGAAGGATTTTTCTGGTTTTTAACCTACTTCAATAAGGAGGAGGTTCTCAATTCGACTGAATGTATTTTTTTATTTTCGATATTGTTGAAGTAAACCTTGGACTCTGCCTTTCACGACCAACTACAAGAAGATTTGGCACAGCTTATTTTTAGCAAAATAATCACTATTTAGGTCATCAGACAATAAGGGACACACAATTTCAAAGAAACATTTAGTGAGTAAGAGATTTCTTTGTTACTCTTGGTATGAGAAGGTTTACTTGGCTTCCTGCCCAGTATTCACGCAAAGAGACAGTATACACAAAGTACATGTGGATTCATATTTATAGACGGCGTATTTACGGAATGCTGGGGAAATTACAGAAATCTTAATAATTTTGTAGGACTTTAACACCAGTGATATAAACCTAATTAATTTAAGACGCCGATATATGCGAGTGGCGTTGAGCGGTAACCTTGCGTGTTCTGTGCTGAGCTCAAGCAAACCGTCGTATGTCCAGCCAGTAATCTAATCAAAAAATCAGACGCATAATTAACTTATTATACACAAAACAAAAAGTATTTTAATAAAACACGTATACTAAAAGATTAATATAATTAAAAAATCAGACGCATAATTAACTTATTATACACAAAACAAAAAGTATTTTAATAAAACACGTATACTAAAAGATTAATAATTAAATTATCTTTAAAATGGTGCAGGTTTAAAAAAAATAAGCTTGATAGTTTTTGCGTGACCCTCAGTTTTTTTACCGCGTTAGACATAACTTTACAAATATATGTATAAACATATTCTAAAATATTCACAGATTAAGTTATTCAGAAATTGCTCTAATTTAACATATATTTTTTCCAAATCATTATCACTACTCGTTTAGACGTGATCTTCAGTATAAAGTCATTAAGAGTCGGTTATCGTCGGAGTCTATAATACCTCACATTGCTCAGCATGATCCTCCGTTATATCGTAAATGCTACAGCATTAATGTTGAAATAAATATATGGTAAAGTTGACGAACTAAGCCGAAAAAAACGATTTTCTAAAGTTTTCTCCAAACCGAACAATAAACCACTGGTATTAAAAAAATACGTCAAATTAGATCATTAAACTTTGCATAATAACTGAACTCACTATAAAGCAGAAACTATGTGTTTTATTTTATTTTAAAGTACCATTATTTTCACCGTAAAAAGAAATAACATAGACTATTGGCGCCTTAGAGCCTTCTCCCCGCCGCTCAGTCTCGCTCTCACTCAGTCCGCGAGCAGTATCGTGCGAGTGAGATAAGAAGTGAAATTAAACTTTAAACTTTAAAACGTTTTTTGGAACAAACTTGCGGTTGACTGGTAGAAATCGTCACGTAAGTAAATGCTATGCCCCCTCCATATGACTTTCTCTCTGTCTCAGTCCGTTATATACGCGTGTATGCGTGCAACACGTTTTTTAAAATAAATTTGCGTCGGCCATTGATAGCGGCCGTTTTCAGAAACTTATCCTAGGTATACACGAAACTTTTCAAATTTATTTTCGGTGTTCTCGCATTAAGCGTCGCGCAGACCGGCGCAACGCGACTCAAACCAAACAATATCTAAGAAATTTTCACGGTATAACAATACCGTCACGCTAGTCTGTACGAGCCTTCATGTCGCATGTCTAAAAGGATCTCGATGAAATTTGGCACGCAGATAACCTAAGTTAAATCATAAGATATTTTTAATCTCTGTAGTAGGTTCCCGTGGGATAATTTCCGATCTCCACGCGGGTGAAGCCGCGGGCAAAAGCTAGTATTAGAATAAAAGATTGCTTACCCCTCTTCTTTATACACTAGTTGTAGTGCCCCAGTGGTGCTACTGTACTTGATGATGCCTTCCTGCGGCTGCGGACCCTGGATGCGACTCTTAGCTACGTCGAACGGTATGTTGATGCAGGAGCCAAGAACTCCTGATGTGAAGCCTATGGCTAGTTTTCGCATGAATTCTAGAACTGGATCCTGTAACGAATAAAATTGCTTCCATTATTTTCATTTCCTGTTGCCTGATTTTGGTGCAGTGGGTTAGCTACAAGGGAATCAGGGGTCTCAATCTGCACATAATATATTTTTGGGACGGTGAAGTAGTAAGTTACATTAGAATATTTATTTATCTAACAAAGAAAACTGACGCCTGTCAGCCTATAAAAATATTTTGCTATTAAATATCTTATTCTATTTTTTTGCCTCAAAAAGATGTAAACACAATTACCGAAAATACATTTTCTTGCCAGAGTCAAATGAATAATTTTACAAACCTGATATTCCGGTACAATGCCTTTCACACTGTGATAGAATCCGAAATACACCATGTTGAAGACGCCATTCCTGGCTATCGTCGCCGTAAGACCTTTATTGAGGCCTCTCTTCCCCAATCCATTAGTTCTGACAATTTCCCTGGTAACTGACCAAGTGCTGGGTGCCTCTTTTGTCTTAGACTTGTTCGACATTAAGGTGACTTTCACTACTTCGAAGGGATTGACGAGGATTGCTTCAGTTATACCAGCACCTAGACCCGCTAAGGCGAATGTCTGCACAAAGAAGTAATAAAATTAACAAAATGTGATTTTATTATGACATTGTAATGTCGCAAAAACAGTCGCAAGTATATAAATATGCGTTTATAAGTAGCTGATTTTCGGATTTAATAGGATAACTACTGTTAAAAATTTGTCAAATTTTTTAAACACCCTGTATAATTCATTTTTTCAATCATTACAAGTATGCTCATTAAATAGTGCCACACCTTTCCTTTAACTTAGATACATGCAAGATCTATAATTAAGAGAAAGGCTATGTTGTGGTTGTGGGCTTTAGTTGATGGCCTGTAATAAATAAATATAAAAATTCACACAAATAATTTTGGAGCCTCTTGTAATTAAATAATGTGATTTCATCTCTCTCTTATCTGTTAGGAGATATAATATTGTGTGTATGTTTACAATAAAACATTAGATAATGTTTCAACTCTGCATCTTTTGACTTCTTATCAGTCACTTGACTTTGTTTGTTTTTGCTTCTTGATAAAGTTTAAGATTTAGTTTGTTACATTGGAAGATAGTGATTGATTATAATTTTATTTTATAACTTAAAAATGAAGTAACAAGCATCCAAATCTTAGAAGTCATGTCCCATGTCTGCCAGTGAAGAGAAGTATTCAAAATATAGCAAAAAAATCGTTTTTTTTTTATTAATTTGAGTGAAAACATCTTGTTTTAAATTAAAGGTAAGTCCTTGAACTACTATTGAGATATTATATATTATGGTAAGTAAGGTTTAGTATCGAACGACAAAGAAAAAAAATAATTGAATGAATGAGAAGTTAAGAACTAAGAACTCTAGGAAGTTATGAACTTTAACACAACATAAATAAAATAATAAAAATAAAATATTCTCACTAAAGGTGTTGGTGAACTGGCGCCAAACATAAAAAGCTTTTTGTACTGTTCAAAGGTAGCAAATTTCACAGCTCGTTTAGGAGTTTCAGCCAAAATAGGGGGCAATAAACCCTTCCAAAATGAAGTAACTCCTTCATACTTATACATTTTCTTCATACAATCTGCTACCCCTGTGTAGTAGTGAGGATCAGAGCGTGATAACTTGGAAGAAGTTGCTTGAAGCTGCAGCCTCGTCTTCACTAGGTCTAGCGGCTGCATGATTAGCACTTCCACAAATCCTGCACTACCACCAGCACCAATCTGCATAGCAGCTTGCTTCAGTACCCGCTCCATGTCACCCATTTTGACGAACAAAATACAGACCTCACTAACAACTCACAAATAATATTAATTTATTAAAAAACAACAAATTTATTAAAAAACAACAAATCGGCCTTTCGCCGGAACCGAACCACAAAAATAAATAATCAGATGTGACTTGACTGTGAGATGACAGATGAATCAGAATGAAACTTGAATGAAACCACAGACTAACTGTTTTCAGTGATGCTACTAAAAAAATCAGGTGACATTAGACGGTTTTTGAACACGTAGTAAGAAAGACACCGCACTCAAAGTGATGGTGAATAAACGGCAATGATAATTGGCAACCCAATGGTTAGCTGTCAATGAGTCTCCGATGGAAAGTGTTGTTTCGCTGATTTCATCCATGTATCTTAGCTCAAATTTATTAATTTGTTTGTCCATATTTTAATTAGGCTAGCCTTATTGTTATTTACAAATGTTTATTAGGATATGGACTCGCTACTAATGTAGGCAGAGGCGTGTATTTAACAAACAATCGGTGTCTATAAAGTCCATTTTCGCGTGGAATCTATCATTCAAAATGGCAGTGGTATTAACAATTTGCAGATGTGAAAAATGATTTCGTGAGTTATAAACAGTGTCTGTGTGGGTGGATGGTGAATTAAACGCGGAAATGTGGACATAAAGTGTAAGATGGGTTCCCAGACACTAGAGATATTGCGCCAAGGTGTTTGGGCATCGTTAACTGGAGGATGGTTTTATGATCCTCATCAGAATTTGTTTTGCAACACTGTGCACCTGTATGTGTGGTTGTTCCTGCTATGTTTGCCGTTTTCTATTTACCTGGTGAGTTATATTATGATTCTACATTCACAGTTTTTATTAATGTCGTTTTTGGTTGCTAGTAATCAAAAGCAGGTCAGTGGACAGTTTGGTTAAGATCATTGTTATTCAGGATTGTGTCTTAGTCATTGTGGTCATTGCCCTTACGAAGCCTTAGCAAATAGTAAGACGTAATCTGTTGAATACTGCACTTCAAGGTGATTTCTTTTCTTGAAATAACTGGGACAGTGTTACTTGGACTAGTTTTAATTGTTTATCTATCATAGATATTGCGCCTTAATTGGCGTTATTAATTCTAGTTATAATTGGTTTTTAGGTTATGGTTTCTTGTATAAACAGTTATGTTAACATAACAGGATGATATGTTTAGTAAAAAGTGCATTATAATGATGATTACAGATATATAGGCTCTATCTCTGCTAATCTTCAGAATCATTTGCTAATCTACTTGTGTGCTCATTAGCTAAATACTTCACAAATTCCCATAACATTGATAACAGCTTTTACCTGGTACAACTACTTACTACCTGTCTCTTTTAGTTTTCAAAGAAATAATGCTATTTTGTTTATAAATGTACTGAAGATACTACTTTAAACTCTTCATAGAAATAAGATTCCTCATACACCACTCCAGTGTTTTGAAAGAGGCTTATTTTTAGCCAGAGATGAGGATTACTCGGCACTATAAACAATCTTAATAATAAGACAAAGAAATAGAAAGATAAAATACTATGTAGTAATGCATCAAGTAGTATTGAGAACTACCTATAAGTTATTTAAATATTCACTATTAGGATAATGTCATAACTTAAAAATAGGATAGATCTAAAACAATGTGTTTTTGCTATGTTGTTTAAAAATAGTATAATACTTTTATCTTTTACCAATAATGTAAACAAAAGACTGGCACCTTAAAGTGCAGTTTTGTAGTAAAATAAAAATTGTACTTCTCAAGATAATTTTTCTGAAGTTAATTTAATGTTCATTCAAGTTAAATAACAAAGTTTGTTAATTAAGTATTTATGTAAAAGAATGCAATGCACCCGCGTGGTAGATTACAGCCCACTCCCTCTCGAAGAGAGGAGGCCTGTGTCCCAGCAGTGGGAACATTATAGGCTGATTATGCTATGTAATGGAACACAATTAATTTGAGTTTGAGTATCTAATAAAATATTTGTCTACAATATTAGGAAATACTTTAATTTTAATAATTTATTATGTTTGACTTTTTTACCCATTAGGGTAAAAGAGATGATGAATCAAATACTACTTCCCTAGTTATTAAACTAGGGAAGTAGTATTTGATTTAACATCTATACTAATATTATAAAGAGGTAAAGTTAGTGAGGTTGTAGGGGGTAATCTCTGGATCTACTGAACCGATTTTGAAAATTCTTTTACCAATAGAAAGCCACATTATGTGTGAGTGTCATAGGCTATATATTTATGTTTACCACCCAACAAAGTGAGCAGGGGTCAGCTAGTAATAAATCAAAAGAATAGCAGCAGACTACCACATCATTCAGAATCGTGTAGTCAATCAGATCACCTGCCATCCTATCTCTTCACCACTCTTAGTTGACTGGTAGAGAATACCTAAGGAAGGCATTAAGTCCGCCTTTGTACCTTATTGTGTGGTTTAAATAAATAAATCATTCAATTAGTTTCATCTTTCATCTGCAAACTTATTTGTAGCAATGCAAAATGACTCACAATTGAATAATACTGTATTTAATAAATGTAGGTATTCCTATTGTTCTGCACATTATTATAAAGAACCTAACTGACTCATCTTTCATGCCTCTTATTTGAAATAGAAATAATACCAAAAATACCATATGGAAATATAACATGATCACATTTTAGGCATCCACTGTAGATCTTTGTTTTTCCTTCTGTATGATGTGAGAGAGCAGCGGGTCAGTAGTAACGGCCGTGAATTATGAGTTGTAGGGCGTAGGTTCGAACCTAGACAGGTGATTTACTTTGTGTAAATTATTTCATCATAAAACAAAAAATTGAAGACATGTGACATCTACCAACCTGCACTAGGCTCTCATAGTGGATTACGATCCATTCTCTTACAGAGAGGATGCCTGTGTCCCAGCAGTGGGAACATTATTAGGCTGATTATGCTATAAAGAGAGGCTGATGAATGATTTTAAATTGTAAACATTGTAGCGGTTACACCGCGACATAAAACTACGCAGTAAAAGACATGACGTCACACAATTCCTGCATCTCGCAGTTAGAGTTTACCAAGCGAAAAACATAGATAAGACTATCCAAAAATCAACATATGGGCAGTTGCCCGCCAGACACAACAACCCGTCTGGTTGTAGGATCCTCCCTTTTCTATGGTGGATGAGTGAACTTTACACACTGTTCCTCAATCTAAATTGGTGACCCCGAGAATGAACGTCAACGCAGCCTTCGTGCAACTACTTCAGCGTGACGTCATCATCATCACTCCCGCAAGCTTTCGTGAGGCGAGTCACACAGCCAGCCAGCACCCA
Organism: Conistra vaccinii; assembly: GCA_948150665.1. Classification (NCBI taxonomy): domain Eukaryota; kingdom Metazoa; phylum Arthropoda; class Insecta; order Lepidoptera; family Noctuidae; genus Conistra; species Conistra vaccinii. Next base: position 3,592,333 of record OX411331.1, on the reverse strand, counting down.
CGGCTTCAACGGGTATCCTGACCAACAGCATGCAGCGAACGCGCATTCCTGGTCATCACCCTCAGCCACATCACCCCGACTCACTGGGGAATCACCGCAATCACCGCAATCACCTCAATCACCGCAATCACCTCAATCACCGCAATCACCTCAATCACCGCAATCGCCGCAATCACCGCAAAACAGTTCCGACCCACCGTGAACTGTGCGGCATCCGGTTCCGACTCACTGGAACCACAATCACCATCGCCTCAATCACTGCAGACAGTTCCGACCCACTGTGAACTGAGCGGCACCCGGTTCCGACTCACTGGAACCACAGCTGGCACTGTGAAGCATCGCAAGATCCAAGACTCAGCCCACTATCGACCTCCGGTCTCCGGAGGGGAGTGATGTAGCGGTTACACCGCGACATAAAACTACGCAGTAAAAGACATGACGTCACACAATTCCTGCATCTCGCAGTTAGAGTTTACCAAGCGAAAAACATAGATAAGACTATCCAAAAATCAACATATGGGCAGTTGCCCGCCAGACACAACAACCCGTCTGGTTGGAGGATCCTCCCTTTTCTATGGTGGATGAGTGAACTTTACACACTGTTCCTCATAATCCTAAAACATCATAATATAATCTGCGCAATGTATTTGCCAAATATGGAAACAAACACGAGTTTTCCACTTAGACAAACATCAACTTTATGCAAATTAAATAAAGTGGATTTTAGACTGACTAGTCCAGTTGGAACATTCTTAAAAAATATGAAGTTATAGCACAAACTGAACCTTATGTGTAGGCATTACAGTTGCTGTTTCTTAAAACTTGTGTTTGTGTACATGTATGGCAAATGAATTGCGAATGCAGATTAGGTATTATGATGTTTACAATTTATAATGATTTAAACCACATATGTAAGACAACTGGTACTAGGGTACCAGTGAGTAGTAAGAATGATTTATTATCAACTTTGAGGCAGTATTCACTTACCTACTTGCCTGTATTTTAAAAGTCATCAATTATGCTGTTGAAGGATGTCAGATTCAATATAAAACAATCATTCTGTTGTGAACTGACTGGCACAATTTTATTTTGAAGCTTATTATCTGTTTTATAAATTTCTACTTTTATTTATCCTGAAAAAATTGTTTTGTCTCGTCCACAAAAAACACATGTTGAGTCCATTATCAATCAGTTTCTCTAATAGGATCAAAAGATTTGCCCCTAAACACTAAATTTTTTGCTGTTTATGATACCTACCTATACAGATTGTACAATAATAACCAAGTGGTTCCAAAATCCCATGTATTTTACTGTATTGAGATTACAAAGCAGAAGTTAAATATTTGATTTACCGTTGTTATTCATTCAACCAATCACAATAGCTAAAATAAGATTAATACATCAATGCTCAGGCTTCCAAAAACCAGGGCTAAAACTCCATTATAGGTACTATAAATAAATTCCTGCCTACTGGTGTAAATAGATGATACTAATAACATTTAGCCTATATACATTAAATCCATTGCCTTCACCTCCAGATACACAATAGGCAAGCCTCCATACAAAATTGTACTTTAGACTAATGACATTGAAATAGAGGAGCTTGCTGCTAAGTAACAGCCGTACGGTCAGGTTAAGCTAGACTTGCCAAAGTTGTTCCGTGGATGGGTGACCATCTTTACATACCGAGACTCCTCCGTGCCTCGGGAAGTACGTTAAGCCGTTGGCGGCTGTCATTCGTGGATCTTTGACAGCCGTTACGAGTCGTCAGAAGCCCGAAAGTCTGACACCAGTCTTACCAAGGGGTATCGTATCACCAAGGGGTAGCCTATCTGACCTTCACAACACAGTACTTAACTAGTACTGGGTTGTGAAGGTCAGATAGGCAGTCGCTCCATGTAAAATACTGGTATTCAGCTGCATCTGGTTAGACTGGAAGCCGACCCCAACATAGTTGGGAAAAGGCTAGGCAGATTGATTTTTTGACATTGAAATGCTCTTTATGCATAGTATGTTTATCTAGGTAAACATTAGAATTGTGGTGAACATTAGTTCAGAATATTATCCTATTATTAATATAATAAATGTGAAAGTTTTTGTGTTTGGATGTCTGTTACTCAATCACGCAAAAACGGCTGAACGGATTTGGATGAAATTTGGCACACAGATAGTTTATAATCTGGATTAACACAGGATACTTTTTATCCCGGTAGTACGTTCCCGTGGGATTATTTCCGACATCCACGCAGGCGAAAGCTATTCTTAACTAATAAAAGATGCGAAATTGAGTTTGTTTGTTTGTTACGCTTTCACGCTAAATCTGCTGAACAGATTTTGATGAAATTCGGCACATGGGTAAACCATGAGCCGGGTTAGGACATAGGATACTTCTTATCCCGATATTCTCACGGGATCGAGAGTTATGCGGGTGAAACCGCGGGGTACAGTTGTTAAATAATTTTAAATGTAATAATTTTTTGTTTTGTTTTATTTGCCATAAAGTTAAATTTAAATGCAGAATTTATCTTCTGTAAAATAAGACCGTTGAATAATTAATTAATTCTGTTTTTACTGAGATAATATTTTTATAAGTATTTATAATAATGAAATTGTGTATCTTGTGATGGTAAAAATACTTTATACAGAATGCATGAACATTATAGTTTTTTATACAAACGCTAAGAGACAAGAAATATCTGCTAAGTATAAAAAAATGCATAAATAAATAGAATCTGTGACCTCTCTCGGCGTGTAAGAAACAGTGTCACTGTATAATTGAGGACATAATGTACATAATTAAGTGATATAACAAGACGTTATTCTATTTCTGTAAAACCTGCTTGTTACCAATTAGGTAACTTTCATTAGTATCAGTTTACCTTCAAACTAATTATGCGAGCTAACAAACAAATTAGTAAATTAGCAAATCAATGAAAATGATTATAAGACCAGGCACTCTAAACACAATTTCCACGCAAACTGCGCCCCTATGCACCCTTCCATTCCACTATGTGCTAAACGCTAACACATCGGTAATAAAGTTGCATATCGCGTGTGCTCTTTGATCGTTTTTGAGCACGGAACTAAATGACGTAAGTCTCAATTCTTATAACCAAAACAAAAATTGATCTAGAGAAAAAATTTGTTGTGGCTGGATAATAAACTATATTTTCTTACTGTGAATACTTGTTTTAGACATAAAAGCCGATTAATCTTCATTTTATTTAAATAATCTTAAAAAATAGACACAATTTTCGAACAAAAAATCAATCGAGCGAAATTGCTATCAGTACGTAACTGTCTTGTAGCTACATGAAAAGAAAAACATCCATTTAATAATCAATATACTAAAGTTCCATTTAGACTGTATGCGTCACTGTTTCAGAATATTAATGCAAATTAACATACAATTTAGGGAGCCTCCTCTTAAGTGATTCCTTTGAGTGTGTTCTAATGGGGCGAACTAGAGTATATTGGTAGCTGAGAAGTCATAAATTGTACTTAAAGAGTAGTTACTAAAGCACACTCCTTTCCGCGTCAGATACGCAGCCGGGCCGTGGCTTCTTGTTGACATTTACTAAAGGTCCTGCGCCGACACTGACACAGACGGATGCGAACGGCTTTCAATATAAAATGTACAAGGATATTTATCACTTTTAAGTCAACGGGTCAATCACAGCTCTTGACAAGGCACAGAGGTGTGCATCCTTCGGTTCAAAACTCTGCCATAATACAAAACGAGATATATTAACTGTAGCCAGGAGCTTAAACCTGTATTTAGCGAAAAATTCTTAATACAAAACTGACAACTTAGTCTGGTACTAAATTATCAGCTTATAACTGTATTTCGATCAGTTAGGTTATAACCGTCTTCTTAAAAAAGGAGGAGGTTCTCAATTTCTTATAATTTCGGAAGTCGGTGGCTTTGGATCTTTATTTTAGTTTTTTGCCACCGACTTCCGAAATTAAAGTAATTTTTTACTTGTAAGTAAGTATAGTGTTTTTGGAAGTCGTTTTTAAGTGCTATAAAAACTGTTTCGATGGTATAAAAATATAAACCATGAGTTTACCTATATTTTTTAAATACTATATGTTACCATAGGTTTTTATATTTTGGTTATGGACCAAAATATAAAAATCTTGTTTTGAAATAAGACCACAAACGTCCATCACTCCCAAATTTTATCAGTGTTTACCAGTTCTAATCAAGCGAGTTATGTCAAACTCCCACGCGTGCTCTCACGGGAGTTACTCGACTATTCGATCGCTATAAAAACTGTAATACTGATTTAACGTCACATGGCAAAAGCTTCGTGTAAACACATTACGCTATTTCATTAGACAGAAAACACCACCTGCACCGCTGTCTGTTATCGAGTATCGCGCGGGTAGTTTTGGTGACAAGGTGCAACTGTGCAAGGTCACTACAAATAGCGCTGGGGTTATCCAGCGCATAATCTAATACCTTTAAACGAGCAATTCTTATATTATATATGTATATATAAATACACTTCTCATCAGAAAAATCGAAACACTTCCGTTTATGGTTTGTGTCCTAATTTAACACAAATAATATTCATTCCATGAAAAAAATCACATGATTGTGTAGCTGGCAGTTTGGCCATTACAGTGATAAGCGAAAATTCTAAATTCAAAATTAGAATTTCATTTGTTGTCCTATAAATTAAATGATTCACTGTTTTGAGACAAATGTGTGTTTAGAGTTGGAGTACATTTCACCTTTGAAAACTAAAAATTAGCGCTTATCTTAAAACTTTTTGTTCTGTGTCCTGTATACTGTGTGTGTACTGTGACTTTGGGCCATCTGAAAAAGTTTTTTTTCTAAAACATATGGATATTTCGCCCGCAGAAGCCGCCCAAGTGGTGGCATTGCTGGATTCTGCACTTAGTCAGCGTGTTGTGGCTAAAAGATTGCATTAAGCCTGTCGTCTGTTCATAGAGTGTACAAACGCTATCGGGAGACTGATTTGTTCACGCGCCGTTCAGGATCAGCCCTCCAATTACGCAATGCACGATCAATTTTAAATTGAAACCAATTGAAAAAGATTGCCAGTCCATTGCTTCATAAGTTCGACAAAAATAATCTGCTCATTTTTTTTTGTCGAACTTATGAAGCAATGGACTGGCAATCTTTTTCAATTGGTTTCAATTTAAAATTGAAAATGCATTAGTTACGTAATTAGGGTGCTGGTAGGAATCGGGTCACTTCTGAGCGAGATGATCGATTTATTGTAACAACTTCTTTACGAAATCAACACCTTAATGCTTTTCAACTGCAGCAGCAGCTTCATGTTGTACGTAGGGTGGGCTGTAAGTAACTCTACAATTAGAAAAAGGTTGAAGGAACGTGGACTGGTACCACACAAGCCAGCAAATGGGCCGAAATTAACTGCAGACTGTAGCGGTTAGACCGCCACATACAAAAATTATTCGTGAGGCGAGTCACACAGCCAGCCAGCACCCACGGCTTCAACGGGTATCCTGACCACCAGCATGCAGCGAACGCGCATTCCTGGTCATCACCCTCAGCCACATCACCCCGACTCACTGGGGAATCACCGCAATCACCTCAATCACCGCAATCACCACAATCGCCGCAATCACCGCAAACAGTTCCGACCTACCGTGAACTGTGCGGCACCCGGTTCCGACTCACTGGAACCACAATCACCATCGCCGCAATCACTGCAGACAGTTCCGACCCACTGTGAACTGAGCGGCACCCGGTTCCGACTCACTGGAACCACAGCTGGCACTGTGAAGCATCGCAAGATCCAAGACTCAGCCCACTATCGACCTCCGGTCTCCGGAGGGGAGTGATGTAGCGGTTAGACCGCCACATACAAAAACTACGAAACAAAAAGACATGACGTCTAGGGGTGAGGCGTATTTATCGTAACAGATAGAAATAACAGATATTTAAAAATAACAAATAACAATTGTTCCTACCAATATAACTTATCTGTTACGTAAAATAACAGACCCTCAAGGACTGTTACCGCGGCTGTGACTGTTATTTCAATAAATCAGTCCCCACCAACCACCAACAGACTGTTACCTGTTACTACGGCTGTTACTTACATACACACTCACACAAAGGAAGGAATATCAATTTCTCTCTCCCTCATTAATGAATGACCCTTGCTAAAAAGAGAAATACCTATTATTTACTTCGAAATATGTTTACTTCTCACTCTTACTACAGCGGTTAGATTAATCAAAAAAGAGAAGCACTTAGTATTTATTATCCCTAAAATACAGTTGGTGGTCTTACAAGAACAAACATTTTCAAAAATGTGACTCCTAAATTCGGTCGTGTTACCTGTTACCTGTTACTGACCAGTGACCAGTATACAAAAAACTTAAAATAGTATTCTATTTTTCATAATGGCAATTGGAATTTGCAACCAAAAAGTGTTCGCAAGTTATGTTTGCACGCGGCTGAAATTGGAACTAATCGTATGTCGTTTAAAAAATTATTTAATTAATTAATATTAATATAAGATAAGTTAGAAGTATAGATTTCATATTATATTTTAAATATTACACTAAGTAATAAGCACGGCACCAGTCCCACGCAGACATAACTTGCGCGTACTATTATGATCGTATCCGAATGCCTTTAGTATGTGTGGTTTGACGGAATTAATCGTAAAATATTTTGTAAATTATGAATATTATAACCTCTAAGTAAACTATTATAAATGTTATTAAATTTTATTGAGAGTAATTTGCCTGGTTTGTTTGTTTATTGAAATAAAAAATACTTTAATTCTATATATTATTTTCTTTGTGATGCAACCAAAAAATTACAGTGATCGTGTCGGGACCTCTTTATTATCTTTGGTTTGAAGTTTGACGGGATTGGTCGCAGAATGTTCCATGCATGAACGACTTTATTTGAATAGGAATAAAGATGATATTCAAATGAAAATAATTTGGCTGGTTTGTTTATTGACATAATTTGAAATTTGATTTGATTGCGTTTTTTCACTTCTTTCTTTCTAACGAATTCAATTCAACAATATCAATCTGCCTAGCCTTTTACAACTATGTTAGGGTCGGCTTCCAGTCAAACCGTATGACTAAAAAAACTAATAAGTAAACGTAATTCTATCATTTCATACTACCCCGTTGTTCCTAGGCAAAACTTCGGATACGATTTTCGACTTTAAACGAAAAGAAACAAAGAACATATTCAATTGAGATCTAAATACCGTCCGTATATCGTTTATATATCGTCCGTACAAAAATAACAGGCTGTTATTTAATAACAGATATTTGGATCTGTTATTTTTTTGTAACAGTAACAGTGATAACAGATATCATGTTTAACCTGTTACAAGTAGTTACAACCCATCTCTAATGACGTCACACAATTCCTACATCTCGCAGTTAGAGTTTACCAAGCGAATAACATAGATAAGACTATCTGAAATCAACATATGGGCAGTTGCCCGCCAGACATAACAACCCGTCTGGTTGGAGGATCCTCCCTTTTCTATGGTGGATGAGTGAACTTTACACCCTGTTCCTCATACCTCTAAATTGGTGACCCCGACGTGATGAACGTCAACGCAGCCTTCGTGCAACTACTTCAGCGTGACGTCATCATCATCACTCCCGCAAAGCTTTCGTGAGGCGAGTCACACAGCCAGCCAGCACCCACGGCTTCAACGGGTATCCTGACCACCAGCATGCAGCGAACGCGCATTCCTGGTCATCACCCTCAGACACGCCACCCCGACTCACTGGGGAATCACCGCAATCACCTCAATCACCGCAATCACCTCAATCACCGCAATCACCACAATCGCCGCAATCACCGCAAACAGTTCCGACCCACCGTGAACTGTGCGGCACCCGGTTCCGACTCACTGGAACCACAATCACCATCGCCGCAATCACTGCAGACAGTTCCGACCCACTGTGAACTGAGCGGCACCCGGTTCCGACTCACTGGAACCACAGCTGACACTGTGAAGCATCGTAAGATCCAAGACTCAGCCCACTATCGACCTCCGGTCTCCGGAGGGGAGTGATGTAGCGGTTAGACCGCCACATACAAAAATTACGAAACAAAAAGACATGAGAGTCACACAATTCCTACATCTCGCAGTTAGAGTTTACTGAGCGAATAACATAGATAAGACTATCCGAAATCAACATATGGGCAGTTGCCCGCCAGACATAACAACCCGTCTGGTTGGAGGATCCTCCCTTTTCTATGGTGGATGAGTGAACTTTACACCCTGTTCCTCATACCCCTAAACCATCGAAGAGCGCGCCTTAACTTTGCACGTGAGCACCTAAATTGGTCATATCTCCAGTGGAACAAAGTCCTCTTTTCTGATGAGTGTAAAATTATGCTGTATGGTAACGACGGAAGGAACAAGGTCTACAGAAGAGATGGAGAATGCTTTGCACAATGCTGCATTGAAAAAAAGGTCAGCTATGGTGGCGGTTCGTGGACGGTTTGGAGAAGAATCTGCGCCGACGCTAAGACAGAGCTTGTCTTTGTGTCTGGGCCACGTTTGCCTGCACTAAACAGTCATCGGTACATCGAATAGTGTCTTGAGCCTCACGTGATGCCCTATGCACATTTTATTGGCAACGGTTTCCAATGCTAGGGCTCACACCGCGAGCGTCGTACGAGATTATGTTACCGAAGTCGGTATCTCCGTTATGGAGTGGCCAGCAAGAAACCTGGATATGAATCCGATTGAACATCTATGGGATGAATTAAAGAGACGAATTCGTGCAAGAGATCCTGCCCCAGAAATACTTAGCCAGCTGCAAAGTGCAATCCAAGAGGAATGGAATGGCATGCCACGACATTTGATCGTTACTCTCATCCAATCGATGAAGAACCGTATGGAAGCAGTAATAAGAGCTCGGGGAGGGAATACAAGTTATTAAATAAACGTTTCTTAGCTTTTTTTTTCATTTACGTGTGTTGTTTTATCAATTTCCTTCATACTGGAAAAATACAGGGTAAAAATGACTTGTTAAACAAAATCCGAAACCTATGAAAATTTAATTTGAATTTAGAACATTAACATTAGGATTTGAAAACCTCATATTATTCACTATTAAATGACATTTTAAATATATTCCTAAATATACACATTTTTCTGATAATCCTCAAAACATAAACTTGCAAGGTGTTTCGATTTTTCTGATGAGAAGTGTATATATAATCTGAATCTCGGAAACGGCTCCAACGATTTTCATGAAATTTTGTATGGGGGTTTCAGGGGCGATAAATCGATCTAGCTAGGTTTAATTTTTTTTAACGTACTTACCAAAAAAAAAACGGTACCCAGACATGGGCGTACCCAGGGGGGGGGCAGGGGAGGGCAGCTGCCCCCCCCTGGATTTTGTATGAGTAGGTACTATTGTCGATAAAACTTAAGTTACGGTCACGTTAAGACTTCCTTTACAATTACAGTTTATTTTAGAAAAATACCGCGCTGCGCGGCTTTTCAAGTTGTATCTATAATATTATGCATAACCGACTTTAAAAAAGGAGGACGTTCTATCTTCGACTGTTTTTTTTTACTATGGTTAACGATATTTTCGTCAATTGTGAAGCAATTTTAAAAAATCGTGTATCATTTAAAGAGAGAAAATTATATTCGGTCCACAATTGACAAAAATAACGAAAAAAGATTAATAAGTCAATACTTACGTCCTTCTTTTTTGAAGTCGGTTAAAAATACACGAACGCAGCAGCAATATCATACTATGTAAATCATGAGGGGGGGGGGGGGATTTCTGATTTGCCCCCCCCTGGGCCAAAAGCTGGGTACGCCCATGTACCCAGATATTAATAAGCATCACCTTTGTACGTATTTTTCTGTTCTTTTCTTCTTATCTGTTTTTAAATGTGTGTACATAAATGGTTAAATAAATAAATAAATAATTATATATATAAATAATATGATACGTCAGGTGATTGATGATTATGATACGTCAGGAACTTATATTCCTAACCATTAAACTGATCAATATCCAAAGAAAATAATAGCGTAATAACGAATGGTTACTTTTATCTTTCACTATCTGACCCGACACGACAGATGTCCTGCCCAAAGCTTCTTTCAATTTGTATTTCCCTAAACACCTTAAGAAAAAAAATACAAATCAGTCCAGCCATTCTCTAGTGACTTACCAATGAACAGCATTTAATTTTTATTTAAGTACTAGCTTTTGCCCGCGTCTTCGCCCGCGTGGAGATCGTTAATTGTCCACAGAAACTTACTACCGTAACGCGCAATATTTTCGACATCTTCAACAATCATCGTCATATTCAATCCAACTTACACAATACCTTAATGAATTATAGACCTAAACCTTTCTCATGAATCGCTCCGTCCATTAGTGAAAACCTTATGAAAATCTGTTCGGTAGTTTTTGAGTTTATCGCGGTCAGACAGACAGACGTGGCGGGGGGACTATGTTTTATAACAAGCAGTGATAGATATGTCAGTGTATCGTTTTAAGTCATCATCTCCCTAGCCTTTTCCCAACTATATTGGGGTCGGCTTCCAGTTTAACCGGATGCAGCTGAATTTTACAGTATTTTACATGGAACGACTGCCTATCTGACCTCCACAACCCAGTTAGTTACTGGGTATCACGATACCCCTTTGTAAGACTGGTTGTCAGACTTTCGGGTTTCTGACTAACCGTAACAACTGTCAAAGATCTATGAATGACGGCCGCCGGGACCAACGGCTTCACGTGCTTTCGGAGGCTGGAATCTTGGTATGTAAACATGGTCACCCATCTATGGACCAACCGCGGCAAGCGTAGCTTAACCAGATCGATCGACCCGTGCGGTTGTTATTACTTAGTCACAAGCTCGGTGTACGTTTTTAAATACCAATAGTAATAAAACTTTTTTGTTCCCAGTACTTCCCGCCCGCAAGCCTCGGTTGGATTATATACTGCGCGCTAGTAGCGCTGCTGTTTGCCGGCCTAAAGCTGCTGAACCACGCGCTGCACCACATGTACGACACCAGCGAGTGCATCGTCGTGCAGCCTCCCACTGATCCCAACGCCGCTCAGAATCCTCCGTGAGTCATATTTTACTACTGATCATTTTTTAAATGCCATTATTATGTAAACGAGTTGGCGGCACACCTGATGAATTTATTTTTTGAACTCATCATATTTGAGAGGGTCTTATGACCCTTCACAAAGTTTTACGGCGAACAAAAATACACAGGGCTATGAAACACTATTAAAGCTTCGTAATACATTTTGTTTCATTTGTGTTCATTTCTGGGCCAAGCTTGTATGGGACCGTTATCCATCTCCTTTACGCAAGCACAAAATCGCACACGTAAGGGTCTAGCGTAGTGGGTACTTCGTCAATTTTGTTTGTTTGTTTTGACAGTACAGCGAAAGTGTGACTGTACGTAATTTTAATTATTTTTGGGTTTATTTTTTACCTAATATTAAAAATGTCGAAATTGATTCAGTAAACGATTCTGAACAAACATCTGACATAATTTGCATTAATTCATTTCCACATTATAGAGCACCAAAAGAGGGCCCAGAATATTATACAAACAACTAGATAGCCCGACACTAGATTTGTCAACTCTAGATAGATAGACAGTAAAAAAATAATTATGTGTGAAAGTGATTTTATTACCCTACTTTCGTAATAAACGATTTCATTTTAATATGCTGGGGCTACATGTTGCGCCGAACCCAAATAAATTGGGATAAGGGCAGGAGAATGATGATGATGATGCTGGGGCTACATTGTTGCGTTACCGCGCGTTGTCTGTTGCTACGCGAGACGTCGAGCGGTGTCGAGAGAGAGCATGCGAGTTTAGTTCGCAATAACCAATAATAATAATTGGGGCACGACAATGTTGCTCCAGCATTGCAAGGCGTAGCAATTTTTTTATTTTTTTTTCTAATAAATTGTTGCATTAGTAAGTTATTTTATTGTATGTTAATTTTTTTCCATATCCACTAGTGCTGAAGAGGGTATGGAGATGCAAATGTTGAAGCTGGGCGGTGCGGGGGCGACGGGCAGCGACAATGAGTCCGTCACCTCTCTGGAGTACCACAAGCCTAACAACAGTACCATAGGTATGTAACCTCCCTTGAACATAATTTGTGACATATATGCATTGTCATATGGTTTAAATTACCATGATTGACGTGGTCTGATAAAATGCAACATCTATAGTCAAGTTACAACAGAGTAGAGTAATGCACCCTTCACATGAACATAGTTTTTGACTTATGACTTTATGTGCATTCTCATGTGGTTTAAATTACAACGATTGATGCGCACTCTTGAAATGCAACATATGTACAAGTTACAAAAACAGTGTAGTTAACAAATGAAGAACGTTTAGCCATTAATCTTACTTATTAATTTAGTGTATGAATATATGAAACTACGATGATAGAAAGAGTGTGCGGCTAATTGCTCGGGCTTAGATCTATAAAGGTTACTTAGCATCTGTTCTTTGACCTAAGACATGTTGCCGTCTGTAGTTTGACAGTTGTGCGAGAGCGACAGGAATAATGACGTTTAATTTAACCAAAAGTATGTACGTTCTAAGCAACGTTTATAGACCTCGGTTGCAGTCTCTAAGCATGTTGTAAGCAAACAACTTATTTTTACTACTCTAATTATCAGAACTTTATTTACAAGAATTCTTATAAAACCTACTAGATTTTCCTCTCTATCTTGTTACAGATTTAAAAGTAGATGTTCATCGGAAGAACAGTTCGGAATCAAGCATAGAAGACAGCGCCATGTCCGCCAAGCAGACGGAGGTCGTAGCCGCGACGAAATCGGACCTGTGTGTAGCGCAGGCCGCCGAAATGCCGGGCCCTTCCAAAACCCGTCCAGCCAATAGGAGCCGCTCAAAATCCGGCCACAGAAGAGACCATAGGACCTCGAAAAGAAGGACGCACGGCACCAGAATAGATGAACTTATAGGTGAAGCTTCTAGAAGTGCGAGGGCGGAAAATAACTTGCCTGTTCATATGATAGTCGATGAAGGTCCTTTTGCTAAAGTGAGTAGGCGATACCACGAGTGTCCGCATCGCCGCGGTTCCAGTAACAAGGACTTTTTCAAAGAGTGGCTGTATCTAGACGGTACTGAAGCCGGTGGTGAACCTTACCAGTCCAAATTCGCGCGGCAACTGAGCTCAGACTCAAGGGATAATTCCGAACCGAGTGTTGGGCCTCCATCTCCGAAGAAAAGGACAGCGCATCGACGACGGTACGCTAACTATCCAGATGAGAGCTGTACCAAGTCTGCGATGGCATTAGCAACGCAACAATCTTCGAATATGCGAAGGAATTCGAATTCGACCATGTCCACCATACAGTTACCGCTGTTGAATTCAACTGCCCAACTTGTTTCCCATATGAGGAGGCATTCGAACAACGCGGATACTGGGTTCTTCGCCAGTGTAGAGCTTGGTGAATACATGATGGTGAAAGCCGAAGCCCCTGTAGGAGAAGCAGAGAAAAGCAAAGGAAAAAGTTCAGGGTTCAGAAGAATAAAAAGCGCCGCATTGGAAATTGGATGTCCACCTCCAAGTGTGTCCAACTTGTCCCCACATCCAAACAGTGCAGAAACAATCGGTGGCCAGATGCTAAAGAATCCTAAAAACGCAGTCATTCCACCCCCTAGCAAAAGTTTGACCCGCGGACCACATTTAAACTTATATCCAAAGAACGAATCAGGAGAAGGATGTAGCTACCCTTATTTAACGTACGGTTCAGAAATTGTGTACCCAATAGCAGAAATATCTGATGAGATGCAGACGTCACAGAAAGAAACCGATCTGGATTCAAGTGGAGAGAGTTACAGTGACTATGACGATGAGAAGCAGTTCCGGGGGTTCGACTGGGACGCTGAGCAGTCGCCGGCGATGCGCTCCAGTGACTCTGACTTCGAAAACAACGGGTCCAGATCACCGTTACTTGATAGACCTTCGGACGTAAGAGTAGTGCGCAGCAAAACACACGCGGACGGCAAGAAACACTGCTGCGAGCGACACACTAACAAACATAACTTAGACTGCCCCAACGACAAAGGAAAACCTGTAAGACTGAAAAAGCTAAAACACGAGCCGCAGTACGAAGCTAAACGTCCTGAAAGACCAGCTCCATGCTGCGAATGTAAAAACGCCATCAACACTAACGTTGATTACTTTGAAAAAGCTAGCGCGACCTCCAAAGACTTACTAATAGAAAAGTCCAGTTTAGAATCTAATGAGAACCAAGATCAGTCGGAGAAACAATCTGCCGAAAAGAAAATCGTCGATAAGAAACCCTGGGACCACGATATATGTAATTCTAGCAGTAGTAGTGATACTTATATGGACGGACCATCAAAAAACTTTAAGAACGATAAAAACATTGCCCCGGAAACGGAAGAATCGCAACTGACGTGCGATAGTAAAAGTGCTGACGAGAGGAGCGTGTACAGTTTAGACTGGCTTTTTGAGGAGTCGGAACAACTTAAGGCAGGTTGCTGTAAAGAAGCGGGAGCCTGCGCCCTCCCAGAAGAAGTCCTCTGTCAGAAACTAGCCAACGCACTTGGCGAATCGTCTTCCAACGTTCCAAAAAACTTGGGCGCTATACCAAAGCAGATAAAAAACTTAGCGCGTTCGCGAGCTTCCTCCCAGAAGGAGAACAAGAAGAGAGATTCTAAGAAGGAGAAAGATGAGAATCAGAATGAGGAAGTCATACTCTTCGATGCGGTGGAAGCTCAGGCTGCTTTGGTACAAGGATTGGAGTGCTTGTTCGCGGCGACGAACGCCAACACTGTGGTAATGCCGCCTACGAACCGGGAGGAACGGCCTCGCAGTCACAGACAAAGCATTCGCGGTGAGAGAGAGAATTCGCACAAAACGAGAAAACGCTCCATAGAAGAAGTAGCACAAACGTCTACCAATACCCTCCTTCCCACCTCCATGCCTTTATTAGCAGCATTCCTCAACTCTAGAGTAGACTTTGGACCTTGTTGCCTACCTTCCTATGTGGCTAACGCTACTGCTACAGAGTCTGCTGCCACTCAAACCGTGCAACCAGCGGAAGAGGGGCCAAGACTTAGACCATTGATGGACAGGAACCATAGAAACCGTGTTAGGAAAATAAAGCGTTCAACTCGACAAAGGAACAATCCTTCACAGCAGAACAACCCTGAAAAGAAGGATAACTCGAAACCACCAGCTCCGGACAACTCGAATAATTCTAATAACGTTCATTTTGCGACGTCATTTGATGATACGACGGATGGCGCGATTCATTGCTTTATGGACGAATATGGGAATTGGATGTCGTACACGTTTGATAAGAACAGTTCAGGGCGAGCCCAAGCAACGCCGATCCCTTTACCGGAGAAAGAGGATCAACAGGGCATGCGCATCAACAGGGTTAAACCTATTGACAACCCTGACAATGCGCAAGAGACTGCCGGCGAAGGCAGTTGTGGCTCTCTAGAATCAGAAGCTGGGAACAGCGAAAGTATACCCAAAAAACGCGGAGACAGCATCGACCAAAGTTCCTCAAACCAGGGCAGCAACAACCCTCTACTGTCAAGCAACAACAACGTATCCGCAGTCGTTCCTATCAACACTAATAACGCCAACAAGAGATTCTACGTTTTCGACGGAGGGACCGGTAGCTCCCATCCTGACCAACCACGGTCACCCGTAGCTTACGTCACTGATAGTTTACTAGAACAAATAGAGGCTGAAAGACAATCCCGAATGGGACTGCCTAGTATGCATATAAACTTCTTAATGAATCAACAAAGAGCACAGCAGTTAGCACAGCAACAACAAGCTGAGAATACATACGCAAATGTACCAAGTTTAATGCCCTCAATAGGCGAAGAAAGTGTAGAATTAAATCTTAGAAGCAAATTCTCAAAATTAATGGACGAAATGGAAAAGGCGAACCAGCCAAAACCAAAGAGTTACTACAAGTTTAAACTTTCTAAATGTTTCGAATTGAAGGTGTCTATGGATAGACTGCAACTGATGGCGTTGTTTGACAGGAACCTCACCTGCAAGGAGACTTTTGTCACAATCTTTTTGGCTGTGATGGTGGCCGTTTTGGGCTCTATGGTCTTAAACCTTGGCTTCTACAGGGACATATACGCGTTTTGGTTTTGCTTCATCATTGCAGGCAGTCAGTACTCTTTGCTGAAAAGTGTACAACCTGATTCTGCGTCACCAGTTCATGGTTTTAACAAAATGGTCGTGTTTTCTCGGCCGGTATACTTTTGCATATGCACAGCACTATTGTGCGGGGTGCATAGCTACTTGGAACAGACTGCACCTTTTACTGACGAAGTGCATACGAGACGAAAACGAAGTGTTGATGATACGAAACCTATTACAATATACGGTTTCGAGATGAATGAAAGAGATTTTTTACACGTAATTCAAGAGATTCTATCAAAGTTTCTATTGTTTTTTCCTTTAGCGTTCAGCTTGGGGTTATTTCCTCAAGTCAATACGTTTCTCATGTACTTATTGGAGCAGATTGACATGCATGTGTTTGGTGGTAACGCTACAAGCAGCTTAAGCGCTGCAGTTTACTGCGTAGTTCGTTCTGTAGCAGCGATTGGGGTGCTGTACGGGTTCGCTTACAGCGGCTTAGTTGAGGGCAAGAAATCGCAGCATCAGAAACACAACATTCTTTTCTCAATATTCTGTGGTTTATTAGTACCGATTGCTTACCATCTAAGTCGTAGTGCGAGCGATTATACCCTAATCTGGAACCTAATAAAGAAACATTTGCTACCACCCGAGTTATACGTCATACAGAATCCAGAATGTTCTCCGGAACTGGACAAAACAGACCCAAATACGCTTAGCGACGATAAAAAGAACAATTCAGAAAGTAACATATCAAAACAGAACTCTATTGGAAGTTCTGCGTCGAAAATAAACTTTAGCTCCGAAACGAACATTGCGAAACAAAAACGTTCACAAACTTCGAGCGTGAGCTCTTTGAAAATGGACCCTAGAGGTGGTGACACAATGAATTCTACAACATCCCTAAAAGTAGACCCACCTACCGAAGACGATAAAACCCAGGACACAAATACGTCAAATGTGAAGTCAGATTCGGAAAAGCCTGATGAAGACATGGAAGATCCGCTGCCTAAGAAACTGCAGGCGACGGTGAACGCTCGGCTTAAGAATGACGTCATCGTGTGCACGTTTCTTGGGTTGTTCGTGTTTGGGCTGCACTGTACGACGGTGTTCACAACGCTTAGACCGCAGCTGAATACGGTGAGTGTTTTACTTTGTTTATAACTTTATTATAAAAAAAACCTCTTCAAATTGAAAGAGGCCGTTGATTCAAAGTCGCATAAATAAGATAAACTTTACAAGTTATCATTCGGCTAAGCTTAAGCTCTCGATCTGCGTATAACATATGAGTGACAGCAAAGTAAATAATTTGAAAACAATTGAATATCAATTTGCAAACAGCTAAAAATAACGGTGAAAAAGCAAGTTTTTCCGCGATTCAAATTCAGTTTATTATTCACTCCGCCATATTCTGATGTTTTGCGCTGACCTAAATGTACCGTTCTTAAAAATATAATTTTTATGAATTGATCATAAAAATTATATTTTTAAGAACGGTAACTTCATTATTTTATTGTTTTTTAACGATGTATCAATATATTCGAGGCAAAATCTAAGCTCGATATTCCCGTCACCAGGTCCTCTGGATAATCGCGGGCATCCTGGGCTGGGCGCTGCACTACGTGACGCCTCAGCTGCGCAAGCAACAGCCGTGGCTGTGCCTGGCCGGCCCGGTGCTGAAGCAGCACGAGCACGCGCAGTTCGAGGTCACGGAGCCGGCCAGGCTTATGTGTTTCGAGAAGGTAGGTTGCTCCTCACTTAAATTAGGTTAGACAGCACAGCACGGAAATTTATAACAGTCTTACCAAGGGGTGTCCTGTTACCCAGTAACTGGGTTGTGGCGGTCAGAAAACGGTTGGGAAAAGGCCAAGCAAATTCATTGTTTCGATTCCTGGCCAAAAAGATTTTTTTTTTTTAAATCGTTATTTTGGTTTAATCTTTGACTACTTTGTTCGGATTTAGCACTGGGGCCTTAAAGGAAAGTGTCAAAGTAATCATTTTACAGTGCTTAGAAGACATATGGAGCTACAAGACGTATAGCAGTATCCCTGAAAACAAATTTGTCACCTCGTATTGTTCCGTCCTTAGATGTTCGTGTACCTGTGCTTCCTGGAGCGCAACGTGCTGTACCCGGGCGTGGTGCTGGCGGCCACGACGCAGGCCGCGCCCGCGCTCGCCGCCAAGTACGGCGACGCCGTGGGCGCGCTCATCATATGCGTGTGCGCGCTCAAGTGTACGTTGTATTCTTATACGATAGGAAACCATCTTTATCAATCAACTCAGCCTTCCAGTAGTCTGGAAGGCTATACAGTAACCTCTCTAAAGTTCAAATCCCTATCTTTGATCTAGCAAATGCTTTCGGGTGGAAACCTCAAATTGGAAAAGAGTGAAACATGATGTATGTATTAACCTATGAATAAATAGATGGATAAACCTCAAAAATGGTGTCCTCACGATTATATTTTTGTGTTCATAGAAAATTAAGTGATTGTCAGCGAATCTTTAACTCGTAATAATAAGGTTCAACTTCAAAATACCCTAAATAATTTCTAACTTTCACATTTCAGGTCTTCGAAACGCCTATTCAGAACCAGATTCCCAGTACCTAATACTGGTGTTCGCAGTACTACTGTTCCAAAGAGACCTTAGCAGTCAGAAGATATCGGAAACTTTTCTAGTCGACTATTTTATCACTGCCATAATCTTTAGCAAAGTCTATGAGTTTCTTCTGAAGGTATGTTCGTTATTATTTTTGGGTTAGCGTTTTTAGCTACCTATTCAAATTATTTTATTTCATGGGCAGTTATGAAACGTCAGAAGTACGCGGTTCCAATTAGTGGTTTCCTATGAAGAAGAGCCGGCAAGAGACTCAACGGTGGCTCTTTTAAAAATAATTGGCTTTATTAATATTTTAAATTATTATTAGTGACAAGATATCGACAGTGACGTTAATTTGAACATCACTACTAGCATCGTAATTGTTATTCTTTATTAGCATTTTGATGACCGGAGTAAACTAGTACAATAATAACTGGCAGAATCTATTATGGCACTATGAAAAACTATTTTTTTTTATGATGGAACAGTTTCTGTGATAACACACAAACATAAAACTTTGAAAGAGAACCAATTAATATTTTTGGTCTTTCAAAATATTTTTGTATAATTACTTAATTTGTTTTTGTAAATACAGCATATTACTGACGTTATTGCAAGATGTATAATTGTTGTTCCCGCCTGCAGGTCCAGTTCGTGGTGACGTACATCGCGCCGTGGCAGATCACGTGGGGCAGCGCCTTCCACGCCTTCGCGCAGCCCTTCTCCGTGCCGCACTCGGCCATGCTGTTCGCGCAGGCGGCCGTGTCCGCGCTGCTGTCGTCGCCGCTCACGCCGGCTTTAGGTCCACTATACTAAATCCAATAACTTGACGAAAAGTAGAAAGTTTTCTCTACAAACCAAAAAATGTGTGACGGAGTCGCTAGCTTGGAGATGGAACGATGTATTTTTTTCTCCCAAAGCTGAGTGCCTCTTTGTGAGGTCACGAAGAAGACACACCAAGAAGTACATTTAAATAAAGATCCTCTAAAGTTTTTACCATCTTGGCCAAGAATAGTTCTGAATATGGACCATCAGTCAACCGGTTTGTACACCCAAAAGCCACCTCCACATAGTAAAACTCCTGCTATCAAAATAAAAGTAAACAATTCAAATAACAAAAGCCAACAGTGTTAGTTACAAAAAGCTTACAAAATATGTTAGTAGGTACAGAAATAAAAGTGGAAAATATGAATGTGGATAGCTATAAGAGTAGGGGAAGATCAAAGAAACGATGGAAGAGGGTGACTACTGAGATGAAGACTAATAAAGAAGTATGGAAAAAAGGGACATGTTGCGCCGACCTCTAATAAAATTGGGATAAGGGCAGGAGAATGATGATTAATGTTGATTCATCAACCCGCACCTTTCACATGCAGATTGATGAATCGTTTGAACACAGCCGCGTCCAATCTAACGGCTATCATTTTCAGGATGCTATTGCTACTCCCTCGCACATTTTTCAAGACTGATGCGATTTTCTTCCGCATCTCATGCTTTTCTCCTAACATCAACCAATCTAATCACTTGACCTGAGATTTGACAATATATAAAATTGAATATGCTTGCAGAAACTGTTGGAAAGCTATACCACAGATGTTTGATTGTGTCCGAATTTGTTATTTATTCGCAGGTAGCGCAATATTCATGACGTCATACGTGCGCCCGGTGAAGTTCTGGGAGAGGGACTACAACACAAAAAGAGTTGATCAGAGCAATACCAGACTCTCGTCACAACTTGAGAGGAATCTTGGAGCTGGTGAGGACTTTGTGTTTTATTTATCAATCGTTTATTTTAGATAGTATCGTTTTTATTTTGTACTGATGTATTGTTATGAAAGGCTTCGCCAAATAGAACGTGAACTTCTCTCTTCTCTTCGTTGCGCAGCACGCAACGCCAGTGTTGCGGCGTTGCTAGCACCGGCGCTCTGTTTGACAGTAAACGTACGTCATAGTGCAACACAATTCGGCGCTATAGCGCGGCGTCAGGCTAGCTCCCTAATGTGCGCTAAGTACGCGTTCTATTTGGCGAAGCCATAAGGCATGAAAATGCTTACAAGAAATACACTGGGTCCGTACAACGTCGAAATTAATGGTATTGCATAATATGCATGTTCTTTAGTAAAGGCTACACACATGCCAGTGAGGAGAATAGAAATGATGATCCGCGGCTTCTGCATAGTGCGTGCCTTTACAGGCTCACCCAATTTATGATAAAGTAACGTTACTACGCGACGATCAGTTTTCAAGTATGATGCGTATACGCAGTTTTTTTTTACAGGCAAACAACTGCATTGTTTGTATCTGTTCTTGAAAACTGGTCTTCAATTTTGTCTCATAACATTATGAATCTTTAATATTTTGCAGACGACAACAACTTGAACTCGATATTCTACGAGCACCTGACTCGCTCGCTACAACACTATCTGTGCGGAGATCTTATGCTTGGACGCTGGGGACAGGTGCAACAAGGAGATTGTTTTGGTAAATTAATAGAATAGGGCTTTTCCATCTTATTTAAAATATTGTATGGAACCTAGAAAGTTCGATCAAGGCTATGTCCTATTTGAAATGTTTTCATATAATGTTAACTCTAACCAGATGATTCTGAAAGGCGAAAATCTGCTGCAAAATATAACTGCTACTGCTCTAAATGGATTATTATCTAAACACCATACAGACGCCAGCACATAAACCTACTCCAATCTTTCAAATTTTCCCAATCAACAGTGAACCATATTCTTTAGCGATAAAGTTGAAAATATATTTAAAGTTTGAGAGATTGTAGTCACTTGATGTGCTGACGTCTGTACTCATACCGAGAGTTATAATAACTTGAAATGCAATAATATTATCCTAATTTTTTACCACTTATTAAATTAAGAAGACAATTTTATTTGTTTGTTTTTCGTGTTTACACTGCATTTTTATTATCTACACTGGAACATTGTGCTAGTTATAATAGGAAACAAAATAGTGATTTCGTTGCCTAAAACTGTTCAAATATTTTTCCAGTCCTAGCCTCAGACTACCTAAACTGCCTAGTCCATATCGTAGAGATGGGTAACGGACTGGTCTCGTTCCAACTGCGTGGGCTAGAGTTCCGAGGGACGTACTGTCAGCAACGGGAGGTGGAGGCCATCTCGGAGGGGCCGGAGGAAAGTAGCGGTGAGGGTTTGTTGACATTTATAGTTTTAAGTTCGTGGTGTTGTTTGGCTGTTGATGTGTTTAGGAACTGTAAAAATGTATTAAAATATTAACCTGTAGCACAGATTATTACGGATGGGAATCTCCGCAAAATCATTTAAATAAAAAGCGATTCTTGCTACGACACAATAAAGTGCGATTCAGGTCGCACAACGCTAATTACCTACAATTATATTCACCTACAAGTTGCCTCTCTGTCTATCGCGTAACTCTTATACCTTCTGACCACGTCAGGGTTGTCATCATTTAAAGAATAATTAGATAATTAAGTAGGTATCAGCTCTTGGTCTATTATATTTTTAAATGTACCACCAATCCGTAACCGACCGCAGGCGACTTCATAAAAATGCGATTCGATTTCTTAAAAAATACAATAGACACCAGAGTGTCGCGGTGGCGTCACGTCACCTGCTGCTGCCGCCTGCGGTAAATGGAGACTAAACAAATTAAAGTACGTCGGTACTTTAATTTGTTTAGTCTCCATTATTTATTAATATGTACCTACGTAACTGGGCAAATAAAAAAGTATGTACGAATTCCCTGTTGTCTACATAATAAAAAATTTACTAGGTACATAATATTTAGTTATGGTTACACTACCAAACAAAATATTATTTTATTATGTACTTTTCTACCTATACTTATCGAAGCCTGAACCTGACCTTGTAAACAGATCTTGTAAGTACCTAACTATACTAAGTATAATAATAATAATGAATATTTAAGAACTACGTAAATACGTGTGCCTTATATAAGAATAACAATTAAAGTAAGTAAACGTTTGGTTCCTATACTACCTACCAAACGTTTACATTAATTGTTATTCATAGGTCATTACTATTTACTTAAAGGTAAACATGCATTTCTTTACCTTTTCGTGTCCTGTGGAAGTGAGAAAAACGTGAGGTTCGGATCCTTATTATTATATAAGCAGCCAAATGGGATGCCATAAACTGCTGCCTTCATTTTAGTATTATTAGTTTTAATATCTTGCGACAAACGGCGCGCGGCAGCCCTACTGAATAGGCACAGTGAGACGAGCCCGCCGGGTACTTGTAGCTTTATACCTAAACTGCGGAGTGTCCCATCTGTATTAATCTGTGCCTGTAGTACCACAAATGGTTTTTCTTGGTGAAATATATTTCTTTATAATATAGAAAAAGGTAGAGCATCAATTAACATGGTTGTATGTTCTCAAAGTACAGGTTCATAATCTGAAGTTTGAGAATAAGTTTGCATGGAGTTCCTTTCGTCGCTTTGTTTGATTTTTATATATTGTCTTTAATCTGTTGAGAGTGTAAAGCTAGAGCTACGTAAAGATCGATTCTCAAGACAACATTTTGGAAACGTGCTCAAAAAGATCCTTCTGTTCAAATTCAAAATATTTTATTTCACATAAACCTACATGGGCACTTATGGAACGTCAGAGTCAGAAGCTACGCACGGTTCCAATTGGTCGTTTTCTATGGAGAAGAGCCGGCAAGAATTTCCACGGTTACTCTTTTAAAAATAAATGGGTTTTACAATATGTAAAAAGAAACAGTGTTATTAGGTATGCGAGGACAGTGTAGGTCTTTCAACAAGTACCAAGTACTTAACAAAATATAGAAGATGGTCAACTAGTCTACAGTCCACTAAGCCTACAGCGTTCTCACATTCACAAAATAAAAAGTATCTATACAAAAGATAAATAAATTAATAAAAATAAAAACCTATTTTAAACGAAATGACATGATTGCTATTACAACCATATAACTGTTTACGTGTGCACAAGTTAACGTGCGCTTTGGAAATTACTGCAAAGCCCGTATTCCATTCTTCTTCTGTTCATGTGGTTAGTGACTAACCTGTACCCTAATTACGTAATGCACGATCAATCAATCAATCTTCCTAGCCTTTTCCCAACTATCTTGGGGTCGGCTTCCAGTGTAACCGGATGCAGCTGAATACCAGTATTTTACATGGAGCGACTGCCTATCTGACCTACACAACCCAGTTACTGGGTAATACGATACCCCTTGGTAAGACTGGTGTCGGGCGGATCACCTCAAAATAATATTCTTGACAAAAATAATTAAGATTTTCTAAACCTCGCGGTAGAGCTTCTATTTAAGGCCAGATGTATAGATATATCAAATATATAGTATGTTGTAATGAAGGCACCCCAAGCAGCCCATTAATTTTGGATATTTTTCAAAATCATTAAAAAAGGTTGTTGCTGATAATGTCACATTGTGAGAATAATGACGTTATTGTAAAAAATAATGACGCAGTGTTGCCGACAATGAGTTGAATAAGTATTATAAATATGGAGATGAATTTACATGTGACTTAAATACTATTCTGGGTAGTATTTTGTTATGATATTATGATATGGACAAGGAAAATAAAATGCAATATTATAATAAAAAAATTTAATATAAAAATAAATTTAAATCCTCCTAATATATTGATTCTTTGGTATCCTGATTGGATATCCTGACGATAACAGAGTTTAATGAAATAAAAAAACGCTCGACTTACGCTATAGATACACTTAAAAAAAAAAAAAAAAAATTTTGCGTTATTTTCTGATTTTGTTATTTTTTTTGTTTTTGTGGACGTCTTATCTTTCGGTGGAGATTTCTGCGTGTTAAGCACATTTAGTGAAATATCCGACAATATTACCACGTTTTTGGTCATAACCCTTGAAGTCGAAGGTTCTGATTGAAATTTTAGAGATTCAGCTTTTTCAAAATTTTTTGGCGCAGCATTGAAATTGGCAAGGTGCCCAAGATGATGTCCGTGAACGCAGATTTGTGAAGGGGAGCATTCAAAGCAACTCATTGTTTTCATGGTTAACTTTTTTGTTGATTTCTCCCATAACACCTGGTGCACGGAAAATGTGCTCTTGAAGGGTTTGATGTTATTGGGAATCAAGTTACTTTTTTGTGTTATATCTTGTTCTTCTATTTTTTTACCCGACTGCCCCAGAAGGAGGGTAATGTTTTTGACAATAATATTGAGCTGTTCGTTTTCGACGCGTCGCTTAATCAGATTATAGAATTGATCGAATGTACCCACATCTTCACCGTAGAGAACCATTTGATCCGCTGCTCTTTTTAATGTAGCTCCAACACCATCTGGGGCACCCTTGCCGTGGCCGGCCTCAGAGTAGTTCCACGTGATTTTATTTAACTCCGAGAAATCGTTATAAATTTGGGTGATTATGTAGAACATGGTCTTGTTTCTATATTGCGTTGCTGAAAATGATGTTGCCAATAATGACGAATTCTGGAAAGATCACCATTTTACTAAATAATTAGGTATATTCGTCGGAGAGAGTGCCACATGCAGTATTAGTTTCACGCGTACTTCAACTTTGTTACATAAAAACACTTCATTATGAAGAAATAATTGAGATACAGTCAAAAATAAGAATGACGATTGTGATGACAAATTTTGGAGAATCAAAATGAAATACTTACTGCTCAATTCGCGCGACGTCCTTACACTCCAAAGCGTGTCGGCCGACTGAGGCGCGGGGAGAAGCGTCGCTTAAACATCATTTGACTCTTCGGTCGCGTTTCGTTATAAGTAAAAAAATTACATACAACATTGTTGCCGATAATGACGCTTATTTTTTGAACATTGTTTGATTACATTTTAGAGTAACTTTTAATAAAATTTTCTAACATTATTGTAATGAAAAACGTTCTTTATTTATCTAAGTTTAATATTTATTAACACAATGTATCACATTCAATACACTGAATTTTTTATGTCACGAAATGTTGGAAACTATACCCAGGCGACACGCCATATATTGCCGATTTTTAAAGTAATATTTGAATATCTTTATTTTGTGTGATTTAAAGCTCAAAATGGCTCCGATAGCATCTTTATCATTTATTTAAGTAATGGAATAAAAATGTTTGACTTTGAAATTCTTTAGTATTGATGAGTATTGTAGCGAGACATAAATTTTGGGTCTCTGAAATATTTACCCTGTCAGACTTTCGGGCTTCTGACGACTCGTAACGACTGTCAAAGATCCACAAATGACAGCCGGGACCAACGGCTTAACGTGGTTTCCGAGGCACGGAGGAGTCTCGGTATGTAAAGATGGTCACCCATCCACTGACCAACCCCGGCAAGCGTAGCTTAACCTGATGGATCGACCCGTGCGGCTTGTTATTACTTAGCCACGAGCTCCTCCGCACGTAATGCACGATCAATAAGAAATTGAAATGAATTGAAACAGATTGCTAGTCCATTACTTCATAAGTTTTTTCAATTTATTTTTTTGAACTTATGAAGCAATGGACTAGCAATCTGTTTCAATTCATTTCAATTTCTTATTGATCATGCATTACGTAATTAGGGTATTGGTGTCACAGTTGTCGCCCATGGGCCTCTGACTTGTCTTCAAATGTCGTCGAGAAATATCTCTCAGGCTTGACGGATAGGTTCCGTTTATATATGGCATGTTACATGTAAACAGAATATGGTGACGTGCATGCATTTTACAGAATTTCATTTATTGTTTAATGTCAGATTCGATATAGCAAACGCATGCATCATTATGTGCGTGGTTTTGTCACTGTATTTGCACTTTTTTGCTGGGGTCCTAATGTTTATGTCGCAGGCAGATTGTATGATTCGTTATTATATACACGGCGCCGTCCGTTTAAAAACTCTCGCAGCCATGAAATATGCCTGAGGCAAATTGGCAACTCGTTGAATTGTTAAAATTTCGACATTGATTGTTATTGTAGGTTCCGTTGGAACTGAAACCAACCACGCACGAACTTAATTGGTCGCAGTAAATAGGCCAGGGCACTCCGACTTATATGGGTTTGGTTAGGTCAGGTTACATGTTGCCTTCGCCATATTTCATTTTTTGCGTTTTTAAACGGACAACGTCGTTTGTAAAACGTTGAATCAACATTTATTTGTTTGCGGAATGTTTGGGCTTCTCATAAAGTATGTTCCGTACCTCCAGAGGGCGTGTGCACGGGCGTGTGGTGGTGCGGCGGCCGGGCCCTCTCGCTGGGCGCGGCGTGGGCGCTGCGCTGGCTGGCGTGGCAGCTGGTGGCGGCGCGCTACGTGCTGGAGGGCTACTCCGTGTCCGACAACAGCGCCGTGTCCATGCTGCAGGTGTTCGACTTCCGGAAGGTGCTGCTGACGTACTACGTCAAGGTATGTGTGAGGTTTAACTATGTTTTTATCACATCTATTCAAAAAGACGTAGTTTAATCCTCGTAAACAGGGACCAAAATAGCGTTTTAATCCCTAGGGACTAAAAGTGATTTGAATTTGGAATGTGGAAATTGTTAGTAAAAGTTCTATTCACCAAAGAGATCGATCACGAACATTGTATGAATAAGTAACAGGCTGGCAAGAAAGTGTGAATTTGATCAAAATTAAAATCCAAGATGGCGGATTTTTTAAATTTTTTTTTTCATCGTTTTCGACTGTGGTAAAGCCGATAGTGAGGTCAAAATTTAAATCCAAGATGGCGGATGCGAAAATTTTCAAATTTTTCGTCATGGGTATCGTTTTCGTAGTTTTTGACGGTGGTAAAGCCGATAGTGAGGTCAATATGTAAATCCAAGATGGCGGACGCGAAAGTTTTCAAATTTTTCGTCATGGGTATCGTTTTCATAGTTTTCGAGGGTGATAAAGCCGCTAGTAAGGTCAAAATTTTAATCCAAGATGGTGGATGCGAAAATTTTAAAATTTTTCGACATGGGTATCGTTTTCGTAGTTTTTGACGGTGGTAAAGCCGATATTGAGGTCAAAATTTAAATCCAAGATGGTGGATGCGAAAATTTAAAAAATCATCGTCATGGGTATCGTTTTCATAGTTTTTGAGGGTGGTAAACCCGATAGTGAGGTCAAAATGTGAATCCAACATGGCGACTGCGATGTTTTTTTATTTTCATAATTTTTTTATTTTGTGTAAATCAGTGAGTAGGAAATTCGTTCCTGATGGGGGTCGGACCGGACACGTTTGTTTTCTCATAGAGGGTGATAAAAAGTAGAGTGTTCACCTCGGGAGCAACACTATTTTAAGCTCGAGTGATGTACTTTGAATCCCTCGCTGCGCTCAGGATTCTACTTTAGAAACCCTCGCTACGCTCGGGATTCTACTCTAGAATCCTTCGCTCCGCTTTGGATTCAAAGAAACACTCTCGCCTTAAAAATAGTTGTTTGCTCCCTTAGTAAACAATCTACTATTTGTTTGAATATACAAAGGAGATTGCCCACGGCACTATGGACAAATGTACTGAATTCAACATTGTTGCGTCTTCATCAAATCATCTTTAAAATACTCGATGTCATGTCTAAATACTTCCTTACAAAATTCAACACAAACTATAACGGCATTTTCGAGATATTTACAAAAATGTAATTACCGTTTAGAGGTTATGTTCGACAAAAGGAATTGAAAAAAAAAAAAAAAATTTGAAAGGGTCTGAATGGGTTTACGCTTTGTCTTTGAAGTGCATTTGTGTAAAATCTGTAGCGGTTTAGCTATGTCAGGTGGCTAGTTACTGGTGACCTCCTTTGATCATCTCACCAAATCTTACATGATTTCGATATTCAATCATAGATTGTATCCGAAATGGTCTATGTAAGTAGGAAAAGATGGAAAACAGCTACACAATAAATGAAAGAACGATTTTATATAAGAGGCGTTAATTTCCAAACAGAGCAGTTGAGACATCGCTCCGCAGTCGCAATCGCCATATTCAATGTATCACAACACAAAAAGTTGTCTTTAGTTATTACTAAAGACAGAACTTGCTTGCTACTTGCTTGTGTTGCAAATATGCAATACCCCACCTCTCATTCTCACTTTTCACCAACAGAGTATAATCTACTACACGATCCAGTCTGCCAAACTAGAAGAGTGGTTAGCTTCCACCATGATAGCGGACGCTCTGAAGCCGATGAACGAGAGGAACTTTGTGGATTTGGATCCCATCTTTAATGTGAACCTAGATGAGGATTATGATTTTAGAGCTTCGGGGATTACTAGGTATGTTATTTTTGAGCTGATTTTGTAGAATTAGGATGCATATCCGGTACGGCTCGCAAATCCTTCCTTATCCTAAGGGCACGTCTTCCTTATCATTACCGCGCCCCCCGGTCTACTCCTTGATATGGACTTTATAGTCCTATGAAAAATGAGGCTTCAGGGGCTAGTGCAAATCTTGGGGTTCATTCGATTTATCGAGTCTGGTTAAACCACGCTGGGATCGGTGCATTTCATTCATTCATGATGTAGATTTACAGTAAGTGTCCAATAAAGCTATTCAAATAATAATAATAGTCGTATGTTCAAAGTTTACGCTCTTATTCTGTGTTCTGTATGGTTACCCGTTAGTAGTAACACTTGAACTAAAACTCGCCCTTATAGCTACGAAACGTTGAACGTACTAGCACTGTCAAAAACTATTCAATCGGCCAATTTCTAGATCCATCGTGTAATTTAGGAGTCAAACACAAATACGCAGTTATGTCTATTATTTAATGAGTTTATCGGATGCTTTATCAATTTTTTTTTATTTTTTTGATAAATTTGAAAACAAGCGGTTAGTTCTACAGAAGAAAATTCCTGTTGGAAAAAAAAATTATGCAATAAAATAAAATGGCTGTTTCGTAAATTTTCTGTGACATCCTTCTCATTTCATGTTTAATTTAACTTTCATACTGCAAAAAATATCCTAATATTAGCTGCGCCCACGAATGGAACCATTCGTGTGCGCCCGCCGAATGCGCCCATGAATGATACCATTATGAAATCGGCTTTATGCACATAATATTTTAAAATAATTGGTCACTTGTGTCTGGATACTTTTTTTTTTAAGTTACGGTTGCTCAAACTTTGTCAAATTGAATATTTTTCACAAATTTTCCCCAGAACAAACATTCAAGTTGTTTTAAAAAAAAACCGTGTACTAGTAGTCATACTATTTATTGCTTATCTATCAGCTCAGTTAACGTAAATTACTATAACAAAAAAAAACCGATAGAATTCCTTAATTTGTGGCCGTGGTGTATAAAAATGTGAAATAAGGTAACAAAAAACACCGATTATTATAAAAAAAATCATATCTTTGGTACCAACTGTATTTTTTTTATTTGTATTTTTTTTCTGAATGGCAATTAGTTTTACCATGACCCATTTTAAGGTTATCCATTAATTACCGGACACCCTGTATACTTTCATAGCATGTAGTAAAAAGCTGTTATTTTGGCATTATAAACAGACACTTGCAATTTTATTTATTTTTATAGATTTAGGCCCTGCGCAGACGGCACACTTTTTGTGCGATCGAGTCTGCGGCGCACAAAAAGTCTGCATGGCGCGCAAAAAGTCAGTCGCGGATATTTCACAGACTCAACGCACACGACGCACATCTTCGATCATTTTGTCGGCAGAGCTGTAGGGACGTAGACGCTATGGAAATCGTGCAGAGATCGCGAAGTATTATTTTGTACATGAAGTACAGAAAAAGAAGAAGAAATAGAGAATGTTGGGTACATCCTATACTTTCGGAAAGATTACTGAAGGGACAGTTCCATACTAAACATTCAATTCTGAAACAACATCCGGCAAATTTTTTAAAATTTTATAAATTGTCTGATAAAATATCATAAATTGCTGGTCTGTTTTGTATTTCTTGAATTAACATAGTTACATCGACCTCTGGCGCCATGATAATAGATCGCGTGCGTTACGTCCACCCCTAGCAAATGCAGATTGCCGACTAAAGTGTGCGCCGTCTGCGTTAGCGCGCGTTGAAGCAAACGTTCAATTTTTTTCACACACTTTTTGTGCGGAGCGGCGCGCCGCGGCGCGGTGTGGTCTGCCCGAATTACACGGATTTTTTGTGCGCCGGACTTTTTGCGCGTCGTGTGCGTTACTGCATATAATTGCATAGGTTCTATTTTCACAGACTAAAAAGTGCGTCACGGATAGTCTGTCGTCTGCGCAGGGCCTTACTGCAACTTTTTGTCTCACAGGAGTCGTTTCTGCGCTCACTACGGCGAGTGGATCGCGCACTGTGGCGCGCGGCGCGGCGCCAGCTGGCGGCGCCGCGCCGCACAGCCGCACTCGCCGCTCACCACGCTGTGCTTCGCGCTCAGCCTGCTGGGCCGGCGCGCGCTGGCTGCGGCACAGCATCTGTCAGCCTCCAGGTAACACTGCGCCGCACAGCCGCACTCGCCGCTCACCACGCTGTGCTTCGCGCTCAGCCTGCTGGGCCGGCGCGCGCTGGCTGCGGCACAGCATCTGTCAGCCTCCAGGTAACACTGCGCCGCACAGCCGCACTCGCCGCTCACCACGCTGTGCTTCGCGCTCAGCCTGCTGGGCCGGCGCGCGCTGGCTGCGGCACAGCATCTGTCAGCCTCCAGGTAACACTGCGCCGCACAGCCGCACTCGCCGCTCACCACGCTGTGCTTCGCGCTCAGCCTGCTGGGCCGGCGCGCGCTGGCTGCGGCACAGCATCTGTCAGCCTCCAGGTAACACTGCGCCGCACAGCCGCACTCGCCGCTCACCACGCTGTGCTTCGCGCTCAGCCTGCTGGGCCGGCGCGCGCTGGCTGCGGCACAGCATCTGTCAGCCTCCAGGTCTATTTACATTCATTTGTAGCGGTTACACCGCGACATACAAACTACGCAGCAAAGACATGACGTCACACAATTCCTGCATCGCGCAGTTAGAATTTACCGAGCGAAAAACATAGATAAGACTATCCGAAATCAACATATGGGCAGTTGCCCGCCAGACATAACAACCCGTCTGGTTGGAGGATCCTCCCTTTTCTATGGTGGATGAGTGAACTTTACACCCTGTTCCTCATACCCCTAAACATTAAAGGAGAGAATTCTATCAAACCGAATGTTAAATACACTACATTTAATCGAGTATGTAATAGCATGCTATCATATTGATTCTTCATTTAGGTACTTCAAGTTCGAGGCGATAGCAATAGACTTGGACGGGAACCTACAACTATTATTAGTGGTAAAATTAAAGACGCTCTCTTTGAGCGGCTGGATGAAACTACTTGATGAAGTATTCCTGGAACCGGCACGCATTGTGACAAGATTCCTTTCTCTTAAACCTCCACCACCGGTAGATTGGACTCTGATTCCAATGCTAGTGGAATACTTATTTTATCTTAAATTATTTAATGTATGAAAGTTCATAAACTTTTATATTCCAGCGTGGAGTTCTTCCTGTACGGCCTACACTCGCTGTTCAAGGGCGACTTCCGTATAACCTGCGCACGCGACGAGTGGGTGTTCACGGACATGTCGCTGCTGCACTCGGTGCTGGCGCCCGCTATACGCATGGCGCTCAAGTTGCACCAGGTAACTATTCACTAAGGAAAATATTAACACTTGGATGTCTTATGGTCCAAACAAAAATAAGTTCAGTAAATAACTTCTAGTTAGCAATAACGATACGAAACATACCATTTTGGATCCAAAAATCGAATGGAAAGAAGCGTTCTGATACCCAACACAGCATTCAGCAGTGCATCGCAATAGCAAAACGGTGTAAATTAAAAAAGGTTTTTGGAAATGTTTTCATACGAAATTTTTGTTGGAAGTTCAAAATCACATTATTGATCAGCTGTATTGTTTGAGATTTGAGATAAATTTATTCTCATAAGAATATACATTCACTTACATGAGAATATTAAAACTAAAACATAAGTCGATATTGTTGGGTATTTTACAAAAACTAGACATTGTACAATAAATAATTTGTAGGTAGATAGGAAAAAAATAACTCAATGTTCGCTTGATAAACGGGCTCAAAACATCAAATACGTAAACAAGTAAGTTTCCGTTCAACACAGATATGCGTTGTTTTTTATATAATTATTACCGTGTATGGCACAAATTCCTTGGCCGACAAGACGCACGAATGTCTGCAATGCCAATTTGCCAGTGACATGATGAAATTAGTATTTTCTAAATCTAATTTTCTAAATGTCCTTCCAGGACCACTTCATGTTCCCTGAAGAGTACTGCAGCAGCTCGGCCCTGTACATGGCCATCGCGTCGCACGCGCAGCGCCTCGTCATCTGCCACGAGGCGGCGCCGGCCTGGCGATACAATGTGCTGCGAGGCGCTCCACATCTGTTAGCTTTGAGGTAAACTAAACTTACGGTACACAACAAAACGTCTCACGGTTTCGTGATTGTGTAAATATTTTTGTGCAATGTTTAGAGCAAAATATGCGTAAGACCCATGCTTTAGAGCTTTTTTGAAAACATAGGTAATTCTGGACCTATACGAAAGCTTCTGTTGGTTTTATAATTTTAGATCGTGCAACTTGATGTACATATATGGCGTTTTAACTTAGTATAACGGAGGGCAAAGCCGCTCTAGACGAATGCCGCGCGGTAAACTCTGCTTGCGCGATGCAGGATTTTGCGTGACGTCAGTGTGATGTGTAGTTCACACGTGGCAATGTAGATGCCGCCACAGGTCTAAATGTTCATATATAGGGTGACTGGTCATTAGTGACCGATACATAAACACGTGACTTTACTCATCATTATGAACAAGTTTTACTATGGGAACAAACCTGAGATCGCGAAAAAAAAATCAGCTGTTCCCTACATTTATGTTCGCTAAATTCGTCAAAATGTATGGAACCGCAGATTTTTTTTTTCGATTTCTGGTTTAATTTAATTACCAGCCACCCCTATATATTTTTTTAATATAATTTTTAATTCTAGGCACGTAATGGACGAAGGCAACGACGACTATAAGATAATAATGCTGAACAAGCGCCACCTAGGCTTCCGCGTCATCAAGTTGAACCGCGAGTGTGTGCGCGGGCTGTGGGCTGGCCAGCAGCAGGAGCTGGTCTACCTGAGGAACAGGAACCCTGAGCGAGGGTCTATACAGAATGCTAAGCAGGTGAGAGGCTTCCTAGAATATTCATTATCCTGTTGGCTTCATCCCATTTTGTTTGGGGTCGTCGCGGCATGTCTTCTTTTCCATACATCTTTATTAGCAGCCATCCGTTTCTCGCCATTCTTCTTTTCATGTGGTTAGTGACTAACCTGATGTCAGAGTCGCCCATGAGCGATTTAAAGCCGCCCATAGGCCTCTGACTTGGCTTCACATGCCATCGGGAAATATCTCTCAGGCATGCAGGTTTCCTCAAGATGTTTTCCTTCACTGTTTTTGAAGCAAGTGATATTATACAATACGCACATAAATCCGAAAAGTCAGAGGTGCTTGCCTTGGGCATCAAGCATACCATAAACTATATCCACAAAAAACTAAAGTTATACACGTACGTTCAAGTCACTTATGTACCTCCCATCCCTTACAAATCATAGCTCACTGTCATGATTGTCTGCATAAAAGCGTACCAGACTGCCACTGCGTGCCTATAGAGCAAGTCCCATGTCATACCTATCTGGGATTAATAATTGATAACCGATTCAACTGGAGTTACCAGGTGGAATCTGTTTGCGGTAAGTTACGTGCGATACTCACCAAGTTTTCTATTATAAAGCGCAATATACCGTACAGAATCCTTCTTCAAATGTACACAGCTCTTGCCGAATCGATAGTCTCCTATGGACTCACCAGTTATGGACGCACATTTAAAACGTATCTAGATAAAATACATAATTTACAAACACGTTTGCTGAAACTTGTAGTACTACCGAACTATGTAAAAAATAAATACCAAGATAATTACACAGGGTTATTTAAACATTGCAAGGTATTACCTGTTCAAGCGCGCGCTGAGTATCTATTCCTCATAGAACATTTTGATAACAGTGATTTGCTAACCCTAGTTAAATATGACGTGAATACACGACAAGCCAAATCTAAATCATTTCAAGTGCCTCGCAAAAATAACTTTTATGGCAGGCGTACCGCTTCTTTCACAATACCCAATTTACTAAACCAAATACCTGTAGACATTAGAGACTCAATGAATAGTAAAAACATAAAGCGTAAGCTGAAGGAACATTACATCAACTCGATTATAACATAACTGTTAATAGCGCGTTGATCAAATCTCAGGCCATGGCATGCTAAGACAGACACCAGAGGTCTAATTGTGTGCTTTGTTTAAGTGTAAGTTTGTAATTTATAAAATAAATAAATAAAATAAATATCTTGCCATTAAGCATAGCATAAAACATAATCAGCCTATAATGTTCCCACTGCTGGACACAGGTCAGGTAGTGGGCTGTAATCCACCACGCGGGCCCAGAGCGGTTTGAGAAATATCACATGCTGCATGCAGACCGCTTATAAAATATCACTGACTACACATTTGCTTTGAAGAACGTCTGGCCTGAGATGATTAATCAATCAATCGGTCTAGCCTTTTGCCAACTATATTGGGTTCGGTTTCCAGTCTAACATCCGGTTAGCAGCTGAGTATTTTACATGGATGATGTCCTTCCAATTAAAAGGAATACGCCGAATATCCAATCTGGGTAATAATTACCCTTCAAATATATTTTGTCTTGGCTCTTTTCGACAAGCTGGGTTCAGTCCATCTTGACAAGACTCTAAGAGCGTTATCACACTGACGATTTGTCAGAGTGTTTGCGACGAGGCGATTTGTGCTAACTTGCTCTCTCCGGGTACGAAGCGAGCCAGCAGCGACCAAGCGAAGTGTTTTCCGTGTTTTTAAATATACACTCGCTTAGTCGCTTATCTCGCCCTCTCTTGTACACTCACATCAATCACTCTTGTTCCACAAACACAGTGAACATGTAGCGGTTAGACCGCCACATACAAAACTACGAAAACAAAAAGACATGACGTCACACAATTCCTACATCGCGCACTTAGAGTATACCGAGCGAAAAACATAGAAATCCGAAATCAACATATGGGCAGTTGCCCGCCAGACATAATACCCGTCTGGTTGGAGGATCCTCCCTTTTCTATGGTGGATGAGTGAACTTTACACCCTGTTCCTCATACCCCTAAAAACACATTGTGCACACGCAGCGAGCGCCTTAAACATCGCCTCGCCGATAGCACGCTGGCTAATCGCCAGTGTGATATGGCCCTTAGACATAAGTTCGCTTGTGTAATTAATGTAATTATGTATAAAGTTATGAAAAAATTAACCTTATTATTTCCTATTTTCGCAGGCCCTCCGCAACATAATAAACTCATCATGCGACCAGCCAATAGGCTATCCTATCTACGTGTCGCCGCTAACTACGTCATATGCGGATACTTCGCCACAACTCTGTTCATTACTGGGAGGCCCTCTCACTGTATCCGCTATAAGGGAGAGGATAGCGGCTGCGTGGAGACGGTGAGAATCATGTTTATAATATCATCACTCAGCCGACAGATTGCAGGACATAGGTCTCCCCGAAACATGGCCACATCGACAGGTCCTACACTTCTCGCAACACATCAACTTTGGCAGTGACTAGATGGACTCGTTGAAGCCCCATTGATAAAACAGATAGCCATATTGCCACTTCTTCATTCCAGTTATAGAATCCCAGTAATTTAATGTTCAAAAAATGCTGATGATATCCTAGTTTGAATATTTATGTCATGATTGTTACTTGTCTTACAACCTTTGTCGGTTATAGTTTTACCTATTATTAATATTTTAACTTTGTTAGCTTAGTTTTTAGTTTTATTGTGCTTGTTGTGGTCTCCTATTAGTGAAGGAGTACACCTACTTAATACCTGATGTTGCCCTTTATACAGGCTGGATTTTTGAGATTGAGCAGTAAGGACAGGTACATTAACCGTGTCGCTAGAAGAAAACGGTTTTAGGAAACTGTCCTTAAATATTTGAGAGATTTCGATACTTTCGTCGAGTTGATTTTCACAGATTTAGAAAAAAAATACAGTCAGCAAGAAAATGGGCAGTTTACACAAAAACTTGTTTTATACCAATCGATCTTGTTTCTTATAAGGATGAAAAAAGTTTATCCGACAAACTGAAGTTTGAGACTAGAAAAGTCAGAAATCGCAAAC
Organism: Conistra vaccinii; assembly: GCA_948150665.1. Lineage (NCBI taxonomy): Eukaryota > Metazoa > Arthropoda > Insecta > Lepidoptera > Noctuidae > Conistra > Conistra vaccinii. Next base: position 3,555,337 of record OX411331.1, on the reverse strand, counting down.
TTTACTTACTATACTTTATCCTCTAGCTAGCGGATAAAAAAGGATTTTGCACTCAGATATCGAAGAGCAAAAATATTCTTTCCGAGATAGGGGGATGAAAAAACTATTTTATCACATCTATTCAAAAAGACTTAGTTTAATCCTCGTAAACATGTACCAAAATACCTTTTTAATCCCTAGGGACTACAAGAGATTTGAATTTCGAATGTGGATATTGTTAGTAAAAGTTCTAATCACCAAAGAGATCAATCACGAACATTGTATGAACAAGTAACAGGCTGGCAAGAGAGATAGAAAGTGTGAATTTGGTCAAAATTTAAATCCAACATGGCGGAAGCGAAAATTTTCAAATTTTTCGTCATGGGTATCGTTTTCATAGTTTTCGACAGTGGTAGAGACGATAGTAAGGTCAAATATTTTCAATTTTTTCCAAATGGGTATCGTTTTCATAGTTTTCGAGGGTGGTAAAGCCGATAATGAAGTCAAAATGTAAATACAAGATGGCGGATGCGATTTTTTTTTGTCATAATGATCTTGTTTTGTGTTTAAAATCATACGTTATTAGACAATTCGTTCCTGATGGGGGTCGGACCGCACATGTTTGTTTACTCATAGTTTGATAAAAAGTAGTGTTCACCTCGGGAGCAACACTATTTTAAGCTCGAGAGATATACTTTGAATCCCTCGGTACGCTCGGGATTCTACTCTAGACTTCTACGGTCCGTTTTGGATTCAACGAAACATTCTCGCCTTAAAAATAGTTGTTTGCTCCCTTAGCAAACAATCTACTATTTCCATACTCATTTTCTTTTTTCACAATCCGTGAATGCCGATTTAAAAGTTAAGGACAGTATCCTGACCGTTTCTTGTACCTACAACGGTTAAGGTTCCCCTTCCTGCCCCGTCTCAAAAATGTACCCTGTATTATGTGTCATGTATTTTGTACATTTTTTATTGGAGATTCTAAATCCGTAAATAATGAGCTCTTGATGTCCGTGCGCAGTATCCGGCGCCGCTGCGGCGAGGGCTGCTCGTCGGGCGGCGCGGGCGGCGCGGGCGACGCGGGCGCGGCCGAGGCGGGCGCGGCGCGCGCGCACACGCCCAGGCACAACGCGCTGCATCTGTCCAGGACGTCGCTGGGTAAGGACGTGAATCAATAATGTTCAATAATTCAAATAGAATGGCGACAACGTGTTTTGGTTGAAAAACAATAAATTCTCTGTGTAAAATACTATAGCTACAAGACATCCCAGATATTGATGAACACATCCATCCGTTGACTGCCTCGTTGGTCTAGTGGTCGCAAGCGCTACTGCTGAACATAAGGTCCTGAATTCGATCCCCAAGTCGGAAAAAGTGTTATTGGGTTTTTCTATCTAGAATTTCTCAGTAGCAGCCCGGAATATGTATTTGTGCCCGGTTTATGGCAATAGGCTCGCCCCCTATTACATGGGACTTAAGCGAGCCTGACATGGCTGACACTCGGCCAATAGGTACGTACCATCTGACGACCTACTATAGCACCGCGCGCTTATTGGTCAATTCAACTAGCGCGCGCTTCCCGGCTACCTGTTACACACTTCCGTCCCTTTCACAAAATCACTCCCGCAGATTGTGATCGCGGAAAAGATGTTACATATCATAAAGATGTTGAAACAGCTACGATTTTCGTTATTTTTAACCCTCTAGTCATAAAAAAACTTCACTCATTCAATCTTCCTAGCCTTTTTCCAATTATCATGGGGTCGGCTTCCAGTCTAACCGGATGCAGCTGAATACCAGTATTTTACATGGAGCGACTGCCTATCTGACCTCCACAACCCAGTAACTGGGTAATACGACACCCCTTGGTAAAACTGGTGTCAGACTTTCGGGCTTCTGACGACTCGTAACGACTGTCAAAGATCCAGAAATGACAGCCGGGACCAACGGCTTAACGTGCTTTCCGAGGCACGGACGAGTCTGGGTATGTAAAGATGGTCGCCCATCCACTGACCAACCCCGGCAAGCGTAGCTTTACCTGGTGGATTGACCCGTGCGGCTTGTTACTACTTAGCCGCGAACTCCTCATATGAACTTCACTCATTCGTAACAAATTATATTTGTTTATTGTAGCGGGTACGCGCGGCAGCCTAGCGAGTGCGGGCAAGCCGACATCATCAACTCTCGCGTCGTTAGCGGGCTTGTTGCGAGAACACTCGCATGAAAGAACTACTCATGATGAAACTGGTACGTTATGATTTTTATTTTGATCTGAATATACGCTTTCAGTGGTAAACTAGAGTCCGACGTCGAAAGAATGCGTTCTTGACACCTGTCAGTTTCATACTAACGACGAATATGTGTTATGCATTGAGCTAGAATAGTAGATTGTTTGCCAAGGGAGCAAACAACTATGTTTAAGGCGAGAGTGTTTCATTGAATCCAAAGTGGAGCGAAGGATCCTAGAGTAGAATCCCGAGCGTAGTGAGGGATTCTAAAGTAGAATCTTGAGCGCACCGAGGGATTCAAAGTACATCACTCGAGCTTAAAATAGTGTTGCTCCCGAGATCAGGGGTTGAAAGCGGTAGAGGTATAAGGGTATGGTACCGGTATAGAATTACGATACAGCTTCGATTTAAAGGTAGAACCAAAACGGTTGAGAATTACGGTTGTGGTACCGCTATTACTAATACCTTTACCGAAATCATTTCGGTACCGAAAAAAATGATGCGACGAAGAGCGAGCGCGACGCGGTGGCAGCGCCGCTGGGCGAGGGGGAGCGGTGCGTGCGGCGACCGACGTTGCTTGAGTTGCCAGCCCGTTGTCAACGCGATCGTGTCGAGACACAGAGCACTATCATCACAGTATAAAAATATACAGTAGGATGACGCCTTTGATCTCGTGGTTAATGCCGACAACGTGTCGGCATTGTCGCGACAGCTAGGGTTGTCCCAAGTAAACAATATTAATTAATTCGTTTATTTTAAAGCAACATCGTTGTCAACATTATTATTTCCTTTATTTAAATTATGTACATATAATTTACATTTTTAAATATTTTTATAAAACCAAAAACATTTAAAAATAGTAGCCCACCGGTATCGGGAACAGGGTCCAAGCTACCAGTGGTCAGGGCTCCTGAGAAAGGAATCTCCTAACGAGACGCGCCGTGTCCAGAAGTACTGCTTTCTGGATCAAACTCGTGATCCAGCTGCCTAACGAGAGCCTCCGCATATTAGTCGAGGCTCTTGGCTACTATGCAAGTAGTCTCCGTTAGTCAGACGAGAACAGTCAGAAATAATGTGTCGGAGTGATTCCCCCGGACGGTGGCATGCCCGACAGATGTCAACCGTGTCGTCCTTCACAATATATTTCCGGTAGTTGTTCGTCATCATAACTTCGTCCAAAATCGCAAAAACAAAACCTTCGGTTTCCCCAAAGAGATCACCGAATCGCAACCAGGATACGGACGCTAACAGGTCTACATCGGGCCCATGTAAGGCCCGGTAAAAGCACCCGTGAAGCTCTTTGCTCTGCCATACCTCCCTGCGGTCATTAGTAGTTCTAATACTATAGGTTTGCGCCAGTTCTCGTTAGCCAAGGGTAGCGGGGTAAGGCCCTTGTCCACTGAGCCCACATCTCGGTGCATCCCCACATCGGCTTCAAGGAAGTATTCCCTTACACTGCATACCTCATGGCTGGCAGGGTCTTAGCATTTAAGAAGACTCGACCGCCGCACTTCCGCGGGATATACAGTCTCATCACCGATGAACGTGGGTGATGCATCCGATTTGCTGTCAGCAGTGTGCGGACCCTCCGATATAGGGCGTCAAGTTCCGTCAGAGTCCATTTGAGCATGCCGAAAGAGTTCATCAAAACTGGCATGACCCAACCGTTGAAGGCGCGCACCTTGTTTCCGCCTGATAAAAGACTATTTAGGACTTTATTCAGGCGGCTAAAAAAGCGCTCCCTCAGCGATTGCGTCATGTCAGCAGCGTTGATACCTAACGCTTCCGAAATACCCAAATACTTGTAGACCAGGTATTGATTGAGGAGAGGGATCTTAGGTGTATGGAATCCGAGAGTTGAGTTCCCACGGATTCCACAAACCCCCTCGCTTTACATGCATGACCGCAAATTTGTCCACACTAAATTCCATCCTGATGGCGTTACTGAAAGTTTCAGTTACCTTCAGTAGCTCCATTAGTTTAAAATTCAATTCAACATTATTATGTCGTTTATTTATTTTCTTTCTTAATTACATTTTAAAATATTTCTTACATTAAAAAGATATAAAAAACGCATTTAAAAATAAAAAAAATAGAGGTCCGGTGGTGTCGGGAGCAGGGTCCAAGCTACCGGTGGTTAGGGCTACAGAGACAGGAACTTCGAATAGCCGTATCGAGGAGTACTGCCTTCTGAATCAGGCTCTTGATCCAACCGTCTAACGATAGTCTAGAGAGATGTTGGTCGAGGCTTTCGGCCATCAGGCCGTTGGCCGTTACGACAATCGGTACAATGATAGCCAAGCTTACATTCCACATGTCAACAACCTCGTGTCACGTGTGCTAAGTCGAGATATTTTATTTGCTTCTCTTTCTCAGCTTTCACGAGGTTCTCGTCATGTGGGATGGTAACATCGACTATATATCATTGGCGGCGTGTTCATCGATCTATCACCACTATATCAGGCTTATTTGCTACAATAGTCCTGTCAGTAATGATAGACCGTTTCCAGTACAACGTGACTTGGTCATTTTCAAGAACTGGGTCGGGCACATTTTTGTAATACGGTACCTCAGAGTGCACAAGTTTATATTTCAAAGCAAGTTGCTGGTGAATAATCCTAGCCACTTGGTTATGCCAGTGCAAGTACTCGCCGTTAGCCAGACACGAACAACCAGAGATAATATGTCTGATGGACTCACCCGGACGATGGCATGCCCGACACACGTCAACCGTACCGTCCTTCATAATATGTCTCAGGTAGTTATTCGTCAAGATAACTTCGTCCATAATTGCACAGACGAAACCTTCAGTTTCCCCGAAAAGGTTACCGAAACGTAGTCAGGATACGAACGCAAAGAAATCTACACCGGGCTCATGAAGAGTCCGATAGAAGCGCCCGTGAAGTTCCTTGCTTTGCCATACCTCCTTGCGGTCATCTGTAGTAAGTACTACAGGTTTGCGCCAGTTCTCTTTAGCCATGGAGAGCAGGGTGAGTCCCTTGTCCACTGCGACCACATCACGGTGCATACCCACTTCGGCTTTAAAAAAAAATTCCCTGAGGCTCCACACCTCGCGGTTGTGGAGGGTTTTCGCATTTCAAAACCCTCGACCCCCGCTCTTCCGCGGTATGTACAGTCTCATCACCGATGAACGTGGGTGATGCATCCGGTTTGCGGTCAAGAGTGTAAGGACCCTCCTGTCCAAGGCGTCGAGTTCGGTCTGAGTCCATTTGAGTATGCCGAAAGAATACTTCAGGACCGGCATGACCCAACCGCTTTTGGCGCCACCAGAACCAAAAACCAGGGTTCGATATACTTTAAAGTATTTTCTTTCTGCATCAAAAATTGATCCGTAATCTCATAAAAATAAGGACTATAAACGCGTATGTAAAAAAATATATTCCAATATCCAAGCGTTGTTAAAAGAAAAATTCCTGCATAGAAGATTGATCCCTAACTAAATAAAAATAAGGACCAGAATCGCGTCGAGGTCAACAGAGCGTGTAGCTAAGTAAAATACTTTGATGAAGTTTCCAAGCCTTGTTGGAAGACAAAATGCTTGAATAGAACATTGATCCGTAACTAAACATAAATAAGGAGCACAATCGTGTCGAGCGAGCGTCAACGAAATGAGTAGCCGAGTAAAATACTTTGAAGTCTTGCATGTATTTCGGGTCGGCAGTTAGTACTTGCAAGTAAAAATCTGGTATAAAAATTTAAAAACTTAGTCGCGTAAATACGCACCTTCCCTATTAAATAAACAAAATTGATTTGTTGACCTTTCATCCGTGCGCGGAAATTGATATTTGTCGCGACTGTCTACACGTTGTCGGCATTTACCACGAGATCAAAGGTGTCGTCCTACTGTATCTTTTTATACTGTGGTGCTATTGTGTCGAAACTTGAACGTAATATGTGCTTGAACGAACGGCGACGCGTCAGTTGTATTGTTTTTATTTGCAATTTTCGTGCCTTTTTAATTTCACTGTTTTTGACGTGAGCACATTTGTGATTAAGTTTATTTATTTATTTATTTATTTAAAATAGGTACGCCAACAGCATATATATTATACATTAAACATTAAAATTAACAGGTATGGGCTCTTATATATATACCAATTACAGGTGTACACGACATTCACATATAACAAAGCAACCTTTTAAATCACATACAATTGAAAAAAAGAGAATGTATAATATTAATTAAATTAAATGGAAAACAAAATAAAATCATAGAGAGAAAAAAAAAAACTTTAACAAAAAGAAACAGTGTTGACTGGTCTTATACAGAACAAAAAACAGACTTATACAAATATAATTAAATAAAAATAACTAACTTAACTAAGTATGACATTGACCATTTAAATGACTGTGCAAGAGGGATTTGAATTGCGGCAGGGAACCAAAGAATACGTCTAAATCAGGTAGTTTGGTGTTGAGTTCGTTGAATTTTGTACACATCCTAGATATTGGCGAATGTCTCCCAATGTTATTTCTACAGGTGGGCGGTTCAAAAAGTCTGGATATTGGCCGTCTAGGAAGATTATAAGGGACTGACAACATGACACGTTCGAGCAACTGGTCGCATTCTATGTGACCATTGACAATTTTATAAAGAAAAACTAAGTCATGGACAGTACGACGGTTCCGAAGCGACTCAATGCAAAAGAAAGCCAAACGTTGTTCATATGGACATCTGTGGGATATTCCTGAGGACATGTACGCAATATGCCTTGTAAATGCACGCTGGATATTCTCGAGACGCTGCGAATGTACAGCGTACATGGGATTCCATGCTATACTGGCAAATTCTAGGTGAGATCGCACCAAAGCATTGTAAAGAATAATTTTAGTTTTGACCCCAAAAGACTTTGCATTTCTATTGATGAAACCAAGCATTTGAGCCGATTTTTTTACAATTTCTGAGATATGAGAGGTGAATTTTAGTTTTTGGTCTATAATAACGCCTAGGTCACGAATTTCAGAAACCTCCTGCAAAGTAGTGTTGTTTATATTGTAAAGGGAAAGTAATGGCTGTAATTTTCGGCTATAACGGATGCAAAAACATTTGTCCGCATTCAAGGTCATCCCGTTAGATTTACACCAGAGACTGATTTGATCAAGATCGCGTTGGAGTAGACGGAGTAGACGGTAGACGGCATCTGTCGGTGACTCTATTCTTTTATAGATTTTGAGATCATCAGCATAAAAAGAAAAGTCGCAGCCAATTCGAGACGCAAGATCGTTGACAAATATTATGAAAAGTAGGGGACCCACGTGCGAGCCCTGTGGTACTCCAGATTTGGCATAATACATAATAGACTCATGACCTCCGACTGAAACAACCTGTTTCCTTCCGCTCAAATATGATTTAAACCAGGCAAGAAGAGAACCGTGGATACCATAAGATTCCAGCTTTTGTAATAATAGTTGATGATTTACCTTATCAAAAGCACTGGAAAAGTCGGTGTATATCGCATCAACTTGATATCCTCCATCAAGTTCCTTTGCCAAATCAGAAACAAAATATGATAAGTTAGTCTCAATGGAACGACCACTTCTAAAACCGTGTTGATGAGTTGAGATAAATTTACTAACATGTCGATACATAACAGGATAAATAAGAGATTCAAAAATTTTGCCTAAGGTTGAAAGAATAGCAATGGGTCTATAGTTTTTAATGTTGTCCTGATCGCCTTTCTTATAAACTGGAACAATTCTAGATTTTTTCCATTCTTCTGGAAAAATTCCTTCGGCAAGGGAGCGGTTGTAGATTTTGGCTAAAGGTACAGCCAGTACATTTGCACACCGTTTTAAAAAATAGGGGTGTATTGAATCAGGACCTGCACCTTTGTTAGCATCAAGCTGAATCAGCTTAACAAATATTTCCCTTGGAGTAAACTGAATGTTGCAAGATAAAGAGTCGTTATTTGCAGTGGTAGTGTTGATTAATACTTGGGAATCATCATGGTATACTGAGGAGAAGTGAGAAGCAAATAGATTGGCAATATTGGTACCATTTTCACCGAAAACTCCATTTAGATGCATACGTTCAGGATAAGAGGAGTTATTGTTGCGTTTTTCCTTAATATACTGCCAGAACACTTTAGCATTTTTTGTCACAGCCTGTTCTATTTTACGTTTATATGTTTTATGGCAGATATCAAATAATTTAGAACATCGTTCACGTAGTATTGTAAATTCTATTCTGTCGCGCGGGTTGTTAAACTTGCGGTATCGTTTCCTGATTTTGTCCTTCTCAGCAATTAATTTAATAAGTGAAGGGGAAAACCAGCGAGGATATTTACATTGCTTAAGTGAGCGTCTCGGAACATAGCTGTCTATCGCGGCATTAACAGTTTCATAAAAGACAGACACCGTGTCATCAAGAGTACAACAAGAAGAAAACGTTGATTCCCAGTCAGTATTCCCTAGTTCCCTTAAGATTGCCGTATAGTCTGCTTTAAAATAATTTAAATTCATGTTGTCGTTATTACGGAGCCAAGCTGATTTAGATGATTCAATACAATACAAAAGTGGAGGGTGGTGTGGGTCTAATTTACTCAAGATGTGTGAAGGTTGGTTTATTTTCCCATGTTCAATGCTACTCATAATTAAATCCAGAATTCTGCCGTTACAGTTACAGGTATTGTTAACTTGAAAGAGATTATTTATAGCTATAAAATCAACTAAAGAGCATTCCAATCCACTGTTAAAATTGCTAGGTACTGTGTAATTACAATTAGGGTCACTAATCCATTGAATTCCTCCTAGATTAAAATCACCGAGAACCACCACACTGTCAATCTGAATCATAACTTTACTCACACTATCAAGAAAATTAGTTTGCGTATCAAGTTTTGGAGGGGGTGGTACATACACAGCACATATTGCGATTTTTTTAGGGTTATTATCGGAGGAAATATTGACTGTAACCCACAAATCTTCGGATTCAGATTCCCAGCTGGTAACTCGACAGGAGACAAATTTCCGTGAGATTGCAATCAATACACCGCCACCATCCAATTTCAAATTTTTATTACAACCTTGATTAACTGTGTTACGTGTTACACGGTCTCTACGATATACAATGTACCTTTTGTCAATGAACTCATTATTACATATGTTCTTGTTAAGCCAAGTCTCAGTGAATACAATAGCATCATATGAACAAAGTAAGATATTTTTATATAGTTCATTTGTTTTCGTTCTCATTCCTCGTATGTTTTGATAGTAAATAGTGAATTTTATTTCAAAATACGCAATAACACTTACATCAGTAACAATATGCTTACATCATTAGTTTTAAACTTTCAGAGCTACGTATTAGCAGTGGTTGGGTAGTCTCATCTTTACGAGTGAGGATTCGGCCATTTCTAATCCACACAAATTTGTATTTTGCTTCTCTAGCTTTTATTCTCGTAGCAGCGTGGAGTGATTTGTTTGCCGGGGTTAGGTGTTCCGATACATAGACAGCAGCTTTATTTCCACCCAAACCAACGTGATGTGTGTTTAATTTGTTATCAGGATTCTTTCTATTGTGATCTTGCACAGCTGCTAGTAGGGTATCCCTTACACGTGGGCTGCGGAGTTTTGCCACAACTGTGCGAGGCCTAGCGCTGTCTTTATCTAGTTTAGCAACACGTGTGACTTGCATTATATCATCGTCATCGATGGGGGCGTTAACAGTTTTGGCCAATTGGACTAAACAGTTAGCTAGGTTTTCAGAGCGGTGTTCAGTTAAACCATTTATTTCGACATTGCTCTCTCGAAGTTGTTGTTCCAGTAAATTAAGTCTATCTGATAGACCTTTCATCGTAGATGTTAAAGTTGCATTTTCGGTTTGTAATTGTTGGATTATGGCATTGTTAGTGTCCATGCAGCTTTTAAAGTCTTCAAATTTTTCATTAATAAAGTTCAATGACTCATGAAAACCAGATATCTGCCCAAGAACATTATCAAGTTTTTCAGCAACAACTTCTGTAACAGTCTTTCTAATAGTGTCTCGTATCTCCAATTTAAAAGTGTTCAATATGTCTCGTAAAGTACTTTCATTTATATATGGATTAGCGCCTGAAAAGTTTTTATTGATAGGGGATGAATCGCTTACGGATGCGGTGGTAAGTCTCAATATCGGATAAGTTCTGCATAGGACTATTGTTGTTGCCGCTAGATAAGCTCACTTGGGAGTTTAAGTTTAAGAGAGATTAAGTTGACAAACAAAGTAGACGCGGAAACATAAATGGCGGAAAAATGGCAAAACAACCTGCTTTGTCTGGCTGCCGAGGCACGAAAATCAGTAAATTTTCGATCAAGTACCTACTCCCTTACCATTGCGGCCGACACAACGCGTGACGCCTCGGCGCGGCGCGGGCGGCAGGGTACAAAGACAACCTTTATTTTATAATTTAGATACAGGAAAAAGTAACGATACCGCAATATTACAATATCGAAATATAAAGGTACCTTTATTTTAAGGTATCGAAATTTAAAGGTATGACGTCATACCGCTTACTTTTGATACCATAATTTTTTCGGTTATTCAATCCCTGCCCGAGATGAACACTCTACTTTTTATCACCCTCTATGAGAAAATAAACGTGTGTGGTTCAACCCCCATCAGGTACGAATTTTCTACTCACGTATGATTTTAAACACGAAACAAAATAATTATGACAAAAAAAGGCCGCCATCTTGGATTTACATTATGATCTCACTATCGGCTTTACCACCCTCGAAAACTATGAAAACGATGCCCATGACGAAAAATTTTAAAATTTTCGCATCCGCCATCTTGGATTTTAATTTTGACTTAATCCACACTTTCTCCCTCTCTTGCCAGCCTGTTACTTATTCATAAAATGTTCGTGATCTATCATCTCTTTGGTGAATAGAACTTTTACTAACAATATCCACATTTCAAATTCAAATCACTTTCAGTCCCTAGGGATTAAAAAGTTATTTTGGTCCCTGTTTACGAGGATTAAACTACGTCTTTTTCAATAGATGTGATAAAAAAATATAGAGACGCCGTGTTATTCTATACATATTATGTTTGCGACATTTGCTTATACAAGTATGAATAAAATACGATACAGAATGTGAAATCTTGTTTTGTCTCATTCTTTCTAATTAAATAATCGTATTTGGTAAAAGAGACATTATGACAACATTTTGCAGGTGTAGTGCCAGCTGTAGGTAAGTGCCGTATCAGCCATCATAACTCATAAGCAACGAGTTTCTTGGTATTTTTCTGTCAAAGGGTCTTGTGTTATATTGTAAAGTCCTTGATTGATACAACCCTAGCAATTACAGCCATTTTATGAGACATTATGACTTGTAGGTATGCACCTTTTCTTGTAGGTATTTACAGTCCATATATTTATGTCTATGGTGTTTTGTGAATTTGATCTTTAAAATGACTAGAAATTTTCCAAATGATAGATTTCAGGAACGCATTCTCTCGTCGTTGCCGTCGGCGGGACTGTAACCTTTGTGGCTAACTTACGGAATTCTAGATGATTCAAAAAGTGCAAGTAAATCTGATCGAAATAAATATATAAATGCGTTGATTTTGAGTGAATATCGAATGTATCTCTTTAGCTTTCATCACAGTATTTGATTAAATATGTTTATAATATTTTTCTAAGTATTTGTTACAACTAATAAGTTTATGTAGAAATTTAGATCTTTTGGCTATGTTTTAAAGGTGTAATTTAAACAATGCTAAACTATTAATAATTTGCTTCTTCCTGCTCATGCAAAAGGATTAGATATATTGAAGATTTATAACTGTGAGTGGTATTTGTATTATATTCTAGTTGGATTTGGTAGTAGTCAATATAATTAAAACAGGGTGAACCAGTGGTATCGGTCGCGACTTACGAGTCGTATGTCCTGAGTTCGGACCCAGGCAGGCACTTTAAGAGCGTTTACGCTGAAAGTTGGCAACGTCGCAAATAGCTGTCAAATATTTACCTGTTTTGATTAATTTGGCAATGTTACTGTATGGAAATAAGAAATGTGGCTAACTAAGTACCTAGAATATTGATTATGAAATGCAATAATTAATATCTTAATACCGAATATTTAGTTTTACATGTAAAAAATGTGTTTGGAAACTTTCCAAATGCATTTTTTACACCTAAAACTGTTACAACATCAAATTCAGTGCTATAATTGCAATTTATTATTGATATTCTAGATACTTAGTTAGCCACATTTCTTATTTCCATTCAGTAATATTGCCAAATTAATCAAAACAGGTAAATATTTGACAGTTATTTGCGACGTTGCCAACTTTAAACGTAAACGCTCTTAATATGTGAATATAATATCATCACCACTGCTCTCAAAACGGTGAAGAAAAACATCGTGAAGAAACCGGCATGTCCTAGAACCAAAAAATTGAAAATATGAGACATCCACCACCACGGACTGCGGGTCTGCGTGGTGGATTATGGCGCACTCATGTCTCATAGAGAGAAGGCTTGTGTGCCAGCAGTGGGAACATTATAGGCTGATAATGATTGTAATTATCAATTTGGTCTCGTATGCATTGCATGCCAAGGCCAGACGATCGTAATTTCTGATGATTATAGTTAGTCGAATAATTTTTGTTTGACTAGATTCGAATGAATTTATTTCGCTAAGTTTACATTCAGACCTCACACTAGGATTCCCTGTGTTGTGAGATCCAGGCTCCTTTGTTCCGCGAACAACTACTGAATATTTAAATATTATTGAATGAAAAATTGAATCTCATGAATGAATCACTAAAAGCGCCATAAATTACGCTGCTGTCCATAGAAATATGGGCCTGCGAAAACCGGCGACTTTAAAAAGATTGCAGGTCACTCTGACATATGAATGGCGTACTCGTATAGAGAACTACAGTGCAGTGCAGTGCAGTACAGGTTGTCTGTAAAAGATCGCTTTTAGCGATAAGACCGCCTATTGTGTCACCCTATGTAAAATTTCTAAACCTATGTCTGTAATTTTTATGGTGTACATAATAAAGAGTATTCTATTCTACAGTGCGTTCATTATAACTTGGCCCGTGATGCAATTGGTAGTACTGTTCTGTCAGTCGCCATTTTGAATTCTATTAGTATTGAAACTAAGCTTGACAAGCAATGGTGCCATCATGATAGCAAAGGACAAGTTATAGTGAACGGTTTGTAATAGAGTTCAAAACAGCAACTGATAGAACAGAATAGTACTACTAATCGAGTCACGGGACAAGTTAGAATCTTCTTTTCGTGTGGTTAGTGACTAACCTGGTGTCAGAGTATTAAAGCCGACCATGGGCCTCTGACTTGGCTTCACATGCCGTCGAGAAATATATCTCAGGTATCGGTTCCCTCACGATGTTTTCCTTCAGTATTTTCAAAGCAAGCAAGCACATTTCAAACTTAAACATTAATTCAATCCGAAAAGTCTGCGGTGTGTGCCTTGGGTTTCAACTCGAGACTAATGACTTAGTAGACAAGACGAGACTTGGAAGTTACATAATTACACTCCAATATGGCTTTGAATAATTAATGAACGTGGTTTAATAGAGAACTTACATGAAATGAACTGCGTTTGACATATCCTTGACATATTCTTTCATTAACAGCCATGTCAGACTGTAATTCTTGATTTTAAAATTTTCGGCCTTGTACGTTGGTGTTAAGGTCCAGTTATAATTTGTATTGTGTATTATAGCAGCAGCAGTGTCAGTATCCGCGGGCGGCGTGCTGATGGAGAGCGGCAACTCGCAGCGCGTCGTGCGCGAGCTGGGCGCGCCCGCCTGCGCGCCGCGCCGCGAGCGGCACGCGCGCGCGCGCACGCCGGGCAAGGAGCCGGCCAGGCAGGTCTCTGTACACTTCAGTATACATAGACTATCACTATTATTAAGAGGGTTCGACTATGAAGTTCTACGAGCCCAAAAAGTATCTCGATGGAGCTGAACTTCGAAACAGAATATGTAAATTTTTTACATCAAGAAAATTCATTTTTAGCCTCTTTTTTCTCTGTTTGCTTTAACAAATTAATCTGTATTCACAATTTTTCACATTATTACAACAGTAATATTAAAAAAAAAAAAACGCGCCCAGTTTTCAGAATGATAATTATTATCCCTTTCTTTAGGTCAATTGTCATTTATTGTTTATCTGTGTCAGCTTGCTTTACACGGTTTAAGAATTATGAGGGTAACATACACTTACAAACCTTTTACTTACTACTGTCAAACCTAAATATAAAAAATATGAACAAGAACATTCCCGCACAGGCCTGCCCGCGCAGCCGCCTGCGCCGCGCGGCGCCCGCGTCGTTCCGGCTGCTGGCCGCGGCCGACAGCATGCGCCTGGAGCCGGCCGCGTGCTCCTCACACCCTAATGACGAGACACAGGTATGTGGTTGACTTATTAAAACTAAAAGCTCTAATAATAATAATGTATTTATAAATTATATTTTTATTTATCTTTCATTGCTTCATTTTTAATATTTTGTACCTATTATAGTATAGTAGTTTTATTCCATGTACATCGTATTCGCATATAATTAATATTTACAAAATATTGTAAAACATTTTAAAAGACTGGCTCGTTGGTCTAGTGGTCGCAAGTACTAAGTTACTGCTGAACATGAAGTCCTGAGTTCGATTCCCAGGTCGGGTGATGTGTCAAGAAAAACCCAATTTTCTATCTGAAATTTCTCAGTAGCAGCCTAAATTCTGGATTTGTGTCCGGTTGATGCCAATTGACACAGGGGCCGAGCCTACTACTACTATTACATGATTTAAACATAACTGGAGAAATGTGGGTGTACTATATGTACACGTCTACCCAACATCCTTCGGGGAAACAAGGCGTGATGTTATGTTATTTTATTTAAGAAGAGAAACTATGGAGTTTTTACTCCATTCTTTTCCATACTAAGCTTTGCCCGTCCTTCTACTTTTTGTAAAGGGCAACTAGAGCAATTCTATACTCTCTTTTGACATTCAAAAGTTCATTCTATGTGCCTAATAGAATTAAAAGATTATCGTATTTTTATTTTTTTTAAATTGTAACACTCATAAAACAAGATTGCATTGTTTCTCTTTTCTTTTATCTTTAGAAAATGGAGAAGGTTTTGTTTTCCATCTGATGGCTAACTAATATTTGTGTCGACAGAGTGCGGCGGGCAGTAACTGGGAGTGTGCGTGGCGCGATCAACCTAGAAGAGCGGCTAGCGCTAAGGTAAGAATCAGAGGGGCAATTCCCGTATTTTTAGGAATGTTCGCATTCAATTCGAAAAAAAAAACATCTTATCTACCTGCATTTTTGACTTTGATTTTGCGCTGAGATGAGACTACGACTTGAATTTTAAAATTTTTAACCGACTTCAAAAAGGAGGACGTTCTCAATTCGACTGTATGTTGTTGTTTTGTTTTTAGCTCAGAGGTGGCCGTATAAATTGTATTAACTTTGCTTGGGTAGTTTTTGAGTTAGCTTCAATAATACGCAATTTTCCATCTTACCCTATGTGGATGATAATTATGATGATAAGTTCCTGTCATTGTTATTTACATAGCAGGTAGTGGTATTCCAATTTATGTGGGGTAGGTACCACAACCAAAAAGTCAAGAAAAAAAAACAACCGACTTTCAAAAATGACACTACAAAGTCAAAAATTACTTTATTCTCGGAAGTCGTTTGCAAAAAACGAAAACCAAAGACTTCGTCTTCCGAAAATAAAGTCATGTTTGACTTTGTAGTATCTTTCTTGGAAGTCGGTTGTTTTTTTTTTTTTGTAAAAAGTTTTTATTAAGTATGAGAATGGACCTTCAGGACTTAGACCTCCTTCCACTACCAAAATCATTCAAAGGAGATAATTACCTTATGACGAATCTGTCACAGTGACAACTACCATGACTGTAAAAGAATTGTCTCGATGGTTTGGCATCAGCGACGCCCTTGTGCTGTAAAAGCTATCTCCTGTTTACGATATAACCACTGATTGTCAGGTGGAATGTCACATTACTAGGTTATTGATTCTGGTATATTCTTCAGCCCATTCCTTCAGAGCATTAACTCATATTATAAGGTAGTAATAGATGGACAAACTTTTAGTAATCATTCAGACCACCAAAATAAGTAAAATGAAAAAAAAAAAGAAACACGCATTAGATACCTACAAGAAAAATAAATCAGTTAACGAAAATACACTAAAAATGTTGGTTACCGAATGCCATTTATTATTTTTGGTCAAAATAAATTCACTTTTTTTTTGCTTGGATATCTTTAGTTAGACGTACTGAACGCTGTGTTAAAATTTGTCCATCTATTTTAATGGGACCTTGTATTCTCTTATTCCCCAGGTCTCAAGCAGCCGAGGTGGTCCAAGCGCGGAATCGTCCCTAGAAGACCTGACCCTAACGCCGACAGGTTTAGACCTATCGCTGCCAGACTGCAAGATCATCGCCAACAGGAACGCCAGGCAAGACAGAGACTTTAAAAGGTATCCCTTTGCACGCATTCATACATCCACACGGCTTGACAGGATATAATGGTGAATCTGAATAGTACTGTGATGTTAGTAACGCGTTTATACAGGGTGGCAGGGACATCGACGCGAAGCCGGTTACCATGGATTCAGTACATGATTCTGAACCCCCTGCGGTGAAATTTTTCGTCGGTTATTTAAAAAAAAATCAGCTGTTTCATAGAAAAGTGCAATACCTACGCGGTCAAAATGTATGGAGCAGCTGATTTTTTTTTTAATAACCGACGAAAAATTTCAATGCAGGGGGGTTCAGAATCATGTACTGAATCCATGGTAACCGGCTTCGTGTCGATGTCCCTGCCACCCCGTATACAGTGTACTCTCTATATAACGACACTGAAGTGACTGTGCATTTTATGGCGTTATAGAGAGGTGACGTTAAATGGAGAGAAGAAAAATCAGAATTAATAATAATACTAGCCATGTTTACAGTTTGAAAGTTTGTGGGCCACTAAGAATATGATAACGTATAGATATAATCCATGAGTCCTACTTCTTAGTCATGCTCAACAACAGTCTACACGTGCAAGCAATCCCAATTTGTAAACAAAAGAACGAATTTCTTAGAAAGTTCGGTATGCATGATGCCGAAATTTATTACGGGCTAGGATAATAAAGCGACAAAAGAAAGTACACAGTTGCGCAGTTTTTACTATTTTGGCAACTTAAAAGGTACTTTTTATTACTTAATCGCTGTCGTTATTGAGAGTGGGTGTGATGTGATATATAAAGTGTATCATTGTATGAAAAAAAAGAAAGAAAGAAAATACATTTATTTAGCAGAGACAAAAAGGCACACAGCACAACATAATTATAACACAAGTAAAAAAAAGAGAAAATAAAAAGGAAACAAATAAAAAGTGTAAAATAATAATTTAACGGGTTTTTTATTTATTTTTATTTAATTTAACGGGGGTATGGAAGATAAGCTAAACCAACCAAAGCCAAGTGATTTCGACGCTTTAAGTAGTTTGTCGTTAAATCGAGTGACGTTACATGGAGTTTACATTGTATTAGAAAAAAGTTATACATTTACATATTTAAAAAAACAACAAAAAGAATGAATTTGAAGTCTATATTTCCTCGAAGGTAACCGTAATGATAAAAAAAAATGTATTTAACTTGATTTCGTTAGTTGTAGAGTTGTATTATTACCGAAAACGCGTTGCGCTTTGTTTTTTTGTATTTTCGATAGATTTTGCAATGTTAACACCATTTTCATAAACCATTATAACATTTTAACTATTTTTTATAACTGATCACCGCTTTGAATGATTTTAATTTTGGTGTGCGAATTAAAAACTAAACCATTTTTATTAATTTTAACTCTCACATACCATATTCATAAAATGTCTTTCTTTTTCCCGTGTTTTCTCAATACTGTCTTTACAAAAACAAATTAAATAATAATAATTTTTGCAACCAGGTATTATGTCAACGAAATTACCCCAAAAGACTTGTCGAAACTCAGCAAAGAGATCCGTCACGAACGCGAAAGTTACCGAGAACTAACTGGCCGCTACATTGAGAAACCCGAAGTTATACCTTTAAAAGAAACCCATTACTCTGACCTATCCAACAAAGAATCCATCCTCAAAAAAGAATCGAAAAAGGACTCTAAAGCGAAAGAAATAAAGACGAAGATTAAACGGTCTGATTCGGGAAGGAGTGAGTTGAAAGTGAATGTGAGTGTGGGTAGTAAAGTCTTGATCATAGAGCCGTTGGGAGTGTATGATTGTATTAATTTGGGGAGGAGGATCGATGTGCAGTGGCCTTCGGAAGCGGAGAGGGAGAGGGGCGGGAGGAACTTCTGGGGCAGCTGGGTGCCATTGGCGGGGATGGATGGACTGGTAAGTTTTTTTTTTTTTGATAAAATTAGGCAACAATAATCATACACCCAACCCACAGAACTGCAGATAATGACATGATCGTCTGGAAATTTTTCGAAAAACAATAAGATTCTGTATAGGTGACACACAAGTGATTTTCTAGTAAACGAATAGTTGATTCTGACAAATAATTCATGTTCCTATTGAAGTCATCGCAGCTGCAGTTATAGCACACACCGAAGATTTAAATCGTTAGACTCGTCATTCGCCCTACCGCGTCAAAAGATAGTAGCGTATCTGTTTTGTTTTGACATACACTAACGCAGTGACTTGACTTGATTGTCATAGAAGCGCTATTAATAATGTTTGCAAACTTCTCAGTATGGATACTTTTACGCGTGACTAAGTACGGTGAGGGCAAATCTAGCGATTTAAATCTTTGGCGCAGACTATATGACTGCTGTTTATTACGTCACTTTAAAAAAAAAAAAGAATTTTTCGGTTATACCAACAAAATAATCAAAACGTTACACGTTTTGATTATTTTAGGTCTAATTGACGAGAATATCCGTCAGGCCATAGAGTGAAACAGACGTTGTTAGCCATTATTTAGCAGTAAAAATAGTGATTCACGCCACGTGAACCGACTGTGACCAATTGGTCGCAGTGGGGCTTACGCGAGCACCGAAAATAAGATTTTATCTTGTATTGAAAGGTGTCCCTTACTAATATTCTTTTAGCCTTACGTTGTCTTTATTGTACACGTATAGTTAGTGGGACTAGCAGATATCCCAGTTGTAAAGGCAATCTAGGTCTAGGTTGATAAGTTGGAAATTGTGATCTAGAACCAACTCATTTAACTATTTTACTTCCTTGACAGGTGGTACACAAATGGACGCCAAACCACAGAGACCCGAAACTTCGATCTCACGTCGACAAGAGCATACTTCTCATACAAATAGACGACAAATATGTGCCCATTGCCGAAAACTGCGTGCAGGACCTCGGCGATGAAGTGTGAACCTTATGTCTAAGAGTCAAGGTCGAAATCAGCGTAAACAAAGTATGAACTTTTATTCTCTTTTTAAATAGACATCTATGAG
This sequence comes from Conistra vaccinii, assembly GCA_948150665.1. NCBI lineage: Eukaryota > Metazoa > Arthropoda > Insecta > Lepidoptera > Noctuidae > Conistra > Conistra vaccinii. Next base: position 3,535,660 of record OX411331.1, on the reverse strand, counting down.
CTATGACATTGAAGTCTGAACCCTATATGTATAAAATAAGGTCGATATCAAAATCTAATAGACAAAAAAACGTTTATCGTGATAAGAATTAAAAATGGCAAAGAAAATAACACTTTATGGCTATTAAGATAAGTTGGCAAAATTGCATGCAACCTCGAAATTGACAGCGGACAAGTCGAGAGTTGCATGCGTGATCTCGGTGTTGAATTGTGAACCTTATATGTACCAAAGTAAGGTGTATTATGCGAGGCTGTTGTGTAAACTGATTCTTATTTTTATTAATGCAACTGATAGCTGTAGTTCCTCGTAATACTTGTGGCATGATTAATTACCCAAAATTATTTTAAAAAATATCGAGTAATCATTGTATTAAAATCCCATGAAATAAACTTCTCAACGATTATTTCTTGCTTTCTTCGATAGAGAAACCTGAATTTACCTTACTGAAACTGGCTCTTGGCACGGATTAATATAGATGGGACACTGCGCAAAATCATTTAAATAAAAGCGACTTTTGCTACGACATAATAAAGTGCAATTCAGGTCGCACAGCGCTAATCATCTACAGTTATATTTACCTAGAAGTTGCCCCTCTTTCCATCGCGTGACTCTCAGATCTTCTGATTACGTTACGCTCACTGAATTGGCCCAGCAAGCCCGCCGCGTATTTGTAGCTTCATGCCTAAACTGCGGAGTGTTCAACCTGTATTAATCTGTGAATTTAGTTACAGTATTAAAATCTTAAAGAAAAAAATTACTTAAATTATGTCTGTGGTAATTAATTATGCTAATGTATGTTCTACTAACATAGTGCCTAGTTTATTTTGTATGAGCTCGCTATGAAAACAATTATATTAAAGTACCAATATTATAACTACCTTCTTACCCATACTACTCTCGAAGGCTGAGATCTATAAACGTTACTTAGCTCGTGCTTTCATTTACATATGTTCCCGTTTCTATCCTGCACTTAAACAGGAACAACGCTTAGCCTTGTAGCAGTTATACCACCACATACGAACTACGCAGCAAAGACATGACGTCACACAATTCCTGCGTCGCGCAGTTAGAGTTTACAGCGCGAACGACATAGATAAGACTATCCGAAATCAACTTACCGTCTGGTTGGAGGATCCTCCCTTTTCTATGGTGGGTGAGTGAACTTTACACCCTGTTCCTCATACCTCTAAATTAAATACGTGTTAAGGCGAAAGCGTCAGGCCAGCCCGCGAAATTCAAGTTTTCTTACGTCTTTTGCTGTTTGTAGGTCAGTGTCAAGTTGTATATTGATCTAAATATGATTCGCGACCGTAACAAATATTTATTTATAGAATTATAATCATAAAAATCATCAATACAATGTGTAAGTTCATGTTATCCTTTTGAATGACAATTTCATGAAATCATAACATTTGAGGATTATGCTAACTTAAGGAGTTCTATGATTCTAATGATTATAAATCTGTAAAGCCATATTTGTTACGGTCGCGGATCATATTTTAATAAAGATACAACCTGACACTGAGCTGCAAAAACGTAAGAAAATTTGAATTTCGCGGGTTACCTTGGCGCTTCCCCTTAAGTAACGGTTATAGATCTTGGCCTAAGGACCAGCGCACACCGTGGCGGTAAGCGATAAGTCAATTTCTATCGGAAGTATATTGGTACTATAGTATAAGATGTTATGTTCGTGTCACAAAACAATATCAAGCAAAGACAAGTACAGATCTTATGACAACTATATGAATAAGCTAAAATGAGAAGGAAGACAGTCCTACTAGCAATGTCTTTTCAACCTTATCACCTTATGATAGAGTTTGATTTCACATGACAAAATCTTGAAAGAAGGTTCGATATTCCATGTCCTCAAAACAAAACATGCTATTGTTATTGATGTGACTTTCAACTGACAACGTATGAGAATAAGGTTGAAAATACAAAACCTGTCTGTTAATAAATAGGAATACTTAAACACGACTCAAAGTCGTCCATGATTGACTTAAACGTAAAATTATGAAGCTATAGTTAAATTGTCTATGATAAGGGTGTCTGTCCATTTGAGCGGAGAAAAACATTCTATTGGTTCTCTGCGCTTCTCCGCTCAAATGGACAAGCAGCCTAAATAAAACATAGATTTAAATTGGAGAACACAAAATACTTTTTTTTTTTATTTCGCACTTATGCCATTACTTTTCGTTTAGATGTAACTGTAATATATCCCCGTATTATTAAATTTAAGTTGCGTTCAATTGGTCCCGTGATGTAAATAGTGGTGATTGGTTGTGGCGCAAGTTTGACTTTTACGTCTTTGGAATAAGGTTCAACGGAAGAAAAACTGAAAATATTCGTAAATTAAATAATTTGCTGATCAATTCTTGCCAATCTTGTAAAATAAAGCATAATCATTAAAATCGCGCGGCAAGCCAAACTTCAGATTTGTTGATTACCATAAAAAATAAATTGATCTATAACATTTTGATTTGACCCAAGAAGCAGGACCAACTTCAAGCTTCTAACGTGCATTTAATGTATAATTATGAAATCATGAAACGGGTATAGCAAACAAAATTTCTGCCGAAGAAACATTTTATAAAGTTAGTACCCAATAAGTAAGAGCTAACATAAAATTCTTCCAAGACTTGCGACACAACTCAAGCTTTGTTGTATGTGGGTAGCTTTACAATGTAAATACTTGTAAATAATGTAAAAAAAAAATACGAAAAAATGTATATTCGTCTCTTTAATATATAAAGAAAAACATCTTATTACAGTACATAAGTAGAAACCTTTTTTATTTTTGTTATTATTTTTTTTTTGTCAAAATTCGTTTTGTATAAAAAAAACCGTTCGCTCCAAATACCTTTTAGTCTGACACCAAATGAATGTGTATTGTATTGTGTATTTAAATTATTTATAAATTATAAATTTATGTAAGTGACTGTGTGTATGTTGAAAGCAAAGTGGAAATATTCTTTCGATAGCACCCGAACTCGGTATCCCAAGTATTAATACAGCGGAAAATCCTTAATATCTTTGATTTAATAGTTTCTATACTTTTACTCAAAATGCCAATAACACCAAATCTGACACGATATTGTTTAAATAAATTGATATTAATTAAATATTTTATTCGTTAATCTTTGCATATACTATAATATATCAAACTTTTTCTTGTAGTTTTGATGAGTAAGTCATTGATGAGTAAGATGAGGGTGCATTGTCGTTACCAAATTCTTAGTAAATTATACATACATATCTCTTTTAACAAAAAAATACTTTATCCCCAGAGTGTTTGACTTTGCTCAACCTAGTATGCACACAGTACCTTTATTTGTTCACTGTTGTTATGTATACTATATCACTGTATATGTATTGTTTACCAAAATAATGGACAAATTATAATGATGACGTTGTGTTTTGCGAATTTAAAGGGGAGTGAATTTATTAAATGGTGATGTTCCAATCGCGCAACTTAACTGTTCCAATAAACTGTGAATTTGATTTAAAAAAATATTGGGAATAACACTGTGTGTCTATGGATATGCCTTAGTTAATATTTTGTATTGAAGGCAATGACTGTAAAAATACAAAAAATGTATGTCAAATAAGATCTCAAATAAATAAATATTCCTACAATTCAATTTAGTTTATAACTTGAATTATAAAATTATATTCACGGCTACCTAGTGTTATTTCACAATATAAAAGAAAAATAGTATCTACAACAAATTGTATTTGTTCTGATTAAAATAATTAATTAATAAAAACCAAAAATTTCACATAATCCCCTAAGCGTTAAGATAATTTAAAATTATAATTCAATTGTTCACTTTAAATCGTCACGGATTTGTTATCATCTGCTAATAAATATATCAATAAACATCAATTTTATCCATAGTGAATTTGTTTATTTGTGCTGTAAGCATTGCATGAGCAATAACAGTTTTATCTGGACATTGTTGACAAATCTTAGTGATGGCTACTGAAATAGAGCATTTTCATCAATATGTTTGGCTCTCTGTCATAATTTGGGGACACGGCAATGCCCCCGCCAAGTCTAGCAAAAACAAACAAAGGCACAACCGTACCATCCAATAGTAATAAAAGACACAGCCGTACCATCCAGTAGTAGTTTCTTTTAAACATTTTAACTACCGTACATTATTAATTTTATTTAATCATTAGCAGATGATATTTAAACCACAAGTGACTCTATGCACTGCACTTTGACACTCTGTGTCCCTTGTGGTATTCGTTCGCGTTTTATATTGGTGTTACGTTTAAAATAATATGTAATTAAAGTATTTTTCAAAAACAGGTACGAACTGATTTCAATCATAATTTCAGCTTCTTCAAAGCTAGAAGTATAGTCAAAGGTTTATAACTAAAATACATAATATATACAAACAGAGTAATATTGCTATTTTATTGGATGAAATTAAATAAAAAGTAATACTCACAAGATACCAAATCGAATATGACAAAAACTTAGAGAAATAATTATTATATTTCAATTTCATCCAAATAAAATCAAGCTACAAATTATTCCTTTAAAAATTTCAAGTGTCTACCTTTTACGGTTCAAAAGATAGACGGACGGACAGCCTTAGTAATAATAGGGTCCCGTTGGCACCCTCTGGGTACAGGACCCTATAAACATTCCGATGAATTGGAAACCTGAAGAAGATTCTCAATTCGTTTAACTGAAGTCTGTTAAAAATATACATTTTACCTAAAACGCGAACGTACCACAAATAATATATTATGAGTATATATTATATTCTCAAGTTGCCTTAATATATTTTAGACTGATTTTTTATAATCGTGATGTGTGTCAAGCCGATTTATAGATAGTTAAGGTGAAACTGCGCTCGGTTCAATCATTTAATTGTTAAGAACGCAGTGTACTTATGAACATGTGTTTTGGCGGTTTACTCATTTACGTTTTTTATGTTGAAAAATGGATATTTGTCGCTAGAAAAAAAAACCACACGATCAATCAGAAACTTCCATGTTTTTCTAAGACATTCCTTGGTTGATTTTTGTCTGCATTTTTTGTCGGAATATTTTACGTATACTATGTCTCATAGGTCAGAATAATTCTGTTTTTATACTGACTAAGTAATTTTAGTCACTTAACATCTACAAACACAAACGACAAATATCTATATAAAAAAATCCGAATTTATATTTATTACTTTGCAAAAACAGTAGCTTTGTGTTAAAGCTTGGTGTATTCTGTGTGTTAGTCTAAATTGAACTTTATTGCAATGTAAAAGAGTAGATGTTTGTACAGTAGGAAGGCACAATCCGTCCACAAGTGATTTTTTCTGCATATGCAACAATATTGTTTTGAATCTAATTGATTTTGTTAGTTCTCTATTGACATCGATGAATGAAGAAATATAAAAAAAAAAATCACTTCTTTCTTTAAAAAAATATTCCAAGTTTTTTTTAATGGAAAGTACCTTTCGGTACCTTCAGCATTGTGTACTATGCGTTACTAATAATTTAATCTATTGTCAAATGATTTGATTAATAATTTACAGATCGGAGATTTCATAATTTTTTTTAGAAACTTTTGAGTATATTTGTTAATTCCATAGAATTCTTATCTGATTAACAAATCTGTTTACTAGTGCCTACTATTTGTAGCCGGTATTTGTAGAAGACTTTTTATCACTGATTGCCTCTATTATAGAATAAATAACTTTGTATAGAAGCAACAACGGGCGTATCATACGCCTGGAGCTGTAGGCTTTCAATCAATCAAAATAGTTGTACCTGGTACAAACGGCTACATATCAAGGTATATATTGCCATTATAAGCTGATCTCTCATTGTACGGAAATCCTATAAAATGTGAGATCAGCTTATACTGGAAATGTATAGCTTGATATGTAGCCGAATGTATAATATACGCCCAGTGTAGCTTCAATACGAAGTTTTTAATAGATGATAAAAAATAGTACTTTCAAAATTCGAAATTTGAAATTATCAAACGCAACCCGTAAACCAATAGCGTGATTTTCAATGCGTTAACTTCTAAATGAGTTTTTAACTCCTTGTTTATGCCTCTTTTCTTCACGTTGTCGATGTCAACAAAGTAGCTTCCTCTCGATAGCATATGCAGACAAGACGTGGTTGTTTTGTGAGGACACGTACTGGTAAACCGCCGCTCCGTTGATTTGTGTCACAATATCAATATCAGAATTAATACTGAATTAAAATGGTACATGGATATTAAGCGTTTTATTCCTAATTCTTAGGTCGACGTAAATAAACATTAATTAGTACGTGCTTTAGCTAAGATATATTATGTTTTGGTCTCTATCTTTCTTCATGTAGTTAGAAAGTTACGCGAGAAAACCAACGATACGACTTAGCGTAGCGCACACCAAGAGCAGAGCATTTTATGAGACTACTGAAAAATTAATCTTATGACAATTCCATAAATTGCAAAATTAAATACACGTCCAAACTTGATGCTCGAGTTTGCAATAAGCGTGTTCAAGTATGCGTTCTAGATGCGCCCAGAACAACCCAGAACATTTTCAACGGAGCTTGCTAACGTGGGGACGAGCATGCTGCCTGCATGGTCGAGCAGTCAAAATTTTGCTCGACCATACGCGAGCACTTTGCAATTCGGTGTGCGCTGACCCTTAGCCATAGCATGTAATAACATCTATTTATCTCAGCTTAATTAATCAACAAAGTCGTTTTCTAAAAATGTAAGTTTCGGAACTCTAAAACTAAATAATTGTGGTTTTGCAGTGTCTTCTGAGGATTTCTAAATGTTTTCACCAGAAAATTGCTCAATCTGAATGACAAAATAAGTATTGCTTCACAGAAATTGCATGTAATGTCACAAATTGCGATAATAATGTTATGTAATTGTTTTAATACAAGCCCAGGTCAACGCTAATTGCGATTTTAATACAATAATGACCGGAGAAATGATTATGCCTGAATAATTTATGATGCAATCACAATAGGTCACTTTAATTAGAAATTCTTAGAAACTTGTACGATTAATTTCGTGTTATTTCTAATTTCAAGAAAATTCTTTCTTAGACTTGACCAACTATGTTGTATTCGGATCTCCCAATGGACTACAAAAATACTTTCAGCCGTTACGTTTGCCTGTTCAAATGTATTGGCATAGATTTCTTCGACGTTTCGAAAAGTTATCTCAATATTAAAAATTTAAAGTTATTATTGTTTAATTTGGCTTTCTTTCCGTTCGTTTTGGGGCAGTTCACTTTGATTTCTCATATCACAGCTGATAATTTTTTAGAAAGTGTCCGCGTTGTGCCTGTCGATCTTATGTTTTTTCAGGGTAAGTACAATATAATATTTATTTTCTACATAGATTAAAAATTAATTGAAATAGCTGATCGCTGCTTCTACTAAACATTAGCTTTTAGTATTCAAATATTTGAATACACGATTTGACTTATTTAAAAAGCATTATTGTCTTTGTTTTCTTTCTTTAATTAATTTTGATTGTTCTGTTGTCTTTTGTGTTGCAAGTACAACACATAAATGATATAGGTATCTATCTAAAAGTATTTCTCACCGTAGCAGGTGGCGTTCTGTAGTTTCTGCCCACCCTGAAGTGGAATGCAGGTTCATATAGATATTATAACATTTTAAGTTTTATTTTGGAATAAATAGGTAGTTTTTTACATATTTAAAAAATAAGCTGTGTGATGTTTCGGGCAGAGGTGTACTTAAAATACACCCATGGTGTAGATTCTCAACTGTCCGAAAGACTGATGCAGCTCGATAACAATTAAAATTTTATTGTGTCTCATTAGTGACAGCCAAGCAGATATAAAAACAAGGTATGGCATTCCGGAAGTGACACATGTTGACGTCACTATCCAGTTGCCACGTTATTGCAACAAAACACGACTATGGAAAGATTTTAAGTCGCCTTTTGTTAAAAAATATATACAAAGCATTTAAATCGTCGTTTGGTTTGTCTAATCAAACGAAATAATTCAATTTAATTTAATTTAATTGTTAATTAAAACCTTATTGTTTTATCGGATTCGCACAGGTAATAAAGGTGGTTGGGGAGTTATTATTACTCAATACTGGTAACACAGATGTGATGACGTAGACTTGTGTCACCCCACGTGACCACTGTGTCTCGGTATGCCATACCATGAATACAACTACATTTCGCCAGTTATGTTTAAGTCCCATGTAATAGGGGGCGAGCCTATTGCCATCAACCGGGCACAAATCCAGACTCCGGGGATTCACTGAGAAATTCCTGATGGCCTTCAATAAAATAAGTTAATATTTTCAGATATAGTCAAAATGGTGATTGCTGTCGTTAGGAGGTCTGAGATAAGGGACATGATGCTGGAAGTCGGTGAGCTGTGGCCAAAGGAACTGGAGACTGGCAACCCAAAGGCGGTGATACTGAAGGCTTGGCTGCGGCGGATCAAGATTCCTCTTGATTGTAACGACACTCATTTTCTTTTACTTATGTTGGGTATCGACCCTTAGTTCTTGAACCCTATGCAAAAAAAAATCTGGTCGTACTTAGGGCCGGCGCCCATCTAGCGAGGCACAGCGTAGCGCTATCGTCACTACCACATAAATATCGACCTTTTAACAGTTGAAATAAAGTTGAAAGTAAAAGAACTTCCATAAGCTGATATTTGTTTGGCAGTCACAACCGTGCCGCGCTGCGCCTCGCCAGGTGTGCGCTGGCCCTTAGAATGTATTGAATGGTTTTGTTGCGAATCACCTAATTGGAATGGTTTGCGTTCCTTTTACATCAGCCTATTCCACACAGAGGTTTTTGATGTCTCCAGGCTAGGTGACCTACGTCCAAAAGGGGGAGGGGGGAAATGGATAAGTAAGGCAGAGAACTGGGTGTTTATTTGTTTTATTTTAAAGAAAGACTAATAACAAACCTAAATATCTTCATGCATAGGTCAGAAATTTGCAACTAACAAGCTGACTTGAGGTGCAACTTGAGCGATTTTCTGTTTTAATGGCCCTGGTAGAATAGAATAGAATACTCTATTATGTACACCATATGGGTGTAGATTTGTTGTTAGGGTGATCATAATATTCAAACGATTTAGTTCAGCAATAAATTGTAGTATCCTTTTTCAGTATTCTTCATATTCGCGATGACAAACCTGAGTCTGTTCGAAGTAATACCGTTCCTTATCTCAGTCTTCAACATCTGCAAGGGCGTTGATGTTTATTTGTTTCCCTTCCAACCGACTAACTTCTGGGATGTCAACTCACTGTTCAGTTATCTGGTTACTTACCTTTGGGAGCTAGCTGGCAGTAAGTATTATTTGTAAAACTGTTCTTTCATTAATAGCCGAGAGTCGAAAGTCCTACTGAAGGACGACGCAAGTGGTTAGGTAGGTACTGACGTATTTTCTTTCGTGAAATCCCGAGGAATGTGAATTTGTAGGAATCATGCAGGAAGGCTCTGCCAGTCAATATATTTTATTGTTTACAAATAATTCTCCGCGCTCAATTTAAAAAGCGCAGGCCTCACTGGGAACGAACTTAGGCTCGGCGCAAACGGGACACCGACCACAGCCACTGGTAGCCAGCGACAGCGCTTTTTCATATTTTGAGTGGCCGCCACCGGCTACACGTGTGCGGCGCGTTTTACAAAATATATGAAAAAGTGTGTTAAGTCGCTGTCGCTGGCCACCAGTACCAGTGGCTGTGGTCGGTGGCCCGTTTGCGCCGAGCCTTAGGTTCGGCGTGTTTCCATACTTCGGTACTTAGTACGCGGTGTGGGCCATTTATAATTAAATGGGCTTGTAATAGTGAGATGTGAGATGTGTGTGTGATATGTGTGAGATATTTTAGAATTAATTATTGTATATTTATTTTATTTTTATTTCTTAATTGTATCTCAATTTATGCTGCACCGGTCGACGTCATAACGTCAACGCCGGCTGTCGCTGAAAACCAGCGCTGGGGCTCTGTCTCGCATAGGGTCGCAGCATTATGCTGAGCGATGGCCGTTTTGCGTGGATGTGACGCATATTTTCCCTCAACTTGTGTACTTCTTTTTATTTTGTGTTCTTTCTATGCGTCATGTTTGCCGCAAATAAACGTATTTTCTTTCTTTCTTTTTCTTTATGTGTCAGTAATAGCAGTGATAGCCAAGTGGTGTGACCGTTGGACTGCCAAGTCATAAGTCTCGAGTTCGAACCCAAGGCACTCGTTTCCTGATTCATATGCGTATGGTATAATTATCACTTGCTTCAAAAATGATGAAGGAAACCATCAGGAGGATACCGGCGGCGGCATGCCTGAGAGATATTTCTCGACGGCATCTGAAGTCAAGTCAGAGGCCCATGGGTGGCATGAAAACTAACACCAGATTAGTCATTAACCACGCGAAAAACAAAGAAGAGATAATTAAATCACTAGGTTTCGACTGTAGCGGTTAGACCGCCACATACAAAAATTACGAAACAAAAAGACATGACGTCACACAATTCCTACATCTCGCAGTTAGAGTTTACTGAGCGAATAACATAGATAAGACTATCCGAAATCAACATATGGGCAGTTGCCCGCCAGACATAATACCCGTCTGGCCGGAGGATCCTCCCTTTTCTATGGTGGATGAGTGAACTTTACACCCTGTTCCTCATACCCCTAAATTGGTGACCCCGAGAATGAACGTCAACGCAGCCTTCGTGCAACTACTTCAGCGTGACGTCATCATCATCACTCCCGCAAGCTTTCGTGAGGCGAGTCACACAGCCAGCCAGCACCCACGGCTTCAACGGGTATCCTGACCACCAGCATGCAGCGAACGCGCATTCCTGGTCATCACCCTCAGCCACATCACCCCGACTCACTGGGGAATCACCGCAATCACCTCAATCACCGCAATCACCTCAATCACCGCAATCACCACAATCGCCGCAATCACCCCAAACAGTTCCGACCCACCGTGAACTGTGCGGCACCCGGTTCCGACTCACTGGAACCACAATCACCATCGCCGCAATCACTGCAGACAGTTCCGACCCACTGTGAACTGAGCGGCACCCGGTTCCGACTCACTGGAACCACAGCTGGCACTGTGAAGCATCGCAAGATCCAAGACTCAGCCCACTATCGACCTCCGGTCTCCGGAGGGGAGTGATGTAGCGGTTAGACCGCCACATACAAAAATTACGAAACAAAAAGACATGACGTCACACAATTCCTACATCTCGCAGTTAGAGTTTACTGAGCGAATAACATAGATAAGACTATCCGAAATCAACATATGGGCAGTTGCCCGCCAGACATAATACCCGTCTGGCAGGAGGATCCTCCCTTTTCTATGGTGGATGAGTGAACTTTACACCCTGATCCTCATACCCCTAAACGACTTTCAACAAAATTAGATAGACCTTCCAAGTGCTTAATTCTTTACCCATAATATTCATAGTTTTCTTCGACTGACTTTCTTAGACACTATCTACTACTAATCAAGTTTTTTGATACTTTACGTAAATCTTTCTCTCCCCTAGCCGTACCCTGCCAAATGTGTCTCTACCTGCCTTTCGACATAACAATCGTGATCATGACATCAAACGTAAGCGCTCTCTTCCGGTTACTGCAAGTGGATCTGAAGAATACTGTCGAAATTCATGACGAAGATCATAGATTGAAAAAGAGCATTAACGTTTCTGATCCTGAGAGTTATGAGGAAGTGAAGAGAATTGTTAAGATACATCAACGACTTCTAAGGTAAGAAAACAGTTTAAAAACGAGCGAATCGGACTCGCGCACCGAGGGTTCCGAACCATCAATATAAATATTTTGGAGTAAATATTGCAGTTTTAGGTCAGCGCCATCTCTTGATAATTTCTGAAAAAGTGTGCTATTTAGAGGCATCGTTTTATTTTTCCTGTTATTACACAAACTTCGGAGATAAGGCGGAACTGTATTTTTTTTTTTAATTTTTCTTCAAAAATCAAAAAATATGCGGCCTAAACAAAAAAAAAAGTTTGAGAATATGCAAATTCCTATGATATCCCACATACCCTAGTAGCCCCACTTCGAATTTTTAAGACACCCGTTCAGTGCCTGTTGCAAGAAAAATAAAAATATTTTATTCTTTCTTATTTGCGAAATGGTTGAGCAAACGTCATCTAAAACTATTCCAAATTTCAAGTTGATAGCTTTAGTAGTTCTTGAGATATCCAGCTGTGACAGATAGACGGACAGACTGAGTCGCACCATAAGGGTTCCTTGTTTACCATTTTGGTACGGAACCCTAAAAAGCCTGCTCTAATTATCTGTTATCCTAATCATTAGGATACATTAGGACCTAATGTACCGGGGCATAGGTTCAATACGCCCACATTCGCACATTTTTGTACCCACGAAGTATAATTTATTTTTATAAGGCCTTAGATAACTTTAATAGGCGCCCTACTGACGCCCGCTAAATATTAACTTTTTTTATCAAATCAATTTGTAGTTGACACGGGTGATTGGCTTGAAGGTATTTCAACTTAAGGTGAAACAATTTTATATTTTATCCATACAAATTTCGGAGCGGTTTTACTCCACTGTTTGATATCGTACATTCAAAGTTTAACACGATATCGTTAGGTCTCATTAGTTATTTTGTCTGAATGGAAGCAGAATAGTAAAATAAAAAGCCATTAAAAAGTTATAAGCCAACAAAGATTCGTTTTTCTTGCTAATTTTAGCGCAACTTTGGGCGTAAATAAGTAATACAAGAAGTGTGAAATCTCGAAAACAAAACCGACACAGCAAAATTATCGAAGATTTCAATTAATTTTATTTCTAATTGATTCATGCAGTGGTTTTTTCATAAAACTCCATTTTCCAAAGGACTATTCGTAATTTTTTACGCGCTCTTTTTACTAAAATCGTTCGATACGGTGTTTCTGTGCGTGCGAACTATACGTTATCCATGTAGACCAGCTTCTAACTGCTCATCACTGATACTATTTCTGTTGGACACGATGCCAGGTGAGACAGCGTGGTTTTTGGCCATGCCCACCAGTGAGTTCGACCCCGCGACTAGTTCCACCTTAAAGGCAAAACTTAATTTAACTCGGCACTTTATAGGAATTAGGGACGCCCAGTAACCCCGCTAGCTATAAGTTAAACCTTTTACCTTAATTGCGCAGGATAGCAGATCAGCTGAACAGTATATTCGGCTTGGTGATCTTCATTCACGTCGCGTTCGCTGCGCTGGAGATTTGCTTCTTTGGATTCTTGACTGTGGTTAGTTGCCTTTTAATGCCAAATTCTGACTCTTTGCCCAGCAGTGGGATAATGCAGAGTGAGTATCCAATAGCCCGTAATCGGACTTACTTACAGTGCTATACAGGTGGCAGGGCCATCGACGCGAAGGCTTTTACCATGAATTCAGTAGGTACATGATTCTGATTTTTCCGTCGAACCCTCACTTTGAAGGGTTCGACGGGTGTCTCAATTTTGTTGTTGCACCGTTATATGAAATCATTCATAACCCTTCCTTTTGGCTTTGCCGTAGTCGGGTAAAAATGGAAAATAAAATCTCGTCGCTGGTGGAGAACGCAATTATTTAAGCCTTCATCATCTTCCATTTTATTAATAAAAAGTTCAAGAAGTATATTATATACTGTTTGTTCGCGGCGCGCAACTCTGCTATCGATGCCCGCGTCCAAAGCTCACTGCGCGCCTACTTTGTGTTCTGCCGAAAAACCGACAGCCGACGGATCGCTGCGTGCGCGCTACGAATACACGTAAGAGGAACGCTGTTGTTCGCAATCACTAAATTGTATGGGAAATGTTACATTGCATGTTACGTTACAGCTAGTCTGGACGCGGCTTTAGATTTCACCTTGCCATCTGGGAATCGAGCCCATGTTCACTACGCAACCAACTACTAAGCTTATAAAGCTGTTTAATGTTTTCAATGCTCTTTTTCAGGTATATGGTGGTCTTGCAGAAACGATCGCCAATTTGCTGACAGTACTGAATGCAGTGTTCACTATTTTTCTTCTAGCGCTATCGGGACAGTTCTTGTGTGACACGGTATGTTTCAGAGAGGTTTATCATTCGGAGATTAACTCGCCGATCAGCTATTTATAGTTACTCTGGCGTGACTTTGCGGAAATCCATTATAAAATACAATAGACGACTTCTTATATTTAGTAACCTAATCCGCTTAACTGTTCTTTAAAGAGTCATAAAGAACCCTGTAAGAACTCTACACGTGTTTCACCTCTAGACGAGGCATCCTCAGGATGACGATTGACTTGTTGCGAACCCGGACTTATATTATAGGATTACTGCTCGGTCCACCTCGACTAGGTGTTACTTATCGCACTGATAACGATCCTAGTCGAGGTGGACCGAGCAGTAATCCTATATAAGTGGGGTTGTCGGGTGGCGTAGCTCATTTGCGTTCGGCACTTGTCGTGGCAACACGTCGTGTCCGGGTTCGCAACAAGTCAATCGTCATCCTGAGGATGCCTCGTTGAGAGGTGAAACACGTGTCGATTTCTTACAGGGTTCTTTATGACTCTTTAAGAACAGTTAAGTGAACTAGGTTACTAAATATACGTCGTCTATTGTATTTCAACTATTTATATTGATTTTATTCTTCCACGGATTTCTGTTATTGTGTTTAGTAGTTAACCACTGTAAGTAACTAACATTTCAGAGCTCGCAAGTTGCTGACGCAGCTTATCACAGTTATTGGTATGAGAGCGATGTCAAAGTAAAAAAACTCATATTTTCTATAATAATAAGGTACCAAATCCATCTATTAAATAATAATTAACGGTTATTGACCTATATTTTGATTTATGATAATAATAATGTTATGTCGGTGTGTGCCTCATTAAAAACTTCTAAACGGGTATCTGTGAGTTGACTTCGGCCCCTCATACGCCTTCTAAAGGTCCGGGACCCCAGGGTCCGGGTCGCGTGAATCCAATATCTGTGTATGAATCAACGCTCTAGGGGTTGAGCCGCAACATTATGCGTCCCCGTTTTTATGTATATTATGAAATTTCTAATGGACAAAGCTGTTACGAATTAACTCATGGTTACTGATGATATTATTTATAGAGTGTCGGCGCGTGTTAGTTGCATTTCCTTTCTGATATAAGAAAGTATGTAGTATCTTTTTCAGAAGTATGTATGTTTGTTTGTACATAAATGTATGTAAGTAAGTATTTTCAAAAATAAATATTAGAAAAAAAACAATTTTGTGTCTTCTATGCATCTCAGTAAATTGTAGGCTTTGGCTACTTCAGTTTTGTGGCAATGTATAAAATTTGTTTTTACGATCACATTATTTTAGTCCATGTTGTAAATTCTCGTCGTTTCGAATTATCTTAATTTTTTTTTATACGTGAAATCAACGAAAGCCTTGCTCCCCAAATTTCGAGGTGTGTTTGATTTTCCTTGAGAGGACAGCTGACATAGTACGTTTTCCTAAATTCAAATCTTTTAGTCAGCGGTCTACTCTTTACAATCCTATTAGTACAAGTAACAGAAGACAAATATTCAATGAAGTATTTGCAATCACGCAGCGGCGATCCTTTGTTTTCGGTCCATTTGCACAGAATTTTCGCGCCAAAACTATCGATATTCCTTGATTCGTAGTTTATAATACAATATTCTTTACACACCACACTTAAAAAGTTTTTAAAGTTATTTTCCTCCGTCAATTTCATATTTTTTCACGAAATTACGGAAACAAACACTAATATTGTGATAGTTTATCAGAAAGAAATTAATTCAACAAGCGCCGAGGTCAATGTCATAGTTCAACTGACCGAAATAATAAGCCCTCGTTCCCACGGACGCGAAAACCACGCGCGTAATAAAATCGCGTGGCGCGCTTGGAATGGAACAAATGCAAAGCGGTACATCTGTTCACACGGCCGCGATTTGCCACGCCGAGATTTTAAATCGCGCAGTGTTCGATTTAAAACGCTCGGCGTTGAGCGTTGAATGAATGCGACATACGAAGTTCTGTACTTCTGTTCCCACGGACGCGTAAAAATCGCACGCGTTGGTCAGTACGGCACGCCGCCGCGCCGGCTCGTAGAGTGCGGACATGTCGCATGCTCAAGGCCGTAATAAAACATTGGAATAATCAGTCAGTTCTGGGCATAAGTAGGTATTTAGGTGGAGTTTATCATAAAGAAAGTAAATAGGTATTAAACGGGTTTAATTTGATAAAAAACAGTAGAAGAAACATGCTATTTATTATAATTTTCAGGGTATTATTTCCAAATAATTGTATGGCTTAAAAAAATTGCCTTTTAAATATAGTTCATTATTCAAGGGCTGGACCGATGACCTTGTGAAGGCCGCAGGAAACCACTAGATACGGGAAGCACAGAATTGCTCGAAGTGCCGGTGCTTAGGGGAGGCCTATGTCCAGCAGTGGACGTCTTTCGGCTGAAATGATGATGATGATGATTCAAGGGATGCATCCAAATTTTTTTTTGCGGTTTTCTGGCCTCCCTAACTAGCTACCGCTAATGATTTTGCGGAACCCATCGTACGTCCGCACTGCTCGCAGATTTAATTCCAAGTGATTTTTTCACGCTCGTTCGAACACTCTGTTGAAGGCGGGGAAAAATCGCGCTGGGCGATTTTATCCCGCCGCGATTTTATTACGTCCGTGGGAACGAGGGCTTACAAACGAAAGTAAATTATGATGCAATACACTTGTCTCGCTCTAACTCACTCCATATTCGGCACAGATTTATTCCTAGACGCCTTACTTTCTTTATGGGGCCATCATGTTGCGGTATCGCGCGTAGCTTTAGAAAAGTGTTGAGAGCGAACATGATTGTCCTACTCCTGTTGCAAAGTTATGAGGGCCAACTCTGTGCGTTAAAAACCAATCAACTAAGGTGTTGGCTCGAAACAGATTTGTATGATTGTTTTCAGAATTGTGCACAACAATGTCTGTGTACTATTCAACACCATCCAGTGTTGGCTCATATACAGGGATTGGCTTTACGCGTCCGGGTCTCCGAGATACTTATGTCAAAGACATTTTAATAATAAGTTATGATCTTTGTTTTGTTGTCATTAAACTTGAACTTAACTTTTGTTTTAGGGCACAGCGTCCCAGTTATTTATCGGCTCTTGGGTTTTCTCAATTGACTCTCAAATCTTTTTCAAAGGTATGTTACACACGACACATAAATGAAAAAATCTTACCTATTTGAGTTGTTGAATATTTAAATTTAATTAATCACAATTTTATTGTGGGTTTTTATCTGTTTAGAATTTAAATGTATGAGTGAATTAGAAACTATGGACTAAAATTATGTCTGATTCTTTTTTTTTTTCTTCAGATTATGAGCTCTGCTTGGACTTATTTCTCATTGCTGATACAGGTGTACGAAGAAACCTAAACAAGTCGCTAGATAGACTATAATATATTATAACTTACAGTACCTACACACGTCTACTCTTTTTCTACTATTTTATCAACTATGCACTAGCTGATTTACTGCATTTAATTCTATTTTTAATAATAATAATTTATTTAAATTAGACACAGTGATCCATTTTTTTGTTAGAATACTTTAAGAACTCGGCATATTGCATTTCTATCACATTGTAGTTCAGGTACTATTGAAGAACTTCATATTATCTAAGCAGTTTGAAAACAAAATTCCGTGAACACGATGACCACATCTGTTACCGCCCTGGTTCTATAGCGGCCGAGCGCTGCAAGCAAAAATAGTCCTTACGGTGTGTAGATATGGTCTTCTTCGATGGTATCTACTGGTCTACCTAATAATACAATATTTTGCTGACCTTACATACATCTAACTCTAACCTACTGTGTTTTATTTTCTTCAATTTTGAAGATTTGAAGAAATCCTCATTGCCTACCCAGCCTAAGTAAAGAGACCAGACTTTTACTAAAGTATTTCGAGTTCTATGGGTATGAAAAGCGAAGCTTTCTTAGCAAGTACTTAGTCTGCGTTCGCAATTTATTTGCCAAACATGTAAACGAGTTTTCACTTAAACAAACATAAACTTTATGCAAGTGTAAATAAAGTTGATTTTAGACTGACTAGTACTGTTGAAAATGTCATAAAAAATATGAAGTTGTAGCGCAAACTGAACCTTATGTCATGGGGTCTCAACTCGAACAAATTATAATTAGTCTTGAAAAAAGATCATAGATGGTAGCATAGGTAACAATTATGAAATTAACAGTCAATAAAAAGCGATAAACGGAAGATTTTGGCTGAAGTAAGATTAGTAAAAATCAAAACTTCCTTGTTTAATGCTGATTTATCTATTGTAACTTATAAATCTCGTATTTTCAACAAAAAAAGATAAAACCTTTTTGTTTAGGGCTCTTTGTAATAGATGGTGTTTTACTCAATTTGTCATAACTGTAGTACATTTAGCCAGTCAATAGCCCGACTAGGGAGGTATCATTTCTTTGTATGGGATTGGGTATCTGTACGTAGTATTATATTATATTATTATGTGCTTATGTGTAGGCATTACAGTTGTTTTTCCTAAAACTCGTGTTTGTTTACATTGTTTGCAAATGAATTGCGTACGCAGATTAATTATAAAGTAGGTAAAGGGTACTATAGGCGAGTTAGCTTATAAATAAAATAACATAACAAACATTATCCAAGAAAATATATTTCCTTCTAAACACATCTCAGTATTATTATGCCACAATGTATAAATTAAATTCATTTCAATTCCATTTAGCTATGACAATAAGGTACAGACGCCAGCACATCAACCTACTCCAATCTGTCAAATTTTCCCAATCAACATTGAACCTTATTCTTTAGCGATAAAGTTGAAAATCTATTAAAGAAATTTGACAGATTGTAGTAACTTGATGTGCTGGCGTCTGTACAATGTTTAATAAATTAACAGTACATTTTATTTAATTAATTTGGACGAGTTTGGAGTTTTCTTTATAATTCATTTATTATCTAATAATACTAATTATTCATGAACATGTCTAATAAGCTTAATTTTCTAAGGGTAGAGCTATACTAAGTGAATTCGCAAAATGTTCTAATCTAAACTATGTAGATGGCGCTACAACCGCTTGTGTCATCACTTCTGATTGGTCAGTTGTCACGTATAGAGTAATGCTGTCTTCTCATTGGCCCGATTTAAAAATACTTCTCCCACGGTTGTAGTTATTTCTACCGTAAAAAGCTCTATTTGGTCTGACTATTCACGATTCATAACCGCAGTAGTTTTTTTTACATTATTGTCGGACACCAAAGTAGTTGGCCCGAGCTTGGCGCAAAAACTCGGCCTGTAACGAATTTTATGATCCTGTTTATTTTTGGTCTTCGAATGAATTAGACAAAGATAAGATAAGGTCCCTGTAGATTTATCGTTACAAGCCAAATATATAAATGTAAGCAATTCTGGTTGCCTAATCTACGAATGGACCCAAATATGGTCTGTAGGACATTAGTTTATCTAAGCTCGACAATTTTAAGCTACCTACGTTATGCGTATACACTATACATTGACAAGCTCAGTGTGTAGTACAATAAAATGAACGTTTACCATTTCCAAATAGGTAGCCATGGGATTTTTATAACGTCCTAGATTTCTAGACAAAAAAGGAATTTTCGTCTGTATCAATTTGTGATATCTAATAGAACTTAATTAGCTTTAAAAAAAAAAAGGAAAAATAAAATTAAAAAGCAAGGCAACAAATGCTACTCAAAAAATTTAAATTGAATAACATGAAAACGCTTAAAGATGGACCCCCATTTAAAGTTTATTTTCGACAATTTTTAAACGACTTCCCCAAAAGGAGGAGGTTCTGAATTCGGTTGTATGTTTTTTTTTTTTTTTTTTTTTTTAATGTTTGTTACCTCATATCTCCGTCATTTATGAACCGATTTGGAAAATTCTTTTTTTATTTGAAAGGATATACTTCCCGATTGGTCCCATTTTTATCAAAATTTAGTTCTGATGATGGAATCCATGACAAATTGAGGGAACTCCTCAAATATTATAGGCATACACATAGCGATTTCGGTATTTTCAGCCACCAGTTAAGCATTTGCATTCAGAAAGTATCATTTGGTGAAGTGGAACTGATGAAGAAGTTCACAGATGGCCACCAGAACTTCTCAATGATAAGTATTTCACGGGTGGCGTCATTTATGAACCGATTTAGAAAATTATTTTCTTATCTGAAAGGTATAGTTTCAGATTGGTCCTATTTTGATCAATATTCAGTTCTGATGATGAAATTCATGACGCCTTGCGGGAAATCCTCAAAAAAAATTATAACGAAACCAGGCATCCCAGACAAATCGAGGGGAACCTTCAAAATCGTAGTGGCGACTAGTGCGTTTGTAATTTTTTTTCATAAAGTATTTTAAAGCACTACTATTTAATGAAGGTCTGGAGTCGATCTGGTGATGGAGCCGAAAGACAGTTGAGGGAACTCCTCAACGATTTACAGCAATTACCTGGTGTTTGGGCTTGATTAATTTGTATTGATAAGAACTTTACACTTAGATGGGTTGTGACTGTCATTAGGGGTTTGATGATGAAGACGAAGGACAGTCAAGGGAACTCCTCAACGTTTTACAGTAGCTACCTTGTGTTCGGACTTAATTCATTTTAAGGATGATAAGATGATAACTTCCTGTCACTGTTAATTGTGTCGCTGGTAGTGTTATTCGAACTTGTGTGGGGTAGGTAGGTACCAAAACTAAAAAGTGAAAAATAAAAACTTTTAACAAAAAAAAAACAACCGACTTCCAAAAAAAACACTACAAAGTGAAAAATAATTTTAATTTCGGAAGTCGGTGGCAAACAAACGAAAATTCAAAACCAAAGACACCGACTTCCGAAATTAAAATTATTTTTCAATTTGTAGTGTTTTTTTTGGAAGTCGGTTGTTTTTTTTTTGTTAAAAGTTTTTTCATGAATCCCGCCCGTGATCCGCCCGACTGATGCAGCTCGAAAACAATTAAAATTTGATTGTGTCTCATTAGTGACAGTCAAGCGGATGAAGAAAATATTTTATCAAGACTTCTTCAAAGTAAAAACAGAGACCGGTTTATGACCTACCTACATAAAAATAGTAAACAATTTTATCGACTGCTCACATTAAAATGCGGGATATTAAAAGTTCTAAATCGCTACAGGTATACGTCGGGGATGGACTTACAAAGCACCTCGAATAAGGTCTACGATTACCGGCTACAACTACAGCACACATTTTCACAATCTATTTTTAAAAGGGACATTTTAATTATATTATTCAAGATGCCTCGAAATTGAATTACCAATTATAAAAGAGTAATAGTTAATTACAGTATAATTAGATTATGCAGTTGCAGCTTGCAGCCGAAAACTGTTACAATCTTTAATGAAAAAGATAGCGAAGGCAATATTTGAGGCAAAAGCATTTATCTACTACTTTACAAATACAATGGAAGATTGGGTACCTAAATAGTGTAGATTTAGAAAAATATTTAGCAACATTCGTCTTTATTATAACTACGTTGTACTACGTTGTAACTATAGGTATAAAGTCCAAATATATATTTTATATATTGTATTTCTATAAAAAATGCGCGTTGGGGTTGGTATCATCACTTATAGAAAAATAAAAGTGACAATCCCTGTCGCCTGTGGCGCCACCTTCTTTGAGACGCGCTTTAAGTGATAGTGGTACTACCCTATGTGTAGAATATTTCTAATATAGAAAAGATCTAAGCTACAGTGAAAAGTGAAGTGTAAAAATATATATTTTTCATTATAATTGTTGTATTTTAAAACTACTCTGAATATTTTGCTTTGTAAAATATATTATACTGTCGTATAAAAGAAATGTTTGAAAACTTGTGGTTCCTATTATTTTATGAACTTGCATATCAAGCACAAATGATTGAATATCAATGTGATATAGTAGTAACTAAATATTTTCTCGATTTTGTATTGATTTCAGTGTTGAAATCTTACTTCAGGAAGTAGATAAGGCAGGCTCAGTTTGAAAAGCCAAGACATGTCTAGTTGCATACAGATTAAAATCAAGTTACAATAGTGACCTGGGGGCACGGTAGTACTGGCCAAGTCGAGTAGGATTTGTTAGATATTATTTATATCTAAACTACACACGCATACCAGAAAAGAAGAACGAAGAGTAGAATAGAAAGAGAGTGCTGAAAATAGTTAAAAGTGCGGAAAAGAAAAAAATAAACATATTCATAGAAAAAATATATTTTCATAACTTACAAAAAAATCAGACAGACAGACTAGACCTATTATTTTAAACAAACAAATAAGCAACTAAATGTTTAAACATAAAAACTCTTATTTTAATACAGTTTTCAAAGTTCATTAATAATTTAAGGTTGTTCCACATTATTTTCAATTGGCTACTTATTGATATTTTAGAGTTTAAAATAACGTAAAGTTCAAGATTTCGAAAGGCAAGTTATAGCAATATTTTGACCATCTACAATATAATAGTCAAAATAATTAGTCCATCCCATCAATAATGTGAACCAACCCTAATAAACATTGAATAAAAATAACAGTAGATTTAACTAATATAGGAACAATAACATGTAACCTTATAAATATAGAATGATTTAAAATATAATATTTTCTATCATTTGGCTATAACCTAAGGCAAGGTGTAAACTGCACCTTAAATATATTTTTTATATTTTCTAGATGTTTATATTATTTTATTCAAAAAAGGGTTTGTCGATGGTACAGATGTTCTCTTAACTTAGGGGCATTTGTATATGGGATATCCTTTTTGCACTTAAACAAAATTAAACGTTATCAAAATGGGGGGTTTATCATTTGAAATATTGAACAGATTTTTTTTATCTCACAAACTACTACAAACTAGGCAGGATTTTTATCAATTAGCAGCACTTTTCAAAGCTAAGACCGCAAAATAGTTAATGGTAACCCCCCAGAGCTGTCGTAATAATTAATACATATTTAAATACATGGCAGAACTTAAATATTTTTAAATTCCTTCAGTATGCAAGCAAATGTCCGGGAACTCAAGGAAGTGCATTAATTAATAATACTCTTATTCTGCAGTTTCACTTGAGCTAACGAATATAATTGATTCCTACAAATACACATAACTTTATTTAAAATCATAGACATCAAACAAAATTATTATTTATTTATTGCTTCAAACTGTGTTCAAACTCCAGTAATAATTTAGTAGTAGGTACAGCAAGCACCAAAAGATAAAATTTTCAAAAATAATTTTATGACAGCAGCGAATTATTGTTCTACCATAATTCTATTAATTAAAGTCTCACAAATTAGAATATTTAGTCATAAAAATAATCGGCAAGTTTTAATTTATTACTCTATTCTTATCATTTACGTTTGATGCCGACTGTACATTCAAAACATAGAATTGTACGAAAATAATTACATATAACTGATATTAGCTATTTTTATTATTATTTACAATATGAGATGCCAGCTGGTGTTCTAATAGCTATCATTTCCTTTCATAAACTAATTATAGTCATAAGTCTTTTAAAGTAAACATCAAGACAATGAGTGTATTTAATAATAATATCTAAAATAATATTATCTAAGTGGTGTGATGTAACGAACTAACGATAAGACCGTTTTAATTTTTTTCTAACTTCTACTTACTAACTAGAACCCAATAGCTGGCTCTTAACATAAATCCAAATAATTACACTTCTCAAGGCATAGACAGCTGCCACCTACAGTAACGAATGAAATCTTAACATAATGAAATGAAAACCAAACTCACGCATGTTCAAAACCTCGCCCTTTATAATATCCGTACCCATTCCTTAAAACTACTCGATCACTAATAAGACAACTGTCAGCCATGACGTCATCCGCTAAGATTTGACGGATTTGAACAGTACTAAAACGGACGCGGTAAGGTCAGCAAAAGAAGTAGTTCCGCCAAGTCAAGCAAAACGAACAAACGTTAATATTTTCTTTTACATGTGATTTGAATAAACTTAGTAGTCGATTCACTATTTTTTTCACTAGCATTTTAAGTAATAGCTAAGAGTTTGTCTTATTATCTTTTTTTATACTGCGCAAAAAATATGTATAAAACTGAAATATTTTTTCGTTTTTGGAATCGACTTTCGTTGCTTGAGGTCCAAGCAGCCAAGTAAGCTGCATTTCACCTAGTTATCTAGAATTGCCTTGATCGATCGGCGATTGTAAAAAGAAATCCATAAAGTTAATATAATTATGAACATCCTTCTTTGAGCATCTCTACCAACCACAAGCTGACATCTCAAAAAACAATTTTATAATCTGTGCTATATTTACGTGCTGTCCTTTTTGTTACCCGCCATCCGTTCTATAAGCCCTGTAATCATGTCGGCGTCCACCAAGCCTATGAACTTGTCCACTATGATACCGTTCTTTATTGCTATCACTGCTGGTACCGCTTTTACCTGTAATATTAGATATTGTCATGTTATTATGGCAGGTCTTAATCACACATGACTAAGATCTACGTGCAAGATCGAAACTATTCAAGGAAAACCAGAAATAAATACCTTAGGCGGTAGAAAATGCCTAAAGGATGATTTCCACCAAACGCCTCGTATCGCATCGGATCGGAAAGGATACGAACCGATGCGGCGACAGCCGATCGCGTCCCGCAGGATGTCGACGCATACGATCGGCTCCGTACCGTCGCTTGCGAACGTATCCGTGTCTGCGCCTAGTCAAATAGTTTCATTCCTACCCAGTTGACGTGTTTTAATTTTTGAAAATGGTTGACGTAGTATTGTTGGCTATTTGAAGAACGGAGACGGAACGACGACAGGCGAACGGAGCCGATCGCGCGTCGCAGAATACTTTCGGCTATCGCGTGACGCAGAAGACGCCCGCGGTTAAGCTGCTGTGCGCGGTTTGGTAAACTTGGTAGACTTTAAATACTGTGTACACGATTCAGTATCGTTTAAAGATTGTAAAATCCGTTCCGATCCGATGCGATGCGAGCCATTTGGTTGAAATCATACTTTAGGCGTTAAGTCCTCCTTTTTGCAGTTTTTACTGAATAACATGAATTTTTTTTTCGCCGAAAGGTTTTGCAGAGATGTACCTCTATTAAATCCACTTTTTCACAAAGCAATTAATAAATGATAAATGATTTTATTTCTGTAAGTAGGTCTGTACAAACACTTTTACACGTCAATAAATTCTAACTTCTCTTCTGTACCAATATACAGGATAACACAGGCCCTTTTTCTGGCAATTTGGTAAATTGCCAGAAATAGGGCCTGTTATCCTGTTAAAGTGTGTTATGTTATGGTGGGCTGTGTTGTTGTGTTATTACTTACCTCAAACGTATGCACCAGATCAGCATTATCCTCAACATCTACCACAGCGAGGTCGAGATTGTTGAGCGGCTCTATCAGCTCCTTGAGCTTCGGAGTCAGAATCTTGCACGGCTCGCACCAGTCCGCGTGGAAGTTCACTATCACTGGCTTGTCACTGTTCATTACCTGGAAAATATGCGGATTGATGATCACTTAGGACCGATGTACACGACGCTGTTTTTACGCTTCGTTTAAAGCTCATAGCATACGTATAAGCACTGAATCGGATCGGCATCACCTCTCCTCATCTATAGTAGCTGATCGCAAACCGAGGCGATGCTAAGTAAGAAAAAAGTGTGCGTTGCAGTATGGAGATTCATGGAGAGAATGGTGAATGGCTCGAGTTAAGACGATGCTGATCAGGTGCAGAGCTCATACGTGTGCGTTTTGTTTAACGCGCGTCGACTCGCGACGTCGCGTTAAATGCGCTGCTTTCCTTGAAACAGCAGCGTTAGTTAGGGCGGTAGCGTTTTTGTTGTTTTATACGCGCGTTAAAGGCGCGTGCAAAAACTTTCGTATGCATTGAAGAATGGCCTGTGGAAAGGGGTTGGGGAGAGGCGGCGTTTGTGAATTATTGCATCTGGCTGCAGTATTGCATGCCTTCTAACATAATTTATGAGTATCAATCCATAGTACAAAATTATTACTCATTTGACTGTCGTTTTGGGATTCATTGAGTAGCCCATATTCAGGAAATATCAGAATTGATATGATAATTATGATTGCTTAAATTGAATGTCAATCATAAATACCGTAATAGATAACATGTTATGCTTATCAGCCACGTAACTTTACTACATTCTTATCTGTCCGAATTTATTCCACAAAAATTACTACTATAAGATAAAAAACAATGTACCATTCGTAAAATACAGTAGCCTTTTTCAGTAGACGAAAATTACCCAGTAAGTAATTTGTTCTCGGCAGATTTGTATGAACGTTATCGAAAAATAGAATATATTTTTCTAAATGATTCATAGCTTAAGGAAAATATAACATCATCAAACAAGCCATGAAATCATTAATGACTGAGTGACATCATCACTTACTTTAAGTTAAAGTAAACATTTTTTTATTAATTCTGGTACTGGCAATAAAAGAAAAGTTGTAGTAGAGTTCGTATAGTATTAACATAGAATGAGGATTTTTCTGAGAGTAACCAAAAATGTGGAATTAATAGACTGGTGATTTTGTACAACTTTGATATTTGCAAGTAAACTCCAGTGGTGAATACCATTTCCATTATTTCCACTTACTAAATGGTCAGTAAGACTTCCCTCTTTTTTTAACCCCCGACGGAAAACGAAGGGGTGTTTAACCCCCGACGGAAAACGAAGGGGTGTTATAAGTTTAACGTGTGTTTCTGTGTGTCTGTGTATCTGTGTATCTGTCTGTGGCATCGTAGCTCCCAAACGGTTGAACCGATTTAGTTTATTTTTGTTTTGTTTGAAAGGTGACTTGATCGGGAGTGTTCTTAGGTATGATTCAAGAAAATCTATTCAGCCGTTTGAAGATTATCAGGTCTTTTCTAATTGATGAATGGATTTGAGCATCTTCCACAGGTCTGATTGAGTCTAAATTTGGTAATCTGTTACTTCAATGGTATTAGAATAACATAGTAACCTTGAACTGATGCTGCAGCATTACCTGGTACTTGCAGGATACCCAACTCCTCACCAACTTACAGCAGTGGTATCGTGTTTGGGCTCATTGGAATGGTCTCAATAAATAGGTTATAGATATATATTTATCAGGGTGTGATATGAAGAAGAAAAAATAAATCAGGGTTAATTAGTAACTAACTTGACTGTAGGAAAAATACGCACTGTTGCGCAGATTTATGCAAGGCACGTGTCGATCGTAGCGTATGTACTAGTAATTAGTATACAATAAAGTTTAAAAAACAGGAAATAAAAGTTAAATTAAAAATTTAAAAAACCCCCGACACAAACAAAATCCTTTAAAAAGTTTCAAAATAAAATATTATACTGGCCCTTTATGTTTAATATAATTTGTAGTTAATATTTTGTCGTCGCATCGGGGGTCGGCATGCTATTGTAGAAAATATATTTTCATTCTTCGACCCCCGATGCGACGACAAAATATTAACTACAAATTATATTAAACATAAAGGGCCAGTATAATATTTTATTTTGAAACTTTTTAAAGGATTTTGTTTGAGTCGGGGGTTTTTTAAATTTTTAATTTAACTTTTTTATGTTAAAATTACTGGTTCTTGTGATAAAGGAACTCCTAGTACAAGTGCCAGAGTTGCACAGCTATTTGTTTCTCTGAAAAGAAAATAAATAAAAAAATTACAAAAACATATTGCTTACCTTGTTAACAAACTCATCGTTATTCTTAACTAGTATAGTCTCATTGTGCACAACTGATGTAGATATAGGGCAGGCACGTCTTAAGCTCGCTAGACGTCGTATGGGTGACCGCAAACTCTGACATATTGCATTCGACATTTTGACTGAAACAAAATGTATATATATTAGTATGATATTTTCATATATTTCAAAGGGCTTAAAGATTGTTCTTAATATTATGATAATGAAAGCCATGTGCACCAATATTTTACTTTATTTAATCAAATTATTTAGAAACATTGCAGTACTAATAATTACTTCGGATCCTATATTAATAGGAACACAAGTCCTGAGACAACATTCAGTTTGTATAACCAAAGATACCAAAATAAAGAAAAAGCATGACGCAACATTTTTTTTTTTTATAAATAAATAAATGTGTGAACCTAGTGACCCAAACATCAAAACAACCATTATCAATCATTCATTCAACCCAAGTTTATCTTTTTAAATAAACTGTGTAACAAATTGATTAAACAGAGTGTTTACTATATTCTTACTGCTAGAGCCATCTGATAAAGGCCTATTTTTATTAAAAGGGTGATTCTGAAAATCTTAAAACAAATTCTCACAACTGTGTCATTGTAAAATTTTGATTTTTATCCTTTTTCTGCAAATTTTGACCAAAAAATACTTTGAACGGCTGGTAGAGCTTTTCTTAGCTGAAATGACATGCCCCAGTACTTGATGAGTATATGTCACTTACGGTAAATGTGGTAGTGAGATGCGTCATTTCAGCTCTAATGTGGAAATCATTTAGATTTATTCCCAACCATGTTCAGTATGTTTTCTGTCCAATGAATGAGACAATGATCAATGACTTTATTTTACTATTTTGTATACTCCTCAGACAGTTATGTTGTAAAACTCACACTATAATAAATAAAATTTTCCAAAAAATTTATGCACATGTCTTTCTAATACAGTTGCCAAACAACAACTGATGGATGAGACTTTCACAAGCAGATGTTTATACATGTATAATATACATTTTGCACACCATGATGTATAAGCTAAGATAATAATAGCAAATAGCAGCTACGTGCAGATATTAGGTAGGCATTCTGAAGATGATAGTGATAATAATGATAACTTGTGTTTAATGTACACTTGACAATGATGAAATGGAGATTATAGAACTATAACTAGGCAAGTATAGTGAATGTGTTTCATGCATGATTGTTAGTTGGGAAATAAATGTTGATGTTGATCTATGATTCTAATAGCCCAAATAAAAAATCTTAATATACCTTTCTACAATAATCCTCATTTAATTTAAGCTCTCTGAGTTAGTCCTACACTATTAAAAAAATATACAACAACTGTATAAGTTACAAAAAAAAAACTGTTTGACATTAATTAGAACTCCATAAAAACAATAACAAACACAAAATTGCAACCAAACGAAGAACTTACCAAAGCGGGAGGGACTATTAAAAACTCCTTACTTTGCGGGTTTGAACGGGCACAATACAAACATGGGCTAAACAATACAGAACGCCAATCACCGCACTAATGACCAAAAACACGAGGAGCACGTACCGCGGTACGTACAGCTTGTCGTAAAAATTGGCACTGCTCAAATTATACGACTCGCCTTTTGGCAAACATACCAAAACCAATGTTACTATTGAAGTTACGATCAGAGCAATTTTCCCAATGCTATGTCCTGTTCGCACCGACACCCAACATAACATCAAGGTTACACACCATAGCATCGTCAAAAAATACAACCCCACGCCGAAACTATTCATTTCTATTACAATAAACAAAGCGGATAGACGATAATCAGTAAAATAGTTTGATGATCATGCAGTATAGTTAATGGAATTACTCTCGTTACAGAAGACGGGACATGTAGGTATATTAGTTATGATAGCTCCCCACAAAGCAGTTATATCTTGCTTTTCTGTTTAATTATAATGTTACCTAAACCTGGATATTTTAATTTTCACGACCACAACCACTCGCTGCCACTGTTTGACAAATTGTCTGATTGATGAAATTGTCATTTTGTGATTTGTCATAGCGATGACGTTTGGAAACGATGACACATTGTGATTATTGTGATGGGGTTGGGGATGTCATGTGAGAAATACTTTTGTAACTCAATAAATTCTAAGATTAGTAACTTCAATAATTTATTACATTAAAATATAGTAATTATTGTAACAATTTGTACCCTGTAAAATATTGTATCAATTTCTTCTTCTATTTCTCTAACTAAGCGCCTCTTCACACTTACGTTTCTCCAGCGAAAAACAAACTCTATTTACTTGTGTTGTGTGTGTGTGAATTGTGTCAATCCCAGTAAAGAACAATGTGTCCTTCAAGAATTCAAGATATTAGAGATTTTTTCTAGTTTGAAGGGCAGGGGTATTACTCATTTGGAATAGCCTTATGTATGTACCCTGTACCCATCCCATAATCAAATATACAACACTGATGTTACCTAGGCTAAGTTTTTGGTAAATAAATTATTTTTTACGTCTTACTTCTTCTTCTTCTACGAATAATTTCTCGACCTTTTGCGCAACTGTTAATTGCATAAATACGGGAATCCATTTATTTCCCAAATCTATATTTATAATTATCTTTTTTGTGTCTGTCTGTGTGGCCGCATTGTGTTTCTATACTAAGCATTGGATTTTGATGCGGTTGTCACCATCATTTAGTTATGCTGATGCTTAAATAAAAATTACATACTACTTATAATAAAGAAATCTCGATGTTCTGTCGAGTGTCGTTTAAAAAACTGTGGGAAGGCGTAATGGGTTCCTAGTATGTTAAAAAAATATGGGAGAGAGGTCTGTAAAGAAAACTAAAAGCCAGTAATTTTCTTCTAAATCTTCTCTTTTACTAATGATAGACATTTTTTTTTCCATAACTCGTGTTTCAATGGGTCATTTTCCAAAACACACGTTTCTATTGTATAATTTTAATTTGTAATTCTTCATAAAGAACAACATATTTATGCACAATAATGACAGTAAAGGAACACTCAACAAAGCTGCCGTCACACGAAAAAACTTTCGGTCTGACCGTAATCCACCTCTCCCCGTCCCGCTATAACTGCCAGCCGCATCACCACGTCAATTCTAGCTAGAATTTCTCTTATGTCCCCATTATTTCACCCATTTGCTCTGCCTGCGCATACGTTTATCGATCTCCTGCGATGGAGAAATGCTAGTGTGAAAAGGCTCTAAGCTATAGACGAACTATGCTACGTTTTGTTAATGCGTCCGTTCTTAAATGTTATTTAAGTTTTCTAAAATAATAAAATAAACTGCGCTAAAATAGTAATTAAAATATCTCAAGATAGTAGAAATAAATTATTTGGGTCTCTAAATAATTGTGTTGTATTGAAAAACTGCTACTTTTAAATAAAATCTGTTTTGCTGTGTGATTATTTAAACGTATTCAAGATTACAACATGCGTGCATGAGCTTCAAAATCGTTTTGACATTTATGTTGGTAGCATTGGCAAAAGTGAATTTTCTAGTGCTGTGTATTGCTGTCAATAATTAGAAAGGTGAGTGATTTTTATAGATTTTCTACAAGATTTTCATGATAAATGTGTATTTTCTTCTAGCTTTATTCATCAGCTACAACTACCTATTGAATTTACGTGGGTAAAAGTAGACAAAACATCGAAATAACCGTAAATTTGTAACGCCATTTTCCGCTTCGAAGATCTATTCTTATGTATTTTTTATAATAAGTTGCCGTGACTAAGCTATTGGATTTTATTAGCTCCGTCAATGTCATAAAAAGTTTTCTCTTTACTATCTTGTGAGACACGGCATGTTTCCGGGGTTTGCAGTATTTTGATTACTTATTCATTTCTGATGACTAATCTTGCTAACAAGGTCCAATTTTGCGAGGGCATCTAAACGCCAGACTACGTTTACATTGTGAAGTTACTGACCTACTATTGATTAGTGTTAATTGTCCAGCCCTTTCGCAAAGGGTAATTACTTTGACGCCCTTTTCAAACCTCTTGACATTTTGTTTTGATTTCCTATATTTTACATGTTGTAGGTGTTGTGGTGATAGACACGACGACGACGGTTTATCACAGATAAAATAATCATAAATTATGATATCACCTTTCTTGCAAATTGTGGGTATTATTTATTTGCAAAAAAAATTGGAAGACATCTACCCCAATTCTGCAAGATATTAATATGTTAATTTAGACTTAATTTCTACTCATAAACATTTTCAAACCCTGTATAATTAAATCATTTGAAATATGTTGAACCTGTTCAACTGCACTTTTGAGGGTATTGGGGATTTTTGACGCATCCACACTGCAGTGCAGTCGAACCTGTTAATTCTCCAATACATTTCTGGTTCATTACAATGTTTCTCTGAGTGTCCAGATTTATTATTATAGTAAGTCATTTGCAGTCAGGTGTATATTTCTCACACTGCATGTGAATGACATGATGTATGAAGTGTAACATGCATGTAGCAACAGTGTAAGGGTCATAGCATGTGGCTTTCCATAGTTACTTGTCTATGGGGAAAAAGATATGATATTATAAATTATTACTGCATAACATCATTGTTACGGGTACCTGACCTTACATAAAAGCATTAAACACTAAAGTTGAACACAGTGACAACACTGTTTCCACACAGTTTGTGCAAGACATTAGCTAGCAGTAGCATGTTATTAAAATATATGATGTCATGTGTGATGTGGGGTGTGCCATGTGTCATAATAATATCTATAAAGTTGTGTCTAAATTATCTATTTTATGTTAATCAGAATATTTTGCTAACTAGTAATTAGGCAAAATATTCTAAACAGATAGACACCAATCTGCTCTCTGGTTTAAAGCCAGCCATTGTTGATAATAGGGAACAATAAAAAATTCTTATTATGTCATTCATAATGTGATTGGGAATATGAACAAGACATTAAAATTAACCTAAGCCTGTGACAGCACTCTACTAAAAATCTGCAAATAGTAACTATAAGCTTCTGCCCCCGACTTCGTCCGCAATCATATAACTTTCCTCAAGAATTGCGCTACCCAATGCAAAAAGAATTTTTCAAATCCGACTGGTTGTTCCGGAGATTACCCCCTACATACAAACTTACAAACAAACAAATTTTACCTCTTTATAATATTATTATAGATTAAAACCTTGTGTAGTCCCATCTGCAAGCAAAATCAGACTTCAACAACTGTAGAGCCATCTTAAATATTGATAAAGTTACAGATAATTTTAAAGTAGCTACAAACCTGTCCACTAAATTATACACAAGTGTGACCTTGACCCAACGTTTTATTTCTACACATGACTTAGAACCTTGTTGACTTCATCACTGTCTTACACAGGTTGTTGAATATTATGTAGGTATAGACAGATACATGTAACAAGATTTTGTTGCAATTGAATAATAGAACCTTAAATCAAATCAAATTGTTTTGATTTCAGGAATACACCCATAAAAATATTTAACCAAATTATTTATTTTAAATTTTACATTAGGTTACATTAATCATAAACTATAAAGTTATTCATCAAACATTCTTAATAGAATGATTGACAATTCTTATATGAGCTAATAAAGCTTGAAACTTAAGACCATAGTATAATGTACCATATTCTGCATAAATTTATTAATTTTATGATTCATTATCTCTCTGCTCTCTTTTTACTTCATATCAATAAAATCTTTATTAAACTATTTTTATTACTTTCTTGCACAAACAAAAGTGAAACAAACTGTCCTGGTATACCTATTAACACAGTAATTTGAAAACATTGTGAACGCAATTTATTTTTAAAAGAGTAACCATGGAGTTTCTTTCCGGCTCTTCTCTATAATAGGAAAATGAGCAATTGGAACCGTGCACCTAGCTTCTGACGTTTCATAAGTGTACATGTAGGTTTATGTGAAATAAAGTATTTTGATTTTGAAATTACTTTTGCAGTATTACAAAACTTCATAGTTTTGTTCTGCAGTACTAATAAAAGCCTAATTAAAACCAGTATTCCCTTTACGGCTATAAGTAACACACACAAGATTACTTCTTTATGGTCTGTTCATATTATTGCCGACAGACTACAGTACAATGCAATGAGTATTAAATGAAAATACATTGCACTGACCCAGTTTCTTTTATTAAGAAAAATAGTGTGGTTTGTAAATAGTTATTTAGAAGACAGGTTCTTGGTTTATTTTTGTAGTTTTTTTTTTTTTTTGTGCTTGATATTCGATTTCTCTAGGGTAATAATGACGTCATGTCAAAGAATCAACTAGCATATTTTTAATTTTATTTCCATTTCATTTTTCATATAAAACAATTTGACAAGGTCACGATTATTTATGTAAAACCTTACTTGAAATATGACAACGTCGCATTTTCTTAGCTTTAAATATGAATGATTGGTCTGAATGACAATAATTATTTCCTGGTATTTATCAATGAAAGTTAGACACACACATAGAGAGTATGTAATATTATGTAATCTTTGAAACTATGTATTTTTGGAATACTTGTTCTCGAACTTTTGGTATTATTTTTACTTATCACTACATAGTATAGCATATAAAAGGAACACATTGGATATTTTGAGCGGGAAATCATCACATAAACTTCTTCCTCACTGGGCGGAGCGGAACGGGGTGTCGGACTCTTACTGACTAAAATCCACCTGTGTTCCTTCAGCTGCCTGTACGTTGCCAGGGGCCACGGTTGTATATGGGGCCTTGGATCTTATTATTGCCTTATAATGAAGGCTCTTAGGTAGGGCTAAAAATCTTTTGGGATTGAAGCACTAGCTAGCACAATGCAATTTTCTTGTAGTCAACACATTTTAGTTGTGCTTGACACTGGTTAAACAGCCACAAGTGAGTCTGTTTGGTCTAAGATAAACGTAAAAAACTAGACAAACTAGTGTTTAGCTGAAGATCCAACTATGTATGTGTTAAAGATGTTTGCATAATGAATAATCAGCCTATAAGGTTCCCACTGCTGGGAGACAGGCCTTCTCTCTTAGAGAGAGAGTGGGCTGTAACTGTAATCTTCTACCACGCGGGCCCAGTGCGGGTTGCTAGAGGTCACATATCTTCAAAGTTTTGGTTCTAGGATATTATTATTTCGGTTGTATCACGATGTTTTCCTTCACCGTTTTGAGAGCAGTGTTGATGCAATTATTTACAGAAAGTAACGAGCGTGGCTGGGTTCGAACCCACGACCGGCACAACTCGGTAAGTCGGGGCCGTCACCTCTGGTTCCCCTAAAGATGCACTGCTAATGATGTTTAAGATCTAATCTAAGATATAATTTAATTCGATAATTATGCACTATTGACGTAAGGGATTTGTATGAGTTTTTTCGTTTATTGCTGCATGTAATTTTAATAGTTGTTTCTGGATTTGAAAGCAAACACTTTCTGATAATGAGCCCTTTGATATAGAAAAATCTCTCGCATAGCTAAAACGACCCTGTCAGAGAAAAATGTACACATTGAAGACAAACTAGAAACTGACATCGAAGCAGTTTCGCGGTAGTAAAAACTACCTGCTTGGATCTGTGCCAATGTTTTTACTAACACAGTTGTGTTTGAGTCATACACACATCAAAAGTGTCTAGGGATCAACATATATTTTTGCAATAACTTTTCTCCTGATTGATATTAATTAAAATTTTCTTTAAGGATTCATCAAATAAAGTGTTTTCGTTTGTCACAGTAACGATAAACCAAGTCACCTTTGCATTAATAAAGAAATTTGCCATTTTCCTAATAAAGGGATTTTTGACATTTGAACCACTAACATTAAAGTTCGAAAAAAAGACTGAAATAACAGTTTTCTTTAAAATTTTATTGGGTAACTTAAACAATTAATAATCCGTGTTTCTACCGCGAACACTAACAACACAAGAACATCGGTTTGGCATACTCAAAATGAGTTCATCCAAATCACGCTGTGGAATGGCCGCCCATGTTCGTTGCAACAACAAAAAAAGGTCTTCTTGCGACTGGATACCCTCCATATTCGGCAGAGCTCTTCTCTGTAGCATATCCCATGCATGCTCAATCGGGTTCAAGTCTGGCGACTGAGCAGGCCAGGGCAGGACATTGATGTTAGCTGCGGCGAGAGTCTGTCTTACAACTCTTGCGGTGTGCGGTCGTGCATTATCATGCATTAACTGAAATAAGGGACCGATTTGCACTTGTAGAGGAACGATGACGTCTGATACAATCGTCTCAGCATAAATTTGAGCGTTGAGGTTGCCTCTAATCCAAATCAACTCAGTTCTTCCGCCGATCCAAATACCCGCCCATACCATGATGGTTCCACCACTATAAGGATGGACTTCCTGGCAGGATTTTAATCGCTGTTGGCGTCCAGGGGTTCTCCAGTGTCGTATACGTCTTGTATCCGGTCTCATACCAAAACGAGACTCATCAGAAAAGCACACGAAACGCCATTGTTCTTCTGCCCAATTTCTGTGTTCAAGAGCCCATTGATATCGAATCCTACGATTGTGCATTGCTATAGGTGGTACCCGTAGCGATCTTCGGGAATGAAGGTTCACTTCATGCAAGCGGTTTCTGACTGTTTGGTCGCTAATTAAGTTCCCTGAAGAGTGATGAAGCCTCACGGCTAACATCATGGCGGTTATTGTTGGAGCTCTTCGAGCTAAGATTTGAATGTATCGGTCTTGTCTCCGTGTGGTGCAGCGATACCGTCCTCCATGGCGCTCAGCCACGGTACCAGTGCTTCGGTAACGTGTCCAAAGTCGACTGATAACACTCTGACTTGTATTCAGAGCTAAAGCCACAGTACGTTGCCGGGAACCAGCTTCTATCATTCCCATGGCTCTGAGCATTTCTTCCCTGCTTAAATGACGTCGCTGCTCCATAATAACGTTGGTTTTAATCAGTAGGGAAACAGTAGCACTAATAATGTCTTCAATGCGTTGTATGTTTTTATAGGGAAAATATTGACAGCTGATTTTCATCTTTTACTCGAATTTGATTCACAGTTCCTGATTCAAATTATGAAATGCACCAAAAAGGATCCATATAAATTTATAAAATCATAAATTTATTACAAAGCCACATCTCAATCTCAAGAAATCCGCATAAAAATGCTTGATCCCTAGACACTTTTGATGTGTGTACATACCCCAGTGTATTACCTAACTAAAATACTGAAGCACTAGTGTAAAACAAATTAGAATTTTAAAATTATGTGTGCACTGCGCCTTGACTTTGTTTAATAATAATTATTGGGAACACGAAATAGGTTAATGTTCTGTAAACTAGAATATTATAGTGCCTGAATTACATATATAATATCATGCCTATAGTCTCCGAATTGTTAGACAGAGGTGTACCTACAGTACACCCACATTTCGCCAGTTATGTAATAAGGGCGAACCAATTGCCAACAACCGAACACAAATCCAGACTCCTGCTACTCAGAAATGCCTGATGGAAACACCCAATAACACTGCCCGACCTGGGAATCGAACCCAGGACCTCATACTCAGCAGTAGCGCTTGCGACCACTAGACCAACGAGGCAATGGCGGCGTTCTTCAATAATAATATTGGGGACAAAAAATAGGTTAATGCTCTATAAACTAAAATATCTAGTGTCTGGATTATTACGACTTGATCTGCCATGGTTCTAAATGAACATCAAATATACCGTGAAGAGATAGACAGGCAAAAAACGCCCGTATTGCAATTGATTGTGAATTCGTCTCGGGAACACCAGACAATAGTCAGACGGAACTGTGATTCAAAATTCTGCTAGGATTAATATCAATAGACATTTACAAGCCGTTTCTTTTGTGATAGAACACCGAATGGCGAAGTTGCATCATTCGGTTTTGAGGGATTGTGTTTGTGAGCTCGCCGTCCGATAAGGACCGGGCCGGGTCAACGGAGCGTTGTGTTCCACGCGCGCCTCAAAGAGATGTCAGCACAAATGACGGGATCCGTTAGGACCGATGCCTGCCTGGGTTGCGGGAAAGTCCGAAAGGGATACCGGGGCCCCTGGCAACTTACTGGCAACTGAAGGAACACGGGTGGGTTTTAGTCAGTAAGAGTCTGACACGCCCTCCCGCTCCTAGCGGGAGAAGTTATTTGATAATTTCCAAACCAAAAAAAACAGGGGTTTGTGTTTGTGTAAAGGTCGGTTTACACCAAATGACCGAATTGCAAATGCGCATTCTATCCTCAAAAATTCTCTATGTGTGAACATTGAGCATTCTTTCGTTGTCTATCCATACCCAAACGTCAAGAATAGTAAGTAAGAAAAAACTGCTTTTACTCTGTTCGTTTGGTCTGTGGTTTGGTCTAAACACATCTTTTGTCTATTATTTTCTGTTCCACTCTTGGTCAACGGCCTCTTTCAATTTTCATGACCCTGCGCATCGCGTTCAGAGACTAGATAAAAACAAGACACACTAACAAGTGTCAATAGAGTTTATAGAGTTGAGTAGATCTTGTTTATTAATTTATCTACAAGAGGTACCCTTCAATAACAATGGTTAGTTCAATTGAATAATTCGGTGACTCAGAAGGTGCCTTTGAAGATAGAAGTATAATTAACTCTGTTGTAAGAAAAAAAATGATGTAACGAGTTGGAAAACCTGCAGAATCGTCTGGGGGCCAAGTCTACTAATTTACAAACGTCATAATGGTGTCACGATGGTGAGTTTTTGACAGATTTTGTATGGCAAATCTGTCAAAAACTCACCATCGTGGCACCATTATGACGTTTGTAAATTAGTAGACTTGGCCCCCTGGAAATAAGATCATCAATAATCCTGCCTAACTCTGTTGGGGTCGGCTTTCAGTCTGACCGAATGCAGCTCAATTCCAGTATTTTACATGCAGCTATACTGCCTATCTGACCTCCATAATCGCAATTATTGGGTAGCACAATACTTCTTGGTAAAGGCTTTTGCAGACCAGCGCGACACGAACAATACAATTTGTAAGAAAACTTCACGGTATAACAATAAGTAATAACCGGTGTCGCGTCGCGCGACAAGTCGCGCTGGTCTACACAAAGCTTTATTTAGGCTGCACTGATTCTTTCATTATTGCATTTGTACGTATTATTCGGTTTCTTTCTTCTCGTCTGCGTAAATGTTTGCGCTTGGCAACACGTCGTGTCCGGGTTCGCAACAAGTCAATCGTCATCCTGTGGATGCCTCGTTGACAGGTGAAACACGTGTCGATTTCTTACAGGGTTCTGTATGACTCTTTAAGAACAGTTAAGTGGACTAGGTTACTCAATTGTCGTCAATTGTATTTTTTTTTGTTGTGCATAAACTAAACAAATAAAAAGAACGAAATTAGGTGCATTAACAATCTCAACAGACCATCTCATTCCTTTCAAAAGACACTTGTATCAACTCCGTATCCGATGTCCATTGATCCGTAGGACGAAACAATGCACATAAGGTACTCGGCGCCGGCGCAGGGCTGTGGTGCCCTCGCACAGAGTTCACGGTCGCGCGCGCAACGCGTGACGACAATGACAGACAGAGACCTGTCCCCGCGACAAGTGGGCGATTGTTCGCTACAAAGGTTAGGCTCTTTTTAAACGTTATTCGTGTACTCATTTACATTAAGGGCGATGAAAGTTGAAGACATGATCCGTGATCATAGATAGGAAGAGATGGCTACGTATTTGAAGATGTCATCGTCATCCTCCTGCCTTTATTCCAATTTAGTTGGTGTTTCCGTAGCGTGTCCAGTCTGTATCGACCATCATCAATTCCTTAATTTTAATCATACTTAATCTATCTGTAAAACTTATAGCCTCTAGGGAGGCTAAAAGCATGGGTTAAACTTAACTGGCTCTTTTTCATGATGTGTCGCTGGGTGGTTGGCATTCATGACTACAACAATAATAATAATAAAATCTTCTTTTTCGGACCCATAGGTTTAGGCCATTAGGTAGAGGTAATACAAATAGATAATTCACACGACTTAAAAATAAAGGGAAATAATAAGGAATAATGAGGCCAATTATTCGACCAGTCGCTAGTCTTATTAGTTAGGAATTTTACAATAAAACTTTCAGTACCAACAAATCTATTATTTCAAACATACGAACATACGAATGAGCATAATTTATATACACATCAAACTTAATGGAGAACTTATTCTGTCTGAACACGTTCTCCCATTAAAAAACATGCAAGGTTTAAATAAACCGCACTTAATCATAATATTACTTGGAAGGAAACAATTTGTCCGTTCGACATAGCTAGATCACAGTATAAACAGGTAACAGTATTATATCTTCATAGAAAACGGGCGAAACGTCGCGCTTCAAAATCTCAGTGTATATCAGTACGCAACAGTATTGAGTGTGCGGCAGTTACGCACGGAGCGAAGGTTTATCTACCGAGCGGCCGTAGGTAATTATTTTAAGGTCACTGCCGAGATATAATACTGTTTCTTTATTATACTGTGGTTAATGTGGCTTGATGGACTTGATAATGTAGCGAAGACGACAATGCATCTGTAACTAACAGCTATAAAAACGCCATTAAATTGACGTCGCGTAATTAACGATGCTAATACATTGCAGCGACGCACGGCTATTTGCGAATGCACAGAACATTTCTTCTTTTTTCCCGTCCGTCTGTCTACGCAGTCGAAGAATGGGCCGGTTTCAGCCTATTGAATTGATTTAAATTCGCAATTGTATTACGGTCGGGAGTTACCGGCCTTGGATGTATCAGTAACGAAGGATGTCTGGTATGTTAAGGTAGTTGACTCCGCTAGCCAGTACGGTTAGCAATTCTTGAGCTCGTGAAGTCTTGACCATATTTCCTATAATTACGGAGATAGAAACTGTTGGTGGTCAATCATTAATCAAGTCTTCTCATTTTACAATGATTCATCGAGTGGTTAATCAAGCTACAGTTAGCAGAACAGTATTTGAAGTAAGAATTTCTATTCCACTCGGTTGAATCTTTTTATCGCAGTGAAGTCGTTACATTTGCAGCTAACCAATATGATTTGCAAAATTGCTTTGCCTTGCGCAGAGAGAAATTTTCAGTCAATTTCTGTATCGAAATATGAACGATCTAATAACCGCGAATCCAGCAATATCAATTTTACTAACTGCAAAGTAGGTTTTTTGCTTGGTTAAAGTTCAGATATACCATGAACATTAAATACATATTTTATGTAAACTACATGAAACATGTTTTTGCCGCATGCGACATTCTCAGGCTATTTGCGTTAATTCGGTCCCCGGCCGTTGGTAGTGGAATGTTGTTCCATTCTTTTAGTTCCAGGTTTTGTCCCGTGTTTTAACCTTGACCTTCTGCAAAGAATCCGACGACAGCCTCTGAAGAATGGATGAAATATCTGACCTTTGTATGGTTGACTACCTTTTGTTCTGGAATTCTTTCGCGCATTGTTGTTTGATGCTTTCAGCTGCTCTGTTTTATTTCTGAACAGATTTAACTTAACAGTAGGCCACGCATTGGAGAAATTGCGTTATATAAATATTAAAAATATTTTGTCACTGTTGTCCATCTGTCACATCACTATTCGATTGGTGGATTCATGGGCACTAGTAAATAGAACCCGTGATACCACTGGTACACCGTTGTATAGATTTGTGGACCTGGGGGTGCCACGGGTCCAAATTCAAGTTCCCGTGGTACCCCCAGGGGTGTATTCCAGGGGTGTCTTGGGTCCGGAATGGTGCTCAGAGAACTATTCTCTGACCTCAGTTTATTAAGCTCCATACTCAACATTTTATGTTTTCTCTTGGTTTAAGACCTTACTTTTAAGTGCTTATAGAGCGATATAGAGCTAAAGTTCTTCGAACTAACCTATCATCTAGTAAATTCTAGTGCTTTCTAAATGCACGTTTTATCTAAGGAACAAAGAAAGACTAAAACCTTATTAAAAAGGGAAAGTAATGTATGGAATAGAAAGGCTGAAGATGCTGTGCCCCAATTTTCTCCGTAAGCTTCTAATTCAATTATTTCGTTCATTTGGGCCACCTGCCGTTTTCTGAATCACAGCCTATTGCATATCGGGCTTTATGTAAGTGATGATTCACTTGAAGCTCTTTTTTATAAGTTTTTCTGTTAGAAACTGTCTAGACTGAATCTGTTAAAGACGAGTTGATCTAGACAGGTAATTCAAAAGTAAGATGTAATCATTCTCGCTATTAAAGTTTTAAGAAGCTACAGACTTCATTTGAAGGTATTTTAATGTAAAATTTTATCCGTCTTGATCTTAAAACAAATGATATCTACTTAGTTATTTCTATTTTGAATATAACTTTGATATTATTTTAATGAGAAACCGAATTGCTTTCTATCTCCTTCCTTTGTAGGCTTTTCTTGAATATTACTTTGATATTATTTTAATGAGAAACCGAATTACTTTCTACCTTCTTCGTTTCTAGGCTTATTAGATCTTCATTAACATCATCTCTGGCATCAAGTTTGGCATTCATTACTTTCATGTTA
Organism: Conistra vaccinii; assembly: GCA_948150665.1. Taxonomy (NCBI): domain Eukaryota; kingdom Metazoa; phylum Arthropoda; class Insecta; order Lepidoptera; family Noctuidae; genus Conistra; species Conistra vaccinii. The sequence goes on along the minus strand of OX411331.1, from coordinate 3,493,370 downwards.
TCAAGATCGAAATTATCTGGGAATAAAAGAATTGTATATCTAATAGAGTTATTAAAATCGACGTGGATAATGGCACCGATAGCTATATTATTATTGTTCATTGTATTATCTCTTGCAATTTCCCGTGATCTTTAAATCTGACACGGCGGTAGTATTAACTTAACCATTACTTGAGTATCCATCAGAATGTCTATATTGTTCTCGGTAAGATCATTTTATTATGCTATTATAATACTTTCTTTATGACTTTCGGTGTCGACTTGCGCGTATCAATAAAGAGTAATGGTTTCATCCAGTCTGACTCATCGGAGCTCAGTCTGATTGCCTATAAAATGCAGGGAGAATATGTTTGTTTTGCATTAGGAAGTATTCTGTGAATCACTGTGAAGAAGTAAAGTTATGACTGTTTTATTGTCGACTTCTTTCTAATTTTTTTCATTGCATGGCTCACAAGATTCATGCATTGCTTATTCTATCTCTGTATATATGTTGTTATAAAGATGAATTCGTAAGTTTTAATACCGTGACATCTTACAAAATGCTCGTATCATTAATCGTTTTATCTGCCTTACTTGGTATGACTCGGATATGACTTACAAGTCCTTGATTCCTACTTCCTTTGCCAAGTATTTTTAACAGTTATTGGCACTTAATTGTGTTTTGCCTTTGCTCGAAAAGCTGCTGCGATTTAAAATGCAGTGTCTTTACCGTTAATAATACCGGTAATTTCTAGTTTTTGCAATAAATTTTCAAAATCCAAGGATTAAAGTTTAACAATAGGTAATCTAAGGTTAGCTTAATATTTGGAATTGGTTTCTAAAAAACAATAATACAGCAACAATCGAGCAGCTGTTTATAAATACCAAGCCGAACGTATTCAGCAGACAATGTCCATGACCGCTTCAGATCACGCAGCGCTCGGGCTGCTATGACTCATTGCCTAGGGTTGCTAGATTTACACACGATACTTTACAAGCTGTGATGTAAAAGATTTCACGGCTTATATGGTAATGAGAGGTATTCTTTGTGTTTATTGTCGTTGTTTAAGGCTCAGTTAAGCCTGTAAAACTCTAAATAAAAATGCTTAACTCTTAAAATGAGCGTTACAAATCCTTCTGGAGGTCGGTCCTCGGAACATTATGCCAGTCAATAAGTACTCTCTGTATTGACAGACAAAATATTTGAGCCTCTACTACCTTACCATATGCATGACTATTAAGCATTTCAGCATGATACTCTAAATTGTCATAAGACGAATTTATTGTTTGATGTATTTATAAGACCGTCTAAAAGATCTAGACTATCTCATTGTTGTTGATGATGACCCTACACGTACAACACGATTAATCGTCCAGAATTCGTTCCACATGATGCGACGCTTGAAAGCTAAAGTAACATTTTTAACGACAATTAATTTCCGTTTTCACGACGTGGATGTTGAATTGTAGCTTATTAAATCATTTTAATGTCCGTTAATCAAAGAACACTGTTATTAAATATTATACCACGTAAATGGTTTATTGTTATGAAGTCTTTTCGCGTGATGCAAGTTGATTATGAGTTCTATTGTTTGTATAAGAGCCATTTTTCCTTCATCGTTGAGATCTTTAAAAAGTATCTTGATCTCCTCCTAAAAAAGCTACACAATTGGTCACACCGTCATTTACTTTACCTCTTTACGCGGTTTAAAATCTAATAAACGCCGTACCAACACAAATTAGTGCCTCATAAACGTTCACTTTATGACCGCTGCATGGAAACAAGTTTATTTGTAGTGATGTAGCATGTTTCAGTCCAGTGAAATGCACAATTTTCCCCCGTGTTTACATAAAATTGAAGGAAACAAGCACAATCAATCAGCCTAGCCTTTTTACCCGACTGCGCCAGAAGGAGGGTAATGTTTTTCGAGAGTATGTATGTATGTATGTATGTCTATTTCTTTGGCAGGCTCTGTAGCCTAAACGGCTTGATGGATTTTAACATATGAGGTGTCGTTAGATTCGTCTTAATTGTAGAAGTGTCATAGGCTATATAATATTTATATATTGCATCTTCAAATACAAAAAAATGGGAGGAGAAGGTTTAAAAAAAAAAAAAACAATATTGGCATCAAATAAAAGCTAGTAACGAGTCAATGCCATATTTAGATATATTAATAAAACTAAAAAGCTTGAAATTTAAAGAAAATTATTCAAAAAACAAAAAACCCGACTGCAAAAACACGTAACTGAAAAGAGAAAAACAAGCATTATAATCTATAGAATTTTGGTATCGCAGGCGGGGACAAACAAAACTTACACCATATATCCGGTTATTAGTTTGTCCCCGCCTGCGATACCAAAATTCTATAGATTATAATGCTTGTTTTTCTCTTTTCAGTTACGTGTTTTTGCAGTCGGGTTTTTTGTTTTTTGAATTATTTTCTTTATTCCAACTATGTTGGGGTCGGCTTCCAGTCTAACCAGATGCAGCTGAATACCAGTATTTTACATGGAGCGACTGCCTATCTGACCTCCACAACTCAGTTACTGGGTAAATACGATACCCCTTGGTAAATTGGTTGTCAGACTTTCGGGCTTCTGACGAGCTGTAACGACTGTCATTCTAACCTCGAATGACAGCCGGGACCAACGGCTCGGTATGTAAAGATTGTCACCCACCCACGGAACAACCCCGGAAGGGGTAGCTTAACCTGATGGATCGACCTTTACGGCTGTTATTACTTAGCCACAAGCTCCTCAAGTAGCTCTTTCAGCTGAAGTAAACAAGCACGTCGAATGTTTAATTTATAATTGGTTCCTATTAAACTTCTGTTATGTAAAATTGTAAATAGACCTGTAGCAAAGTTAAATGCATTGTTCGCTGTCTCAGCAAAATAGATCAAACGCTCATTGAAATTCCATTTCCACGAACGAAGCTCCTTAATTTGTAAGTCCTCGGAATCTAAAGCACTGATTGCTTCGATCTGCTGATTTTCTTTCGCTCAGCACTATTTCCTGTGAGTAGTTAGAGCTGCAACAGCCGGCAATCAGCGAGCTCTAGTGCAGTCTCAATTTACCGATATTATCGGTTTTTGCACTGCATTTACGTTAACTACTTACACTTAGTTTTGTAGCGGCAGATCTTCAGGTTCTAAAATGTCTGCCAAGATTATTAACGTAAGTTGTTTTTAATGATGTTTATTAAGCCTTTTGCTTCCAAGCAAAGGTGGGTGATTGAATTGTAACATTAATGTTTTATTTTGATCTTGGTTGAACATAGGACGATGATTGCGATTGGCCACGGTCACTTGAATATGTGGGTGTCGTAGCAAGCCTGTAGCAACCATCGGGAGAGATAGGTTGTTCTATTTTTAGCTCAGGAGTCAGGACCACACTACGAAGTAACTGGTCTAACCTGTGATATGTACACTTGTACAAGTGCAGTATAAAATATTGCACGCGGTATAAGCATTCCAAGCTGCTGCTTCAAAAGTTATAACAAAACAAAATGTATATTAACATAAAGATATTCAAATAGTTCATCGGCAAGGTTCCGATCGATTGGTTCTGTGACGAACAACCGGCTGAATTACGTGATTGAAAAGCAAAACGAAATAACTAAAATAGTTTGACAGAAGAAGATGAAACTAATCTAGTTTTGAGATTAGTGGATTAGCCAACCTGTTAGAATTCGTTACCGTGATTCTTATATCATATTATCATTGTCTTGTTCCGAAATTGATTCTATTTGTGCAGCCTCTTGCTTGTAAGTTGTAACTATTTAATGACGAGGATATCTAGCATTGAAGATTCCATACAATTGGGAAATAAGAAAACCTTCAATCATACCTTTCTCTTGGTATTTATTAGTTCCACCTTATCATGATTAGTAGTATTATGCACTTCAATCTTCATCTTTGAATAATCAATGGCATTATTACTTCTTATAATCAAAACACGCATTTGTAATTGGCAAGGGAAAGGTAATTGTCTTGAGCAAAAAGTCGACTTGCCTTTGTAGCCAGGCCGGCTATTACAAGATAATGGATTTCTATCTACTGTACATTATTGGCTTAACATTCGTTTAGTTAGTGTATTGTAGAGAAAGCAATTTCTTTGTTGAGATTACTTTTAGTGAACTTACTATGTGTATCTTCAGGGAATTCAGATACTGGAATCGACATCTGATCACTGTTGTAAAATTGAATCTAAATTGGTTCAATTTTCTTTTTACTTGTACTTTTACTTTTTTATTGTTTGGATTTTTAACCGACTTCAAAAAAAGGAGGAGGTTCTCAATTAGTCGGAATGTTTTTTTTTTTTTTTTTTATATGTATTTTCCCCGATTACTCGGAGACGGCTGGACCGATTTCGAAAATTCTTTTTTTATTTGAAAGGATATACTTTCTAGTTGGTCCCATTGTCATCAAGTCAGGATTGGATGATGGAATCCTGGAGAAGTCGAGGGAACTCCTGAAATATTATAGGCACACCTATAGCGATTTAGGTATTTTTTATAGTAACTCTTGAATTTGCTCTCGAAAAGCACCATTTAGTGAAGTGGAACTGATGATGAAGACCACAGATGGCCACCGGAACAACTCAATAATAGGTATTTCACGGCTTGCGAACTTGCGATTCGATTACTTTAATATGGTTGCCAAGCAATTTATGCCCGTCACAATGCGTAGGGTGAAGAGGAGCTGATGGCGAAGTACCAGAAGAACTCCTCAACAATGAACGTCCCTGCATCGGGAAAAGCAATATTTTGTAAAGGGTGATGAGCAGTTGACATTAGGCTATTGTGACTTAGATAAATAATTACAAACCGACCCACTAAAAAGCGAGAAAAAAAAACTTTTTTACAAAAAAAACAACCGACTTCCACTATAAAGTGAAAAATAACTAAAATTTCGGAAGTCGGTGGCATGTAACGAATATCCGTGTAAAGACACGGTTTTGAATTTTCGTTTTTGCCACCGACTTCCGAAATTTTAGTTATTTTTCACTTTATAGTGGAAGTCGGTTGTTTTTTTTGTAAAAATTTTTTTTTGGATTAGGCGTTTAGGTTTTCTTCTACGAAATAAGAAAGTATCAGTGTTTATTTATTTAACCATTTATGTACACACATTTAACGACAGACAAGAAGAAAAGAACAGAAAAATACGTACAAAGGTCTTCCTATTTTTACTTACTTAATCGACCAGTTTCATTTCTGTCACTATTTATTTTTGGCTTCCCAACAATTCATAAAATAATACTTTGTCAAATATCTCGTCGACATTCGACCTTTTCAAAGTATAATTATAGACGAGCGATATAAAGCCACCAACAATGAGTTAAATAAAAGTTGTTCTGGGATTCCGTTTACATTTTTTATCGGTCAAAGAGTGAATGACTTCTTTTAACATAAGACATTTACCTATTGAAATTCAAACAGTTCTTGTCTGCGTATAAAGCGAGTGACTGAGTCATTCGGAGTCAATGAAGTTTATTGAAAGTATTCGTACATGCATTACTTTGTCCTTTTTTGAATAACTGTCAGCTTGATACATTATTTTCTTTTGTTAACGACGACGTCAATGTATTGTGCTACTTTGCAAATATAAGAAGGAAGCATTGATGTGGAATGATACAATAAGTGTTGAAGAATAACATTTAAAGTTTAAATGTTTAAATTTTAAACAGTATTATGTATCAGAACATCTATCTCATCCTAATGTTTAGGAACTATTTCTTTCTCTGGCAGACTGGCACTGTCTTAGTTCATGGCCAAACCATATAAATGATGTAAAAGATGATATTTAACTGATAATAGCAAACTTTACTAAGAGGAATGCAATAGATAACTTCAATAATATCAATTTGTAAAACCAACCTAGTATTTAGTTGTATAGTATAAACTAAACACTAGATAGTAATACTCCTCAATCAGCTCTTACAACTTTCACAAGGTAAATATTTTGCTCAATGTATGTTTTTCTTTCATTCTCGTACTGCCAAGAAAAACTATTCAAAAACAGGTTGCAATTAGAGTAGTCTTATTTTAGAAGTAATAACGCTTGTATTGCTCAATGCTTTACAAGTAGTGCCACTTATAACAAGACGAGTGGCGTATTTAAAGATAGTTGTTAGCATCCAAGAAATCTTTTGAAATATATCTATGGTGAGACTGAATATCTTCATATAGATAAGATAAATAACGATAGAAAACATGCTTAATAAGCAGATAGTGAATCAGCCAATACACTTCCACTCGGCAGAGTAGAGGATAACACTCGAATTCAAAAAGCCCCTCCAGCTCCCATTCAGGGCAAATTAACCTAATCAAAGTCCACTCTTGATTTAATTAACTGCACGACTCTGCTGATACGGGTTGGCTTTCGTACAAAGAAAACGTTATCTGCACTCCCTTAGTATTCATTACATAAGTAGGTTCTTTCTTCCATTACATCACTGAGAAAGTTTTTCGGTCCGTAACGTGGGAATTTAATCAACTGTTTGATTTTAATTAAAATTGTATCGTTCCTTTGTTTGCTGTTTGTTTGTTGTGTAATTTTCAATTGTGTGGGCCTCAATTGAGATTGGGAGTTGTAGGTGTTCGATGAGGTGAATCTTTGCTGAACTTCATATTGATTCCATTGTAACATTTATTAGCACTAGTATAAGTCTTCACAAGAACAAAGAAAACACTATTCGTCTCCGCGCAATAAGCCTCTGAAAATATATTACGAAAGGAGTGAAATATCTTCCCAGGATTTGGCGTAAGATCTTAAATTCTCGACCTAAAAAGAGAAACAGCAAATTCATTTTAAACAAATTGTTACCAAGCCAGCTACGAATTTTCTCGCTGAGTATTTGCAAATACCGAATACAAGGGTTATAAGGTCTAATTTCCTTTCGTTAATATTCAGAACAATATTATTTTCTTTGCTTGTAAGTCACGCTAGGAATTCTATATATTTTCACTTTGTTCCCGTTTACTCGCCATATTGCGAATTCCTTCCGACATAAGTCTAGCTTGCCAGACGAAATTAACGTCTAACTTATTACCATTATTATACACTTTCTTCTTCGTTAATTTTATGTTTATTTTACGCTCTACATGGTCAGTGTACTGTGTATGAATGAACGGTTCTTACTTGCTATGCTAAGAAGATTCTTTGCTGACGATTGCAAATGTAAAGGCGTACTTGCTGAAATTTTAAAGGGTGTTCCCCAAGGGCAGATCTTAGGCCCTAAAGTTTTTAAAATTTTATTACGATGCTAGTCTCTGTGTTATCTTATAAACTTCATAGGATACGACAACAGGTGAAAGATAACCATCATTTCGAATTACCACTCGCAATCTTAAAATTATCGTAATTCTGTCATGTCATCATGTGCAATAATGTGTACTATGTTTTTCATTCTATAAGTTCTCATAGGTATAATAACACTTATCGATATCGATGAAGCGGAAACATACAATAAAATACCTACATAGTGCCCCAACGTTCCCAACCAACCCAAAATTCTAATATAGTACAGTGGCATACGAAGCATTATTAGGTAAAAGAAGAACAAAACAACTGGTGGAGTTTACGTAGAAATTGGTGAAGGTATAATATCCAACAGCCGGCAATATATGCACGCAAGCCAACCACACAGGGTGACCATCCTGCCGTTACTTAGTCAACTAAATCCTGAAATAATGTTTAATCCTTGTTTCTTACCAATAATTGGCCTTACCATCTTATCTTGGTGAATAGTTTCGTGTACAAATGTGTTTTCACCAATATTTGTTAATGCTACTTGAAACGTAAAACCGTCGTTTTAATTATTCCTTATCGCTGTCCTTATTATTGAAACAAACAGGAAAGTTCTGGCTGTTAGGAACATCGCAAACACAGATTAATAAACTGTTATGAGACCAATCCCATAGCCGCTGTTGATTAAACTCCATTGCTTGGCGTTATTAATTCTAATAATCTGACTTTGATTGAGTTTGAACCCTTGCAAGTTAATTGAAAGTAAGTGGTTTATATCCAAGGAAATGGGTCACGAAGTTTCTCGTTAGGTGGTGAGCTTAACCTTGTTAAAAGCTTTAGTTAAATCCTCATACAACGTGGACTGGGTTCAAAGTTCACTCGATTAGTATCGGCTCTTGTTGCTCTCGGTTACAGGACCTAATTACTTAATGCCTTAAGCCAGGAGAATTAATTGGTCATTAAATTAGTTTTTATCATCTCTTATCCATTTTATATCAGCTTTCACCGACAACTATGCAAAGGCGCCATTTTCTTAACGAAAAATTGACTCCTAAATTTTCGCGAAATTTTTCTCTGTTCCAGGTCTCTTGTCTTAATTCTCCAAATTATATCCATTTCCACAAGATAAGCTGAAGAAGGGGGATTCATTGTTCTTATCTTAATTCTTAGCAATGCGTTAGGGACTGTTTACTTGCTAGACAATTTGGCGTCTGCGTATTGATTCGCCTGACCTTGCAGGCTTATGTAACTTTTCATGTGAAGGTCTTCGCATCTCGTCCTTGTCTTCATGTTTCTTATTAAGTGAGCTCAGTTTTTGTGGGAATGGATGTGGTAATAACGGTTTGGGGTAATAGGATCTGGTAGATGAAGGAAATTTTGTGATACGGTAAGCCGATGGGCTGTCAGGGCAGTTTTAATTGGGGTTAGATAAATTGAAATAATTTGTATTGTTGGTCTGAAGAGTAGTTTCAGCGATTATATTGGCACAAAAATAATTTATGGATTTTACAAAATTATTTTAAGTGTACACATTTATTCTCAACGCATTAAACATAGTCCATCGTGTATTCACGCATATTCAAAAACTAAAGCAATTTAATTATAACAACAATAATAAATAACAAGATAAAAACCTCGTAAGTGCCATCACCCTTATTAGGAGCTTCCCTAAATGTTTATCAGTCTATTCAGCATGGTAACCCTGCTTATTCCGTGTGTGTGCGTCAGTGCATACGCGTAGCTTGCACAAAGTGCGGTAGTAGTGAGGGGGGCGTGGGTAGGGGTGGCAACCCCAGCTAACGCGATTGGAAAGCTTTAGGGCGGTGCAATCGCTCGAAAAACGAGCATTTTTTTACTTCGCTTTTATTAGATTTTGATTGTTGAATTGGAGTAAGAATAGGAGAGTTCATGACGATTTTGTCCTGCAAATGTTTGATTAGGTAACGAGTTACGACTCTTGTCAAGAAAAACATTTCAGTTCACAGGACCTTAAAAAGCTTTATCGTATCAAATAGATAAGTACTAGAAGTTATTCAATGTATACAAATTACAAGTTAGGAAGCTATAAATGTGAAATAAGTAATTAGTTCTGTTAAATAACAGGGTTGTATCATGAATAAATACACAGCGTAACGAGTAACTACATTGCTGCGTCACCTCAACACGTTTGATAAAAGTCGCATTTATTATTTTTATAGTCCATTTATAGAGTAATCCCCTTGTCGTTATTATTTCTACATCTATCGACTCGATAATGCTAATCGAGGCGCCTAGCTGCGTGCGCCACACTATACTCCGCCTCAGTCGATTTAGTTAGTACGCAACGAGCGACCGACGCGAACGGACGTCGCGACGCTCGACAACGTGCCGGCATTATTATAAAGCACTTTTCAAAAACATTCACGCGTCCAACGGAACCGTCCTCAGTTTTCTATCGTACTTATCAGTGTCAGTGCTTTTAAGTTTATTCAACACCTTGGAAGGATTATTATGATTGCGACTGACAAGAATTCCGACTGCTTTCATCGAATATTTTTATTAGCCCCCTTTTTTCCTATTACACAGCAGTTATTTACGCTTATCGGTCATTGAGATATTGAATGTGTATTAAAAAAATAATTGCATGTTTACTAACTAGGTCTAGTATGTTTATTCATTACGTGCTTGCAATACGTAACGTTTTCACCGCTGCATTCAACAATTTATTGGAATATTTTAATTAAATATTATACACAGACATTCTTAGATTATATCTGAACACGTATAATAAAAATGCTGACACATTAAGATACAATAGATATGACTCAATTAGCAAAATGTCAGCCACTGGTTTTAATCGTAAAAGAAAATCAGTTTTCTCCTTAGTGTAATTAAAATTCCTATCAACCTTTCGATTGTCTTCATATACGATCTTAATAATTACACTTTCTTAGACGCCTTTTACTATATCATACTTTCTTTAATTCAAATCAACAGGTTTATCATTAATCAATATGGCGTAGTAGCGAAATGTTTTGATATCTATAAATGCACCATAAATATCTTAGAACATATATTTATTTAATGAGTTTATCGTGGACGTTTTTATCAGAGTTCTTACTGCACTTGTGGCTAACCGCGTTCAGTCCATTCGTTCAGAAGCATCTAATTTAAATTGCAAACCGACTCTATCATGTTCATCAAAGAGTTGATTATCGTTAGATACGTTTTCTAACTTGCGGTTAGAAGATTATTAATGTCCATACTCGTTAATGCTCTTAAATAATGTCCACTCTTCAGCTTAATGTCATCGTTGATATTGAAAATCGAGTTCTAAAACCACTCATTAGAAAGTTCTATTGTGGGGCTTAAGACTGATATTCTGAAGACAAGGATCGTAAACCCATTATTTGCGGCCGTCCATTATCGTTGCTGGACAAATTGGTAGGGTTCATTGGTGGCGATAACGTCTGTCAGGAACTCAGGACGTAGTTCAGTTCTGATGATTCGCGACTAGCCAACCGCTGACCCATTTAACCAAGTGACTATTTTAGATATGATTGCAGACTTGAACAGATGTCCCCACACCGTGCGTTTTATTCTTCCCGACAGTTAGATTGGAATTATTTATTAGTGTTGGCATTTCTCTGGTGTACATGTGCTCTGTATTTTTTTAACAGCAACAATGTTACTTTTATACTCTTTGTATTTTCATTTCTTTTCAACCATTTAATCTTCTAATGTGTTTTATTTTGCCAGGGTTGATCTCGAAGGATCGCTAAATCCTCCACTTAACAATAATTTTAAGACTCTTTCAACGATTAGTCTGAGTCTGTATTTATAAAGCCCAAAGACGTTGAATTTTTAAAAGCTCATTTCTATTCTAGACGGAATTCGAACTTCTTTTGAAAGTAACCGGCTATAAAAATATAATATTGTATGTAATAATTCTAACTTATCATACAATAACTTCATTACTGATTCACGGAGTGATATCGACCGTCCATTTGAATTCATAGCGTCAAAGCGATCCTTTTTCAGCCACCTCTTCAAAGGCTCTTTACATTTCTTGAGATTTCCCTCAGGGATTTCACTGAGCACTCTTGATAAAACTGCCAAGGAACTCTATGTTCAGTTACTTAGGACTGCTAAGATACCGTGAGTTTAGTACAAAGTGTTTGAAGTTCTCAAAGAGAGCTAGCGTATCTAACGTTGTTGCAATACATGCAATTGCATTGGATTTTATGTCAATGGCTTCAGTAAGCTCTTTACGTGTAGTGAGTAATACTAAGCCGACCAGGGATACAAACATATGGTTTGTCATTTTATTTTTTATACTAACATAAAAACATTTTACAAAAAAAAACAACCGACTTCAAAAAAAGACACTACAAACTCAAAAATAATTTTAATTTTGGAAGTCGGTATTTGTTTGAATATGTAGTAGTATTTGGTTTTGAATTTTCGTTTTTTGCTGACTTCCGAAATTGAAGTTATTTTTGACTTTGTAGTGTCTTTTTTGGAAGTCGGTTGTTTTTTTTTACTTTTTAGTTGTGGTACCTACCCCACACAAATTCGAATACCAATACCTGCTATGTAAATAACAGTGACAGGAACTTATCATCGTATCATCCACATACGCTAAGTGGGAAAAATACGTATGATAGAAGCTAACTCAAAAACTACCCAAGCAAAGTTAATAAAATTTATATGGGATCACCTCTGAAGTATGACCTACTTACCAAACAAAAAAAGAATCATCAAAATCAATTCATAATTGGCGACGTAATCGCTAACAAACATACAAAAAAAAACATAGTCTAATTGAGAACTCCTCTTTTTTGAAGTCGGTTAAAAATGATAGATTGTGATTTTGACAAAATCCGTTTCTATTGTAGTCATGCTACGCGTGCAGAACTATAATAAAACCAGCTTTTGTACACAAATAGCGGATTCAATACCTCGTCTATATCGAAGACTTGCCTCTTCAAGAAAATTCAACCCACACAATTTAGTTAATTAGCGCAATCCTAACGGTGAAAACAACGTGTAGTTTCTGATATAATTGATTTATTAACAAGTTGGACTTATTACGGTTAAGGAGGACTTGCGTTACCGGAATCGTCGGCAGAACGCCGGTAGCTATGCAATGCTTGTTAGATGCGCAAATAGCGCCTCGCTACACTTAGCCAAGCGTTGATTAAACGTTCAATTTGAAAGATACCTTCATGATTTTGTGCTCTAACGAATGATCAGAAAACTAGGCTTTTCGAGGACCGTTTTATTTCGTTAAACATTTGACACGGAATTTACAAAATATTTTTTTTACCCGTTTAAATTTTCCAGCAAAAATTGGAACAAGTGACTTTTTTTGTTCAATAAACAAAACCGCCAAAGGAAATATGTGACTTTTCCAATTTTTTCTTCAAGCTACGTAATATGTAGACCAAGTACTTTCTTCTTGACGATCAATATTGAGACCATGGACAAGCTGTGTTTTCATTCTGGCCATCCGAAAGTCGTTTGGCTCTACAGCCTGTGTCCATTGTGCCAAAAGAACCTCATAACGCTTTGCTCCAGCATAATATTACTTAACTTTCTTGTGTATATTATTTTGCCTTCCCTTTCATAATATGTAGGACAAAGTATTCGTTGTAGGCTTTATTAATATTTTAGCTACAAAATACACGCACGGCTTAAATATTTTGCATAGTCATGAAAAACTCTCCAAAGCTTTGAGAATGCTGAAAGGAAAACTAAAATTTTGATGTTAAGTAAAATTTTTGTATTTGCTTATACTTTAAGTAATATATTCTATTCATCACCACTGCTCTCAAAACGGTGAAGGAAAACGTAGATTACGGCCCACTCCCTCCCACAGAGAGGAGGCCTGTGTCCCAAGCAGTGGGAACATTAATAGGCTGATGATGATGAATATATCTAGAGTAATTCTATATTATTTTCGTTATGTCTTTTTCTGAACTCAGGTAAACTCAAAATTAAACATTCGTAACTTCCGTCAAGTTTTTCGATTTAATTCTAATTGGAAAAATACGAGCCGACAACCTTTCAACTAAAATAACTTCTTAATTGTTCCAAAGTTAAATGGAGTGTCCATCCATGTTTTTCAACAAAGTAACACAATCTTGGTTATATTTAATTGAATATTCAAAGAGCATTTGCGCATTGCGTCGTTTTGACGAACTTTTACTAACAGATTTACTCCTGCAACGATACTGTTTATTCATATCTCGAAAAGTTTTAATGACGTCTGTGTTGTCCAAACGTTCCAAAATAATCTTGTCCAATTTATCATTTTTACGACTTTGTCAAATCAAAACAAAAATCCGGCCACAGTACTCGACGACCTACAATAATTAGTTCTTGATCTTGATTCGTTTATAATTACAAAACTCAAAGATACAGTCGCAGATAATGATGTCCTTGGTTGGCAACATTACAAATATTTTTGTTATTCTTATTATCGAAGCATCAGACGACGCTGATAGCAATACGAAAACAAACAGAGGAAACTGTATGATTCCTGAAGGGATCAACGACACACACACCGACCCGCCGGGTTGCGTAGGAGTCGGTCTATTTTCATATTTCAGTTTGTATATCGATCTCACTTCAGCATTACACAAACGTATAACTCTGTCTCTGTTATCTATTGTGCAATAATTGGCAACATATTTATTTTTTCCGTGCCGTGCGTGCCAAAAACACACGTGGATGACCTGAGCCCAGATTGATAATATAATTTTGTAAGTGGGTGCCGTGCTTCGTCATACGGAGTGATTCCGAAACGTTTACGTTATAAATACGATGAGTGTTTAGCTTAGCTTCATCAACTCGTGTTCATTATTTAGCTGTCCTTAATTTACTGCCACGCTCTTTGCGAGATTTCTATTTTTACATTTGGTAATTTAATGTTAATTGTTTTATTTTCTCTTTTAATTTAAACAAAGTGTACAATTGTTAAGTTAAGAGTACTTGGCCTTATCATTACTTTTTTCATATCCATGTCTTAATAATCCTGCATATTATGTCGTTTAAACGCTGCAATATTCTATCTCTATCTCTTCTGATAATGCAACATTCATTTTCGTATCTCCACCCGGCTTTACTAAGAATGAACGTAACATGAAAAGTGTCAACCGCACGGCTATCAGCACTGGAGATGTAAAGAAATATATCTACCACCCGTATTGAACAGGAGTGCACAGGTTCCTTCTGTTTTTCGCCCTATCTCAGTAATCACTGAATTTGCTTTCATGAATGTAAAACTAACTACAGCCATACCTAAACTGAAATTCGTACTATTACGATTAGCGTCATGTAACCTCAAATTCTTACTAACAAGTTTTACGTTCATGTTTATTCCAACATCGAATTTATTGTATAGCGTGATTTGCGTTTTAGTCCTTCCAAGGTCGTCAGTAAACATGTATGTCGTGACCAAGACCATTGTATATCGTATCGTTTATATCCTTTTAGTGGACAGTATTATATGAAGCATAGCCGCTTATTTTTTCTAAACGTTTATCGAGTGCAAGTATTACAGTGTGATAATGGTTTCTTCGTGTTAGTGCAGTGGAATGGATTGCATTTGTTAGTTCAACAACTGTTGTATAATGTCGAAGACTCTGAACGCCTACAGAATGTGAGTATGACTTTTTACCTTTGCGTTCTTTTGAATAATATTCTGAATTATGTATGTAGCACGATTCAAATTGTCGGATTATAATCAAGACTGGATAGATCTATCTATCAAGTACCTACCTGAACACAGAAAGATGGTTGTATTCGTGGATCTTCCCAAATTATTATTCGGGACGATCCACGAACAGAAATATCTTTAACATCTTTCTTTCTTTTTTACCTTTTCTTTTAAAAAGACATTTCTTTTTAAAAGAAAGGTAAAAAAGGAAAACATATTTAGTAAATCTGTCCATAAAATTTTTATACTTACATAGAATTGGATTTTGTTACTCTTTGACGGTCTGTCAACACCACTTATGACTTTGTACTGAGCCCTTAGTAGAGCTAGAACCAATTCCCGTAAGACGTTATTTCCTCGATAATAAACCAATTTCGCCAAGCCTCGCAGTAGTTTAACTTCGTCTTCCTATATGGAATCCAACTTTCTTCACTAGAGTATATTTTAAATGCGGTAAGTTTTCTATTGGAGCACCAACGTTATCAGAACTTGTGGGACCGGTTTATGTTGCATCTGGTCAAAGTAAAAATGTGTCGTTTTGTTTTGCCTTATGCATCTTCAAAGTAATGTGATGCGTTCTAAGGTTGTTTTTCGACTATTTTGAAGATTGTTAGTTTTGCTATTACAATCGTATATAATATCAGCTTTGTAACTCATTGATCTATGATCAGATATTTACATGACAATTGCTTCAGCTGACTAGTAAGTTAAAATTCAATTAGATGCATTCAAGTAGTAAATTAAATTACCATTTGAAACCTTTTTAATTCACCACGTTTATATTTATGACGTGAATGACACACTTCTCCCTGGAGGTCTGTCGTATAAGCAGTTCATCGATGATGGAATTAGGTCATAATGTGATGCGGCATGAGATTGCCTTTATTTATTCTGAGCAAATCTAATCTCGGATCATTGTGTAACAGCTGGATATTTTCTTACCAATAACCCTTATGAAATCGGGCACTGCTTGTGTAGCAAGTGCAACCTCACTAAAGTTGACTTCAACATTCCTGTTGAACTAGGTTCTTCACTCAATTATAAATCTTCATTAGCCCTATTTAATGTCTTTATCAATAAATTGGAAGCATCATCAGTCATGCCGGTACATTTTCAACGACCACTAGTTAATTAATCACTGTGAAAGCTACATGAATCTCTCGGCACGAACAATATGCGATTAGCAGATTTATAGGACCCTGTTATGACTTGCGTTATTACCGTCGTTAGTTTTGGATGTAAACTGTTCTTGACTTGGATTCTTATTGTCTGACCTGATTAAACATCATCGACTTCTATATCTCCATTCGTTTTCACTACCTTGTGGGCTTTGGTCGTCTTTTTATGGTTTTTATGTCCTGGTTGAGATGATTTCCAGTAAATCCAATTACGTAGATACTGCTTGAAGTATCCATTGAATATAGGTTAATGTGTTAACTTTCTGGAAGAGCAAAAAATGTCCATTGAATTTATGTTCCGAGCCGGATTCTGTCTCTCGGCACATTCTAAACTTATTGCTAAAATTAATAGAAACAAAGAGAAAGAGCTTGGAAACATTAATTCAAGAGTCTGCCCATAATATATTTTCACTCTTGGTGAATATGGCTAAACCCCAAAAATCTAGACAATTTGTTTTCGCAGAACTTAGGCCGTATTTATTAGCCGAACTATGTATATGCCAGCCATCCTACGTCGTCGTAAAACATTGTTATAAACCCAGACATAAATCCTGGATAGCTCAAAGCAATGCTTTATTTATTTAGATTCTGATAGAACAAAGAAATATACTCCATAAAGAACTTACTTATAATTTTAGATTTTCGTTTTGCTGGTGTATTTTTCTTTTGAAAGATTTTTCTAAATCTTTATTATCTTTTGTACTCTGAAAAGGTTTCTATCAGAAAATGCTCAAGAGAAAATACAAATTCAAATAATTTAATTCAAGTAACGCTCAACTTCAGAACGGACTTATATCAGTCAGTCTGAAGGATATAACAGCCTTCACGATAAAGTTAGTTTGTAAGAACTGCCAAGCCAACTTGTTCCTTGTTAGATTTACTTAACAAGTTAGGCTTCAAGTCGATCTTGCTGTTCCAGGACAACTTTTAAGCCTTGTGCGGCAAGTAAGATGTTAAAGTTAGCTTAACGTCCGAACGTTTAAACAAAGTTCGAATATCCTCGTATTCACAATCTTCATGTTTAAGTTCCGTAAATATTTTGTGATTACCTTCTATCGGTTCATTGGCAACCTCCTCATCCGGACGTCCTTCAACAAAGGTCGCTCGTCCTTGACCTTTCCATTGAGGCACGAGCTCATCCGGGCCCAATGTCACCATTGTACTATCGAATTGAACTTTCAGGATTACTTCAGCCGTATTAATGTAGCCTCCTACGCGTATTTCACTTTCAAGTTTTGCTTCAGTGATATTTGTTCCGTGGAAAGTAATAATTCATGCTTTTCAACTAATTACAAACCCAAGTCTGATTTATTTTACCCTCTGCTATTGTAATATAGCTTGCTCGACAAAAATTATCAAATTTTTCGGCTGCTTTCGTTTCATCAAACATTTATTTGTAATTCATCAAATGCTTTTAACCAATGTACACAAAATTAGTGGTATGTTTCAATAAACATATTATACTAGCACACGCCATTTTATATTAATTTTCCTGTCTGGGTAATAAGGCACAACCCATGCTTTTATGGTAGAAAATTATAGAGTATCAAACACTCGTTGTTCCGCGCGATGATTCAGCTTGATATGCGAACAACTAATCATCGTTGCATAGTGATATGCGAACAACTAATCATCGTTGCAACGGTATTTTGCTGTGGGGACGGGCTGCAGATATTGAGTCTGTCTTTATTCTGCAAAAGAGGGCTGTCAGAGCCATCTACAACCTCCGCAGACGCGAATCTCTAAGGGAACTGTTTAAGAAAATTAATATCATGACGGTACCTTGTCAGTATATATATGAAAACATTATGTATGTTCGAAAAAATCTACATCTTTTTCGTAAGATAAGTGATAGGCATAATTTTAACACTAGAAATAGGAACAAATTAGATCAACCACGTTTTAGATTGTCTAAAGTACACACTTCTTTTATGGGGTACTGTGTAAAATGTTATAATAAAATACCACTCGATATTCTTCAACTTAATGAGAAGAAATTTAAAACATGCATTAAACGCACACTATGTAGACAAGCATATTATAAGTTAGATGATTATATCTTCTTCTTCCTAGCCTTTTTCCCAACTATCTTGGGGTCGGCTTCCAGTCTCACCGGATGCAGCTGAATACCAGTATTTTACATGGAGCGACTGCCTATCTGACCTCCACAACCCAGTAACTGGGTAATACGATACTCCTTGGTAAGACTGGTGTCAGACTTTCGGGCTTCTGACGACTCGTAACGACTGTCAAAGATCCACAAATGACAGCCGGGACCAACGGCTTAACGTGCTTTCCGAGGCACGGAGGAGTCTCGGTATGTAAAGATGGTCACCCATCCACTGACCAACCCCGGCAAGCGTAGCTTAACCTGATGGATCGACCCGTGCGGCTTGTTATTACTTAGCCACGAGCTCCTCGATGGAACAAATTAGATCAACCACGTTTTAGATTGTCTAAAGTACACACTTCTTTTATGGGGTACTGTGTAAAATGTTATAATAAAATACCACTCGATATTCTTCAACTTAATGAGAAGAAATTTAAAACATGCATTAAACGCACACTATGTAGACAAGCATATTATAAGTTAGATGATTATATCGTAGATAAAAATGCTTGGCTTAATGCTGGTCCTGCTCCACAGTAGGGATGTGACATTGTACGTAAAAAATCGATTTTTCATTAATCGATTTTTTTTGTAGCATTAAAAATCGATTAATAAATAATCGATTTTTCTTAAGAAAATAATCGATTTTGTTATATTAATCGATTTTTTGCTAATTTGTCAATTAAGTTCAAAATGAACGCCATAAATATTATATCAATCAATAGATTTATTAATTAAAAATAAACAACAGAAATAGCAAGCTTATATAATCATCACAAATTAAAGTTTTAGCAATCAAATTATAAAAGATTCAAATTAAAATGTTTTTCACATAAATTAACAAAATTAAATTATTCAAATAAATAATAAAAAATATATTCAAATTTTCAAAAACTAGAAATCCGTAGGCAACGAGTTCAGGAATAGAATAACAGCTTAGGTAAGCGTTTGGATAATATACGGCTCCTGGCCTTTGTTAATATTGCATCAGCTTTCGAGAACAATCTCTCCGCTGGAGCCGAAGAAGCCGGTACCAATAGGTGCTTACACGCCAACTGTGTGAGTTGGGGATAAGCTATCTCATAGCTTCTCCAGGATTCTAAAGCGTCTTCTTTTAATCCTATTAGAGGCGCAGCTATGTACAAGCCATCAACCAAATGTCGATAAAATAGCACAGTTCGTTGACTCCATCTAGTGAATGTTTGATTAAATAAATCTACTAAACTGTTTCAATAACACAGAAGGAATGCCATCATAGATGCACAGATGGCTTTAATGTAATATTATGGAGATAGTATTCTTCGGTAGTTCACGTTATGGGTAATAATTGATTGAATGATTGATTATAAAAAAATCGATTATTAATCGATTATTCATAAAAATAAAATCGCGTATTAAAATCGATTTTTACTTTAAAAAAATCGATTTTTAATCGATTATTTCCATAATCGATTATTTTTTCACATCCCTACTCCACAGCCACTTGGGCTCACTAGTTGAAATTATTGTATTTGGAAGAGTTGCTACCCCTTTTCTTATTTTTTTTATTTTTATTTATATTATTTTTCTGACATTACGAACAACATGTTTATTTTATTTTTATTTTTTATTAACCAATTTTGTATTGTTGAATATTCCAATATTTGATAATGATTATCTTTCCTTTTGATAGTATAATACATTGCAAACTATAGTTTTGTATAATTTAGAAGCATTTTTTCAGTTTTTGTAAATGTGAGTACCATGGGGCTGTTTATTCTGTTATTATATTATGTTTTATGTTGACTTGAAAGAGCATGGCAGTTGAGACTTTGTCATGCTTACTTAAATGTCTCGCCGATGGTGGCGAGTGTGTTGGATCATTCGGTTCCCTACAAAATGGTTGAGCTGGATGGTGCTGATCCACGCGTCATGTTCGTGAACGGGCGCCGTCGGTTGAGACTGGTCATCTCTTTTCTGCCAAGGCTTATTTTAAATCTTATACTTTGAATTGTCTCTGTTTTTTTTTTCACATTGTTCTCACATATAGAAGCAACAAGAATAATGTACCCAGGATTTTGTAATGTCTTTATTTAAAAGAGTGTCCTGGGAGTTTCTTGCCCGTTCTTCTCCACAGAGATCTACTTTTTGGAATGGGCGACTAGCTTCAACTTTCTGACTAACTGACCGACTCTTTGACAATTCAAAAGTGCCTGTAAATGGTTTAATTGAAATAAATGCTTTGAGTTTGAGTTTGAGTGCACTATTATTATACAAAATGTACTTTAGTTAAAAGTACCTTTTTAAACTCGCGAATAATTTCAAAAGGCCATGTTTCAACTGAAATGGTAACATTTGCAACCTTGTTCCATTCTGAGCTCACATTTTACAATTTGCGTACGTTACTTATTCAGCCGCGGTCTGCACAGCCCGGTTGACATAAAACTGAACGTTATATCCGTATGTGCAGAAATTTTTAATGCTGACCTCACTGGCGCCTGGTCGATGTCTAGACGCATCGATTGCCCTGGGCTAGCCCTTTCTGTGGTCGCTGTAATTGCATTAAGTGCACGTGGAGACTTTTTGTTTTCTCAATCATTAACGACTCGTATATTTTTTGGTCAATTCAGGAAGGGTTTGTTTGGTCCTGTGTGCTGGCTTTGAATTTCACGGTATTCGACTGTTCATTTTACTCATATAACAGCATAATATAGGAAAGGATCAAAAGGGTGTGCATGAACTCAGTCTTTATACGAATATAATAAACGAAAATAGAATTGAATGTACTTTGCCTGTGACGTCAAGTGCATAATTTAGTAAGGAAATTGCTTATTCTCATGCACTGCAAAGGCTAATCAGATATTCTGCGAGTGACTAGCGCCATTTCAAAGAATTATAATTGACTATTCAATTCAACGCTGACTAATGCCAGACTGAAGGGTTCACGAGACATATCAATAACGATAGATAAGAATGTGATTCTATCATATTATTTTAAATTATGAGAGATTACAGTAAATTTTTCTTTTAGAAGGAAACCTGAAAACCGTACGTTTACAGGCATAAGCAAATAAAATATCGTACAAACTCAGCATATAATTTATGCGTTGAAAAGGCATATTATTACAGCATTTAACGCCTGGCTTGGCACCTCTCCAAAACTTCCTTGTAAGTCTTGCAAGTGCCACCCCGTATGAACCGCGGTTTTACGACATTTTCTACAAGTCTTGCAGAATTTACTGCGTCTCGTGAGTTCAAAATTATAAGTACTTGCGGGATTTTTATTATTTCTCGTATAGCTTTACCGCAAAAATAATAAAATCCGTATGGGTTCTCTTTGATGGAGGGAATAAAGTTTTAATTGGTGATACAGAGACGATGACTTCCAGACATGTGAATAAGGAAGTATTTTAGACGTTGACAAGTGCCGTTTTGTTAATTAGGATTAGGTTGCAGATGCGTTTAGTATTTACTAACAGTTTCTTCGACTAATGTAGAGATATTTGCTGGTTTTACGAAGTGCGATTTTCGTTTAGCTTCGGTAACGATTCGAGAAACGTGTACCTCCTCTTAGTCACCGTTTACGACTCCCACGGGAGAAAGAGCTAAACTTTTCTTCGCTTGCAGACGTTATAAACTATGTGCATTAGGAAGTTTGTTTGTATATTTTACTGGACCTGCAATGGATATATTATGTTCTTTAAGATTTTCCTGGTCGATGTTACGGTCTTTATGCTTCAGCTTTTCGTGTCAATGACCAGGGGAAGACCAAAGAAACGATGGATGGACTGTGTGAAAGATGATATGGCTAGAAAGGGGGTAACCACTGAGATGACGACTAATAGAGAAGTATGGAAAAAAGGGACATGTTGCGCCGACACCAAATAAAATTGGGATAAGGGCATGAGAATGATGATGATGATGATGATGATGACCTACTCAAATTTTGTCCGACCTTAATCTAGCTCTCTGGATAGCTCTAACGTCCGCCTCGTTCAAATCCTTAAAGGTGCATATGTACATGATGAGTAGGAAAGAAGGCTTTTAATTATTATGCTCTTCATGCTTTTAATCATTGGCTCTTCTAAAGGGTACCATTAAAATACATTAAACTACGTATAGCTTTAATGTTGATATTCATTTTCACAACATGTCCAATATCTAGGCTCAAATAAAATTTTGTCGTTTGCATTCCACTCAGCCGTTATGTTTACCGAACTTTAATCAACAGCAGTGCACCGAAATAGTCCACAAATTAGAGGTTAATTAATTACTTTCATAACAATCAACTAATTAAATTAATGAATCGTGCTGCTCTGGATAGTTTTCATTAACCAGAACTTGTTTTTCGTCTATAAATGTCGTTATGTCATTATTTACTATGGCTTTATCTACACGATTGGTTCGGTCAATAGATTGTGTTGCTGATATAGTGTACGGTTCAAGTGTTCCCTAATCTCTGCTCCACAACTTGTTACGTATTTATTTGTTCAGTTTTGTAACTGTTTCTTTGAAATTTGTGCATATACAAAATATTAATTATCATATCAGCTATCACCCTCCAAGAATGTAATTATATTCTTCAATTTCCCATTCCTAATGTCTTCCCCTGACACACCTTGCTCGGAAATATCTGTCAAAACATAATAAACAAAGGCAGAAGTATCTGAATCACCCCGATGCTCCACTTAACCTAGCTCATGTTTTACGAAATTTCCTAATTTTCCGTGCAAACATTGCGTGGCTCGCAGGCTCGGAGGGTTGTCGCCCTTGGTTGTCATGGCAACGGGCATTTTATGCGCCCCACGTTGCCTTCACCCGGCCCTCCGGAGGGGTAATATGAATTTTGGCAAGGTTACCCCCTTCCCCCTTCGCCCGAAGGTCTGGAATCCAATGAGTTTTCATACGCTTATATATCGTGGTTTACACGTGGTATGTAATTCTGTTTTTTGTTGATACAGCCGTCTCATGTTTATTATTATACGTTTCGCTGTCTTAATGTGTTATATTTAAATCGAGGGTTGAAAATAAGAACTTCCCAAATTAATCTACAAAGGTGTGTTGCCTGAGGAATTAATTTGGGAAAGTTCAAACGGTTTTTGTGTTTTGTAACAAAATGCCCTTTTTTCTAGCTACAGTACTGTAGCTAGAAAAAAGGTCATTTTAATCTATTAGCGGTTCTTATGATAACATTATCTGAGTCTTTAATTGTATGATTGTATCCTTATCAATAAAGGTCGTTACCCTATTAACAAGATCATTATTATCTGTTAGCGATCCATGTTTTGCAAATATATCTTCGGGCTGTTAGATGTTATTGTTCTCGACGTCTACAGCTCTTTATGTTTCTACCCTTCTAGCTCGAGGGATCAACTTGCGAAACTTGAAAGGACTGTATAATTATGAACGCTCCCTCCCGCTCGCTTTAATATGTCTAAGTGCTCCTGAGTTTAGACACATTTCCCTTACATTTTCAAGTTCTTTTTAATAACTTTGAAGTAGCGACTGCTTCCCATGGTCTATTGTTTTGCTTGTCATAAAAAGTGTACATGAATCATCTGCGCTGGCCTAAAGTATAAAATTACAACGCTAAATGAGTATTTCCTTGAATGTGATATAGTTCTATTTGACCATGTTTGTCAAGTGTGATACGGCCTTCCTGAATGTACACATGTTTGCTCTAACTGGATCTATCTATAACTTGATTTATGTGTTTATTGATTTATTTCTCCTTTAGTATCTCAAAGATAAGATCGCGTCTTAATGAGCCAATCTATTGAGTTTATGAATCTAAGATGTTATTGTAATAGTGTAGTTCTTTGCTTAATATATCTTTACTATTGTTTTTATTCTCAATCAGTTCAGTGACATTGTCAATACTTGAAAATGATTCTTTAGCTTGCAAGGTTAAAAAGATAACATCAATAACTAGAAAAATTTATTGAAAATCATACATGACAGGTTCCCAAATCAGACAAAGGAAAGAACCCGAACTAGACTCATAAAATTTGTGAAATAGAAGACGGGAATATTATCTCAGTGGATAGACCGGAGCGGAATATACTTGTATGAATATAAAGCGAACCCAGTGTCACGCTAGCAATCTAATACACGGCAATAATTTAGCATTTCTAGACACGTCTCAACACGGAGCCGACTACTCTGGAACTGCCAGACTAAAACGATAAATGGAGGGTATAAAGATAAAGTTTGACGATGCTGTTAATGGAATGAAGGTAGATGTAGTAGGATGACAATATTTTCCTTGTAATTTATTGGTGAAGGAACTTTGCAGACATTTGCTTTAATTTCGCCCATTTCGCATTTGTCACGACTCACGAGTTTATTCTTAGCCTTAATAAGATTGAAATGTCAAGAACTTCTAGAACGGGAAGTTCAAGCTCAAATATTTTAATTTCATTTCATGTTGTTTCAATGACTGTTGGCGGTTCCAGAATGCAAATTCTGTCGAGAACAACCCTAACGATACTCGCTTCTGGAAGTGTGAATTAATTTGAAGTAATCTGCATCTTCTAAACCATCCACTACTACCCACTACACACTACTACTACTACTACTACTACTACTACTACTTCGAGACCCTATTACCCTTGTATGGTGTGAGATAAATATTCCTATTTTCTTTATAAATAAGTATACAAATTTCATGTTTCCATATTCAATTTACAACCATGTGTTAGGTATATTATGACGTATATTTACGCAACCGGTCAACATGCCAGTCTGTCAAGGTTGAACCACTTAGATACTGCTAGATAACAATATTTTACTAAACTGAATTTATATTTAGACAAGCTAAACTGTAAACATGGACTTTATGAATGGAAACTCATTTGTATACTAGATGAAAATATGAAAAAGTGCTCCCTTTCGTTAAACCTCTCGTGCACTCTTTTGTTATATAAACATGAGGCAGTTGTTGGTTAATTAAAAAATAAACGCATTGTTGGGCGTTAACAATTAGTGTGTTTTAACACCGCTTTTTCTAGTCATCATATTACCTATTAGTATGATAAAACACAACGCAAAGAGGCAGAAATGCATCAGTAGTAGGATATAAAAGTTTTAATCTAATGAAAGTGACATATCTAGCTAGACTTTCTCTAATTCCTAGTAAAATTCACCAAGAACCCGCAGCTTAGTCACCACTCCTCGGTTTTCCCTTCGTATCGGATATGTCTATAATTGTTCGTCGTTCAAGATCGGAATCATTGTATCCGGTTGTTGTTTCCGAAGCCTTACCTGTGCTTCCGCGGTGCATAGCATGTGCTCGTTTACGTTGTAATAGTTTTTCCGCATTGCGCCATTGTTACCCATTCATAGTTCATTGTCCACATGTCCTTTTGCCTGTTTCTATGTTAAATTCTAGCTTGAAATTGTTTGTATTCAAATTACGCTATAAGTAGTTATAACATTTTGTCTTCCTATTCCCGGTCTTCTTTCACTATCTTCAGATCCTTTTCGAGTTATAAAGCCTCTAAAATTATAACGATGTCTTGTATCATATTCCATCCATCGTCTCTTGTGTTTCTATGTTCTCGTACGAGGAATGAAATTGATACAGTGTGGGTAGCAGTAGTGTGTAGACATACAACCAACGCGACCCTTGTTGACTCAATCAACAAGCGTAACATGATAAACTATTCATCGTGTTTCCATGCTTTTATATTCTATCCAAATTAATAGAGTTAGATGGGTTGATCTTTCATTACATTTAATCCTATCTATCTTAATAAAAGCTATAGAATCTTACGATTTCTTTGTACGTGTTCTGAACATTTAAAACAAAGACAACAAAGTATGCACATGTAAAACCTTGTTTCCCACATTTTGCGTGTTCAATCTCACACCTCTGCTTCCTGTAAATTGCGTACATATCCCAAATTGTCGCCACTTGGGTTAGGGGTTGGGAAAGGTGTAATAGAAAAACATCTATTGTTTATATATTTATTTCGACCGAGCGGTCTCAGTTTCGTGCCCACAATACCGGACTTCTAACCAAAGGTGATTTGGGTTAAATGCCCTGAAGTGTAAAGGGTTAGTGAAAATTAATTGTTGGAACTTTTTTAGTCTTCATGGGTCAAGAATTAATTATTGGCGACACGCAACTGTATCGTGCCTTTTAATATAAATTCTTTTTTTAAGAATGTGTAGCTTCAGACATTTTATTTGTCTTCTGCCTCGTAAAGAAATATTTCGAACGTAGAGAAAATGTAACTGACGTATTAGAAAATTCCTGACTACAATTTCTCTTCTTGCGTATTTTTCCAGTGTACACAATATTAGAAGGCTACACAAAGCGGGGTGTTGTGCTGTTGGCTCCCAGACTGAAAAGATTTATTACTGCATTCTACTGTTTTCAGTACAGTCACATTATTTTCTGCATGGTTGCTTTTTATCGCGACAACTTCCACCGTTTTATTGTAAATCAATGTTCAGACGTCATCTGCAAATATTTGACGGAAATGTAAATGATTTTTTGCGCTTCAATAATTATAAGTTCTTTTGTTATGATGACACATGTCATAAGAATGAGAAGTGAATAACTTAGTTGTTCTTATTTAAGACGCATAAGAGTGGTTCGCCAGTAATAGGATGTCCCAGATTAGACGCATTATTAATTTATTTTAATTAACATAAATCAAAAGGTATTTTATTTTATTAAAACACGTATACTAAGAGATCAATAATTAAATTATCTTTAAAATGGTGAAGGTTTCAGGAAAATACGCTTGATAGATTTTGCGTGATTCTCAGTTTTTTATCCGCGTTAGACATAACTTTACAAATTAATTTCACTATGTAATATAAACATAATCTAAAATATTCCTATATCAAGTTATTAAGAAAATGTTCTAATTTAAGATATTTTTTTTTCCAAATCTTTAACACTACTCGTTTGGAAGTGATCTTCAGTATAAAATCATTAAAAGTCAGTTATCGTCCCCGTATTTTATGGAAAAGCAATCAAGTTTCATAATTCGTTTCTATTTCTAAAACAATATTAGAATAGAGAATCTTCGTCTAGACATTGTTATTCCAATTAACTCCAGTTTAATTAGTTTTTGGAATTATAATAAAACTGAGTAGGTAGTTGCCCAGACAGAACAACAATAACATCACGCCAGTAACCCAACAGTTTAGGCAGAGGTGTACCTATAGTACACCCACATTAGTTATGTCTAAGTCCCATGTTAAAAGGGGCGAGCCTATTGCCATCAACCGGGCACAAATCCAGACTCCAGGCTGCTACTGAGAAAACCCATTATGAAAATTTTATAAGCAGCTTAAACAAGTAGCAGACGATACTTTGTGATGCTGACCTACTTGCCATTAAGACGTGCTCGTCCTTAAACCAATTTGTTGGCAGCTTTGAAGCAGACGTCGTTTCCAAACTACGGCTAATGGAAAACTGACTAGAATTCTAATGATGAAGGCATTATGTAAGCTCTGTTCGTGCCTAAAATTCGGGGGGCGAGTGCGTTTCATTTTGGACTTTTGGGTATATATGCACCTAGGTACCTACTACTGGAAACCTACTTTCTGGAAATATATATGTACTGTCAAACGCACATTAGTGTCAATAATTTGACATTGACAGCGTATTTATGTCGTAGCAGTAAGAGTGGGTTTCGTAGACTATGGTACAGTAATTTTATCTAACGAAACGACTCGCACTTTACTTGTGGTAACCAAGTGTACAAAGACGCTGTAAATGTGTGCGTAAAGACGAGTAGCATCAGCGCATAACACACATGCACACACACACCGTCTTTGCCATTGTCTCGGACGGTACCAAGAGCTCCTACGCTTACACACACATTCACACCGTATTTGTACAGTTGGTAACCACAAGTAAAATGCGCGTCGCATCGTGAGATAAAAAATACTGTTGTTCGAATAGCAAAATATGGCAGTTGACCATACGCTGCGGTGACCAATTACCATCAGGTGGAACACCTGCTTGTTTCCCAACCAACATAAAAAAGTACCAAAATATGAGTTTTAATATTCCGGAACATACTGCAGCTGCACTTAACTTACCTTTTTACTGTAACCTGTTTTCTGCAGTGGGCTTATACAAATTGCATCGTACGTGAGATAAACCGACAGGTAACTCTTCACAGCTCCGTTTACAGGGAAATAAACTCGCGTGAAAGCTGTAAACACTACGGATTAAATGAATTGTTAATTCTGTGAGGGACTGTGTTTACGGGAACTGTTTACACTGACGATGGATTGTGATTTTTATGAGCAATGCCTTTTCATTCAGCTTATTTATTGCTACTCTTAATCAACATTATCTACCTAAAGGTATGGCAAAACATAAGACCATAACATATCAGATCAGCACAATTCTAAACCTTGTTCTAGAGCTGTCTGTGTCAATATTCCACAGCAGTGATGATATAGAGGCATGAGGAACAGGGTGTAAAGTTCACTCATCCTCTAGCTAGAGAAAAGGGAGGATCCTAGGATCCTCCGGCCAGACGGGTATCGTGTCTGGTGGGCAACTGCCCGATGATTGATGTCGGGAAGTTATATACGGGGTGGATTTTTGAGATGGGGCAGCAAGGACAGCTACCTTAACCGTTGTTAACAGGAAAACGGTCTTAGGAGACTATCCTTAACTTTTTGAGACATTTTGATCGGTATTTTGTCACAGATTTTGAAAAAAAATTACAGTCAACAAGAAAATGGGCAGTTTTCACAAAAACTTTTTGTTGCCAATCGATCCTGTTTCATATAAGGATCAAAAACCTCTATTGTATAAGTTGGTCCACAACTTAGGTTTGAGTACTAGAAAAGTCAGAAATCACAAAAAACTTTTCCCATACCACCACTTTTACCCATGCCTGGATAATGCTGATCGCATGGTAAAGTCTGCTTTCGCGATGCATGATTTCTCGTGATGTCACTGAGATGCGTAGTTCGCATATTACTGTGAAGATGCCGCCACAATGACACTGAAACCCCTTAAAGCGGTTTATATGTGCTGATTCATGAGAAAAATATTAAAATCCAGATCACGTGCAACCAAAAACTTATAACGGATCGATAAACCAAACAAAAAGATCGCACGTGTTTGGAACCCTAAAACCAGCAGAGGAAGTACCAGAAACCTACTTCTGCTAAACGCAAATCCGTCTGAATTATGATGAGGACGTGTTCATAACACTGAGGTGCAAATCATGAGGTTATGTATGCGAATATTAATAGCAGAGTCTATAAATATTTTTGTATCGAATATAGACATGGCCCGTCTAGGTCGTCTTTTTGTAGATTCTAAGCAGGCACACGTTATGTTGATTCCTTAGGTATTTGCACAAGGTTGTTCAATATCCTTGGTAAAATATTAACTTTCGATACAGGACTCGCGAATTTCGTTTCTCGATTTTGAATTTTCTCCGAATTATTATCAAAATTATTACTATTTTGCCTACACTGATTGATCTACTTTTCTTACCGTTTCGTCTAAATAAGTAAAAACCTATTTTCAAAATTCCCGCTTATTGCTCCCCTCGGTCACAAATCAGTTCTCCATTTATACAGGTTTTTCTTTGTCTACTCTACTTGATCTAATTTTTCTGACAGTTTCGTCTAAAGAAGTTAAAACTCAATTTTACAAAACCCGGACTTATATACCACTATTTACCACTGACGCAAGATTATCCCCAGTTTTCACCCTGATGACGCTGCTGACCGCTCAAATGGACATCAGTGATATAGCCTGTCCGTCATTGCCTCCCCTATTTTCCAATACACTAAACTTCCGCACATATTCACGCAATAAATCCTTTCAGTTAATCGCCTTTCACATATCCTTCTCACATGGTTGAACTTGACACATGGACACAAGGAATATTTACCGAGGATATTTTAGAACTTACCAAAAGTTTTTTGACTACCTCGTTGGCGTAGTGGTCGCAAGCGCTACTCCTGAGCATGAGGTCCTATTTTGATTCCTAGGTCGGGAAATGTTATTGGATTTTCCCTGAGCCCGGTAGCCGAAGTTTTGATTGATGGCAATAAGCTTGCCCCCTATTACATGGGACTTGAAACATAACTGGCGAAATTATGGTGTACTGGCGTGATGTTTATGTGTAAAAAGCTTTTCGACGTTAAAAATCAAATCTTCTACAAAAATAAACTAAGGAAATTTTCTTTGTCAAAGCTCAATCAATCTTCCTAGCCTTTTTCCCAACTATCTTGGGGTCGGCTTCCAGTCTAACCGGATGCAGCTGAATACCAGTATTTTACATGGAGCGACTGCCTATCGGACCTCCACAACCCAGTAACTGGGTAATACGACACCCCTTGGTAAGACTGGTTGTCAGACTTTTGGGCTTTTAACTACCCGTAACGACTGTCAAAGATCCACGAATGACAGCCGGGACCAACGGCTTAACGTGCTTTCCGAGGCACGGAGGAGTCTCGGTATGTAAAGATGGTCACCCATCCACTGACCAACCCCGGCAAGCGTAGCTTAACCTGATGGATCGACCCGTGCGGCTTGTTATTACTTAGCCACGAGCTCCTCAAAGCTCTTCTTTGTCAAAGCTCAAAATCAAAAAACCAACAAAAGAGGACATATTACTTACCCTTATTAAATTAAATCGCTAATCGCCTTTCAGCGGCTTATTTTCTTTAATTTACGTAACCACAGAAATCTGAGCCTCTATTATGAGATTAAAATTTTCCCTTCCAAGTTGCTGGTTGTGAACAGTGAAACCAAAACTAGCAATAAGTGAGGCTTCAGGGTTTCGGCGAAGCCTTATTTCAACTTCTCATTAAGTGTTTTGTGTACCGCCTGTATTGTTTGAAAATAACTGGCAAGTTCGTCGTGTAACTTTTGAAACAATTTTATTTCTGAAGAGGTGAAGTATTACTAAGGGCTGTTAAAGAACAATGTTGGAGCAAAAGTAACTTTATAACTTACACAATACATTCTACAATGACTCCAGAATTGGCCGCATTCCCTCTCTCCACCTAACAAAATATTCGATTTATGTCGGAAAATTTTCGTTTTCTGAAAACATGAGAAATCTCACCATCATCTACCTAGCGTTTTCCCAACTATGTTGGCGTCGGCTTCCAGACTTACCGGATGCAGCTGAATACCAGTGTTTTACATGGAGCGACTGCCTATCTGACCTCCACAACATAGTTACTAGGTAACACGATACCCCTTGGTAAGACTGGTTGTCAAAGTTTTGGGATTCTAACTACCCGTAACGACTGTCAAAGATCTACAAATGACAGCCGGGACCAACGGTTTAACGTGCTTTCCGAGGCACGGAGGAGTATTGGTATGTAAAGATGGTCCCCCATCCACGGACCAACCGTGGCAAGCGTAGCTTAACCTGATCGATCGACCGGCCCAGCTGTTATTACTTAGCCAGAAGTTAAAATTTGAAATAGGTCCCCTATTTCAAATTTTAAACTATATATTCGATTAATGTTGGAAATTTTCGTTTTCTAGAAACATGGGAAATCTCATCCGTTGTGGATACTCATAAATGTAATCACAATTGACAAAGGGTCAGTTCGTTAAATTGAACGACATGAAAATCGTCCTAGTTTCGGCTATAACCCTTGCAATAGGAATCCTGGTTAAACCATAGTGTCTATTGATGACAGACAAGTTCATGCAGTATTTTGAACCCGCTGCTCCACTCCGAGCTAAAATGGCGGCTCATGTGGAATAGGAAAACTTTATGGTCTCTACGTGCCTGCGTTAAACTTAAGGCTGTACTGTACCAAAGAATATGGGCTGCATTCACACGTTCCCCGACGTTATTCTACCTAACTGGCGATAAAAAGCTCCCATCTTCTTGTGTTCTATTAAAAATATGGCAACGTTAAAATCCTTAACACTGCCAAAGAATATAGGAGAGAGATTTCTTTAGAAATAAGCATCTTTGTACGTATTTTTCTGTCCTTTCCATCTTGTCTGTTTATAGAAATGTGTGTACATAAATGGTTAAATAAATAAATAGGTTCCTTCCCCTACTGTTTTTTACCTAGAACGGTATAAAAAGCTCCTATCTTCTCGTGCTATATTAAAAGTATATTTTGTGACGTAATCGTCTCGTCTCCGCCCGCTGCGGAAAATGGGCCTTCAAATGTCACTCAGTGTTTCCAATCTCGAGAAAAAAATAACATTATCGATACTTTGAATGTCTCGGAATAGAGCAGTGTGCTAGAAATGGCTACGTAGGTAGGTGTATTTAGTTAGGTCGTAAGTTGATTTGTAAATTCATCGCCTACGTCAAAAGTTGTAAACGTAACCTCTTTTTTCCTCAACTAAATCCTACAACTCGCGTGGGAAGATAAGCTACTCCATTTCCATTCAAACTCAAACTCAAACTCAAAGCATTTATTTCAAATAAACCAATTACAGGCACTTTTGAATTGTCAAGGGGTCGGTCAGTCAGAAAAGATGAAGCTAGATGCCCATTCCAAAGCGTAGTAGGTACCTATGGAGAAGAACGGGCAAGAAACTCCACGGACACTCTTTTAAATAAAAATTTGGTTACAAAATATTGGTTACATCATTCATGTTGAACTTATACATGTGAGAACGATGCAAAACGTTAAAAGCGTCCGTAATAAAAGATAAAAACAAAAATAAAACAATTAAAAAATTAAATCAAATTAAAATAAGCCATGGCAGCTATGAGATGACCAGTCACAACTGACGGCGCCCGTTCACGAACATGACGCATGGATTAGCACCATTCAGCTCAACCATTTTGAAGGGAGCTAAATGATCCAACACACACGCCACCGTCAGCGTGACATTAGAGTGAGCATGACATACTCTCAGCCGCCAGGGCACATTCAAGTCAATGAAAGACATACCCAGTACCTAAATGGTAGCTTTATAGTCTGTACATAGTACTCACACATGTGCTATGCAATTATACAATGCTAAGAGATTGAATTTATACAATGCAAAGATAGTTTTTAAAATCTTCCGCAGCTCCAACAGTATTTTCAGATGCTATACAATTAGTTTATGTGCCCTTGTGGAGCAGGACCAGCGTTGAGCCAAGCATTTTTATCAGCGATGTAATCCCCCAACTTATAATATGCCTGACTGCATAGTGTGCGTTTAATATAAGATTTAAATTTCGTTTCATTCAGCTGAAGTATGTGGGGAGGTATTTTATTGTAGCATTTTAAACAGTACCCCATGAATGATGAGTCTACTTTAGCCAGCCTGAAACCCGGTTGAACTAATTGGTCCCTATTCCTAGTGATATAATTGTGTCTTGAACCTCTTTTACTAAAAAGATGTAGATTTTTCCTTACGTACATAATGTTTTCATAGATATATTGACAAGGTACCGTCATGATGTTAATATCTTTAAACAGTTCCCTTAGAGAGTCGCGCCTGCGGAGGCCATATATCGCTCTGATGGCTCTTTTCTGCAGAATAAAAATAGACTCGATGTCTGCAGCCCGTCCCCATAGTAGAATACCGTACGACATAATACTATGAAAGTAACTAAAATAGACTA
Organism: Conistra vaccinii; assembly: GCA_948150665.1. Classification (NCBI taxonomy): domain Eukaryota; kingdom Metazoa; phylum Arthropoda; class Insecta; order Lepidoptera; family Noctuidae; genus Conistra; species Conistra vaccinii. Next base: position 3,459,622 of record OX411331.1, on the reverse strand, counting down.
GCCTCGCGGTATCTACATCCGTAAATTGACGGATTTTTCTCACAGCATATGCTGCCGAACTTAGTCGTCCTGAAAGGGATGTTAAATGAGGACCCCATTGAAGCCTAGAGTCGAGCGTGATCCCCAGGAAAACAGTTTGATCGACGAATTCTAGTTTCTCTTGATTTAATACTATCTCACAATTACTACTTTTGACATTTGGTAAAGAAAATCTTATGCACTTAGTTTTTTTCTCATTTAATACTAAATTATTAGCAGTGAACCAATTTTGGACCTGCTGCAGGGCGTTATTTACGTCGTCAGGATTTGATGCATTGGATTACATCACCGATGAAGTGTGAAATTATGTCGTTACTACCAAATTCGTTTTACTCTTCGGATTCTACATAAAAATTCATGCTTTTCTCTAAGGGGCGGGATATACCATTGTGTTTTTTGTTACGATCCCTCTAGCTTCCACATTCATGCATTTTTCAAATATACGAGTTCCGTGTATTGATCTGACGGTCTGACTCGTTCACTTCAATTGTTTACAATCCCGTTCAGCAGACCGTATCGTTCAACAAAACCTTGTTCCTATCTTTCTACATTCTACTTTTTTCTGCATGTCTACAAAGGTATTTCCCAATCGGGTATAATCTACCTAGAGATACCTTTGTTACGCTTTTATTCGATGAAAACAAAACTGGCTAGTTCTCATGCAGTCCCGGATCGATCTGTTTTGGCCCGTTGACTTCAATTGCGGCCATCCCATTCACGAATATCGTTCCAAATTCTGGTTCCTGGCCAATTGTTCTGCTTCTCACGTATTGTAGTGACCCACCCCTGTGTCGTCACATCCACGCTGCGTGCCCAATGCGTTTGGCAGCCGTGTCGCAAGTGGGCGCGGTAATGTGACGCTTCCGTAGCGATAGTGAAGGATACTTGCCGGTTATGATGCCCTGGTGGCTCGAATGTGTTTGCCGTTGCAGACTGAAGGGCCAAATTGCTAAAGTATTTTAATTAAGACGTAATTAGGGAAATTCAACTGCTTTTGTGTTGGCCATTGTGTGAGAATTGTCGGGTAATGTGTGTAAACTTTTCAAAACAAATCTATATATGCTGAAGAGAAATTCTGAACTTCTATGACAGCGATTGCTATTGAAATCAGGACATATCGCAAATTATATGGTACCTGCAAAGTTGCAAACACATTTATTATGGTTTCTAAAACGCATGTTGAAGATTCAGTAACAGCTAGCTAACCCAGTCATCAAAATTTCAATTCCAGAGCACACGGTGAGGCGAGACGATATAAATTGCTCGCTTCTAAATTAAGACTCAATTCGTGCCTTCACATTTCTATTACTAGGTTTCGTGTAAATCAGACTTTCAAACTTAGGCTGCTCGCAAGCAATCGATAAATGTATCACGGTCTATCTACTTGAACGAAAATGTCTAAATTTCTAAGTGCGAATTTCACCAATGATACTGAACGCGATCAGCACACCTAAACCACGTTCATGAGCTGTCAGTGTCAATATTCCACAGAAAATAAGGACACTGCCAGCTCTTATACGTGGTTAATGTGTTGATCGCTGTTTCATTGGCGAAATTCGCCCTAAATCTTTAGTGTGGATTTCACCAACGGAATTGAACGGGTTCAGCACATCTAAACGCGTTCAAGAGATGTCAGCGTACAATATTCCATAACAATTTTGACATTGACAGCTCTTGAACGCGTTAGAAATGCTAATCGCGTTCAGTTTCATTGGTGAGATCAGCCCTTAAACATGAAGTGAAATTGAAGTTTTCTATTTCTCTTATGAATAGAAAGAGAAGCAGTATTTTTACTGTACAACATTTTTACGTAGCAACTATATTTTATTCTGAATTAAAAGAAGTAGGTACTTATATATACTTCAGTTAAGTAAGTAGCTCAACTCCAACTGAAGGGTTGTTCTCAAGAATAGGCAAATTGGGTTTATGAACCAGAATGTAACATGTAAATGAGTACCTACATAAGTACCTAGGCACCTTACATGGCTGTAATGTAAGCTCTAGTGCTTTACGAACTTATTTTTAATTCAGCGTTATATTAATAACTAAAAACCCTCGTTTTATGGCTTAAACTTTCTGAAAGTATTCAGAAAGTTTTCATATCACAGTGGCAAGGTACCAACGACTCTGTTTATAGTTCAGTTAAGTTTTACACAACAAGTTTAGTATAAAATCAATAGAATGAATATAAAGGTCACGGCGAGGCACGCCGAGGTCCGCTATTATATACACTTTTAATTGTTATGAATTGTAAATAACGAGCTCGTTCACTAGATATAATCAAGAAAAACTGATCACATTTTGATTAATTCTCTCATTGGGCTTCATCTAAACTGGCTCAGCCATTCATGAATTGACATCTCGTCTTTTCAATGAGTTTAATATAGAAAAAAAATATAGATTTGTATTGATATCAATGTAATTTATCACAAGACAGGTTTCAGCAGCCGACCTTCGTGTGACAATCTGTTTACCTCAAAATAAAGCGTGTGTTCTACGTAGATAAGAGTAAAATTTCAAAAAGAAACAAACTGTATTTTTATAACAAAATCCTTACGTAACAAACCGAAGCTCCAACCCTTTAGAAAAGGTTAATAAAAAGAACGTCAAGGATTTAGAACCTCCCCTTTGAAATATTGGACTTATACACCCTACCTTCTACCTACGTCACGCATTGTCTTTTTTAGAAAACTCACGAGGATTATCTATGCCCACAATAGGGGTATTGAACATCAATTTAAGGTCAAATAACGAGTGAGTTCTAGGACTTACCGGTTTTCCTTCACTGTTTTCAATAGAAATGTGACATATCCACCAACTCGCACTGAGCCCGCGGCCACATCCCACATGGTAGACTAATAATAACGGGTGTAAAAAACGCTAAAAACGAAGATGAGAGTCACTTGGACTCCCATCATTATGATGTTTTTTATAGGGATGCCTCGATACACCTTTTTACCGATACGATACCGATACTCTTATAAAAATATTGGCGATACCGATACGCTTATTGAATTCAAAAATGAAGATAACATAAATAAAACACAAGTCAGGTTATTTTTTAAATTAATATAAAAATAACAAATTACAGGACAAACTAAATAAAACCGTTCAAAACTATAGACAGGTTGAGATTAGACGCACGACAACAGTCAACCTAGCGAAATGGTCTAGTTAATCGAGTGCGAGGCCAAAATTGGCGAGCGAAACAAGACACTGAATAAAGCGCAGGGTATCCCCGAGCATAGTTAGTTCGTGCCTCATTTGCAACGAAATAGACGAGACAACACGCGCGTTATCATTACATTTCTAAAGCGCCAAATTTGAAAAGTATCGTTGAATCGGCCATAAAAATATCGCCGATGCCGATAAATCGGCAAACTTCGAGTATCGCCGATATATCGGCATCGGTATCGGTATCAGATGCATCCCTATTTTGTTTTTGTATTGGGCAATACCTGAAATCCTGGATACTTACGGAGATATTGAAGGTTATTAAGGTTCCAATTTTATTTCAAATTCAAAATATTTTATTTCACCTAAACCAACAAGGGCACTTATGAAACGTCAGAAGCTAGGTGCACGGTTTTCCAATTGGTCGTTTCCAATGGAGAAGAGCCGGCAAGAAACTCCACGGTTACTCCTTTAAAAATAAATGGTTTTTACAATGGTTTTTTAAATTAGTGTTAATAGGTATGAGAGGACAGTGTAGGCCTATCAACAAGTACCAGTTCACGAAAACAAAGTGTTCAGTTTTATAACTTAACTTTAAATACCCCCACAACTACTATACCGTTGCATGCACCCATACGCACAATTATTACCTACTGGAGCACGGAGTTTTTTCACATAAAAAATATAAGTAATTCCCCAGCTATAATTTTTGCTCAATGTTACTTATTTTGATGTACAGAATGCCTAGATAACGGCTATGTGATGGGTCTTGTTACACCCGGAATACGGCCAACTCCCTCTCACAAAGAGGAAACTTTATAGACTGATTACGTTGTGTTATATTTGAAATTACCAAACCCACGTTCCGTATTGTCTTGTTAAATAAACTTTCTAGTATTATCTGCGTCAAACAATAGGGGTATTGATCATCGATTTTTAGGTCAAACAACGGTTTGAACTGCATGCATTCCTATCCTCCTTTATATAACATGACTGAACAAAAGCATCGTTTGCATGTTAATGAAAATGGCGCCCTTACCACGACGTAACGTAATTGGATTGGTGCTGGTATTCCTTGATTAAACCATGGCATGCAGCAAAAATATTGAGTTATTAACAATTGAGGTGTTCTATTTCATTGTTGAATCCCATTCTCATTGTTGAATGAGCCCTCAAAAGACTAGGGGAAAGAACAGTCTGCTTTGACTACAATGAGGTTCCAAACTAGAGGTTTTTAATTCAGGATGAAGATTTTGCAACCGCAAAAGCAACTTTCTTTAAAGGCAGGTGCCCAATCTGTAAGACATATTATATGTGCCCGACATACCTATTTGCTGCAATACGCTTCCTGTCCATTTAAACGGAGAGGAGAGGAGAAGTGCAATGCAGGCTAGGAAACTCTTGGTGGATCTTTGCACTTCTCCGCTTAGATCCAACGCGCAGGCAGCAAGAATCAAGAGCATTATGACGTGTCATTACGCTCGAAGATGTCACCCGCGAATGAATAAGGTCAATATGACCACACTCTGATTGAACCAGTCATCGCATTCAGACATTAGTCTTCATTTGCATAATCATTTCACGTAATAATATGTCAACGTTCAACAGTAATGCCTATAGAACTTGATATGAGTATTGAGTAACTCCGCGCCAATCATAATGAATGGCAATTCTATTGAATTGAGAACAAACACCTATAAATAAATGTTTATAAATGCATTCTCTCGAATGCATTTGAGTTTGAGTTTTGCTGTCGAGATGTGTGCATAAAACGTGTCAAGTTGTAATAAACTTCCGTCTGGATTATGTTTTCATATTTTAGATCCCAGCTTTATAAGGGAAAGGCATTACAGGCCAAGCATATTTTATTTCACAGTCGGTAGGAGGAAAGCAGTCATATTCTTGAAACCACTGCAAAATTCAAACAGTTCAAATCCAAACCACGTCGACTGCTTTGAATTTCGCGCCGAGATAATGAGGGCCTTAGTTGTCTTGGCGTTTAATACGTTTTTTTTTTTTCACTATCGACCCAGATAGGTGAAAAGCATACCAAATTTCTAATGTTCCTTCTCTTTTGTCCGTAGAAAGAAGATCGAATCCCTAGGCAGGATGACGGCGATGACGCAGGAGGAAATGGTGGCGGGTGCACGCACCGTCGCTGCGGGGCTCGAGGCTCTGAGGGCAGAACACGCCCAGCTGCTAGCAGGATTAGCGGCGAACACCGAGCATGAACATGAAAAAGCATCGCTTGTGAGGAAGAGCATTGATGCTATTGAACTTGGATTGGGCGAAGCACAGGTCAGTTGCTTACATTTGCTCATATTTCTAGGTCTACTGTTGTGCTCGTGTTTTGCGTTAAGGCCTGACTTATATTTTTATTAGGTAAGGTGGATTCCGCAGGATGTGAGAAGCACAGAACCGGTCGAAGTGGCGAAGCTTGGGGGAGGCCGAAAGACGTCCACTTCTGGTCATAGGTACAGCCAGCAGTAGAAGTCTTTCGGCTGAAAAAATTACGAAGGTGGATTATAAAGACGGTTCTCTATCTACAGGAACCGCATCTGTTCCAGTTTCTATTGATCTTTTTCGTCCAAATCATACCTGTAAAGTAGTTTTCCTTTTTCACGCGGTTAAAATTTACAGCTCTCTCAGATAGATATTTACGTAAACTTTTAGAAGTCCGCTACCCTTTTCAGGAATGACAGTAAGCTTAAGTGCCGTCTACTTTGTATTCATTCAGAATAATAGGAATGGCAGAAATTATAGAAAATTCATAGAGAAACAAAATGAATTCCTTAAAAGCACTTTTCTGTCGAGGTCTTCCTTCAACGAAAAAAGATGATGCTCCTCTAAGTTCATACTTCATTACAAACCTTCCTTTAAACGCATTGACATCGATATGTCTTCATGTTAACTGTTTCAATATTTGCAATTCATTAACCGAAACTACACACGCAGGCAAGGCTTTTATGGCATTTTGCGTGTACAAATTGAACCTGTTTAAATGCTTTGTCGTTTTCTGTACTTACCATTTTCGCAAAAATCACGACAAAGAACTCGTGATCACACATTTACTTTACAAATAATAGTTTACATTAACACCACGTGTGTGCGATGTAAACACGTGATCGTATAATAGGATTCAGATTCCTGAAGACGACATGCCTGAGGTCTGCGTCCTGCGGTTAGTTACATATGTCCCGCGTATGGAGTTACAGAACTTACAAATACAACTGTCTTGTCTGGCTCTGTCGTGTATGAGAAGCCATCAATTATAATAAAATATTTTCTCAATTCCAATTGCGAGGCGTGAATTCTGAAGTGGTAAGATGAACTCTTGACCTTCTTACCCCCAGTTAACATCCTAAAATAAATTTCCAAAAGAAAAACAACTCCTAATTACCTCTCCATGAAAATTGCTAACATTTTATCTAGATTAGCTACACGTTTTCATGTAGCTGAGCTTACACGCGAAGCTTAAGGTAAGGTGAAGAACTATTGATCAAACGTTAAGCTGTTCTTAGTAACAAAAAGGAAAATTCTTCGTACATTTTCTTTGAAAGTGGCCCGAACAAAGAATGGATTATACACACATCAAAAGTGTCTAGGGATCAACATATATTTTTGCAATAACTTTTCTCCTGATTGATATTAATTAAAATTTTCTTTAAGGATTCATCAAATAAAGTGTTTTCGTTTGTCACAGTAACGATAAACCAAGTCACCTTTGCATTAATAAAGAAATTTGCCATTTTCCTAATAAAGGGATTTTTGACATTTGAACCACTAACATTAAAGTTCGAAAAAAAGACTGAAATAACAGTTTTCTTTAAAATTTTATTGGGTAACTTAAACAATTAATAATCCGTGTTTCTACCGCGAACACTAACAACACAAGAACATCGGTTTGGCATACTCAAAATGAGTTCATCCAAATCACGCTGTGGAATGGCCGCCCATGTTCGTTGCAACAACAAAAAAAGGTCTTCTTGCGACTGGATACCCTCCATATTCGGCAGAGCTCTTCTCTGTAGCATATCCCATGCATGCTCAATCGGGTTCAAGTCTGGCGACTGAGCAGGCCAGGGCAGGACATTGATGTTAGCTGCGGCGAGAGTCTGTCTTACAACTCTTGCGGTGTGCGGTCGTGCATTATCATGCATTAACTGAAATAAGGGACCGATTTGCACTTGTAGAGGAACGATGACGTCTGATACAATCGTCTCAGCATAAATTTGAGCGTTGAGGTTGCCTCTAATCCAAATCAACTCAGTTCTTCCGCCGATCCAAATACCCGTCCATACCATGATGGTTCCACCACTATAAGGATGGACTTCCTGGCAGGATTTTAATCGCTGTTGGCGTCCAGGGGTTCTCCAGTGTCGTATACGTCTTGTATCCGGTCTCATACCAAAACGAGACTCATCAGAAAAGCACACGAAACGCCATTGTTCTTCTGCCCAATTTCTGTGTTCAAGAGCCCATTAATATCGAATCCTACGATTGTGCATTGCTATAGGTGGTACCCGTAGCGGTCTTCGGGAATGAAGGTTCACTTCATGCAAGCGGTTTCTGACTGTTTGGTCGCTAATTAAGTTCCCTGAAGAGTGATGAAGCCTCACGGCTAACATCATGGCGGTTATTGTTGGAGCTCTTCGAGCTAAGATTTGAATGTATCGGTCTTGTCTCCGTGTGGTGCAGCGATACCGTCCTCCATGGCGCTCAGCCACGGTACCAGTGCTTCGGTAACGTGTCCAAAGTCGACTGATAACACTCTGACTTGTATTCAGAGCTAAAGCCACAGTACGTTGCCGGGAACCAGCTTCTATCATTCCCACGGCTCTGAGCATTTCTTCCCTGCTTAAATGACGTCGCTGCTCCATAATAACGTTGGTTTTAATCAGTAGTAGGGAAACAGTAGCACTAATAATGTCTTCAATGCGTTGTATGTTTTTATAGGGAAAATATTGACAGCTGATTTTCATATTTTACTCGAATTTGATTCACAGTTCCTGATTCAAATTATGAAATGCACCAAAAAGGATCCATATAAATTTATAAAATCATAAATTTATTACAAAGCCACATCTCAATCTCAAGAAATCCGCATAAAAATGCTTGATCCCTAGACACTTTTGATGTGTGTATATTTAGAACTTTCCTATATGTTTTTCGTTTAAAGAACTCCTTATACCAAATACCATATTTTCTAGCATTTATCCTCACATTTTTCTTTAGACGAACTCCTTAAATACATATAAGCCTCTAACGGAAAAGAGGTCAACGATTTGGTCATTGAACGACACGGCTTTGAAAAACCCATATAAATGAAAAGCCTGGCTTCTCAGCGGCTGAAGACAAACTGCCTCAAGGTAGCCTAGATTCACTGAATGCCTTTCAAGGACTACTCGTTATACCATCATTTAGGTCACACCTACCAAGCCTTGAGGGCTCCGCTGTATAAACGCAGGTTTCCTCCGCACCGTCTGAAAAGAAACTATTTTTGAAACAAAATGTCGAAGAGCGCTTTCAGAACTTTGCTTTTAACGTTTTCAATTCCAATTTTTGTGAAAGATTGCAGTGTTACGTGTGGGAAAAATGGGAGTGAAATGTGGGAATAGCTTGTGGTTTGGAAAACAAATTACTTATTGATGTATTATGTGGGTAATCGATTTTGAAAATTATTTTTCATCCGTGAGCGTGGCTCACGCATCATATTACATTACTGAACGATTTTAGAGAGCTATTAGTAAGTAGTTCGAAATAAAGCCATGAGCGATTCGGACTAACATCTTTGATTAATTTCAACAATTCTCGAGTACAATGTTATAAATTCATTGCCATTTTCTAATTAAATTCCTAAATTCAGTGAGCTTTACGAGCTTGGGGTCTAATACTTACAAATATTTGAGTTATTAGAATTGTAATCCATGAATACAATTCTGAATAAACATTTCTAGGCATTTGGGCGTCTACTTCAAACACTAATTCAGTAAGGGTATCAGACTTGTTATTTAGTTTTGCGGTTTCTAACTTCAATGAGATCTTTTTAAGACAGATTATTTTGTTTGATATCTAGTTATAATAATTATTTGAAAATATTCTTTTTACTGCTCATCAAGTTTAAAATAAACTCGATAAGGATTCACCTTTCGCCCATCAGACAATACCTTGTTATTGATTACCAGATGAAAAGAATACACAAAATAGACTTCACAATAGGCAGCTTTATCGGTTTTGGCGATCTCTTTCGACCATGCTTTAACCAAGAAATATTCTATTTTTCTGTTTTGTATGTTTTGTATTCAAAACAGCCTTCAAAACATACATACAGCCTTTTTCCCATGGGGATAGGCAGAAACTATAAAACGCCACCTGCTACGTATCCCTACATACTCCTTTTGCTTCGTTTATATTCATACATCTGGTCACACACTGCTCACCCTGACCTGTCTGAAGAACATCACCAATAAGGTCACTATATGTCCTTCTAAGGTATCCCGGCGTTTCCACTCACATCTCCCTTCAATAAAACAGAAAATGCCAAAGTTCCGCATCTCATTCGCCGCAGTAATTCCATTTGACATTACATAAACATATCACCATTAACTTCTAACTTTGAGCCGCCATATTGGCTAAATTGCCGCCACATTTTCAGCGCCATTTTTCATAAAACGTCACAGAGTAAAATTAAGTTGCGTGAGTGAATCACGGGGCGGTGTTCCATTCAGCCTCCCACAAAGGCACGCGACACCCTCTTGTGAGGTTGACGACGTTGAGGTTCTATGTTAGGGCTGGCTAGACAAGTCTGAAGATGGCAGCGGATTGATAATATTATTGGATGTTATTTAGAGAGAGATACAGATGCGAGAATATTCAAGGTTGCTGTGTATTAGAGGTTGTTTGGTACTTATGTATGCGTCAACATATTGCTTACCACGTTTAGCCAAAAAAGAGCAGAAATTGCTATATTTTTAAAGAAGACAGTAATATTTAGAAATAATGGTTTGGAAGATGATGGACGTATGTTAATGTTTAAAGGGCTCTCCTTTCAGAATCTTAATTACCAAATGCTTGCTAAAAATAAGCTTAATATTTACGATTGCGTCACGAAAACATAACAAGACAAAGTTACTAACAACTTTGACCTACTTCGGAACTTCCGTGATCAATGCGAAGATTTTTCCTTCGACATGTTTGCGTGAACTTTTCAAAGAAGGTAAATAATTTATTGCCATGAAATGTGATCATCGTAACACTGCCTTCACACCACGGTCCATTAAGCCTAGTCTTCCTCAGACAGACTGTCTCCATACAGATATTTACAAAAAGTATAAAGCTTGCGGTTTCCACCAAAGCAGAGGAGAGAAGGTCTCGAACGAGCATGTAGCCGTTTTACTTCAACACAATAAGATCTCTCCTTTTTGGGTCATGAGACTGATAATTTTCCAGAATACTAATAGTTATTTTTTTCTGAGGTTGTTTAGAACTGGGATCTGCAGGGTAAAATGCTTAAAACACATAAACTCATTTTTGCTCTTGTTTGCTTCCATTTCTACAACAGCTGTCCCCGCTTTTCCTCGTAACCTTGCACCAACACAACAAGACGTCATACATACTTACCTGACTCGCCAAAACTGACGGATAGACGTGGGAATGTTTTTTTTTTTAATACAAAGGGATGGTGACGCTGCGCTCGCGCCGTCGCGCGTCGGCCTTCGGACGGCCAGATGATGCCTCTGTTTTATGTTTACTCTGTTTATTTTGAGTGCATTGTGTAAACCATGTCTTGGGTTAATTGATGGGAAACAGATTATAAAGGATGGACAGGTGAAAGAGTATAACGTAATTTTAAGATGTTTTGATTGGTTTATGTGGTGAGTAGGGTTGCCACCCGTACTATATTATATAGTATCGTACTATATTTCAGTCAATTGTACTATATATTATAGAAAAATAATATAGTACGCAAAATACTATATTTTCATCGCTAATTGAACTGTCGAATTTTTTTTTATAACAGGGCCTGCGATTCTCCATACAATTAATGTATTCCCCCCCTTCTTTATGCCTGAGTCATGGCCTCTAGACCAATTTTTTTTATTTTATAAAATCAATGTCTGCTGTAAACACGTCCCTGTTATTTCCTTTTCTTTCAGCAACTTATTGGTCAAGAAAATATAACCCTCCAAAAATTACAAAAAATGCTGTTTTTACCGCCGTGATTAGAGGATATTATATTACCAGACAAATTCGAAAAGTTTTTAACGGAAAGTGATAATGATTTATGCGCGCCTCCCAAAAAGAAGTACAGAAAATAAAAAAAGCAAAGAAGATATTAATAAAAAACTATGTGTGTGCTTGATTGCTTAGATTCCAATTGAAAATTTTAAAAATAATAAAATCTTGATGGCCAAAGCGCAAAATAGAAACGGAAAAATAAACAATGATTAAAAATAAATGTGTAAGTCAACCGGGGCATTAGCGTCTTTGGGGCAATTGCGTTTATTTGAAATAATTTAAAATCTGTTTTAAAACCGACCTCTCCTGCCATCTAGTTTTGTTTATTTTGAATAAAATTAAAAATTATAGTTTCAATAGATGGCGTTGAAACGCATAGATTCAAAATATCGGCCATATTGAAAATCATTTGATTTTTGTGAAGTTGTGCTGCACGAGGTGAGTGATCAAAATCCTTAAAAATCCATATTTTTTCTCGGTTTTCCGTTTTTATTCTGAAATGTACTTAAATAATATATTATAGCCTGTCTATAACAATAGTTATTTTTATTGAAATCGTTTTGGTTGTGGAGAAATGATGATTTAATTTTTTTAGGTTAGGTCTGAGCTTATGGGGTAAATGCATCTGCAGTTTCGGGGTTATTGCGTCTATATGACGCATTTGCCCCAAAACCAGAGATGTTAAACCTTAAACTTAATGTTAACCTTTATTTCGTGTTTTTTTATTTTTATTTAATAGTTAATTTATTTTCGTAATTACCTAAATGTTTCAGATAGTTTTGTTTAGCTTTGAATTTAAATTTATCTTTCTTCATTTTTTAACTTTTTGTGAGAAATTTAGCGATTATTTTTTGCTATAGTGAAGTTATCAATTTGTGTTGCAGGTAGAATACGATCACAATGGTTATATTGAGATACATTGATATTTTATTTATTTAGCACCCATTTTAGGTTTTTTTAGGAGAGTTCATTCTAATTTTACTTTCACAAATAAAATGTTCTTAACGTCTGGATTTGACACGGGGTAAATGCGTCTAAGAGAAAATAGTCGCATTTACCCAGTTTATATGACATAGCTTCTGATGTGATGATTATTTAATATTTTTGTAATTTACTAAAAGATTCGTATAAAAAACTTAAATTGAAGGAAAATATATTCATTTCAGCCTTCAAACGTCACAGGTTTAAAACTTATTTAATGAAGACGCGTTTGCCCCAATACGGGAAAAAGTGTCTAAAATTCCAATTAAAAAAAAAATGCGTATTTACTCGTATTTACTGTGACTAATGGAACACACAATAAATTAAGGATGCACACAGATAATTTCTATATACGTTTGTATTAAGGATTTCTCTAATAAATTTATAATTAGTGTGGTATGAATTTTCAATAGCCTGTAAGGAATTTTTATGACGCAATTGCCCCGGTTGACGACAAATTCGAAAAGTTTTTAACGGAAAGTGATAATGATTTTTGCGCGCCTCCCAAAAAGAAGTACAGAAAATAAAAAAAGCAAAGAAGATATTAATAAAAAACTATGTGTGTGCTTGATTGCTTAGATTCCAATTGAAAATTTTAAAAATAATAAAATCTTGATGGCCAAAGCGCAAAATAGAAACGGAAAAATAAACAATGATTAAAAATAAATGTGTAAGTACTATATTTTTTCCCAAAATTTTACAAAAGTACTATATTTTTGCAAGTTTTTGAGAAAAATACTATTATTCGTCAGAAAAAAGGTGGCAACCCTAGTGGTGAGGGCTGTTGTTGCTAGTAGTTAAGAGAATTGTTGTGTTCTTAAGGTTTTGAATGGATACTAATAGTGGGCCGTTGTAAACGACTTGAACTAGATCAATTAGCAACAAGATAATTAATTAAAAACATTGCAACAGATAAATCATTTACTTATTTTTGTAGCACAAGATATAATATTATTTGAATCAACATAAAGTTTTACAAGCTATGCTGAAATCAATTACTCTGTGGGCTCATCATTTCAGCCTAAAGACGTCCACTGGTGGACATAGGCCTCCCCCAAGCACCGCCACTTCGACCGATTCTGTGCTTCCCTCATCCAGCGGATTCCTGCGGCCTTCACAAGGTCATCTGTCTTTCTTGTGGGAGGCCTTCCAACTGTGGACTATATTAAGGCTATAAATAAAATAAGTTCACAACTCTTACCTCTCGTTATACATAAGCCTTCATTATAAAAGACGATTCGTTTCGCCTTCCACATTAAATACCGACTCACATTAAAATTTAAAACAGACCCATCATTTAAAATCACGACACCGGTACGAGACGGCACGACTAACGACGTCTCATTAATCAGCAAGGTTTATTTATTTTCGTCTCGACTTTACCCTCACGCACCCTCGAGCCTACCCCACACACCTAGGGAATGCAATCTCGAGTCGAGATTGGCAACTCGACATCCCGCGTGCTTAGTCTGGTGTCGAATTGGTAATTTTCGAGATTTTAGAGATCGAGATTTCGCCTAGTTCATGTAATTAATTATACGTTTTTTTTTTTAAATAAAATATTAAAAACTTAATTAAAATGGAAACTACAGCTACATAGGGTAATCGTGTTATATTTGTAATAAGTACATCATCCGCACTACCCATAAATTACTCAACAAATCAGCACACACACATCACGCACACTATAAATTTATTAATTATTATATGTAAACGGCTTCTCAAGAAGGATAGCGTGCTAAGACAGCCGCGTTCAGTCTCGAATTCTCGTTCGACATTGTATTCCCATAAGATTGTATCTCGAAACAAGGCTCGAGATCTCCCTAGATTCGGGATCGAGATGGCATTCCCTACCCTCACCCCTCTGCTCTTACTGCAGTAATGAAAAACTCGTCTCGTCACTCTTTAAGAGAAAAAAATGTGGATAAATAAAGCTTGTCAGACGGAATGAAAACGATTTACGATGTAAAAGTTGGAGCAAGATTTTTTCTTCTTTGAGGGTGCAAAGTGATTCTAAAGTTAATGTAATGTTGGGGTTACAAGTACTTAGCATTAGACTTGCTAGGTCTACATTCTTGCCTAACAGTAATTAGTACATAAACATTCTTACCTCAACATAGCTTCCATCTAATGGAAAATGAAATTCACGGGTAACTATATTATGGAAGTTGTAGGACCTTGTAAAGTCGAGTAGGGCAACCTACTGTAGCAAGGATAATTGCTTTTGCAGTGAGTCAATAAACTGGCAATCTGCCACCGCATATTGCACTTTTGAACTGTTGACCCGTCATATTGTGCCAAATATGGTTAATGCAGTACTGTATTTCGTGAAAAATTACTCGTTTTTAAACTAGGCCAACTTTTGCTCATTTGTCGGGCAAATTGTATTTAAATCATCTTCGACCCATATCTACATAATACCCATAAAAATTAAAATCAATTTGTTGATTATTTTACTGATCAAAGGAATCGTTTAGACAATTTGACGACTCATGCAATTTTTATTTATTGCATAACGGGCCTGCTCTTGCAATACTTGCATTTAAGTTCTTTACATAATTATTAGAAAAAAAAAATGATTTAAATACCATAGAAACATGTGCATACAAAAATATAACATAGGGTACTACAAAAACATAATACTAGTAGTATAAACGGTGTAAGAGAATTCGTCGCTCAAACTGTAATGGCATATTTTTATTTTCACAAACAACAAAAAGATACAACGCTGGTAGTTCTATAATCATGTACAGACGCCAGCACATCAAGTTACTACAATCTGTCAAATTTCTTTAATAGATTTTCAACTTTATCGCTTAAGAATAAGGTTTAATGTTGATTGGGAAAATTTGACAGATTGGAGTAGGTTCATGTGCTGGCGTCTGTACTTATTGCATGGTAACAGTTTGCGCGTCGATGCACTCACACCCTGTATAGTTTAGGTACAGAACGAAAGTTACGAGAATTAATGTTCCTCCTCTCCATTCCAGGTGATGATGGCCCTAGCCTCCCATCTACAATCAGTGGAGGCTGAGAAGCAGAAGCTCCGCACCCAGGTCAGGAGGCTGTGCCAGGAGAATGCTTGGCTTAGGGACGAGTTGGCGGCCGCTCAGCAGCATCTACAGGCTTCGGAGCAGCGTGTGGCTCAGCTGGAAGAGGAGAACAAGCACTTGGACTTCATGGCCTCCATACGGTAAGCTTCTTTAATTGAAAACACACAATCTTATATAACAGCACGCCTGGTTTTCCCCGAAGGGTTAGGCAGAGGTGTACCTATGTAGTACACCCTCGTTTCGCCAGTTCATAATCAGCCTATAATCTTGCCACTGTTGGGACACAGGCCTTCTCTCTTCGAGAGGTAATGGTAATCTACCTCACGGGCGCCAAGTGAGGTTTGGTAGACGAATCTTAGAATTTTTGGTTCTACTATGTTTTCCTTCACCGGTTTGAGAGGAGTGGTGATGAAATTCGCCTGCCTGGGTTCCAATCCACGACATACAACTCGGTAAGTCGGGGCCGTTGCCACTGGGCCACCACTGCTCTCACCAGTTAATATAATATAATAAATTTTATACAATACTATATGAACAAAAAGCTTGAGTTGTATCCTACACATTCGTACTCAGGACTTGCAGAACACATCTGATAGTGTGTGGTGTGGTTTTGTGTTGTTGTAAGTTGTAAGTTGTAACATAGCCGTGTTTAGCCAAATGTAATGTCTGTAACTTCTGCAAAGTTTGATAATCATTTGCCAGTTGGATAGACGAGAGCTTATTTTTGCCCGGATCATTGACCTCCGATGACAAAAAAAAGCTTTTGGATTGAATGGCTTTCATACTGTGAATGTTGTTAATATTACAGAGAAACAATTTATGCTTGGCAGAGGGCCAAACTGAAAAACCGTTTTTCCATTTAGGCTGGCAAATGAAAAAAAAAATTACAACACGTCATTTCGCGGTCTCATAAACTAGTTTCATTTGAAGAGAGAATGATATTGCGTGATTTTTCATGTCGAAGTCAATCATATTTTTTAAATAGAATAGTTTTTGTTTGAAATTTTCATATTTTTAATTTTTGATTCTCTCGTCTCGGCGCGAGGTGCTTGATGTGATGTATGCCCGGATACTGTAATTCAGTCTTATAAATAGAAAGAAAAACAGAAAAAAATGCTAATAATAAAGAGATCATTCATTTAATGAGGGTTTTCATGAAAATTCACGCCACCACAGTAGGCGCCATTTTGACAAAAGGTCTTCCGTTACGACAATGAATATAAAATATATGAAGACGTTCATCATTCGTTTCACTCATTCAGTCACAATTAAGGAACTAGTCATAACATTAACAAGCGTCCGAGGCGCGCATCTTGCACGCTGCGTTTTGGGCGCTCAATAAAATTGAATGGATTTCTATGTAACGAATTATAACAAGCGCTGCCGTCAAAGCCTCTCGAGCGCCCTTAGCGCGCCCTCGACGCGTGGACGCAAGTTTTTTTTTACTATTTTTCCTTAGTATTTTCTCTGCATCAGTAAGAAACTTAAAATAAACACACTGATCATGTTGAGTATTCAAATTCACAACAAAATGTGGAAATCTTGTTGCATTTGACAAGCGTTCAGCGTACCCGCCTCACGCCCGAATCGAAGCGTACTGCCTGGGGACTCAGACGCTTGCTATAACTAGTCCCTAAAGAAAATAGAGGCGCTTTGACATTTGGCAGTTGCCCGGACCTGACGTGTCAGTGTTACCATCTAGTGATCGTCATTTCAGAAAACCCTCATTTTACAGGTTCTTTATTCAGCTTTACCTGGGAATATACCTCTCTCTCTCTCGCTCATTACCTAAACCTTTCACGAATCCAGACATCAAGAGAGAGTATTGTTTATTTTTCTTTTTACTAATGATGACGTTATTGTATTCCAGGAAGTACGACAGTGACATCACAGAGGAGTCGGACAACAACCGCAGCGGACAGAGCGAGAAGAAGCGCGACGATCCCATGGTGGACCTGTTCCCGGATGACGACCATGATGATAACAGGAACAACAAATGTAAGTAGCTTTGTTATACTGATAGCACAGAAGGCACACTCAGTATTTAAGGAAAATAGAAATATAAATAATATTTATTTGCATAAAACATGGTTTATAAAGTTATATAAAACACATTATAGAGCATACAATCATGTTTAGCTTGTATCCTAGCATGCAAATATAGCAACAAGCATGCTAGGTATGAAGCTACAAGCACGCGTCTTGTCGAGCCGTTTCAGTGAGCTTAACGTAGTCAGAGGATATAAGAGTTACGCGATAGAAAGAGAGGCAACGTCTAGGTGAATATAACTGTAGGTAATTGGCGCTGAGCGACCTGAATTGCACTTTATTGTATCGTAGCAAGAGTTCCTTTTTATTTTAATGACTTTGCTAAGTGAACCCTAATCTGTCGCAACTTTTTGCTGTCATGTTTTAGGCATTTTAATTTGCACTTTAACATTGATGACTAAAGGTTGACAGTGCCCGCGGTACCGCACTCATGAAAGGTTTTCATTTTCATACAAGTACTATCTTTTTCCAACGCTGCCTTTCAGCCATTTTTTATCGAATTTATTTCGATTCGAATTCGATAATCGAAATCGATACAAGGTTTAGTCGAAAACAAAGATACCAAAGAGAGATAAAATAGAACCTCGCTCATATTCCTTTATAAAATAGACGTAAAATAAGCCATATTCTTTTCACTAAGCACTAACTAAAATATGTAGTCCCAAATGAAAACAGTAAAGTACGTGCTGACGCTAGCTCATAACATCACGCGTCGTGAATATTACATTCATAGTACACACAGCTGCTACTTCGTGAATCTGAATATTTGAACAGTCGACATTTTATGTAGATGTTTTATAAACTAAAATGTTTTGAAACCAAATGCATACATGTTTTGTTGACGGAAAGGATTCGTCGAAGGAAAAAGTTATAGCATTCGTACATATAAGTTTTGCATGGAAGAAGAACTAAGAAATTTTAATAGTATTTGTAAAAAACTAAAAAAACAACGGGTGGCACTCCGGGAGTACCGGCAGAAGTGAAAACTTGAACATTAACGTTGTGCATTTTTGAATATTTTGGAATGGTTAGGGAATAATTTCGCATGAATTGCTTTATTTATATCAGTATATAAAAACTTTTTACAAAAAAGAACAACCGACTTCCAAAAAAGACACTACAAAGTCAAAAATAACTTTAATTTCGGAAGTCGGTGTACTTGGTTTTGAACTTAGGTTTTTCGCCACCGACTTCCGAAATTAAAGTTATTTTTGACTTTGTAGTGTCTTTTTTGGAAGTCGGTTGTTCTTTTTTGTAAAAAGTTTTTATTTTGCACTTTTTAGATGTGGTACCTACCCCACACAAATTCGAATACCACTAACCTGCTATGTAAATAAAAGTGATTGGAAGTTATCATCATATCATCCATATAAACTAAGTGGGAAAAATACGTATTATTGAAGCTAACTCAAAAACTATCCAAGTAAAGTTAATAAAAATTTATATGGGACCACCTCGGGAGCATACCCTTTCAATAAAAAAACCATTTTTTAAAATCGGTCCACAATTGACGGAGAAATCGCGTAACAAACATACAAAAAAAAAAAAAAAAAAACATACAGACGAATTGAGAACCTCCTCCTTTTGGAAGTCGGTTAAAAAGTACAATAATTTATGTGATTAATTTATTTAAACACTTTTCATGAAGTATGTTTTGACTGTTCAATATGGGTAAAATTTCTTACATCGCAATCTTTACGTAATGTCAAAGACTATTTATTTTGATATTTACTTTGTCGGTTGCTAGGCAACGGATCTTACGGCACGTTCTGACGTGAGTTTAACATTTTTTACCCATCCCAAAAAAAGTGCATAAAGCCGCTAAAGAAGTTTTCACTTCAAAAATGATGAGTGTTGTTTGCTGCACTAAGGTCATTCCTAAGAAATTTTCCATAGTTTACATAATATCAATGTATAACGACGTAACAATTTGACTGTTCTGAGGGCCTAGACAAAGTAACATTCGATTAGCGACAACGCTAGTAGAAAAGTCAAAAATGTATGGGATTGACAAAAGCTATCGAAACGTCACGTGATCATAGCTCAACGAATATAAATTAGCTAGACAATATTTAACATCATTCCATTCATACAGCTTCGAACGATAACTTGCTAACGAAAGACCAGAGACAATATGTAATTTTTATCGAAGAAACCAATGGATCAGACGATAGCGAAACGTAGTGTAGGTATGTCGTTGAAGCGATAGCGATTGTCGAAATAGAATCGCTCCGAAGCGAATGTCATTTGTCTAGGCCCTCAGTTCCTTTTAACGACTTTTATCCCAAACTATCTTGAAGTATGATGGGCGGCGCAGTCTTTGTGCTTTTGTTTTGTTACGAAACGTGGAACCTCGTACTTGATGTGTGGAGCTTCTTAGCTCTCAAGTATTTCTCACTCTAGTATCTAAAGTATCATTTCCTCTTTCAGCCATGTCACCAACACCACCACTACACTTCGCTCAACAAGTGAACGCTGGCTACGAGATCCCGGCCCGCCTGCGTACTCTCCACAACCTGGTCATCCAATACGCGTCGCAGGGTCGCTACGAGGTGGCAGTGCCACTGTGCAAGCAGGCGCTCGAGGACCTGGAGAAGACCTCGGGGCACGACCACCCGGACGTCGCCACCATGCTCAACATACTGGCCTTGGTGTACAGGTGTGTGAATGCAAGAAATTCTGCTGACAGTGCATAAAAATCTACTCCTATAATGGTCCTTTCATAACAACATGTTACAACAGCGTGAGTTCCGTTATTAACAGAAACGGACGGACTGTCTTGAAAATGACAGTTTGAAGAAAAATTTGTAAAGCGGTAGTAAAAGAAAATTAGTTGACCGAGCGAGCGTAGCGAGCGAAGCGTCTCTGCATCAACTGGCAAAATTTTCTTTCGTGTGTCAGTTTGTACGTACTCGTGTACAGGTCGTATTTTACAACCGATCTGGATGAAACTTGGCATACAGGTATAACGAATTTTTTGAAATTTATTGTCGTCGGGAATTTTTGATTGGAGGGGCAGTTCCTCCAAAATAGGGCAAAAAGGGAGCTACTGGATATCTCTGCCTTATTAGATCCGATTTCAATAGTTCTTTTTTCATTTGAAAGGTAGTAACTTTAGGATGGTCTCAAAAAAAGTTGGTGAAGATCTGATGAGGATCTGCGGCATGATGAGCAGAATACCTCCTAAAATGCAGTCAATTGCTCGCTATTTATTCAAACCTATTTGTTAATTTTTGTAGCTGGCTTTCAAATTTTTTACTCATAATTTGTCTGGTTTTTAGGGTTCTGTAGTCGACAAGGAACTGATATAGTTTTGCCAAGTCCGTCTGCCTGTCATTCTGTCTATCCGCGGCTTATCTCAGAGAATCTTAGTACTAGAAAGCTGTAATTTGGTATGGGTCTATACATATTATTAATCACGCTGACAAAGTCATAAAGTAAAATCATGTTTTTTTCTCGTTTGTCCCGTGTCATGGGGTGTCGGGTGGGTGTGTGAAAATATTTTTTCGATTCAGGGACACATTTGCGAAATTAAAAGGAAAACTATCACAGCTTAGTACCTACTATGCTTTACAAGTTAACGAGTAACTTACAAAATCGACTAACTTACATTTGCGGTTGGAATGTATGGGAGAACATGTTTTCCAACTACAATGTTAAAGTTTGTTCTTGGGATAATTATTAATTCCAACTACGGACCCCTTATTTGTGCGTGGTCAACGCAAATGAACGTTTTTTAATTTGAATTTGACATATTGATGTCATATTTTTTTGATAGGATAAAAATATGTTATCGCGGTCAATTCATAGAAAAATATATATTTTCGAACGCTAAACTACAAGCTATCGTTCATGGTTTGTTCCTGCAGGTCTAATCCCTAAATACGAAGATTCGGCCGAAGTTACGTGTGATTCCTACTTCTTATCAGCTACAGAGATATGATTAGTTTGGCGCACGATCTAAGAATGAATGGTAGTGTCCCAGGTGGCCATAGGAACTCCTCAACCAAACCACCGCCATCGTTTTTGGACTCTCTTAACAAGTGTTCTTACACTAGGTGCTGTCCAGGTCCCTAAGAACTCCTCAACTAAACAAGATAGCCCTGTTGTTTTTGCGGTCATCGATTTTGTCTTGCCGAGTAGCCCAAGGTGTAGTCCCGGGCCTCATGATGGATCTGGAAGGTCACTACACTGAACTCCTTAACTAGACAAGGTAGCCCCGTTGTGTTTAGGCCTTTTCGATAAGTACGTACGTTAGCCCAAGGTATCGTCTAAGGTCTGATGAAAGTGCCGGAAGGTGGCCACAGGAATACGATGATGATGATGTTATGTTAAAATACGTTTTTTAAACAAGCTTTTATTAAACTAAAAAGTACTAAATAAAACTTACGTAAACACTTATGTAAACATAGAACTTTAATATTTTCTTAAAAGCTTGAGGCGTGACCGTCGCGGTCGTTCTTTTACTTTTAAGATAAGCCTCAAGCTAAGTGGTTAATTGTTGCCATAAAATTGTGCTCGCGAGGTCTACTGTTCGCAGAACTACTAGTGAATGACTGGGCCGTAATAAAACGACCGCAAAGTGGTGTTCGTTATATTACGGCACTGCTGTATAAGGAAACCCAAGTCCAAAATCTACCAGGCTAACATGACCAGCGCGGCAGAACAAACAACGAGATTAAAGCATTTTACATGTTCATTTTTTGTTGCTATCGCATAGTATCCTGGCTGTCCAAAATTATAAAGCAACTAGCTTAATCACTTTTAATGCACTGAGAAAAAAATCTGTAAAAAGTTTATAGGTAACTATAATAACTTCTGCTTGTGACTTCGTCCGCGAGCCTATAACCTGCCTCAAGAATTAAGATATCCAATGTAAATTATTTTTTTCAAATCCAACTGTATTTTCGGAGATTACCCTCTACATACAAACAAACAATTTTTACCTCTTTATAATATTTGTATAGAAATATAGGATGATCTAATATATTACGTGACATTGTCCACAGAGATCAGAACAAATACAAAGAAGCGGCCAACCTTCTGAACGACGCGCTGTCCATCCGTGAGAAGACCCTTGGAGAGAACCACCCCGCTGTCGCCGCCACGCTCAACAATCTTGCTGTACTGTACGGAAAGCGAGGTGAGAAATCAACGTTTATATAAAATTTTTAGAAGTCTTAAAGTGAACGTACGTTTCTTAAAAAAAAATTGTGAGTACTCATCGAGTTTGCCTTAAAGGCAAGGAGCGAATGCACATTCTATCCCTTCTCTATCAAATTATTTTTGTGTAAACAAGAACAGAACATTAGTTTGTTGGTCTCTCCCTACTAAAATGTCAAGAATAGTAACATAAGAATGCTCTAGCTCTTGTTACTACCCTCTTTTAGAATGAGACTCACAGAAGCATCTATAAAGCCGAACTTTTTAAAAGTTGATGTGCCATATTTATGGCCGGATACTGTAACACCCGTTGTCACCAAAGTAGCAGCAATTTGGCTATTGCTAAACCAGTCCTCTGCTCTATAACGCTCAGCTCTCAAAGGTTCAGATATATACAGATGAAACTGAGCGTAAACTTACACTTCCATCCGTCAAACTCACGTCTAATTGCACTGATTTTGACAGATCTAACTGTAAATTAACTCTAAGTTCGGTATCTTTATCTCACCCAAATCGGTATAGACAGCCTTATCTTCAATGTTTACCAATTTTATTTTTATTTAGTACCTGTTTTTACAGGTTGCCCAGCGATAGTTAAGTACACATCATATTTTCTAGTTATAAAACATACGTATATAAACTATATATATATAAACATACATATATTATAAACTAAATTCCCAATAAAATAAACAAACATAACGCAAAATTTTACTTAACTCTTCGAATGTTTCAGGCAAGTACCGCGAGGCGGAGCCGCTGTGCAAGCGAGCGCTGTGTATCCGCGAGGCCGTGCTGGGCCGCGACCATCCCGACGTGGCCAAGCAGCTCAACAACCTGGCGCTGCTGTGCCAGAACCAGGTACATACGAAACTCGGATTATTATGACCAGCCTAAGACGTTCCCTTCATGACTTCTGCCGTGCTAACATGCATGCCGACGTGGTTGGATCTGGGTCTAAATCGGCCAAGATACCTCTCAAGGCGCGTCCACATCGACTAAGTTACCTCTCGAGGCGCGTCCACATCGACTAAGTTACCTCTCGAGGCGTGTTCACATCGACTAAGTTACCTCTCGAGGCGGGTCCACATCGACTAAGTTATCTCTCGAGGCGCGTCCGCATCGACTAAGTTATCTCTCGAGGCGCGTCCACATCGACTAAGTTATCTCTCGAGGCGCGTCCACATCGACTAAGTTACCTCTCGCGGCGTGTCCACATCGCCTAAGTTACCTCTCGAGGCCCGTCCACATCGACTAATTTACCTCTCGAGGCGCGTCCACATCGACTAAGTTACCTCTCGAGGCGCGTCCACATCGACTAAGTTACCTCTCGAGGCGCGTCCACATCGACTAAGTTACCTCTCGAGGCGCGTCCACATCGACTAAGTTACCTCTCGAGGCGCGTCCACATCGACTAAGTTACCTCTCGAGGCGCGTCCACATCGACTAAGTTACCTCTCGAGGCGTGTCCACATCGCCTAAGTTACCTCTCGAGGCCCGTCCACATCGACTAATTTACCTCTCGAGGCGCGTCCACATCGACTAAGTTACCTCTCGAGGCGCGTCCACATCGACTAAGTTACCTCTCGAGGCGCGTCCACATCGACTAAGTTACCTCTCGAGGCGCGTTCATACTGACAAAGCTACCTTGTTTTTCTTACTACCAAAGATGTGTAATGTCTTTTTTTGCACAATTTTACAGGGCTATTATTTCTAACTTCTCCCTCGTTATCCGCAGAACAAATACGAGGAGGTAGAGCAGTACTACCAGCGAGCTCTGGAGATCTACGAGAGCAAGCTGGGACCCGACGACCCCAACGTCGCCAAGACCAAGAACAACCTCGCCTCTTGCTATCTCAAACAGGTGAATAACTATAACCCTTATGTTGCATGTAATAAGACCTAAAATTGTGTATGTTTTATGACCGCAGTATTACCGGCCCAATTGGTAAATTGTATCAAAAATAAGATAAAATATAAACACTTAGTTAAAACAATTTTCAGCACACGTCGAGTAAAATAATTTGTATAATATTCATATTGCTATAGTGAGACCACTGTTCGGCGTCTTAGGGTTGCGCGGCCAGGCGGCGGCAGCGGTACCGAATGAGCGGCCGGCATGAGCAATGCAGGCCACCCGTCTCACCGCGTCCCGCGGCCCGTCTCTCCGCGCACATACATCGAAGAACTTCATATCTAAGCAGTTTGAAAACAAAATTCCGTGAACACGATGACCACATCTGTTACCGCCCTGGTTCTATAGCGGCCGAGCGCTGCAAGCAGAAATAGTCCTTACGGTGTATAGATATGAAGTTCTTCGACCTTCTGGTACCTATGGCGCGGAACAGCGGTTTCTGTCAAACTATAAGCTTAAACATAAGGAACCCTGAGTTCATATGGGAAAGAAAAAAAACTATTATAGTTAAAGCAATGGCACGTAAAATTTTATCGGAGAGGCAACCGGATGGCGAGTGGTAATCTGGGTCTTGAAGTGATACCGAACCCCCCCGTACCATCCGAATGGACCCCAAATGAGCGGGGGCGGAGATATAGGGGGGGGGGGGGCAAAATATCAAAATTTTTGGAGAGACAACCGGATGAAGTTGAAGTTTATACCCTATTTATATAGTATAACAAAATTGCCATCCGAAACACGCGAGCCATTTACGCACTAGCGAATTTAGAAAAAAAAATAAAAAAAAAGTTGTGCGGCAACCGCTCCAAAATTGGTGAGCCTATTTATTGGTACCACTACATGTTGTAAAAAAAAAGCCATCCGATCCTGCTGGGCAGTTTCTGAGAAACAACGATTCAAAGTCGCCAAAAAACCCTTTTTTGCGAATTGTTGAAACAAAAATCGAAAAAAAAACTTAAGGTCTAACAAGTGCATTTACGGTGATAAGTCATTGGTAAGGAGTTTCATGAAAAGACATTATTTCAATTATAACGATGTTTGAGGTGGCAAAAATGGGGGTGAACATTATCAAAATCGGATGGCATTGATACACACAATTCCTTGCACTTATTAGAGCTTAACTTTCGAATGCCATCCGATTTAAACTATTTCTACTATTTTTTTTTAATTTTTGTTTAAAACGTGGGAATAAAGTGTTTTTAGCGAGTTTAAAGGGTTGTTTCTCAGAAACTGCCCAGCAGGATCGGATGGCATTTTTTTACAACATAAAGTGGTACCAAAAAATAAGCTCACCAATTTTGAAGCGGTTGCCTCATAACTTTTTTTTTTTTTTTCAATATTCGTTGTTGCTAAAACGGCCCGCGTGTTTTAGATTGCAAAAAAATTTTACTATATAAATAGGGTATAAACTTCAAAGCTACCGCATTGTCATCCGGTTGCCTCTCCAAAAATTTTTATACTTTGCCCGCCCCCCATATCTCCGCCCCCGCCCATTTGGGGTCCATTCGGACGGTACGGGGGGGGGTTCGGTATCACTTCAAGACCCAGATTACCACTCGCCATCCGGTTGCCTCTCCGATAAAATTTTACGTGCCATTGCCTTGAATATTATTTAAGTCGCCGTTACGATATTATCTCCCAAATCGCACCAAGTTATAGGTGAACATAATTCTGTGACTGCAAACAATTTCGTAAGCGTCGCACTGAAGAAAATATTATGTAGTTCATCATACAAAATTATTAATCTTTCCCAGGGCAAGTACAAGGAAGCGGAGACGTTATACAAGCAGGTGCTGACCAGGGCGCACGAAAGGGAGTTCGGAACTATCGACGGTAAGTCTTAGCATATTAACATGGCATAATTCATCTCCAAACCTTACATATACTATACAGTACTCGGCCGTAAATATGGTACGTCGAGTTCAAGGGTGTACATTCTGAAAGCTGGGTCTAAAAACAGTGAAATATTAGCATATTAACATGACAGAATTCATCTCCAAACCTTACATATACTATACAGTACTCGGCCGTAAATATGGTACGTCGAGTTCAAGGGTGTACATTCTGAAAGCTGGGTCTAAAAACAGTGAAATATTAGCATATTAACATGGCAGAATTCATCTCCAAACCTTACATATACTATACAGTACTTGGCCGTAAATATGGCACGTCAAGTTCAAGAGTGTACATTCTGAAAGCTAATTGTGATGACGACAACTTTTAGAATGCACCCTCGTAATAAAAAGTTTGGCTTCGTAGAGCGCCGGGTCCGTCACTCGTACCTATTGTGACAGCCGTCTCCCTCTAGAGCTCGATGTGTCATATTCAGGCCCGGGTATTGTACCCTACGTGCTTGACGGTTGAGCTTTCGTAACATAAGTTAATAAAAATGGAAGGAAAAAAAAATCGGCTATTGATTCTTTATTTACAACTTTGAAACTACACTATAAACATTGAAATTAAACTAAAGACTACTTCAATCATGTTTTTTTTAATTTCAATCAATTACAGCGACTTATAGGAAGCATGAATTATAGTTTTTTTTTTCTTTTTAAGATTTAATTGTTTTTATTTTCGTTATTACGAGTATGTATTATACTTGCATATAAATTGACGTTATATTTTGTTTACCATTTCAGAGTATATAGCATCACTAAATGCAAAAAAGCCTCTTAAAAAATAACAATCAGCTGCACATAGTATATGACAAATTTTAAGACAAACTAACAAAGTTGACAGAAGATAATGTACTACTGCAACATTCCTATAGCATAGTAGAATGATAAAATGGCGGCTATAACTCTAATCAATTATAATGCCAAAGGAATGACAAAAATATGACCATCGTTATTTTGAGCAATACAAAGACAGTTTTAGGAGTGAGAATAGTGAACCAAAGCACTTACAATTATTAATTTAGGAAACGAATAATAAAACAAGCTTTGTAAATATATGTATATTTTTGTCATTCCTTTGAACTATGGTGAAGGCTGTCTAAATAAAGTAACATGTTGACCAAAGCACAAAGGTTTGCTGAGTAACAATGTATTTTGTAAAGTTATTGTTTATTTTTCTATTCCATATTTTTTTTTCTAAGGAATAGGTATTAAAGTCTCGACTCAGCTCGAATTTGTAAATAGTAAACAAAAAATACAAAAATATTGCATGTTAATTTGTTTAAGTGAGTTTATTTTTTGCTAATTTGTTATGTGTAATTAATTTATTTGTAGGCATAGATTAATATCGAGTGAAATGTTATCCAATTTAGTGAAATATTGATTTATTGAATTTTTATTTGTAGGTAGTAGATGAGGCATGCAATAAGTTGACAAATTGATTTTTACTCGACGCAAATAAATATAGAACACAATAGTATTTTTAACCGATTCCAAAAAAAAAAGATGTGGTTACTTGTACATTCGGATGGTTCTTTTAATTTTTTCTCGAGTTTAAAAAAATCTTTGCGTCCAGTAAAAAGAATATTATTTTTAGATAATTACTTTACAACAATGTTTTCTTTCTTGTATAGATCTCTTTATTGCATTTGATTTAGAAATGAATTGTAGGTTGTTAGAATTTAGAGGCTTCATACTTTTACGTCTTGCCATTAAGTAAAAAAAAATATTTATGGTTACTATTAGTTTGTAATAGCTGAAAGCTAATGCGTGATAGAATTTAAAAAGTTTAGGTGAGTGAAAGTCTTGATTCATCATCTAAAGTCTGTATCTTGACTGTGATTGAAAACTCACAGTATCAAGAGGTTTATTCATCCAATTTGACAATCTCAGTTGCCTTTGCTGAGTACTAAGGGAATTTGGACGATTGGAGACGCTATTTTCATGGTTATTTTTTAATTGCCTTGCGTTGCCTTATTATTTTTAGTTTTTATTTAGAATATCGAATACAGGTTGCTTTTCTGTGCAATAATAATGAGCCAGGTTATTGTGATTTGCCTCAAGTATGATAATGTTAGGAATACAATATAGTCTCGAGATTAATATAAATGAAAAATAAAACAAGGCTGAAGTTAAACTACAACCATGCAATATAGATTTACATTCAATTATGATAAGTATAACGTTACCCACTCTTTGTGACAACTTTGTTCTACAAATCAAAATGATGTGCTAATTTCAATATTTATTATTTTATTTTATCTGATCTTTTTACATTGCCTACAGTAACTCTTTATATTGTTGACGGACACTAAAACTGATTTAATTTAATCGCACGTTCGTTTTTATCAGAGTCAAATTAAATGGTTTTATATGAAATCAAAACATTCATTTCGTTGAATATTTGAATTAGAGTTAATCAAAAGTAATAATAAAGTTGTGATTGTTGGAACGAAATATTCTTCATTTTATTCGAATAAAATATTGATTTTTTACCAAAATAGGAAAAGCAATTTGTTTCAAAAATCAAAGATGCCAAATTATTTCCAAATTGATATACCAAATGTAGCAATCCGCTGAATTTTATGTAGTATGCAATAATTTTATATAAATTCTATTTATTTACATTAAATGGAAATCATAAAATGTTTTGTTTATTTATCTTTTGAGTTACTTGTGGTATCAAAACAATAAGTAAAATAACTCGAGAATTTTTAAATACCTTTCCTATAACATTTGGTTAATATTTTGTTATTGTAGTGAAGCGAAAGTGACTTATTAAGGAAAGTCGATGTTCTGAATTCCGGCTTTATATTAATAAAAAATAACAATTTCCTTAAATATTTAGCTTTTTAAAACCTAGCTAAATATTAAAATTTATTATAATCTCATGATGCCAAAAATAGTGACCCAAATATTCTGCCGTCATAAGGAAAAAGGGCACAACTAACATTTTTTCCGAAATTGAGTTATATACATATTCGGAATCAGAAAAAAAAAAGCCCATCTGCCAATATTTTTGTACAATTTTTAGGAACAAGATAAACAAAAATACCGTAAGCTCAAAAGGCACAACTGAGCCACTTTTTAAGTTATTTTACGTAAAAAGAGCACATCTGACTTATAGTACGTCAAGAGGGCACATATGCATATATGCGGCTTTTATTTGTAGCACGCTAAATATATAATTTGTTTACTTGAAAAGGCATAATTGACCCGCGTTAAATATTAAAGGCATAACTACCACAGATGAGCTCTTTGATTTAAAGTTTACCAACTAGACCTTGACATTTAATTTAAAAGAAAAGTCACAACTAGCAGTTATGCCTTTACTACCAAAAATCTTTGACTAGAGGTGAAGTGAGGGGGTCGAGGTACGAAGCAAATTCCGCCAGTTGTGCCTGACGTGTTTTTTTTTTCTCAAAATGTCAGAATGAAAAGTCACAATTGGTTAGTTATGCCCTCTATTTGTAATATTAATAACTTAACTTCATTTTTTATGCTACGTTGAAAGAGAAAATGTTGATTATTTAATAAATGCCAAAAAAATAAAAACTTTTATTTCAATAATCGTATTGGAATCGTGAAGATGAATTTATTTTAATTCGTCTATTTTCAAAAAATAATATTTTAGTCGATATTTTTCGCCAAAAACCAATAAAAATTTTAAACTCGATTTTCTCCCTATTTATAAAATGTTAGATGTGCCCTTTTTCCTAATGGCGGCAGTATTATTACTTATTGTTTTTATACCTTACCCATCCCTGTACAACCATACTACAGCATAACACAACTAGAAATGGCTAAAAATTGTGGTTGCATACTATTCTTCAATTGGTGCGATGGATGGATATTTATACGAAACTAAACCTTAGGTGAGTGACACAAGTTCGGATACTGTGTGGCACAGGTAGGAAAGGCAAAGAACATTCTTCTTTTTGATATTTTTTGTTTTTGTATGTTATTTTATTATTATTATTTGTAAACGTCTTTTGCCGTGTGTCACACCTTCCCGACTTGTGTCACATTTTTATAGAAATAAGTTTGGCTATGGCTTTTTATTATAATTATGGCTTTTTAATTTATTATACTATATTATAATATTGAGCATGAATGGTTTTGGGATAGTGGGGAATATGGAGAATCTATTGTGTTGTCTAACATCAATTTTTTGTGGATAGGAAGATGCTGTACCAAAGGTTCTTTTATTTATATTTGCAAAAAAGCTCAAGCTAGCTTTTAATATAGACCTGTTGTTCCACTGTTGTTAAATGTCTGCAGTAGAACAACTGACCACTAAGGGCATACGCAAACTGGCGGACGGGATGGCAGAGGATTTTAAATTCATCAATTGAATTTAATACTTATCCAATGGAAATAATGTATATATTGCAATGCTCACTAAAACTGCGCTACGATGCTCCAAGCTCGATCACCGAGCATTGAAATATATACATTATTTCCATTAGATAAGTATTAAATTCAATTGCGAAATTTAAAATCTTTTGCTGTCCTGTCCGCCAGCGTGTGCAGGCCATAAAAGGTTAAATAAAATTAGCTGCCAAAACTTCATGATGGGTAAGCTAATTTAATATGACAAAAAACTTAACCATAACCTTTTGGTATTAGTACAATATACCAGATCAAATAAAATTGGTCGGCCAAAAAAGACAAAATAAGTTTAACTATCCACAAAAATCGAGATGAATACCAATGTATTGTCGTTTGAATTTCTTCGCCTGATTTATTTCAACATTATCTGTTAACAATGTTATATAAAGGTTAATACATATATTTACAGGCGACAACAAGCCCATCTGGCAGGTGGCTGAGGAGCGTGAGGAGAACAAACACTTGCAGAAGGAGAACGCTCCTTATGGCGAGTACGGCGGGTGGCACAAGGCTGCCAAGGTATGCGAGACTTTATTTACTAGTCGATAAGAACTTAAATTAGATACCTACCTATGTAGGTATAAAGTATAAGTAGCAAATGATAGAAATGCTTATACTAAAGGTACATTGATGTGTACTTTGAAAACATGTGATTATTATTCCATTGCGACAGCGCATTGCTTTGACGAGCGTCGACTGTTAGTAAGTCAGACAGACGTCGCGTCGATAGAAAACCTAATTTATGTAAATGAATATATATACAAACAAATACCTTAATAAATACAGTAGCTGTTAAGAGCGACGCTTCAACCCCCGAAAACTGATTCTAACCAACAAACACAGAGTTATTGAATAGGTTTAAAAAAAGATATGCTGCATCCCAAATAAATTGGAATGAAGGCAAGGGAATGATGATAATGAAAATATAATATTAGGAATAATAATTAAAATAATTTCGTTTTCCCAGGTTGATTCCCCAACAGTAACAACGACACTGAAGAACCTGGGAGCTCTCTACCGACGTCAGGGCAAGTACGAAGCTGCCGAGACGCTCGAAGACTGCGCCCTCCGCAGCCGAAAGGAGGTAAACACTGCTCCAACTAAAGTTACAGACAAATGAATAATAGGATTACAGGTTGAAAGATGTCGTCTGCTTAACTTTATTATAACTTACAAGCCCCGCATAAAAGTTCTATCTCAATTTGATAACACGTATTATTAATTTGTGTAACTCATTTTAGAAGAGTATCCGTGACTTTTCTTGCTGACTTTATTCAACAAGATTAAATAAAACCATGCAATTTCATTCTAGAGCTTATGGTAAGCTAACAAGTGATGATGCTATACATGCGACGGTAATAAATGAACCTTAATTAGAAAGAAAATACCATTTATTTAGCACAGACTAAAAGGCACACAATATAATTATATTCACGTAGGTGCCTCTCTTTCTATCGCGTGACTCTTAGATCCTCTGACTACGTTACACTCACTGAATTGTTCCAGCAAGACGGGCCCAACGCGTACTAGTAGCTTCAAACCTAAACTGCGGAGTGTCCCGTCTGAATTCCTCTGTGGTATTACGCAGAATGAATTGCATGTAAATAGTTGTATGGACTAGTTTTACATTATAAATTCAACTTAACGGTCATGTTTTTAAAGTTGAAGTTTCCAGCGTATTTTTCTATGTTGAATCAAAGTTAATATTTTTGTCCGGAAAGTGCGATAGTGTTGAGTAGGCGACATCTTTCGACATTGAAATGAGATAGGTACTATGATGCTATGTTAAATGAAATCAATTGTTTTCTAAAATAATGTACACTGTGTGAGAGTTGATGCACTTGAGTTTCAGTAAAATGGGAAAAGTGAAACTATTTATGAAGTTTATCACAGAGTTGTTTTAATAATTCTAACACAGTTTTGTGCACTGCAGTGACAATTCTTGCACTTATAATCTAGTAGCTGGGTTTAATTTTTTTTTAATAAAATCATTTATATTTGAAAAATGCTAACTTACTTTCAAGATTATATCGTATCTTATTAATATTATATTATACTTATAATTCTTCTATTTCACGGTTTCAATATGCTTACCAACAACACGCACACATAATATTACTATCTATTTACGTAACGGACTTCGTCATAGTACGCATTTTCCGGAAAATATCAATAATATCCGGGGAATGCTGACATTGTCCGATCAATGTTGACATGTAGCGGACATTGAACTTAAAGCCTGATTTACACAGTGCGATTTTATTGCCTGTGGCTTACATATAAGTTGAAACAAACAATAAAAGTAGCACTGTCTAAACAGTGTTTAGACGATGCTAGTCATTTGTTGCTTAGATTTTATTGTATGCCACAGGCAAGAAACTTGCATCGTGCAATGAGGCTTTATCCAGTCAATGTGGTATGGTCTAATATAAAAATATATATTTACAACATACTCTAGCACTATTTAACGTACAAATAATTCATTTTGCACGCTGCCTAGCACGTACAGCAAGTAAGTCACAAACAAGAAGCTAATTAACATTTATTGCTTAAAATGTTACGATTTTACAGGTGGCTGATAATTGGCGATGATTTTGTTTTCCAAATTGTTATTATTTACTTATGAATTTAGGAATTCTCTCTCTTTAAATTATTTAGTTTTTGAACCGAAAATTAGGATTCAATTGAAGATATTAAATAAAAATTGCTTAAGAAATGTTATGTATTCTCTCTGACTAAAGTCAGTGTACGGCAAGTCCTGTGTGGCACTAAATAGTGCCATTTTCCTCACAATTTTAAGACTAAACTACCCAACCGGCTAACTGTTTATTTTGAGAAAACTTTGGGTACCGTTATGTTTTATACGAGTAAGTTAATGTCAGATAACATTAGGTCTCTCAAAATTATTGTCTTGTCCATTTTCGATCAATAGAAATCTTAAATACCTAGCAGAAATTTCAAGTTTAAAACCTGCCTAATAAACTGGTCACTGGTATAGGCTTTGGACATCGTCAAGCAGTCGCGCGCTCGTAGTGGGCGGCACGGCAGCCGCGAGACCATGGAGCCGCATCAAGACCATCACGTTGAAGAGGTCAGCGCCTGAGCTGTGTCTGTTGCAGGCTTGATAGGAACGCGGTGGCTTGCTTTCAGTGGGGAATAGGGGGAGGGGGGGAGTTGTACTTTGAAATAAAAATCATTGTTCTATGGGTTTTGTGATCGTTTTTTTGATAATTTTTGGGAGTTGCCACTGGATTCTGGAAGTTCTTCATATTGAGTGTTTGTTCAGCGTGTACGTTGAAGCTGCGATAGCATTTCATTCGCGGCGCGGGCAAGTTCGTTGAACGTCTACGCTTTACCAACGCCAAATGATTTATTAGCATTTAGAATTGAATCAGTTAATTGTACGTCATGTTACATAAAATGTTGGTTAACCAATCACAAGAGATAACATGTGATTTCACAGTAGATTTACTCATCAGAACCTCAAATAAGCTTGCAGAAACTATGGGCGGTGTACCTCAGCGATTCTTGCACTTTAACTTTCATGTAGATTCTTTATTTGGGAATATAAAATAGAGTATTTAAAATCCTTAGGAAATCAAGCCACCTCACAGCTAAATTGGTTGGGTTATCAAAGCACTGGGTTGTCAATGTCGTGATTCGTCCCGCACATCAAAATAAACCACATTGTTATGGAGCTTAACACTTTGCATGTCCGGCAAACTGTCACGTAGTACGCACCGGTATTTAGGCACAGGACGCGATACTCAACCTGCGGTCTGCACGGAGGATTCATAGAATCAGGAAGATCAGGGTTGGGGCATGTTGACACATTTCAATAATGGTATCACCACAAAATTTTATTTCAATGTAGACATTGTATGAAACAGAAATACGTTTTCAGTTCAATTATCTATTTCAGTATTTTTTAATTGTTTCGTTTTCTCAACGTATGGGAGTAGGAGCAAGGGTTTCAAAAGCATCGTATTTCAGCAATCACTATCATTAAAATTACAGCATCTCACTGGTATCGTATTCCAAAGAATCAAGGTTGAGCATTGCAACATCATCCTGTGTGCAAACTTACAACGCTACAGTTCTACGATATTTCCTCAAATAACGGCTATGACCGTTCGCGTGATCGTTCCCTTGAATTGTTTTCGTTTCCTGATTTTATTATTATCTTTTACATTTCTTATTAATTATGTTACTTTTATATTATTTTGCGGTGCTTTGAATTTTGGTCATATTTATCTTATAAATGTTAACTGAATGTAACAAACGAGTTACCGGAGTTTTCGATTTAATGTATGGCAAACAAGTTTCGTGACTGTTTTTGAGAGCTTTCAAAACAATGCAGAGTTAAAGTTAAAAGCTCATTACCGGTGCTTATTAGGGTTCTTAAATAAATGTTATAAGATTTAGGACTTTCTCAGCGGTTCTCATACTTAATTTCAAATGTGTATGTCTCGTTAGGATGCTGTTTATCAGCATTATATTCACAGCCACCTTCATTCACTCAGGGTACATAAATGTTGTAAACCTCATTGGGCAGCGTTGCAAACATATTGATGCTTTATGTGCTCATCACACATCATGCTCATCATACATTTTGTTTATATGTATGTGGTGTCTTGTTTATTTTAATTCTTTATGTTTATTTTTGTTTTATTTGTTTATTACATGTAACTGTTGGGTATGGGAGTTGGTTTTATATGACTTTACGGTGTACGAAACCGATTTCTGTTATTATTTATGTTATTCTGATTTATAATTATTGTTTTCTGTTGTTTCCCATTGGTGCACAAAAGCTATAGTAACTTTGAAAGTATCAGAAATTATGTGAAACTTTGAATCATTGCATTTCTTTTAAACGTGCCTGAAAATGGCATGAATCGATAACGATCGCTATTTCGACCGGCTTGCGACGACAAATGAAATATTCTTTAAAAAATATGGTGAAGTTATCAATAGTTTATTCTACAGCACAATATTCACATACTTTCTTAGTAAGCACACTGTTGGGTTAACACCTAACTCCCACCTTTTATTTCTGCAGCTTCTTCCACACCACCCATTATTTTTTATTTGCACATTTTATTTTTTTGTTTGTTTCCGTTATAGGGCGCGAACCAAGCGAGCGAACCACGCATGAACCTAAAGTCAAAACTGTTCAATGCGCTAGGCATCAACACTGGCAGCAATCCGCCTCACCAGTAGCCACGTAGTGTACACTAGGGTTTAAGTTGTCACTGCTTTACGCACATGGTCCTTGTAAACTAATACGATATGTAGGCAATGGCTTTGTGGAGTGTAGACTATGCTTGCTTTTGTAATGCGTAGTTAGAAACGTCACTATTTTTATTATGATGAGATTACTAACATCGTTTCAGATGACAGTATTAGTTCTGTTTAATCTGATATTATTGCAGTGTATTAAACAGCATATATTTTTCAACCTGTTTAAATAATAAAACTCGAAATTATATACTTTGTGTTAAGCTTTTATTATGGTGCAAATGCAAAACCATTGCATACGTTTCGTACTCGACTAATTGTCCGCTCACTATATTGAGGATCACGTGCGTTCCACACTTAATTTGCCGCCATTTTGAATTTCTTGGTCAACAAACATAATGCAATTTTTCAATGGCCTAAGCCTTAGTTAAGATTAATTAGAATGAAAAGCATTTTTATCACAACAAATTCAAAATGGTCGTGTAGTAGCTTAGTATTATTTATTAGCATGCGATATAATTTTAGTAAAAATAAAGTTTTTGAAAAAATAAAAGAAATAAAAAAATATAAATTACAAATGAATGTGTGATAGGAGCATGCCAGTGAGCCGTCCTGCTATAGTATACAATATTTTGTTTATAAATAAATATAAAGTATCAAGACGTGCTTGTATGCTGTTTTATATGGTGACACTTAGTCATTTGTTGCTGATATGCATTTTATATAACCAAGTCTTTTGATATCATTAGATTCTGTTCTATTTGAGAGTATTAAATCATTATCTATTAGTATTACATATATTTTAATTTTATTGGTGCATATTTTTCACTCTTTTGCTAAACTTACACTAGGAATCATTTTCTTTATGCTTACAAGAACCTAATAGGTATAAAAAATGACGTTGATTATATAAAATGTACACAAATTTTGAGAATTTATAAGCTGAATTTTGCATTTATAATCATTGAAATATTTATAAATATTATCATTACAATAATTTTTATTTTATTAATAATTAATTTGCGCATGTTTAAACAACGATTTTATTCGCTTACAATATCAATTTTAATTAACTGATTGTATTTTTAATCGATGTTAGTATGTCATGTTCTTTGTAAGGAAGAATGCATGGATGTGAATTTTATTATTGTGAACGTTTAGCTTTACTCAACCTAGGGAAAATACTTGTGTATTTCGAACACAATTTAAGAATATTCTAGTTTTAATCAATTAAAGTTGTAATGCGTAAGTTTATCATTTTTAAAACACGAGAACGTGAATGCAACTGTTTAAATCGGTCTAGTGTGTGTGAAAGTCAATGTGATCAACATTTTCTTTCACAAGCTGTACGGTTGAGTATAGCTGTTTTATCTGTTTTACCAATAGTCATGTTTTATCATTATCATCAGTAATTTTATGCTTAACTTTCATTCCAGTGTTAGCGTATGTCGATCTAAGCTTTATGTGAGAGTAGGTGATAAATATTATTATATAGTATTTTTATATACACTGAACTTCTTTTAAACTATGGGGGTGCTTGAAATGTGGATTTTTTCTATGTACATTAGATTACAATATCGGCATAACTTTAACAGTTTTTGAAAAGAATCTCCCTTTAACAACCGCCACGTCACAGCAATGAGAATTATTTTTTTATTGTCTCGATATCTACGTCGAATGGTAATTATAAAAATTGTTAATAAATATAATTTATGTAACATTATTTTTGGTTTTATTTATTTTTATTTCGGAAGAAGGTGAGTCTACAGTGTTATGCAATTTATAGCCCACGAAGCAAACAAGACGCATGACAAACAAACCAACGGACACACGAACACATGTTTTTAACGGCTTTCGCTGTTAGAGTAGATGCATGGTGGCATCTCATTCACTAAATTAATGTTTTGTAAATTTCATAATCACTACTATCCCACATATTAGTTACACTTCTTTGTCATTGTAGAATTTTATTTATCTGTGGTTATTTCCCGCCATTTCCGTTCTGATGTTCCTGGCAAAGGTATATATTTCATTCAGCCTAGTTATGAAACTCCTCCGTAGTCTTTAAACAATCCTTTTTCGAGTCATAAATCTAAATTTCAAAATTCATAAAGACTCAATCAAACCTTACTTACCATCAACAATATTTTTCATATTATTTTGAACAAAATGGAGTGTAAATTGCATAACACGGGGGCAGGATTGTGGCGCGGTGTCTCGGAGCGCGAGTTTCTCAAAACTGCGCGAGTCGCTGAGGCGCTCGTCCGCGCGACTGTTCAGTCGGCTCGCCGGCCGCCACTCCGCCCACTTGCCAACCGACGTAGACTTCACCGACCCTGAAAGGTAACCACGCCACATTGCAGTCAGCATGATGACAAATGGCTACTCCAGCATAATGCTGACCCTTCACGCGCGCGTATTGGTCAAAAAAAGAATGGTGCTTGAGTACAAAATGATCGCAAATGTTTGCGCAACTGTGCCAAGTGTAGTGCCAGCATAACATAGGTATTATGTCCCCGAAATGTAGCTTGCTCAAAAGCAGAAGAAAAAAAGTACCTACTTAAAACGATTTCGGTGATGGATTTTTTATGCCAGTATTGTGATGAAATTGGTCTTGATAGAAGTCTTTGTAAATTAAGATCTTCGCAAGCTAAGCTAAATCCTGCTTGCTGTCGCATACTTAAGCTTATATTTCGGCTTGATTATATTATATCTGGTGTATGGTATTTCTATTCAACAAGTTGCAGAAATAAAGCAGTTCCAATAAATATCTAATATCAGGTAATTATAATTTATTACTATTTAAATCAATTGCACATTCCAATGTGTTGCACTATTTGTGTCAATCATTTTGCAAACACTATGAAATGCAAGACATCCATGAGCAAATATTGTATCTAACAAAATCCTATAAATACCTACAATACATTTGCACTGAAATTCCTCTTGTAGTGAAAAGTCTACATGTTGCCTGCATATGTCGCTAATTTCTTCATTTTTAATTATTTAAAGTATCCAGATTAATTTCTTGTCATTTAATTTCAGAACCCTTTTTCTGTTCTCCAAATATAATTTAAAATAAGTAACATTAATCAATAAATTAATGATTAACTTTCTTTTGTTATTATTACAATTTCAGAACCATTTTTCTGTTTTCCCAAAACTTAACAATCAGCTACCTTATTTCGTTACTAATTTTATTTGACTGACAGTACATTGACGCCATCTTTCTTTCCCTATAGCATGAAGCGCGCAAGCTCCCTGTCCGCGCTCAGTAACTCGAACCCGGCCAGCCCGCGACACTCACAGCAGCGGTAGCTGACAACGGCCGCCAGGACTAAGACCATCATTAGATACACCACTATTACTTTCATCAGGCTACTGGCATTACAGTCATGACCTTTGCCTGGTCGAAACAATGGCTGCGTAAACGGTGCGAGTTCCATGCTCTCTGGTTTAAAAAAAGAATTGTACGTAGATGTTGATGTTACTATATAAAAAAAAACCAAATCTTATAATATCGACTTGGTACAAAGAGTTATGGAGCGGTTAATTTAATATCAGATTTTGATGACAAGGAATTTTAAACACATAGGATTAAAAATTGATATTCTTCACACATTCAATAATTGTTGCTTATTTTTACTTTTACAAAAAAAAGCTGCTAAGTACTTACGTAATTAAATGTACCTACATGTTACATATCCACATTTAAATTTTATTTTCAAAAGCAAAATATAATAAAGGTATAAATTACCGATTCCATTACCTACAAACTTGATACTAAGGTACACAGTTGAAAGTAGGTACTAACACTAACATTCTAAGGTTAAAGGTACAACCTAAGTATTGGTTTGTTGTTCAGATCAGTCTTGCTAACAGTATACCTAATAGGGCACTACGAATGCCAGCTCAGAATAATAACCTAACCTAAACAGAACCATTACTAAACACTCATGGAAAAATAAAAATACCATTTAAGTTTTAAAATATCAAAAAAAATTGTACTTTGGCATGTGCAATAAATACTGCAATCACTAGAGTGGCTTTATTCGTAGATCCTGTACTTAGTAAGATAAGCATAATTTTTATAAAAAGCATGAAAAGGGCAGGAAGTGTCTATGACCCGTGGGAAGAATAAGAAGAAAAGTGTGTAGGAAAATAACCACATGATAGTATTGATTGGGTATTATTAATTAATATTTAAGTTTTATTTCCAGCAAGGTGTCTACTAAGCTTTATTTTTATTCAACGCTTATTATTGTCTCAGCATTTTAAATAAAGAAGCTTAAGTTTTTTGTCGATATTGTGAAAGTTGCTGTCGGATTAAAATAAAAAGCCTATTACGTATTCGTAGGTGCTACTCTATATTTTGATCACGACTAATTATTATTATCTATATTATATTTTAAAGAAAATCGGAAATCCATTTTAAAGTTATTGTCTATGTTGTGTATGTAGCGAAACAAACTTAAAGTCACAGACAAGTATGGGCTAAAGTATCTATTTTGACCGGAAGTTGTATTGCAAAATAAAAAATGGTTGTGCACAGACCTCGATGCAAAATCATGGTGCAAAAAAGCAATTTTGGAGATTAGCATTTAAATAATCTTCCCCATAAATCCGGCAGTAACTTGTAAACTTTATTTTTATAAATAAGAATGGCTTCAGCTCAGTGTTATGTAATCTTATGTGATAAACTTGTAACTGCAAGGGGGCTTATGTAACTTATTGACAAAATATTTTTATTGATATCAGACAGTTGGCGTGACGATTGATTTGAAATAAAAATCATGTTGACAAGTATTTTGTGGTTTTATTAGAAACATCCTCTTTCCCAAATGTGTAGTTGAAATATCCTTGTAAAATCTTAAATTAAATACTTAGGTAAGTATTTGTAGCGATGACCCAGATATTTCGTCACAGCTATCATAAAGCAGTAGGTACAATGAGACAAGTAGTGTCCGAAATAAGACAACACAGATATAATGAAGTGCCGACTATAAATAAAGAGTGTTATGTGTTTAATCGCGTCTGCTAAGCTCATCAGCACCGCAGCCGACATATTCGGTGGTAGGGGTGTGCGAAGCAAGTTTATCATTCACAAGCTGTTCCTGCGACTGATCCGTTCGCCTGGAGAGAGACCGCACAAATCACACCTTTTTATTTTGGGTGGGAAATTATTAAATAACTTCCCCCACTCTGGGCGTAGACCAGTAAAGTACTGATCGTCACCAAGCACGTTATTACGCCATATAATCCCCTTTTTTTACGACTACGGGGAAGCTCTTGGCCTGCATCTCACCTGATTGTAAATGATTCGAGCTTCACCCGAAATCCTCAACCACAGAGAAACAGGCAATCTTACCTCTAACTACTGTAACACAACAATATTGTTAACATTGTTGTCTTGGTGGCAGACTTAGATAAGATTGTGGTAGCTAGCCAGGCGGACTTAGAACAAGCCCTACCACCAACCAAACCGAGCAGAAAATTATGCCCCCACTGGGAATTGAACCCGAGACCTCTGGGTCTGTGTGTCTAATCACTAGACCACAGAGACCGTTCATAATTGCTGACCGGACTAACTATAGAAAACGAAACGTAATGATAAAATTTTGTGACAACAATCAAATTCATAGGTTCGTATTAAAATTCCTACATATAATAGGACGATCGATCTAGATTTTCAGAATATTTGACATTTT
This sequence comes from Conistra vaccinii, assembly GCA_948150665.1. Classification (NCBI taxonomy): domain Eukaryota; kingdom Metazoa; phylum Arthropoda; class Insecta; order Lepidoptera; family Noctuidae; genus Conistra; species Conistra vaccinii. The sequence goes on along the minus strand of OX411331.1, from coordinate 3,417,777 downwards.
GCAGCCGGAAACGATCCATATTAGTTGGTTTAGTGGGTAAAAATATAAATCTGTTTTATGTAAGCTGTAGAGGCAACCCTTGAAATCATGAACAGGACACGAAAAGAAATAGTTATAGATCATTTTATTATAGCTCCTTATGCTGTCTTATTTGGTCACCTCTGACCAAATCTCTGAATCATGAAGTCATCTACTGCACATGCGATGAAGGCATTTTTTTTAAGACTGTCATTTCTGCCGTTGAGAAACAGCAAGTAGTTATGGTAAGTAATAAAATAATACCTAAGTATGTAGGTACATAAGGCCCACCTAGCTTCTGATGTTTCATAATAAGTATGTGCCCTTGTAGGTTTATGTGAAATAAAATAATTTGAATTTGATAAGCAGCGTCCACGCCTAGCCCAGGCCTGTATTTCCCGAGGAGTAGGCAGAGGAGATTATGATTTTCTACATAATACGAACTATTTCCATAACTACTATTAGGTACACTTAGACAGTAGCAGATCCAGGTGGCGCTAAGAAGCTCAAGCCCCCAAAAGCATCTGAGTTCTTCCGTGATCCTAAATGTTAAAGTGAACTTGTTTTGTGTTCTACCTAATTAAACTTTTTAGCAACATACGCTACATAAGGTATAATAATGTCATGTCATTAACTATTCTTAACTCACGCTGCCCGGTTTGGCCGCCATATATTCACAGAGATATCTCTGGTAGTCTATAACCTAAGGAAATAATTGACGAATTTGCGAAAAGTAATCCGAGGAGGCTTGTCATGTGTTAAGCAAATTAAAATATTGTGTGACTTTTTAGTGTTTGCTTTGCTAAATTCTACCCTCAGCGGGGTCAAGCCCCTCCAAACGACAATCCTGGACCCGCCCCACACCTAGGTAGGTACTATATTATTCTTCTGCTGCCCCGTTGGTCGTGTGGTCGCAAGGGCGACTGCTGAGCGGTTCGATTCCCGGGTCGGGCAAAGTGTTATTGGGTTTTTCCATTATAAATGTCTTAGTTACAGCTCTGAGTTTGGAAGTTGGCGGTATGATACCCCCGTACCTCGGAAAGCTCGCCCTGCGCGTGATCTCTCTCCGGTCGTGTCGGATTGCCGCCCATCGGACTAAGAGAGTCCACCTGTGTCTACGCACACATTTGTGCACTATAATATCTCCAGTGCCGAAGAGGAGTATTAATACCTATTCTTCTTCTATCGAGTGAACAATTCCATCAGCCTAATTATTCGATAGTCTACTATTGTTCTAAAATAGGGTTCTATTGTATCAATGTTGACTACTGCGCTGCGTGTCGCGGGTTCGATTACCGCACGGAACAAATATTTGTATGACCTAGAAGTAGTTGTTCCGGGTCTGGCTGTTTGTGTATGTGAGTTTAAATGTTTGTAAACGCACCCACAATACAGGAGAAATTTCTAGTATGGGGAAAAGCTGAAAAAAAAAAATGTGTAGCTGCAATTAAGTGCCCTTAGGCTGCCTGTCCACTGGAGCGGAGAGGAGACGAGAGGAGCGGAGATGTGCCAATATTAACCAATAAAAATTTAAACTCCGCTCCAGTGGTGCGATGCTGATTATCATCATCAATGTAGGTCTTATCATTTCTAGCTTCACATATTGTTTACAATATTATGGAACAAATATTGTACACAATTGAATGAATTGTTGCCGATGTATGTAAGTAATATCTTCTTGAGGTTGAACCTATTTTCAGAATGACATTCAGCATTTCATCAATCAATTAGACCCAAGAAAGGATCAATAAAAATCAACGTATCAACACTAACCAATAATTCGTCGATCTGTATTATTATAACGAAGCTAACACAACAACAGGAGGGGCAGTGACTCAGCCCAGTGAGCCATCAGAGGGGCAGTAAAAAGTAACGTAAGAGTCGTCATAAGTTGCTCATCGTGGACGTACGCGCAGCTGCCAAAACATGACGCGAAGGGTGCGTGCGCGCAGCGAACAAAAAGGATCAATGATTTGTTTGTCATTATGTGGTAGATAATTGTCAAGTCGCTTTTGTTTTGAGGAAAATAAAATGGTCTGTTTCCGATTTTCTTCGATGCTTGCACCTTACTTTTAGATATCTAAAAGTAAATGGAGCCATTGAGGAGGCAAATAAAAGTACTTAGGTACTCAAGTAGGTAGGATCCTGATGGAAAGTGATACAAACGCTGCTATTCTTCTACAAAAAATATACAGACTTTACCATGTCACAAGTTTTGAAAATCAACAAGTCGTATCTCATATTGAGCGGGAAGTGCAAGCCACCCGTGTTACCATCCCGTCGGACACACACACACCCGTGTTACCGGCTACCGGCGCTGTGACTGCCGCGTCCTACAGTACTAACTAGCCGACCCATTACAACGATATCTCATCCGCTTTATCGATATCTGTACCTACTTACATATCCACATAAAACATACCCTACGTAGTAGGTATGTACGCACTGTATTTACATGATTTAAAACCTAACAGACTTAAATAAATAATAATAATATGTACAAGTATAGGTATAAAAGAGGGGGGGCGCGAACAATCATAGGGCATCAAAAAATTCGTCCGCATCGCTCTCAACAGGAAAGGTGCCCAAAAGGCTGGCAGCATTGCCACGTTCTATGGCAATGCTTATTCTTTGGCCGAAGAATAGGCCAGCCCTCTGGTCACGTGAAGAAAAATTACCAGTGTTAGCTTACCCGCGTTCCTTTTTAGCCCCCTGCCTGGTTGACTCTGAAGTGCCGTGCTTGACTGATGCGGAGAACGCCTGGAAAGCGGCTTGCCCGAATACAGATCGGCCCGTGAACCCATCCTCCCAGAGGCAGTGGGATGAGCCGCTCTGCAGGCTGGTACGGAACAATCTTAATAATACGTCCACCAATACTGCTGAGCGTGCCCGCCTGCTGGCTGTGGGTGAGTGGGAGTCGGGCCTTTGGCTTCATGCGCTACCGTCACCCAACATAGGCACTATGCTGGGTGATGCCACCTTCTGGCTCGCTACCTGTCTGCGTCTGGGCGCTCCTTGCGTGGCTCCGCATCGCTGCCAATGCGGTGAAGGTGTCGACTGTCTCGGACACCATGGCCTATCCTGCAGTAAGAGCGCAGGCCGGATAGCTCGGCACGCCAGCATCAATGACATCATCCGTCTTGCTCTTGTTACCGCCGGGGTGCCAGCTGTTTTAGAACCCAATGGCTTGGCACGCGACGATGGGAAGAGACCAGACGGAATGACCATAATGCCTTGGAAGGTAGGTAGGCCTTTGGTGTGAGATGCAACGTGTGTCGACACCCTTGCGCCATCCCATCTTCCTAGCACGGTGAGCCGTGCTGGGGCTGCTGCTGCAGGTGCGGAAAACCTAAAACGGCGCAAATATTCCAATCTTATTGGGAATTATATGTTTGAGCCGTTTGGGGTTGAAACACTTGGTCCATGGGGTCCGAGTGCCCACTTGGTTTTTCAAGACATCGCCAAGCGGTTGGTCGACTCTTCACGTGACCAGAGGGCTGGCCTATTCTTCGGCCAAAGAATAAGCATTGCCATACAACGTGGCAATGCTGCCAGCCTTTTGGGCACCTTTCCTGTACGCACTTGAAATATACCTAACTACCTACTTGAAAGGTAACTTCTGCTGAAACCGCTGAAGCTAAACATTTGAAGGGAGGGACCCTTCAAATGTAAAATAGGGAAGGAGGAATAGGTATGAAAACCTTCAAGCAGTATAACAAAGACAAAGAATTAATTCGAGATATAATAACAACACGCACGCACGCACGCATTATAATATTATGAACCATAAGTATTATAGCTCCATGACTCCATGTAAAATACTGCAGCTGCATCCGGTTGGACTGGAAGCCGACCCCACATAGGAAAAGGCTAGGCGGATGAGATGATGAAGTGAAGTAAAGAGCAGAAATTGCTAAGACTGCATTGCAGGTTTTTGATAGATTTCTACTTTTATCGCTTTTTTTGCGGGTTAAATAAAATTCCAATGTTGTAAATTTTTCAGAATGTTAGTTATCTTGTGAAAAAAGTTTTACTCTGGATCTCAGCAGCAATCTCTCTTTGCAGGTTTAATTTTAATTCAAAGTGGCCAGTAGGTACCTACGTTAAAACGGCAATTTCATAAAAACCCCTATTATTATGTAAGCAACTTAAATTGCAATAATATTATGGAGCAGCATCTAGTTATAGTGTAAAGTTGCAAGATCATAAATAATTTTGATTATTACTTGCAAATTGCCATAATAATAATTTAAGAAATTACGATAACTTTAAAAACACACAATAAACTTATCATCACTTGAACCAGTCTTTAATTACCGCTCACCGTGAGAAACAGAGGGCAGAGGGCTGTCCCTGGGGGCTCACTGCTGTCCCAGGGCCTGAGGCGGTCACACCTAAATCATTTGATTATTTTGTAAATAGGATGTAAGTATTCGATTAGTGTTAGAAGTGATAAAAGTTATTAAATTGACTAATTCGTCAGGGTATTTTGTTTGCCTATCATTCGATCTTGACTTGAATGACATAAGTACCTACCTACATTAGGTAGCTATACCCTCGCTCATCAGTTGTAGGTACTTATATAATATCCTTTCTCCAACTATGGGAAATACTACTTAGACTTGAGACATTTCTTTGTTACAATGCTAATCAGCTTGTTCAAGCCAGACTAACCAGACAAGCGGGGTAGGTAATTGCGTAACACACTATCAGTAGCCATGGGTTTCGTTTTGACAATTGAACAACATTGATTGCGTGATTTAGGTACGTTGTTGAGCAGACAAATTTTTCGAACATATGGAACAATGGATTAGCAATAGCCTTCAAAATGATTCAGATTATGACTGAAAGAAAAGTGTGTTACGGAATTAGGGTGTACCTAGATGCTGCTGGAAGCTGGAAATCAATTTCACTTGACTTTAAGAAGCCTTAGTCCAGCTGTAAACTTTAGAATTCGTATTCCTACCGTCTGGGTCTTTAATGAGGTCTATACCTACCTTGTAGTAAGTAGTAGGTACCTAGATTAAACAAACGAAAGCTATCAAGTTATTATTTTTCCTAGCCGATTCTCATACCTAAAAGCACTTTTAAACTAGGTAGGTATGCACCTAATCTAACCCAAATAAATGATTGCGTGTACCTATAACATTTATGTAAAAACGCAATTTGCAGATCATTTATAGTTAATCATAAAAAATCCCTAATGACAGTGTTGAAATGACAAATTAAAGTAACGCACTGCGCATGAGTCTCCGCCCAAAAGCTAAGCCCCGCCCAGTGTGCGTGTGCGCATCTCAGCTGAGTGTTCAGGAATCATCCGCTGAAACTTGGGCGTGAGCAGACGTGTTACCTTGTGTCTTTTATTAAGTATAATCGTGGGGACGTTATTAAACTTTGAAAAAGTTCATAGAAACTAACTAACTTTCAGGATCTAGGTATCAGTTTATACAAAATCGTCTCGGACAACGCGTAGAAAATCTGTCTGATTAAGAGAAACGGTTTCTCTTAACTTTTGGATTGTTATCCTAAAATTTCATTGATTATTGAGAAATCGTCAAAAAACAACATAAGAAAAAATCTTTATCATTCATAAAACCACCGGCAAACTTCCTGAACACACAAAAACGTTCAAGAACACAATGGAATACCTAAGACCGTCCTTCCCTGCACAGACAGACGACACAATCAAATATCCAGAGGCCGTAGAACCTTCACAGTTCCAGCCTCTCTTAGACCAGGAAGTGCACAGTTCCTCCAGTGAGTTCTTCCACGCAGGGTATCTGCCTTTCTTCTACGATTACCGAGCGGTGGACCGAGGGTTATGTGAGGAGAGGGAGGCTTGTGAGTGGGAGTGGGGCGAGTGGGAGAACCATGTTGTGGTGAAGGAGGAGAGTGAAGAACAGGCGCGAGGGTTTGCGGAGGAAGGTGAGTGAGTTATGTATTTTTTAAACGGGTTTGTCCTGAGAGTCTGGTTGGAAAGTTGCGTCTACAGGTCTTGGTTTTGATTTCTAGAATTCTTTTGTCTCTACTAAAAGGCTATTTGTTGTACCTACTAGGTAAATACGAAATGGTATGAAAGCTTATAAGACAAAATTAATGTTTAGGTTATTATAACTAACTTTTTCCCTTTTGGGAATACAGATAGCTGTACCTACAATTCTGTGCTCGTAAGGTGCGCTTTGGACAACAACTAGGCACTTATCCATTTCTACACTATTTTGATACTATTGCCGTAAATTGCTCGGTGTTGCCGAAATATTGTATTTAGTAATTGCCTGTAAACGAATCTTTAAATGCTGTCGATAGAAAGAAAAGTCTACAGGGAAAGCTACATTAGCTTTGACTTTTCTTGAATATCGCTTAGATTATCTTAGCTTATCCACCACAAAATGGACAAGTTGCCTAGGGTTTATCATATTAGGTATTTTGACTTCTAAGGTACTTAGCTATATACCTATTTTTGCTATGTTTCCATTCTGAGGAAAACGTTTAGGAAAACGTGAAGGGCTTTTTGGGGGACTGTCTTATGTGTAATTTTGACGTTCGAAAAGTGCTGATTCTCAGCCTAGTTTGAATACTTGACTAATAATGACTTTTAAATTTTGTTTAGATTTTTCTGTTCGCGAGGGCACCTAGCTACAGAATCATTGCTACGACATTCAAAAGTTACCTTGATAAGATGAACTTATCCAAATAGGCACCTAGTAGATAGGTACATGGTTGCTTCAATAAATTCCCTGTCATAAATCACAGCTATAAACTAATAACAATAAACATGACACCTTCCTGTCACACCTCATGGTTCATAGTTTACGAGTGGAAATGCGCAGGATTCGCGACACAAACAATTGTCGGCTATAAACCGATCATAAACAATGGACAGTCGGCGCCGGCGCCGGGGTACATCTGCTAGTCGTTACAACGGATGCTATTGGCTATTAATCTGTAGTTCTGTAAGATTAGATTCTGTATGGGTTCTTTAGTAAGTCAGTAAACAAGAAACTCAAATGCTTTGAAAGTTACTTATAAATTGATAAAATTAGAATATCCAATGTCTACTTCCATACTACTGTACTGTGGGGTTTGTGGCTAAGTAGATACCTACCTAGGTAATAACAGCCGCACGGGTCGCTACGCTTGCCGCGGTTGAAGGTCGTGACAGGCTTTTTTATTGGTCTGAGCAGGCGCATTACTTAGTTTAAATTATTCGAAGTGTATGGAGTGCCGCGAGTTTCTTGTGGCACTCTAGTGTCACTGCCTCGGCCCGGCTAGGGTGCCGTGAGCGTTGCATTGTCACTGTCACTTGTTATTTAGGTTAGGTTAGGTTAGAACTGTGACCACACAACGAGCCGAGCGAGCGTAGCGAGCGGTGCCGCGGTAGCGGCCGGCGAAGTGCCAGGGTCCGTTTAGGCACAAGAGAATGTAATGTTTTGGGAATGTGGTGTTTTACAGCGATCTAACCTCGACAATCAAACAAAATACCAAGTGACGTGACTTAGTGACAGTGACAATGACAACCCAATGCTTGCGGCACGGGCCGAGGCGGTGTTACTAGGGTGCCTGTAGTGGCACTTTATCCGATAGGGATAGAGTGCCAATGGTGGCACTCTATACACTGCCTAAATTATTTCATCACCACTGCTCCCATAACTGTGGAGGGAAACATCGTGAGGTAAGCAGTATGTCCTCGAACCAAAAATTCGAAATGTCTCTTACAGAGAGACCTATGTCCCAGCAGTGGGAACATTATTCAATTCAATTCAATTTATTTCATAAAAAAGAGGTACAGTCTGTTACAAAGTAGGATGACAACTTAGGAATAGTTTACATCTGAGATGTGTGGGTAACAATACAATTTCACGATCTGATGTCCTAGCTAGCAGGTTACTAAGTAGCCTGTATTAAGGACAATCAGCCCTCATTTCCCGAAAATAGGACAAAAATATTGCTTAGACTGTTACATAATTAATATTAAGATTTAGAGCAAATTATAAAAGTTCAAAAACAAGAACAGTGTGGGTGTATGTGCGCGCACGTGTGTGTGTTTGTGTGTGTGTATGTGTATGCACGTGCGCGTGTGTGTGAGAATGAGAAAGTGAGTAAGTGTATGTATTGTGAGTTACTTCATTGTTGTAAGAAGGGATTCGGTATCATCATAATTTTTGGTAGAAAGAAATTCTGTAATCCGCTTTTTGCATGTTAGCTTACAACATGGTTGCAGTGGAATTATTGCATTTATTCTGTTATAAAGAAATGGTCCTTGATAAAGGAAGAACCTTTTTGTAAAAGTAAAGTATGGATGAGGCACAGTACATACCCTGTTTCTTCTTCTGGGTATCGTCGGTCGACATGCAATTGGAGTGTTCGTGTGCTGTTGTAAGATTGTGCTGAGTATGAACATTTGGCGAACGGTAAGGACCTCGCATTTCTGGTAGAGGTCAAAGGTTGGATAAAGGATTGGTCGAAAACTGGCTACCTTCAAGACTGCTCGCTGCGCTACCTCGAGAGGCTTGAGAATTGATTTAGCAGCACCTCCCCAGCTTGTAATACAGTAAGAAATTACAGACTGGCACATTGCAAAATATACGGACCGTATAACATGTACGTTGGCAATGTGTCTAAGAGTTTTGAAAAAATAAATCAATTTGCGGACACGGCCAGTCAGAAGAGTAATATGTGCTTTAAAGTTTAGATGCTTATCTAGAGTGATACCAAGGTATTTAATTGTATCAGTAGATGTAATTAGTGGACAGTTACAGTTTGGTGTGTTTAATTGACAGGTGTGAGCTTGCAGAGTTACGGGAGTCGAAGGTTGCGATGTCATTTTGAGAGAGAAAGTAATGAGTTTTGTTTTAGAGGTATTTAAGGTGAGTGAATGAGACATTAGCCAGCTACGTATGATGTCAAACCCTTTCTGAGCGGTAGATTGGAGACTAGACCACGAGTTGTCGGAGAAGGTGATGGCAGTGTCATCGGCAAAAGAAACAATGTTTCCGGAATTTAATTTTATATTACAGAGATCATTGATGAAGACCAGAAACAAAGTGGGACCTAAGACACTGCCTTGCGGTACTCCGTAGGCAATAGGCAGTTCGTCACTTAAATACTTGTCGATTTTGACCCTCTGTGAGCGGCCTGAGAAGTAAGAATGAAAGAGTTGAAGTTGTAAATCTCTGATACCTAAACGTTCGAGTTTGGATAGTAAGTAAGGGAGAGGAACTGTATCAAAAGCCTTAGCAAGATCAATAAATACAGTGAGACATTTTTTGCGGTGATTGAGTTTATCAATAATACCGGTTATCAATTTTAAGGCCGCATCAGAAGTCGATTTATTTTGTCTAAAACCGAACTGGTTGGTTGAGAGCAGGTTATTAGTCTCAAGGTAATTGATGAGTCTTTTATTTATAAGTTTTTCCATGAGCTTAGATAGGGCAGTTAGCACCGCGATAGGGCGATAGTTGTTTACTGCACCACGGTCACCCCCCTTGAATATAGGATTAATGATAGCCAGTTTGAAGGAGGAGGGAAAAGTACCGCAGTCGAAACAGAGGTTAAAAATGTGGCATAAGATGGGTGACAGAAGTATGCAGTACCTATTCAAAAATGTCGTGGAGATGCCATCGTGTCCTATTGCAGCATTAGGCTTGAGAGACTTTATAACGGAAATTATCTCATCAGGGCTTGTTCCTAGCATAGCGAAAGAGTTAGGGCTACTTGTGTACGGAGAGGACATCTGTGGACCACGAGGGTGGGGTTGGGTTTTTGTAATACAATCAGCAAGATTCTTACCAATATTAGCAAAGTAAGTATTAACAACATTAACAGATTGGTGAGGGGATGTGGAAGAGGAAAATAATTCTGTGGGAATGTGAGTAGTGATGTTGGTGTTCGTGATACGCTTAATTGTGTGCCATAAAAGTTTGGTGTTTCCTCCAGCTTTGGTCAATTCTTCAGAGTCGAACTGTCTCTTAACTTTTTTGAGGATTTTATTGCAAAAATTTCTGTATCTTAATAAGTTCATTGTCTGGAGAGTGTTTTTGCTTTTTATGCAGGGCATCCCTGTTTCTCATGCACCTCAGAAGCCCTGGGGTAATCCAGGGCTTTAGGATCCTCCTGCGCTTTGGAACGTTATAGGTTTTTGTGCTCATTGTAATTTTTTGAGAAAGAGATTGTACTAGGGAATTTATTGCTCCGTTGGGATCAGTCATGGATAATACATGTGAAAAGTCTGTTTTTTCCATAGCTAGGTCCAAGGCAGCATAGTCGAATTTTGAAATTGTGGTCATGTGGAAGTTATGACGTGGCTTTGAATTTAAACAAAGAAGAGTTGAGCAGTGATCACTTATGGTGGAATCAAAAATGAAGGTAGAAGACGGAAGTCTAGTTCGAAGTACAGTGTGGTCAAGACAATTGTCTCCTCTTGTTGGTAGACAATGTGTCGGTAAAAATCCATGAAATGCGAGACAGTTAAGATAGTCATGAGAACGATTTTCTAAAGGAGAATTAGAGCTATCAATGTTTATATTTATATCACCTGTGATGACAACTGTAGTAAAATTTGTAAGGGAGGGTAAAAGTTCGTTAAGTGATTTGAGAAAAATGTCAATGTCCTCATTTGAGGGAGATCTGTAAATGCAAACAATTGCTACATCTGACTTTAGTTCAACAATCAAACCAGAGGCAGACCCATGAAATTCTGGTTGATAGACTTTGTAATCTAATTTTGAATTTATGTAGACAACTACACCATCACTTTGATTCTGATGTTTAGTGGTGTGGTGATAAGAGAAGTTTTGGAGGTGTGGTAAGGTGGAGTTAGTTAAGCAGGGAAGCCAACATTCGGTAAGTACGGCTATATCACACTCAAAAGAGAGACGGGTAAGTAGGGTTTCAAAACTAAGGAAGTTGCGATAAACAGATCTTATATTTTGCGATAAGATTTTGAGGTAAGGAGAAGGGTTCTTAATAATTGGTAAACACTCTTCTGGGGTGCATTGGTAGATGTTAGATACAGAATAGTTATCCAAATTAAATGATAATTTGGATAACTATTCTGTATCTAACATCTACCAATGCACCCCAGAAGAGTGTTTACCAATTATTAAGAACCCTTCCTAGGGAGTCTATGTTATCGAATTTTATTATTTAAGAGTTACATATTAGGTAAAGTGACACAGTCCGAGCGATGTTTTGGGCATTTGTACAAAAAAGCGTGGTTATTGGCAAGCTGAAGGGTGTGCGGAGAAATGTTATGATGTGTGAATGGAATTAGTTTGAGTTTGTATGTTTGTAGTGCGAGTGCGGAGAGGTGAGTGTTGTAAGTGTGAGTGAACTTGTACAGCAGAGGTTTTGTAACTATAACTAATATAAGTTTTGCATGCATTAAAAGTAGAAAAGACATAGTTTTACATTTTATAAGTATTGTTCTAAAAGCTAAACAATTCGGGCGTACCCACAACCGTAAGTCGAGTTGAAGATCAAGTACATGTAGTCATGCATCACATGAATTTGAAAGGTCTTGCAATTGGGCTTCATTCTTTATTAATATGTAGGGAGATTCCTTTGTTCTTTTCATTAGGATACGGCCATTAGATATCCAACAAAATTCGTATTTTTGTAGCTTGGCAAGATTTCTAGCCAAGTAAAACAGCTTTCTAGCCTTAGGGGTTAGTTGTTCTGCAATGAATACAATGAGACGGCTTATTTTTCCGCCGCGAGAATCGAACCCGTGTCTCGTAGCAAGTGTAGCAACCAATCGATCAGCCACAGCGCCAAGTGTCATCCCATTACCATCACGTCTGCAGGATTAGGTTTTACTTACCCCTACTCTAAGCATAAGCATTTAAAAAGCATAAGGCTACCTGTCCACCGGAGCGGAGAGGAGAGGAGAGGAGCGGAGATGTGTCAATATTAACCAATAGAATCAAAACTCCGCTCCAGAGGTGCGATTCTATTGGTTAATATTGGCACATCTTCGCTCCTCTCCTCTCCGCTCCTCTCCAGTGGACAGGCAGCCTAATCAGCCTATAATGTCCTATATGTCCATGGTAATTACCGGAAAACCTTGTTTTGTAATAAGTCCATAGGTGTCTTCTAGGTGTTCATGTTAACCCCCTTGTGCTACAAAAAGGTTAAGTCCATAATATGCAACGAACTCAACATGTTGGGGATCGAACTCATGAAGTTGAGCAAATTCCTTTTATTTTCCTGATTGGTAAATAGAATAATCTTAACTCCAATCCTTTCCATCGTTTACAGATACTCGGTCCCCTAGCGGTAGTCGCAAGGAACGCACAGCATTCACGAAGGCACAGATCCACAGCTTGGAGGCCGAGTTCACACGAGCCAATTATCTGACACGACTGCGACGGTATGAGATAGCCGTGGCGTTGCATCTTACTGAACGACAGGTATTTATTGGTTGACTTATAAATTACTGCCATTAAAATCTTTTTTACGGCCTAACGTACGGTTTCTGGAACGATATTTATCGACGCGTCAAAATTAAACGCAAATAAAGTGATACGATTGACTGTCGATGATCCAGTACCTGAACTAATCACAGCAGGTTACATGCGCTTGATAATTGGAACGAAGTTATACTCTGCACGTTTGTAACGTAACAAAAGTGTCGTGACGGTCAAAATGTTACACTTTTTTCAGTCTAGCTCTCATTCGTCAAATGTGCAAAACCGAAAGGAACTTCGTTCCGACAGTGTCCTGCGACACCTCGACAGTTTTTAATTAAATTTTTTTTTTGTAGATTTTTGTTCCAGAAACCGGGCCTTAGATTTATATTTATTTGGGAAAAAACCACCTTATACAAATATTATTCAGTGGAGGAATCGAATTCGCGATACGTAGTGCAGCATTCAACCACTTGCGCGCATCTTGTCTTTTCGCAATGTGCTACTTTGGCACACACCTAGAGACATCTCTAGGTGTGTGTGTCTTTCACTTCTAAATTGTTAAAAAAACTTTCTTAGATTTTCAGTATTTCTTTATCTTTTTGTTTTCAGGTGAAGGTTTGGTTCCAAAACCGAAGAATGAAGTGGAAGAGAACGAAAGGCGCGTCTAAACATTCCAAGAAAAAGGACATCGCTAATACAAATTAGAATTTTAGATGTATTTAGAAAGTTGTACGTTATAGTTGTAGATGACTAAATTAATATTAAACAAACGGTATAAATAACGTCAGTAGGAGTATAAGTAGTACTGTTACCGCCTTAAGGAATTAGACTTAATAGTTATTGGTTATTTACTTTGTATAATTTTGAGGTAGGTTACATACCCAACAATAAGAATTTCATAAGCATAGAGATGCTAAGAAATAGAAATATGTATACTTTTTGTACCTACCTAAGTAAATACTAACAGTAGGTTTAACATTATGAAGAAAACACAATATTTCAGGAGATAAGATATGTTTATTAGACAATTCATACCTCCGGCACGAGGCGAGGGCGCGTGCCGAACAAATAAAAACTAACATAATAATAATATTGTGAACTATTTCACTATCTTTGGAAGAAACAAAACATCCGGGCTATGGGCGGCTACAATTTGTTCAAACATAAAATGGCTCACGTAAAATTATAATGATTAACAACAGCGGGGGAACTTCCAAATTACTAAATAATAATGAATACTAGCTGTATTCATTATTGTAACATTCATTGCGGCGGGCGGCGCCAACGACATGTGGAAGCAAGCCACATACAGTTTCCAAATACGAGAAATGCTTAATATTTTATTGGTCTTTTCTTGTAGATTTTGGCAGCATTTCCAAATGTTTCATCGAGAGGTATCTACAGGGCTGACAGAAAAAGATATCACAAAGTCTTGATACATCATAAACTGTCTTGAAACTACGACTCGGCTTCAAGCAAAACATAGAACGATTAAAACTACATAATTGCAAATTACAGTTACTTAAACCTAGAGTAGATATCGTCAAATAAAATAGTCGATAGCCAAGACAAATTGGAAGACTACGAAAGATTTACAGAAAATAATTTTACAAAGAGATTCATTTACCAATTTATCGAACAGAAAACTATACAATCACAATCAATTAAGGAAAATAGCTTCTCTTAAACCTTCAGAAACTGTATGTAACTCAAAGTGAGCAAAATCATCGTTTCTAACGTCGCCTTAACTCGCGTTAAATTTTCGTGAAAACTACGTTTAACATTGGACCTAGCTATATCGATGGACCAAAATAAAATAGCTAATTTTCAACAATATAGATATATAATTATCATGTTTTAACATACGCCGCTGCGTTTGCCAACGTAGTTGTTTGCAATTATGGGGTTCATCCAGCATGTCACAAGAAATTAAATGAAAATAAATTAACGAATTTAAAACGATATTCAGCAGTTTCACATCGTTTGCTGTTGCGTTTTAAATGCCTATATACCAGATTTTAACGTAACTCTATCTGACCGTAGCTTTATAGTTAAAAAATATACTTTTAACAATATCAAGACTTCGTTGACAAACGCAGTGGCCACTCCACCACGAGTTTTAATTTTAATATTATATAAAAGTCAGATAACTTTCCTTTTATCGGCTCCCGTGATATATGTACAGTGTGATTATCATACTTTTATATTCATCTGTGAGGCACAAATTTAATCACCAACATTCGTATTTTTTAAGGTTTTAGTTATTTTTATAATGTTATTGTTATGTAGGGACATTTATAATTAGCTTATACAGGGTCAAAGTAAATAAGCTAGCTAAACTCCGCAGACGTTATGGGTACCTAAATATACCTAAAAAAGACAAAAATATTTTTTTTTGTGTGCTACGACTCCTGAGTTTTGTTTCTTGAAGTGTGAGTTGGGAAAATCTGTTTTCTTTCGTTTTATCATGTGATGAGACGTGTTGGGTAAAGTTAATTTAATCAAATACTTCGTTAGCTCCACTGTTGTAGTACCAACACGAATACGCTACGGCGCTACCTAAAGGTGTGTACAAACATTGAGCGGCAAACATGCGCGGCTACCGCGCGCGGCCTGCCGTGATGTGTTTGGGCGACTGTCGCGCGCGAACGCTTCTGTCTACCTGCCGCGCACAAACATTTTTAGGAAACATTCGTCACTAATTTGTCTCTGGACGTATTTCTGCGAACGTATTAAAGGCTAGGCAGATTGTCATTGCCAACTGAATTGCGCGGGGTGTGCCGCGCAGTACTGCCGCGCAAACATTCGTCGGTTTAGTCCTAACTAGAGCGCGGCAGAAATGTGTCCTGCAAACGCCGCGTGTTGCTGCCGCACTCTTGCCGCTCAATGTTTGGGCACACCTTTATAGGTCAGTTGTTAAAGTTTAAAGTGTAGCCAACATTAATATTAATATTTCAGGTGACTACAAAAACTGCAGTTGATGACCCAAAAAAAACTCTCATTTTTTTGTTTGTTCATGTATACCAATATCCATCACGTCTGCGGAGTTTAACTAGCTAATCTAATTTGACCTTGTATAAAGGTTTTCAATGAATTGGTGTCTGTAGGTATATAGTGGATTCACAAAAATATTGCGTGTATATTCTAGAAGTGATAATTATGAAAAATTCTGTGTAGTTTTATTTTCTGTTTTAGTTAGTTTCCGATCGTCCACCGCCAGCTAAACTAAGTTAGCTCGCATAGAGCCAGTTTTTCATACATGTTTGTCCACCGCAGTCCCCAATGTATGAAAAACTGGTAACTTATGTGTTTTTTTAAATAAATAATAATGACAGATTGTACTTGATTGCTTTCACTAACTGTAAATGTCCCTCTGACTAAATAATGTAGGTACGAATTCAAATCAACAAGTAAAATGTGTATTTATTCAAAAATTATAGTTTTTATTTCTACTTAATCGGGTTTTAGCTCTAAATGAGTTTCTAATGCTTATATATAATTAACAGTTGGAAAAATATGTTCCGAGTGATATTCTTACAAAGTTATGCTATACATTACTATACATGGATTGTCTAGCTTCATGCGAATGATACGAGGCGATGCGGCGGTCGCGACGGGACCTACTAATGGCGAACGAATGACATGAAACAAGTCTACATTTACCTAAACCACATTATGACTGGTAACAGTAAGATTCAAATACCTACAACGCTGGATCGCCCTAACCCTGAATAAGTTTACCAAACTGTGATAATATAGCAGTTTGGTAAGCAAGTCCACGTGGTAAGATTGACATCTAACTGTTACCAATGTGGCTCTACTATGCGTATACGTCCCTTCAAAACGGCATGGAAGGATAAATAAATAAATTATAAATGCATATTCTCACCTGACTAGAGAATTTTGAATGTTTCTCAGCAAGGAACTATGTTTTTGTTGATTATAGTCAGGTTTAGTTATAAATAGTAACTAATATGTAAGCAGGCCTCTTTGAACTTATAATAAATTAGTAGTGATGAAGTTAATGCTGTTTTTATTTAGTCACAAACCTAGTTTTCATTGTATGAATCACGATCTAGCATATGTCTGCTAATATTAGGGGGAAACAAACTTGGTTATGGTCCAAGAAAATGAATGGAGCAACTTTTAGATTGTGTCATTACATACTAATATTTCATCTAAAAGTAAGACATATTCTTACATCATTATTAAATTATAAGGTCATACAACTTTTTCAAGTTTCTTGTTCTTTTCACAAATTAGGTCTGTGAACATTTAGCATCAGAAATGATATGATATCTATCCCTAACAACCAGAAGCTTTGCTCAAAACTAACAGGATCAGCACAAACCATCGCATCATTTGCACAAAAGAAAAAAAAAATTAAAAACCTTTCAGAGTAATATATTTAACACAATCCTTGTCACCATTTTCACAGCACAATGTCCGTCACTACACTAATATATACACAGTATAATTATTAAGGCTTTTCGGGTGCTTTCACTTATTGCAAATGTTCGCGAGACGCGTAAAGTTCATTTTAGGAGTGAGTCGGGGGCGTGCGCGGGCGCCGCTACACGATCACGAAGATCAGGGTTCGTTATGGACGCTGGCCATCCGCGGCCATGCTGCCTGGCCCAGCGGCGGCCATGTTGCCTGGCCCATTGCCGGCCAGCACCACTCCCGGCGGCAGCACGGTCTGCGGGATCACGGTCAGCGAGCGCGGGATCTTCGGCATCGTCATGTGAGACATCACCGGAGGAGATAACACCGTCTCGCTCATTATAGACACCGAAGGTCCGAGCTGAGGAATCTTGATAGGCGTTGACGTCACCAACAACGATGACGTCGACATGATAGGAGAGGCGACCGTCTGTGACGTCACCGTGGCAGTTTTCTGAGGGATTGGGGCTATAGTGATATTCTTTAGCCCTACATTCTTGAGAATAGTGGCAGCATTAGAGCTGATTTGAGTCATTTCTGGTAGTTCTTTCTTATCTTGCGTCTTTTCATCAGGCGCGATGTTCTGTACGACAGAGCCTCCGTTGCCAAGCATTGCGCACTGAGCATTGGAAGGCTGTATCTCCGTGACCACAGTGTTCTCGTCTGTGGACTGTCTCTTAGTCTTCTCCCCGTCCTGTATCTGCTGTAGTTTCTCCCGCCTCATGATGCACATCTTGTTGTAGTCTTGCAACGTGATGTGGTATCGTTTGCCGGAAGACATTACTTGGACGAGGCTGGGCAGTGTGCGTCCGTCGACCGCTATTTGTGTCGGCTCGCGGGCGATTTTCGCTAGATTCTCCTGTAAAAAAACAGTACAATATTATTACTATTTTTTTTATATTTTTTGTTAATTTTCTACACGCTTTTATTAGCTTGACCTGTAACGGAATCTTTCGACGTAACGTTCACCTACTTCTAACTGTCTTATCGAAATCAAAAGTCATTTATTCAAACTAGGCTGAGAATCAGCACTTTTCGAACGTCAAAATTACATAAGACAGTCCCCCAAAAACGCCCGCCCTTCACCACTTCCTAGTGCTTTTGCTGGAGAGAAGAAGTGGTGCAACAAACTCCCCAGCAGCACAGCTGTCTGTTCAGTTAGAAAAAAAACTTGATTCTATACAATAGTATGCAAATAATTTACATTACTCAACACAAAACATTAAATAAAATATATTTGCCATAATGACAGCTAGCACACGCCAATATACCAACAAAAACATCGAAATCTGAATGAATCTTTGTATGTCTAATTAGTTTGGTTAACAAAACTATAATTTGGTATCTTGGAGCTGATCTGATGATGGAGCCAGGAGGTGGATAGTGGAACTCTACAGTGGGTGGGTTAGTACCCACCACCCACTGAAGAGTTATCATATGAGCCAACTCGCGGGGGTTTATACTAGTAAACCCCTCGAGTTTGGGCTCATATGATTCGGTTTGATCTAAATGGCTCTTAAACATACAATAATAAAATACAGTTTTAAATTATATTTTATTACTTATTATGAAGATGAGGGTCATTTCAACATTGTTTCGTCAAGGTAATTGACATTGGACTGACATACAAAACATGTGTAACATATTTATTTTACATTAGCATAAACTAATAGCCTTACATTACATCTTTATTTCGTGTGATGTTTAAGAATAGAAAATTAAGGATTATTTTAAGAGGTTGAGCTTTTGCCTGTGCTTAGAAAAAACCTTTTTACCCGTTATAGTTATGTATTAGTTAGCTATAACTTAAACAAACATAGGATAAGTCCTCATTGTACTAGAAGAAAGCCAGAATCGTCTGAATAAGTAGACCGTAGTGTGAATACGTGGTTTTTATTAACAGAAGGGGTTAATCAAATCCATGTATAGACAATATATTTGCCAATGGTGGTGTTTATGATTTAATTGCATATCTACTCTTAGAAAAATTAATTAATAAAATATATTTGAAAGCTGAATTTTATAAAAAAGTTCGGTAAAACATTTAGTATGCTTGATTCAAGCTGTTTACGTTGATTTTTAAATTTTATGCAAATGGAAACTTGTAATCGACCATCTTCTACATAATGTTACTGCATACTTCAATATACTAGCTGTAAGTTTTCTCAAAAATAAATAAAGAGTATCATTTACCTGAGTAATAGGCATAAGCGTTGGCCTCCAGGGCTTGCTGGTCGTCTTAGTTTTCTTAGGCGTGTCCTCTTTCTTCGGAGTATCCTTCTTTTCCTTGGGAGGGACAATGGGAGCCACCGGCGGAGGGTCGAACTTCGGAGGGAGCGCGGTCACCGTGGCCGGCGCGGGCGGCGCGGGCGCGGGCAGCGGCGCCGCCGCGACCTCCGTGGGGTCCGCGGCCGACACACCTTTGACCAACTGCTGAATGTTATGTAGCACATTCTGTATCGCTTTACGCCCTTGTGCGTTTGGAGTGTTGATGGCAATGAGTTCTGGAGGCAAAGGCTTTGATTTCACCTTATCTGATTTAGATTTAGGCTTGGGTAACATCCCAGGGGGAGGCGGCATGAACTTGTTCGTCTCTTTCTCGCCTTCATTTAGGTTAGTTTTTAGCAAACTTTTACCATTCAACGAAGGCTTCTTTCTAAATTCTATGAGACTAATCGCCGGCTCACTTCGTCTTGGCGTATCATTGACAACATTGTCATAAGCCCGGAGTCTGCTCTGTACCGAATCGCTGTAATTCGCCGCGTGCGGAGATGCGTTATGAGATAAAACTAAGTCCCCACTTCGGAAGTACTTTTCTAGAAGAATTAAATGACGTAGGAAAGAAGATTGGTTCCCGTAAGGCCGCTGTAACTCATTCCAAAGCTTTTTAGTCTCAACATCGTATTGTATCATTGTGTTACATTTCTCCCATCCTTCAGGAGTTACGCCCTTTACGTTATTAAACTCTATATTACATTGTAAGTTCATTTCTTCCTCGCCTGGGAACAGTTCTCTGACAGAAATCGAAGGATTTGTTTCCAATCTTTTGACAGGATTCGAGTATTTGACTTCAGATATTTTCTTATGATGTTCCGGTTTATTCTTTGATAATTCGCTCAAGTTCTTCTTGACTTGTGTGAAACTTTCAGACATTTGCCATTTGTTTTTCAGTGTGTTTATGTCAGCTGGTCGTTTGTTCGGTATGGACTCTATGGTACATTCTTCGTTCAAAGATATATTCTTCAAAATAGGTATACCATCCTTGACTCTTTCTTCTTCATTATCACTTCTAGGTTTCTCCTTATGTGAAAGAATCTGTCCCAACTTATGTATCCTCTTAGAATTCTTCTCCATAATCCTGTGTTGACTTGCCGGTTTCTGAATACCGGACAAATTATGTACTTTGAGTATATTTCTCTGTTTTGTGGTCAAATTAGGTTTAGGTAGGAATTGTGCGGGGTTGTTCTGTTTTTGGAGGAGGTACTGTAGTTCTGTCTGTTTGTCAAGAGGTAGTGTGGGGGCTTCGGGGTCCTGCATTTCAGGTTCCGAGCCGTCGCTTTGGTGGTTAGGGTCTGTTGACTTCGCGTTGGGTACTAGGATCTTGTTAGAAGAGATGAGGCTTTCTATATCTTCTTCTAAAGGCTGTTCTTTACTATTACTATCACTATCAATATCTTTTTTCTCCTTCTCGGGGGTACTCTCGCTCGTTCTCTCAGATCTCTCTGAAGACTCGCTGTCCATTTTGTCAGGTTCGGTAGACTTTCTTATCTTGGACTTGGGTCTCTCTCTTTGCTTCTTCTTTAGCTTGCTGTCTTCTTGAGTTGCCATGCCATCTTCTGTCTCGTTCTCTGATATCAGTGGTGCTTCTATGTTGTATATTTGGAGTAATCTGGAAATGGTTTTATTGAAGAATTAGTTAAACAATTAAAACGCAGGTAGCTTAGTATTTTCTCAAGTTTCATCATCATGTGCGTGGTTTTTCTCAACTATGATGATTCGGTATTTTCTCAAGTTTAATGTAGTTTTTATGTTCATCTACTCTTCTTTATAATATGCCAAGAGCTTTTGATAGTGGAATTTTGTGACGGCTACAGTAAAAAAATAGTTCATTTCAGTCTCATTCAAGTTAGGATTTAAAATCAAATGTGTAAGGTTGCGTTTCCACTAGAGATAAGTGAGGATGCGTAGCGAGAGATGTGTGTGAAACTAACCAATTACATCGCTTCACTGTCATAGCTTGAGCTAAGTTATTGGTTAATTTCACACACATCCCTCGCTACGCATCCTCACTCATCTCTGGTGGAAACGCAGCCTTAAAGTCTATTTTACGATGGCTATACAAAATAGAGGATGGCTCGCCAGCCTCTCACTGCCCGCGAGCCGTCACTCGTAAAATAGACTTTAATGTATTTGATTTCAAATCCTAACTTGACAAGTGACTTCGGCCAAAGAATAAGCATTGCCATACAACGTGGCAATGCTGCCAGCCTTTTGGGCACTTTTCCTGTTGAGAGCGATGCGGACGAATTTTTTGATGCCCTATGATTGTTCCCGCCCTCCCTCTTTTATACCTATACTTGTACATATTATTATTATTTATTTAAGTCTGTTAGGTTTTAAATCATGTAAATAAATTGAATTAAACCCTTAAAAAAAACTTGACAAGTTATTTGCCGTGTCCGAGCGGTGGTTATAATGAGCGATGTCCCTAAACCTATTTTTGTTGCAGAGTTGTTCCACTAACAAAATTTTCAAAAGAGAACTTGTTACTATTCTAAATATTGTTTGAAATTAATACTCAATCGATTTCTGCCATTAGGAACGCCGAGTAATAGAGATTAACAGACTGATACATATATTAAGGATCCATTTTGATCAACTCTTCGCCTCTAACAGTCGCGATATCGGCGAGACAGTGGCTTTTTAATTGTTTCTTTAACTATAGGTTTTGACGGGTTAAATACAGGAATCCTACAAAAAAACAAAGAGTACTCACTTGCGCCTGTACGCGTTGGCGTACGAGTCGTTATGTCCGGGCCGCTGCAGCAGCGTGCAGTAGTACCGACACGTCTTGCACAGCACCGGCCGCTCTGTGAACTGCACCGGCACGCTGGCTGCTTTCAGGTATGGGTTCAATTCCGTGTAGCCCTGGGAAGGAAAGATTAGATTAGTATTCATCAAAAAGAGAGAGGAAAAGAGTTCGACGCATGAGTAATCAAACAGAGGAGCTCGTGGCTAAGTAATACCAGCCGCACAGGTCGATCCATCAGGTTAAGCTACGCTTGCCGGGGTTGGTCCGTGGATGGGTGACTATCTTTACATACCGAGACTCTTCCGTGCCTCGGAAAGCACGTTAAACCGTTGGTCCCGGCTGTCATTCGTGGATCTTTGATAGTTGTTACGAGTTGTCAGAAGCCCGAAAGTTTGACACCAGTCTTACCAAGGGGTACCGTATTACCCAGTTACTGGGTTGGGAGGTCAGATAGGCAGTGGTATTCAGCTGCATCCGGTTAGACTGGAAGTCGACCCCAACATAGTTGGGAAAAGGCTAGGAAGATTGATTTTGACACAGGAAACCGTGGCATTAGGGGGAGGCTTAGCTTATGTTCAGTGTACTCACGTGGTTGATGAAGTGCACGTTGTGGTGCTTGGTGATGCGGCGCGTGCACAGCGCGCACGCCATGAGCGGCGCCAGCGCGCGGTAGTGCACAGCGCACAGCGGGATCGTGTGCAGGCCGGGGTAGTCGCACTTTAGCTTTAACTGTTAACAAATACTTCAATTAATACTAGACCAATATGGAGAGGGAGAGCAGGGCGTTGGCGGTCCGCGGGAACATGTTGGCGCGTACATTTTATCGTTGCACCGATCAGGTCAAAATAACCTTGTTTAAAGCATACTGTCAAGTCCTGTACACGGGAAGTCTGTGGTTCAGCTGTTCACGAGGGACGCTAAATGCCTGCATGTCTAATATATCAATGTTTTCAGGATGATGTTGAAACTCCGTCGTTTCTGTGGTGCCTCGGGGATATTTGCCCAATCGCGTACGGATGGTTTCCATGCTATCATCAGGAAACAGGTGGCATCGCTTGTGAGGAGGATTCGGGGGAGTAGCAATAGCATCCTGAAAGTCGTGGCTGAGGACCCGAGAGCTACTGTGCTGAGACATTCTATACGGAATTATTGTCCGCATGAAATGCCTCGTTAGTATATGACTCACAATTTTTTTTATTAATCCTAGTGTATAAGTTGTAGTATCTAAGGTGTATACTAACAAAAATGGTTCCTATGTTGTCAAATAAAACAATTTTTATTTTTAATATTGAGCACTTTCAAGGTCGTTTATGATGACTACAACAATAGTTGATTATTCAACTAGGGGATAAAGCAGTGTCTTTTGTCACGGACGCTATATTGAATCCCGAGCGTAATGAAGGATTCTAGTGGTTCCGAGTTAACTCCTGAGCCAGACTAGATCACATTATTGATTTTTGAAGCGAATGAAATTCAGTACGTACTGCACGACTAGACCCCAGGACTATAATGACTTATTTTGGTTTAGGTTTGCATGACATATATATACTAATATTATAAAGAGGTAGAATTTGTTTGTTTGTAAGTTTGTATGTAGGGGGTAATCTCCGGAACTACCAGTCGAATTTGAAAAATTCTTTTTGTATTGGATAGCGCAATTCTTGAGGAAGGTTATAGCCTCGGATGAAATCGCGGGCAGAAGCTAGTTATCAATGTATAA
The DNA here is from genome assembly GCA_948150665.1 of Conistra vaccinii. Lineage (NCBI taxonomy): Eukaryota > Metazoa > Arthropoda > Insecta > Lepidoptera > Noctuidae > Conistra > Conistra vaccinii. The sequence goes on along the minus strand of OX411331.1, from coordinate 3,394,154 downwards.
TTTGACAGTATCGAGCACTGTCGAGCAGTGGTGGCCCAGTGGTAACGGCCCCGACTTACGAGTTGTAGGTCGTGGGTTCGAACCCCAGGAGGCGCTTTACTTTGTGTAAATATTTTCATCACCACTGCTCTTAAAACGGTGAAGGAAAACATCGTGAGGAAACCGGCATGTCTTAGAACCAAAAATTCGAAGACATGTGACATCTACCAACCCGCACTGACCCCGCGTGGTAGATTACGACCCACTCCCTCTCACAGAGAGGAGGCCTGTGTCCCAGCAGTGGGAACATCAATAGGCTGATTACGAGCAGGTGGTGTGAGAATTATATTGAATACCACATAAATCATATTTACCTTTTATTTTACGTTAACACATCTAATTATTTTTGTTAGGTATCATGTTAGAATAAAACTAAGCAATGACAAAAAAATACAAGCTTCAAGCTAGAAAAAAATTGTTTTTCGAGAAAACAAAGTTTCATAAAATTATTTATGATTGAGTCACAAGCTTCAGAGCACCCTCTGCTCTAATTGCTACCAAAGATTAATTGATAACGAGGAAGAGGATACAGGGAAACGCCTAATAATTTGGGGGTGGACACGAGGACGTTTTCACTGAAGTTGTAAGTTGCACCTAAAAACATGACGTTCTATAGTTAATAAATCCACTCACCACTTATTAACACTAGGTACTCCTCATCTTTATGAACCACTTGCGTCCGCCGCAATGACACAGCCGTCAGACACGCGGCCCTCTCCTCCTCACTGTTATTCTTTAAAGGAGGACTAGGCAGCTTCTACGTTTGAGTACTGGTTTCATAAACTTAGGATAATAATTAATTAATTCTACTCACCAACTTATTAACACTACTCCTCATCTTGATGAGCCACTTGCGTCGTATAGAGTGGTCCGCCACGACGATACATCCCTCAGTATGGCACACGGACACGCGGCCCGTGTTCACCGCGGCGCCTGCCGTGCCGGCCTCCTCCTCACTGTCCTCCTCTAAAGGAGGTGACGCTAGTTTCTCTGTTTGAGTGCTGGTTGAAAAGAAAGAATATAAGGTTTGGGAGGAATCCATTTTATTTTGTCCGATGGGATTAAAAACGGCAAAATAGAAGAACTTCCATACAAACTTTCGTCCCATATTATCCCGCTTTAGGGGTTAAATTTACAAAAATCCTTTCATAGTGCTCACTTTCGTTATATAAGGAACAAAATTGTGCAAAATTTCACACTTATAGACCCAGTGATTAAGGTTTTGTGTTGTCTATCATTTATGATTTTAATTAAATATATCTTAGAATAGTATTTGCATTACAGTTAAGAGTGTTCATTCTAAATGTTGGCAACGTCGTAAATAGCTGTCAAATATTTACCTTCTTCGAGTTACTTTGAATTACTGTGAAATAAAATATCGCTAACTAGTGAACTAGAAATATTAATAATGAATTGCAATTATTATAACACTGAATTTGATGTTGATAACCGTTTTAGATGTAAAAAAAGCATTTGGTAAGTTTCCAAATACTTTTTTTACATCTAAAACTAAATATTCGGTGCTACGACATTAATTATTGCATTTCATAATCAATATTTTAATTCTAGTTAGCCATATTTCATATTTCACAGTACAGTTATATTGCCAAATTAATCAAAACAGCGAAATACTTGACATCTATTTGCGAAGTTGCCCACTTTCAGAATGAGCGTGCATTCTGAAAGTGGACAACTTAATGTATGATCATACCATGTATCGTGTTTCTGGCAAATTAATTACTTTGACTTTGAGAAGCATAATGATAATATCACGCTTCTATGGGCAAAGAGTTGGGAAATTTCGCACTTAAATGTGGTAGAGGGCTGATTGCCAGAAACTGGGCTGCTACTGAGAAATTCTTAATGATAAACCCAATAATACGATGCTTAACCTGGGATTCGTACCCAGGACCTCAGGGTAAACAATCGCGCTTGCGACTAGTACAGTGAGTTATAGCTGTTACCTGACCCACCTTGCCGTTGCTGACCACCGTTGCCGTGGGTCAGGTAACAGCTATAACTCACTGTACACTAACGAGGCATTCGGCAGGTTTGGGATAAATCCACGTAGAAAATACAAGTTTTGAAATTTATTAGATTTTACAAGATTTAATTTTAATATTCTTACAGGATCAAACCCATTTTGGACCTTGCTTGAATCAGGGCTTAAAAAATTAAAAGTTTCTTCAGTAATAAGACGGTCGGCTTAATTATTAAAATAAAAATCTATTTTTGTTAACATATAACTGTCAAGAATTGTCACTGACAAAGTGACAAAACATATTTTTTATGCTAGATCCAACGAGTTCATAATCAACTGCAAAAACGCAAAAACGAAACGTATGAAACGTGTGTTGTTCGAGAGTTTGATCGATAAATACAATGAAAAGAACCTCGAAACCAAAAAGCGAAGCCAAAATGGGGGGTCATTCTGTCGTAGGAAATTCGTTTTATCGTCACGAAGCTTCGCACAGTGATACGATACACGCAGATCTGACCAACCATTATCGGTTATCGTCGCGATAGTTCGGGCTGCGTAGCACTTACCGCCCGGGTGGCGGTACGTAATAAACTTGTCAAAGCTGCTAATGTGACCAGTGTGACCACTGCATTAGCGCAATAGCTTTTAGCGAGCAAAACATACGAAGTTTCGGACGCACGCTTTATCACGATATATGGATAAAAATTTATTTCTTCTAACTTCCTAACTCTATTAGTTACTGACATAAACACGGCGGTTTTACAAGCCAACACATCGCACGAAATGAATCTAAAACAGTTCTAAACTGCTGATTGACCACATATTAAAGTCGAAAACTCCCCAATCCTGGTTTAGAACATTGCTAGAGAACATTCCAGGAAGACCACTTATTCATCACAAACATCATAATAGGCAGCCATAGTCGACTTTCAGTCTAACCGGGTACCAGTATTATCAGCGGAAGGCCAGTAACTCCATAAAAAAAAATACTCACTTGTGCAGCGAGGTGATGGGCGGGTCTATGGGTTGCTTGCCGAGAGGCCGCTTGCGGTAAGACGGGCAGTTGGCGCGCCGATCCACGTGCCGATAGCACGCGTCGCACAGGCAGCTGTCTATGGTCAGCTTCTCCTCATCTGGTGGGGCGGGGAGGGGTTTAGTCTATGGTTTAAGTCTTTACTACAGTAATATTTGGTCTAAGATGTTTTAGCTACAGGGAATTTGCCACAGATTTGCGAAGCTTCAGCTTTGTAACTTTACAAAAGGTCACGTCATGTCTTTTATTTCTAGAAACATTAAACTCAAACCTTCTCCCTACGGGGAAAGCCGGAAACAAAAAAAAAAAAAAAAAGCAATCCAATAATTTTATGTATGGTGTAATGACCTCCATATTGTAGTTCATTAATTTTCACAGCTTTTAAAGGGAGATTGTCATGCCTCCCTGTCTTCGAGGTCTTTACGTAAACAGTGGTTAGACTTTCGTTAATAAGCATGGATGCAAAACTGACAGATCTTATACAATGTCTACTATAATATAATTTAGATGCATGCTTGGGCTAGTCCTAGATAATTCTCTTTAAATGCTGAAAAGATATAAAGGTTCAAGAAAATAAGAGATAAACTCACTATCCAAAACTTTCTTCTGTCTTTCGGAGCTCTTAATCTGCGCGATATGGCACGGCGTATCAAACAGGCCGAACTTTCCCCCACAGTAGAAACATTGGTCCATACACAGCCTTCCCGGGTGGATGCTGAATGAAGATGCCTTCTCTGGGATGACGAGGTTCAGTGTTTCTTTGGGTTCCACTGGCTCGGGGGCCGCTTCTGTGTCTGTGGACAAGATCTTGCTGATGGGTGGACTTTAGTGGGGAAGAAGGGGGATGAAATTGTGGGTTATGTTGCATTTGATACCCAACTGCGTTGGAGCCCAGAAGGAGGGTATAGTTTTTTGGATAAGTGGATGAATAAATATTGATCTGAAATGAAGATTGTTATAAATATAACGCCTTTATTCCGTGTAAGGGCAGGCAAAGGTGTATAGAAAATCTTTATGGAGATTGAGTCTAGAATTAATAGAATAAAAAGTGTAAAGTGAGTGGGTGTGTCTTTGAAACTAAATTACAGTACATATTTGAAAGGTTAATAAAAAAAAATTGAGACTAAAATCATTGGTTGTTCCTTTGCTCAACTAATCACAATAGCTTTAACTAACAGTAGATTTTAGAGCAGATTGTCTGACAGATACTTGGTCTGATCATGCTTTCCGAAACTGTGGATAAGTCAATCATCAAGTGATCATGAGCCTATTAATGTTCCCACTGCTGGGACACAGGCCTCCTCTCTGTGAGAGGGAGTGGGCTGTAATCTACCACGCGGGCCCAGTGCGGGTTGGTAGATGTCACATGTCTTCGATGTTTTTGGTTCTAAAACATGCCGGTTTCCTCACGATGTTTTCCTTCACCGTTTTGAGAGCAGTGGTGATGAAATTATTTACACAAAGTAAAGCGCCTGTTAGGGTTCGAACCCACGACTTACAACTCGTAAGTCGGGGCCGTTACCACTGGGCCACCACTGCTCTCGAACTCGGATAAGTCAATAAAAAATTTTATCGAGATATTGTGTAAAATATAAATGTTGAACTGACAAAAAACCTCAAATTAAGAGCAGATTTCTGTGCCAACTTTCTAATTCTAAAATGACTTCACATACACATAACATGTCACTTAAACGATAGTTAAACATGCGTTACTGTACTATATCATGCGATTAAGCTCTTGTGGACAGACGGTACAGCCAACCGCACGTAAATGTACCAATCTGTCACTGACAGCACCTTTAATTCGAAGTAATAAGGGCGGTTTTCGTGGTTCAAGTGCTGCTAGAACGTGCGGTTGACTGTGGTACTAGTTAGCAAGGTAAGGTCTGTTGACGAAGGCCTATGTTCACGCGATACTTGACTCAAAATGTAGTACATTTATTATTTATTGTACAATTACTGAAATATAGTTTGTTGAGTGATTAAGGTTGTTTTATTTAAGTTGAATTCAGGCTAGACTGATATTGTAGTATTTTTGTTTATGTTTGAGAATGATGAACAGGGTGGTGAATTGGTCACCTGCATCCTTCAAAGGGCTGATTCTATCCGTCATACTAAACAACTTCCGCTATGAAACTCATATCCGACATTCAAACAGTAAGTATACAGACTATTTCGAGGCATCCATATATTGTTTTTACGATTTCGATATGATGGTAGGTGATTGGTAGAATACCCTTGATGAATGCAGGTGACTAAATCGCCACCCTGTTAGCCCGCCAGCTTTAGTTAACATTTCCTACTAGAAATCTAGGCTAAGACAGAAATAAGCAAATTAAGCTACGCATTTAAAACCTCTTTATTAAGGTGGAACTAGTCGCGGGCTCGAACTCAATGGTGGGCATGGCCAAAAACCACGCTGTCTCACCTGGCATCGTGTCCGACAGAGATAGTTTCAGTGATGAGCAGTTAGAAGCTGGTCTACATGGACAACGTATAGTTCGCTCGCACAGAAACACCGTACCGACCAATTTTAGTAAAACGAGTACGTCAAAAATTTTGAAAAGACCTTTGGAAAAAAGGTTTTTCTGAAAAAACCACTGCAAAAATCAATTACAAATAAAATTTATTGAAAACTTCGATACTTTTTCTGTGTCGGTACGGATTTTGTTTTCGAGATTTCACACTTCTTGTATTACTTATTTACGCCCAAAGTTGCGTTAAAATTAGCAAGAAAAACGAATCTTTGTTGGCTCATAACTTTTTAATGGCTTTTTATTTTACTATTCTGCTTCCGTACAGACAATTTTAATAATGAGACCTAACGATATCATGTTTAACTTTGAATTTACGATGTCAAACAGTGGAGTAAAACCCCTCCGAAGTTTGTATGGAAAAAATATCAAATTGTTTCACCTTAAGAGACCTCTCTATTCTGCCTCTCTCTCTCTCTAAAGTATTATTTTACAAATTGTTTGAAAGATAAGCAGTACAATTCCCGACCCTAACAATGTAAAGGTATCCTTTCGTTAAACCGCAGAAACGGATTCTTTGAAACATTTGATTGTTTAGTCAGTTTCATGAAACCAAATTATTTATCAGTCTTTAAATTCCACAGGAATATTTATCATGTTATATCTAGCACCTGATACTAGCATCGCACTTGGATATCCCGGCACCCACAGCTAATAATGACCCCTGTAACAGGATGTGCACGATGCGTTCAGTAATTGAGCACTGTGGAGTCGCTAAAGGAAACTCGCGAGGACATTATAAGGAAAAGTGTGTTGCATTATAATGTACGAAAAACTAACATTACATCACGCCTGGATTCCCCGAAGGGGGTTGCCAGAGGTGTAAAGTACAACCTTGAATCGACGCTGCTACTGTGAACGCCCTAATGGAAAGTGGAAAACTAAAGTCAAACTTAGTATTTGACGAATAAAACCATGTTTTTATGTTGTAAGCAGGCGTTACACCTGATGGCAAGTAGTCGCCATCGCTTATACAACATGTCCCGGTATTAATGGACACCAGCAAACACCACATATAATTAGTTCAGTTTCAGATTGTATAGATCTGCGATAATATACATTGATCGCAAGAGTACCGCTAGAGCCGATGCCTGCCACGGTTGCGGGAAAGTCCTAAAGGGTTACCATGGCCCCTGGCAACGTACCGACGGCACACGGGTGGGTTTTAGTCAGTAAAGAGTCTGACACGCCCTCCCGCTCCGCCCCGAGCGGCAGAAGTTATTTGAAGAGTTCTCACCCAAAAAAATAAAAAATAAATTGTGTAAAAGCTTAGATATTACTTTCCGACCACTTTACTTCACAAATAATGTAGCTGACTCGATAGTGTTACAATGCTGACTAATATTGTAAATGCGAATATGATTTAGTTTCTTTGTTACCCTTTCGCACTAAAACGGATGAACGGATTTGGATGAAATTTGGCACATGGATTAGGACATAGAATAGTTTTTAGTCCGGGATAAAGACTTATGTAGGTGAAACCGCGGGGCACACTCTAGTTAGCAATAAACTTTTTTATGTATATTTTTGTTATGGGTCGTCAGAAGCCAGAAAGTCTGACAACCAGTTTTACCAAGGGGTATCGTATTACCCAGTTACTGGGTTGTGGAGGTCAGATAAGTAGTCGCTCCATACTGGTATTCAGCTGCATCCGGTTAGATTGGAAGCTGACCCCAATATACGTAGTTGGGAAAAGGCTAGGCAGATTGATTTTTTGATGTATATCGTTGTAATGCGGAAAAAATGTGTACCTACTGAAGGATAATAATCAGTACCTAATAATTATATTCTAAAAGTCTTACAAAAACCCGTGTTTGAATTAGTGTGCATTAAATTTGTAATTAAAATACTATTATTTGTATTTAATTTTTGAACATTCAATAGAGTCCATGCTTTTAGAAATTTAATATTTTTTTAAGTTAATTTGGGTGAGTAAGATTAGAAAAGTCATGCAAAACGTAATGAACTTAGTTTTATTATATTTTAATTAACCTTTTGTCAGTTATCAACATTTATATTGAACGTAGCAATGTTCCTTCATTATAAAGTTTGATGCAACTGACAAAAATTCGCTAGTGCACACATGATATTCATTTAAACAATGTATTTAAGCCATTATACATTCAGTTATAATAACTTACTTCCTGAATATGTTGTAGAAAATATAAAAAACGTTCAACGTATTGAAAGAAAAAAAAAATTCCTACTATTAGAACCCAAACACAAAAAAAAAAAAATCGGGCAGACTTTGGGGACTGCCGATAGAAGTGAAAACTAAGTAACTCTTTGATTCTCGCGTTGATGTCTTTCGTTCGAGCTTTAGGTGACGATGACGCGAGTTCCATGATTTTTGTTCATCCAAAAAGTGCCAAAGAAGTTTTGACTTCAAAAACACCGGTCTCTTAAACAAAGTTTTCGTGCGACAATAAAATCACGTTTACTACAAAAAAGTCGCACGACTTTAAATATCATGTGTGCACATAACGACAGTGTGTAGTGGGGTGAATGTATCCACACACCATGGTTGTTAAGACGATTACTGTAATGAGACTTTCTGTGCCCACCGTCAGATGCCGCGCCTGGAGCACCCTGTAGACAAAATCACAAACATTACAATATTATCTAAGTCACCTACCTAGAAACAAAAAAAACAACAGCCTGTATTTAAAACTGCAAGGAAAATGCTCTCTCTCTCTCCCTCTCACTTATACAGACAAGGAACAAGCATTGATCATTCCTGCTCCTAATGAACTTAGTTATATCAAAGTTTACCTTTTAATCTGAAAAAGATGTATAATTATGGAACTGAAATTGTAAGTATGGGGGGCTAAATAGGGATGGGGAAAAGATATACAGGGTTATTTGTAAAACACCAGCAGCCTCTTAAGGGGTCATTGTACTCATCATTATGAACAACTTTCAATATGGGACCAAAGTTGAAAACGCAAAATAAAAAAAAATCTGCTGTTCCCTACATTTATATTCTCATATCTTGTCAAAATGTAGGGAACAGCAGATTTTCTTTTCGCGATTTCAGGTTTGTTCCCATAGTAAAAGTTGTTCATAATGATAGTGTAATGACCCCTTAAGAGGTTGCTGATGTTTTACAAATAACCCTATAAAGCAAAATAAATATAATTGCCTTCCAATATAAACTCTAATTTCAGAATGACTGATAATTAAGTAAAGCTCAGGGTAACAGTTGTATTAAAAATAACTGCAAGCCTAACTAATATTATAATTTATTCAAAAGTGACTTTGTTTGTGTCGCTTTCACGCTAAAACGGCTGAACAGATTTGGATGAAATTCGGCACAAGGGTAGACCATGACTTGGATTAGCACATAGGATACTTTTTATCCCAACATTCCCACGGGATCGAGACTTATGCGCGTAAAACCGCGGGGCGCAGCTAGTCAAGCATATTTATTTTAGTTCATAAATGATTATTAATAGTGTTACCTAAGGTTCTTGCATAATAATGTATAAGATAATGAAATTATCTTAATTAATTCAGTTATCAAAGATTTAATTAGATAAACGAGAGAGAGAGATTTACAATACCCTATAGCCAAGTATTCATTCAACTTTTAGGGCTGTATTCAGTTAGTTTGAAGATTATGATATATGGAAAGCTTTTAAAGTTTTTCTTAAGCTTTCCATCAACACAGAAAAATAAGAAGAAAATTACCAATTAAAATACAATAACAGAACAATTGGTTTCTTTTATTTTCTAAACTGGGATTCATCTAATAAGATATAGACTAGGAAAAGTATTGCTGTTTCCAATTGATACTACTTAATACAAGTTTGTGATGTTATGATGACTAATAGCTGATTCATTTGGTTATATTTCCTTTAACGAATATAAAGAGATATTACTGTACATATGTGATTTTTTGTGTTTTAGTAAGTTAGGAGCTTAAAAGCTCTGGGATCAGTATGGAACTTATGGTATAAGAATTATTAAAAGTTTCTAAGAAACATGTCCTTGATTAATGTAAAAAAATATAATGTTATTTATTAGAAGCATTTATAGGAAACTTATGACATAAAACTATTCAGTGAAACTTATGAAAATGGATTATAAGTTCCCATACTTTAGGAATCATCGGCTCAACTGACTAAAATCTTGGAGTGTATTAATTTGCAGCATGCTTCCTTATCAGAAGTAAAATGCGATGCTTTATGGGATCTACAGTCTCAACCACATACTTAATTTACCCATAAAGAGTTCCATAATTATTACAATCCTTCCAGCTTCTATGCTGTTCTAAAACCCTAAAATTCTGTAAAATAAATAATTAAATAATAAGTGTGTATGCTCACCTCGCGCCGCTCAATGGTGTAGTAAGCATCGTCTTCGTTGGCAGCCTCGCCCACCTCCGGCGTCGGTTTCCCCGACCGGTACTTGCTCTTCTGAAACGTCATCTTCAAAGAACTCCTATGTTTCTTCTTGTCACCCGCCCCTCTGTTCAACTTTATCACAGTTTTCAAAGTCCCTGTGTAGTCACCCTGAGCTTTCGTAGTCTTACTCTTATTAGACATCATACCACCGTAAGTAGAACCATATATCCTCTCTTTTTCTTTAAGTTTCTCAATTTTCGCCTCTTTGGCAGCCTTGTGAGTGAGTAAGCCAAGAGTCCTTAGTACATTTTCCTTGCGTTTCTGACTTTCAGGCGTCTCGTTCAACGCATTGCTGGGTCCTGCCTGACTCTCTATAGAGTTGCGCGCCGATTTAGGCTTCGGACTCTTTACTGGCTTAGGCTCCACAGGCTTCACTTCAACAACTGTCTCAGTCTTTTCTTCTTCTTCTACTACAGGCGTTTCTTTAGTCTCTTCAGGCTTTTGTTCAGGAGTTTCTTCAACTTCCATCTTCTCTGGTTCAGCAGGAATTGGAACAATTGGAGGTGTTGGGACCGGAGTTTCGGCCTCTACAACAACAGGAGTTTCAATTTTCAGTTCCTCTTCCTTAGGAGCTTCAACAACTTTAGTGCTTGCCTCTTTAGGGACTTCAGAAGCTGCAATATCTTCGATAGACTTTATAGTTTCTATCGGCGGCGGGAGTGCTTCAGTCTCAACAGGCACCACTTCAGGCGACTTGATAGCGACCGGCGCAGGCGTGATCGGCGCAGGCGTGATCGACGCAGGCGTGATCGACACAGCAGTCGACACGCTCGGATGCGGAGGCGACTTGATCCTCTCGATCGTCGCCATCTTGTCTTCAGTCTCGACGGTACATTCCGAGGACTTACGCGACATCGATTCCCTTGATTTCCTCTTAGTGATGATTTGAACGTCATTGTTCATCTTCGACTCGACGACGCGAGGCGTGATCGAAACCTGACTGGAATCGAATACGACGCCGCCGAGGTTCGCACTAGGTGTGTTAGGATGTAGTGTCGCGAACTGATGCAGGTCTATCTGAGTGGCCGCATGAGGCGCCGACTTGTCCACAGACTTCCTTATTTCCGTTAGAGTAACATCCTTGCCGAGTGACTTCTCGAATATACTAATAGCATCAGATTCTTTTGAGTGATTAGAACTCGTGGACTCTTTCCTTGAACTAAAACTATTCCTTTTAATTAGAGTGACTGAGTTAGGCATGTCAATATCGGTGGATTTCCTTACATGATCTCTCTTGACTATTGAAATAGCTGAGTTGTTCTCAAAGCAACTCAGAACATTCTCCTTTTCAAATGTTATTTCTGGTGATCTTACAGATTGAATGTCTTTTAATGGCTTTATGTCGCCAGACTTCGGTATCAACACCACATCATTAGTCACCATCATTGGTTTTCCGCCATCAGTGGCTTTGGACTCCATTTGTCTTCTCTTATCAAATTCCTCGAATTCCTTTAGTCTGTCCATGAGCTTGTCAATACTGGCCACAGGGCTGCACTTGTAAGGTATCTCGAGCTTGGCGCCATCTATAGGTTTGTCAACTGAATCTTCCTCATAATGCAGCCGTATGTTCTCACCATCGTCATTCTTGGACGGCGTGTTCTCATTACTGATAGGAGATATAATATCTTTGTCTTTTACAGGCGTTTCAGGAGTGGGGACCTTGTCTCCATTGTTCAGAGGTTTGGCTAGGCCATAGAATTTAGAAGCAGTCTTTGTCTGCATTTGGTCAGAGGTGCTATCAGTAGTGACTGTAGTGTTTCTCTCAGAGACCATCTGCAGGTCACCATCAATGTTCTGGTCAAGGTCGTTGATGAGGTCGTTGATCTCCTTGGTGAGTGTGTCGATGGTCTCCACCTTGTCGTCGGCCGCGTCGGCGGTGATGGTGCTGGTGATGCAGTTCTTGGGCGCGGAGGACGCAGAGGCGGGGGCGGGGGCCGGAGCTGGGGCCGGCACGGGGCCCGACGAGGGGGCCACGGGCCGCGACGCCGCCATCACCTTGCGCCCTCGACGCGCCTTCCTTATATTCTTCGATATCTCCTTAGAGTTGAATGTCTTGGACATACTAGTCAATATACTACTACGAGCATCAAAAAGCGTATTATCAGTCTTCATTATCATTTTTTCTTCTATTTCATTTGAATTTAAATCATCTAAGTTTATCCTATTACTATTATTGTTGTCAGAGTCTAATGAAGTACTTCTGTTTAAGCTCATTTTCTTATCTTTTGCATGTATGTTACTAGGCTCCGGAGGGTCCAGTTTGGTTTCAGCTAATTTGGAGTCAACAACAAGAGAAGGCACTTTTTCAATAGTCGAGATCTGTACATTATTTTCAATATCTATATCTAGGTCAGTCTTAGATTTATCTAGTTTTTTGTTGAGCTCCTTGCTGTCTGTGTCGTTGAGTGTCTCACTCATGCTCAAGTCAGACTCAGTGTTGTCTGAGCACTTGGATATCTCACTGCCATCACGAGAGCATGAGCGTCCCCTCTTCAACTTCTTACAGTCGTCAGGAGTCTCTGCAGTGTCTGAAGTCTTTGAATCTGAATGCAGTCTACGTCTTTTCTTCTGTTCCTTGATAACAACCTCACTCAGTAAGTTCTTGACTTTCCTAGGTTTCCCACTGCGAAGGTTCTTTCCTTCAAACAATGAGGGACTATTGCTTCTCTCAGAGCGCATTGAATAAGGGCTGGTGCGTGGGCCGAGCACCAGGGTACCTGGAGAGTCCCCAAGCATTGTCTTCATCATGGCCAAGTCGGAGCTGAGTCTCTGCCTCCTCCCTGCAGTCCTGGGACTCGAGGACCTTGAGTTGGGTGTAGTGTCTTCACCTGGCTCCTTCTTGATTTCAGAAGCAGGTATCAAAGGGACGGTTTCCTTGTCTTGGGTCTCCTCAGTATTTATTACCTTCAATGCAGGCTTTCTCCCTCTCTTTGCAGTTTGTTTTATAACATTTTTAACCTTTTCTTTGACAACAATAGCTTTTTTGCTTCTCAAAGTTTTTCTGATACCCAAAGGTCTTTTCTTGACCACAGCTTTAGGTTTGCCTACAGGTTTCTTAGTTTCTTTGGACGTTTTAGGCTCGTCTGGGGTGGTCTTCTTGTCATCTTCATTAATGTCTGAGGCCTTCTTGCGGGCACGGGTCTTGGGTTCTATTACGGTGTCCTCATCGAGACTCTTGTCTAGTTCCTCCTTAGCTTGTTTGGTTTTCATGTTGGAATGTGTGGTGGGAGATGTCCCCGTTCTTCCGACATCAGGTAGAGGCTGGCAGTCAGCTTTGCTCCTGTTAGTCGATCTGAGCTTGATCGACGAGGTGCCCCGACTCTTTCCTGAATGTTTTTGTTTGCTGGTCTCTGAAGACTGACTCTCACTGTCTGTATCCTGTAGATAGGTGTCAGTTAAGCTCTCTTCAGGGCAAGTATCACAACCACTGTCGTCCTTGTTCAAATTACAAGTAGTTTTCAGTTTCAGTGACTCCTTAATTTTTGTGTTGGGACGACTTTGAGCCATAATACATCTCTATATTGTGCCATCTGGACCTGGAATGTGATAAGCATTCGTTAATTACCCTTACGGCCCTATAATTAGCAACGTGGTATTAAAAATCACTTGTTGAACAACATCAGAAATAACTCCTAACTTAAGTTAGTTAAAACTGTGTTTTTTATATAAATAAGTAGTTGTAACACTAAATGAACGTACTGTGTACTCAATTGTGGTATAATTTGGCACAATTCACATATAAATCGTGTCTACAGATCGTGGTAAACAAAAGCCAACGCGCGCTAATCAACAAGTTCGCGCAATATTATCACATTTATTTCACGTATTACGGCCTTATTTACGATTTATTTGGGGACTTTAAACTATAGTCAACTTAAATAAGAATCAAAATAACTTTTCAAATCTATCAAAACATATAAAATCGCGCCGGAAAATTCATGAAAAACCCGATGTTTTGGTGGCGAGGCCGCGGGTGACACCTAACGCCACCTACAGCTGAGCGAGTGCGTATGCGTCGAGCGAACGAAAGCACCAAATCATTTCCCCAGCCGTGGCGCACCTCTGCAATGTCCTCACAAAATACTCACAATTTATCCAATGAAACCTCCAAAAACCACAATAAACAGTTAATTGGATACACAACGCACCATAATATGCGAAAAAGTTCAATATAAACTCGCGATTAAACTTAGAAAACGATTTTTGAAAAGCCCAAATGACTGCAGGCGTCCGCCATAATGTTTCCTTCGAAACGAATAATATAGTTCTTATTGCTCTTGTAGCAATTCTCTATTCGCTATTCAAAATGGCGACGGTGTGGCGATCGCAGTGCGCGTTTGCGCGACTTTTTGCTGGAAAAACTGGACAAATCCTGAACAACGCAACTGATTTGGGTACAAAACTTGGTCCGGGATCACAATCGGTAATTATTTAATTATATTTTCACTCGCGTCGAGTCGTAATGTCGCTTTGACCGCGACATGTGACAGAACTATGGATGTACACCCTTCCTCACAAGTTTCTCGCGGCTTCAATATTTTTTTGTGACATTTGATTTATTTTCAGAATGACTTTGATTAATGATCCGTAATGCGAAGTTTAAATATTTTTCAATAAGTTTTAATAACAATTAGATGTTATTTAAAGATTTATGAATTGAGGTTATTATTTTACGTGTGATTTGAAATTTATTTCAGGGAATGACTTTTTAAAACGTTTGTACAATTATTTTTTTCTTTTGTTTCAGGCCATATTTTCAAGGAAATACTCAAACTTCTCGCATTCTCCATTCGTAACTAGAATAAAAGAACAATATGACTACGAAATTGTGAAGAATCCTCCGGAGTGGGCTTATGTGCAGAGACTTTTACCGTTTGACACAATTCCTGCGGTGACTCCCAAGGAGAGCTATCCTTCTGGTTGGGTTCCGCCTAAAGAAGAAGCTAAGACTCTCCCGTATTTCTTATTAAGAACAAAAAATCAAGAACTGCCAATTTATTTAAATATTACATACAGAGGCATCCGTAAGATAACAAAAATAAAACGGATTGAAGGTGATATTTGGCTCATGAACGATGAAATTAAAAATTACTTGAAAGAGAAGAATAATAGATATGTAGAAACTCGTGTTCAAGAAGTTGGTAGATTTATAGAAGTAAAGGGTGATTATGTTAATCAACTATTAGAATGGGCTCATTCCAAAGGCTTTTAAATAAATATAAACACGGAAATAGATGAAATAAATTGATTTAGTAAATAATAATCGTTTTATTTACCCTATTGTAATTTATGATGACCATAGTCATACAAAAGCAAAATACAGACACGAATACCTAAAGTAAACACCATACACATGACATCTCACATAAATAACCTATATTTATACTTATTGTATACTTATTACATATTTATTATTAGTATTCGATTGACCTAATAATAATGAATAAAATGACAACTTTGGATTCTATATTCCTAAAGGATAATTTAAGTACAAACGTGTTGAAAGAAGTAGTTCTTGACGTCATAAGTCATTAGCGAATAGGTATGCACGCATGAACAAGATTTTTGGTTTGATGAGAAATTAAGACAAACAGGCATTATCCTTTTTTATAAAATTGCTTTGTCAAAAAACTTAAATGAACAAGCTTCTGGGTGTTTCTATATTAATATTTGCCACATTACATTTGAAATGTTGTTTTTATGATTTTATACGCTATTCCACAATTAAAATGTCATATTTTGCAATGTTTACTTTAACTTACCCTAAAACACTCATTTCTAGCAAAAAACATTTTAATATTAACTACCCCGTAATTTCCTAACAAAATAAATAATATAAAAATAAATAATCCGGCGAAACCTCGTCAAAACTTGTTGGGAGGGTTGTACACGGCATGAAGTTTGATGATGTTCGCCGCCGCTAGGGGCGCTGCGCACGGCGGAAGGTTTTATCTACGTAGCTATATAACATCCGCCCGACACCGATGGGCCTCTCCACGATACATATTTTCGATACGAACCCACTCTTCTTTGTTAAAAACCACTTTTCTGTACATTATATACCTTTATAAACACTACAGTTCGCTTTTCGCGAGTCAAATACGCTACAAAACACTTTTTATAACTTTTAGGTTACTTTTATTGCAATTAACTTTGTTGTTGAACGTTAATTCGTCTCTAAATTCACGTAATTGGGTCTGTTATCGTTAGAAACTTTATTTAAGTCGGCATTTCAAAACATACAAGCTGATCGGGGATCGATATTGAACATTTACGGTTTTTATTACGTAAGATAATAGGTACAAAGTATGTAACATAGTTATAATGATTTTCAAGGCCAGGCGCTTTCAGAATGACACGTGTACAGTCTAGGCAATATGATTGCACAACAAACTATGATAAATGTGGTCGGGGGGTGGTATTTAATGACCATCGACAACGCCAAAGTTGCATTTCATTATCCATTTGCATTATTTTAACAATTATTCATGTAAATTGATGTTATTTGGAAGTTTCGTAACCAAAACTGCTTCGTTCTTTGTTTATTTAGAGTTTTATGAGTTTAAGGAGTATGTTAAAACTTTTTAAATGTTTTAAGGGGCTTCGTAGTACCTACAGAACTCAAAATTCAGTTGCGTCCGTAGATACTCTTACCAGGGTACCAGGATAATAGGACCTAGTGTCCTAAATTGTCTGATTTTGTATCGTAGGTCCCGTACCTACCTCATCGTATCCTCGACTATGGACAAGATCTTACGATGGCAGGTAAGTATATTTGATTTAAAAAAAAAAACTGTATGAGAAGCGGCCTTTGCAGTGGGGCACCCTGCAGTGGGACACCCTGGTAATATACAGAAAAACAAATAGGAATACGTAATGATTTATGATTAGGTGCCTAGGTACTTTAGTTTGTTTTGTTCCTAAAGCTAGGAAAATTAGCCACATCCAATGCTTCTGTGGGTGGTCAAGGGTAACTCAAGTGGGTAGGTACTCTAGACAATGTAGGTACGTACCCAGGGTCGGATCAGCACGTAGTGTAGCCGGTGTAACAAATTAGCAATAATCTGTACCTTCCTACCTATATCGAGTAGGTTAGGTACCTATCTACCAAGGATTCTTTCAGTTTCTTTTCCAACGATTCGTTGCACATATGTTAGACCTCATTATCTGAACAGGAAAGAACCTTCAATAAGGTCTATGAGAATAATGACCAGATTTGGTAGGCAGGTTCGTAGATCTTTGACAGTCGTTAGGTACGGGTAGTCAGAAGACTAAAAGTCTGACAACTAGTCTTACCATAGGGTATCGTGTTACCCAGTAACTGGGTTGTGGAGGTCAGATAGGCAGTCGCTTCATGTAAAATACTGGTATTCAGCTGCATCCGGTTAGACTGGAAGCCGACCCCAGAATAGTTGGGCAAAGGCTAGGCAGATTGACTTGGTAGGTAGATTAAGTAAGTAATAAGTACCTATTGCAAGAGAGGAGGTTAACAAAAACTGCAATGACCAACTATTTCGTCAAAACTGGTGATTAATTATTTATTAGATTCAGGGCAGTAGACGATTAACTACTGCGACATGTCACTATTTAAAGTGTCTTCTGTAATGAAACTGGTGATTTCAGTTGAAGGTTGTCTGTGAAAGATCGCTTTTAGCGATAAGACCGCCCATTGTGTCACCCTATGTATAATTTCTACATTTATATCTGTAATTTTTATGGTGTACATAAATAAAGAATATTCTATCTATCTATCTATCTATCTTCAGTCTTTAGGGAACTTGACTGAGTTCAGTCGTCTTTTTATCAAGATAGATTTATTGGTATCTACACTAGTCGATGGCTCGAACTCGTTGGTGGGCGTAACTAGGTAATATGCATGCTAATTAGTCTACCTAATTATTTATTTATTTATTTAGTGTTTATTTATCTATTTTTTATTAAATTATTTAGTGAAATCGAAGTGTCTAGTCGTCCGCTAAACGGATGAATAAAAAAATAAATTTGTCGTCCGACTATCGGACGAATAGATAACCTAACAGCCTAGTGAAATATACAATGATATAACGAAAACGAGCGCGTAAAATTTCATAAATAGACCTTTAGGCGTATAGATATTATAAAAAAAACTACTGAATATATTTACTTAAAATAAAATTATTTGAACTATTGAATAAATTATCTATCCCTGTACGGTTTCTTTTTACCATTTTTTTACTACATAAGTTATTTATTTACGCCCAAAGACGAGTTAAAATTAATATTGAAATATGGAAGTTTCGATGTTCATAACTTTCAAACCAATATTTTTTTCCAATTCTGCTTACATACAGAATTAGATAATTACAAGACAAATTGATATAATTTTTAGTTTTGAACGTACACCGTGAAACCGACGAGTAATCACCATACTACGTTTGTATGGCAGAATGACCAACTAGCGTACCCTTGAGAAAGCTGTACTAGCTACTGAATCCGTCAGCAGAGAGTACGACTGAGACATTCTTCGACCTTCAAGTAGTTAGAGCCACTTGCTGAGTGCTATTAAACTTGTCTAAATTCAATAACTTTGCCATTTAGATGCCTTTACGCCAAGTGGAATGAGCCCTTTACCTAGGAACTGTGTTGCCCAATAACTGGGTTGTGGAGGTCAGAGGGAGTCTCTCCATTTAAAATACTGATACTCAGCTGCATCCGGTTAGACTGGAAGCAACCCTAATTTAACTTAGTACCTATTGCGTAAAGGCTAGGCAGATGCTGATGATGATGATGATTTCAGTCTTATTCTGAAGAAAGACATCTCTTCACTTTTATTCTTTACGTCTTTAATCAGATCACATCAGCACGCGTAGCATGACAACCATAGAAACGAGTTTTCTACGGGTTTTGTCAACGAAAGAATAGACACAATGACAGATTCTGATTGTTTACCTGTCATTTAAGATAAGGCAGCGTTTGGGAAGCTACACAATATCTTCTCGTCCCACATACCACAGTGTCTCAAGACGAAAGTCTTTGACCAGTGCGTGTTGCCAGTGCCACTTATGGCACTGAAACGTGGTCGCTCACAATGGGCCTTATCAGAAAGCTGAAAGTCACCCAAAGGGCAATGGAGAGGGCTATGCTTGGTTGGAGTTTCCCTACGTGATCGAATCAGAAATCAAGAGATCCGTAGGAGAACCAAGGTAATCGACATAGCTCGAAGAATTGCCAAACTTAAGTGGCAATGGGCAGGGCACATGCTCGTAGAGCAGATGGTCGATGGGGCCGAAAGGTTCTGGAGT
This sequence comes from Conistra vaccinii, assembly GCA_948150665.1. Taxonomy (NCBI): domain Eukaryota; kingdom Metazoa; phylum Arthropoda; class Insecta; order Lepidoptera; family Noctuidae; genus Conistra; species Conistra vaccinii. The sequence goes on along the minus strand of OX411331.1, from coordinate 3,374,880 downwards.
GGCGACCGCGTACCGGAAGACGAAGCGTTGGAAGGCCTCCCACAAGAAAGGGACAGACACGGAAACGGACCCGGGAAGTACAAAATCGGTCGAAGTGGCGGTGCTTGGGGGAGGCCTATGTTCAGCAGTCTTTTGGCTGAAATGATGAATGATGACCTGTCCTTTTGTCTATTCTTCCGTCGACAACCCGTTTTTATTGTGGCCATGCTAAGCTTACAGTGGTAACAATTTGTCATGGTTTTTATACCTTTATGTCGTAGCAGTAAAGGCGATTTTCGAAGAACAAGTGCTACCACGGATTTGGGGTTGATTGTTCCAACCTATCATAAAAAAAAGGATGTTTAGTACCTACCCATCATGTGCAACTGTTCCAGCTTACTAAGTACTAATTAAGGAGTTTATTTATAAACGTTACATAAAGTTACATGACGATCAAACGTCAATAGGTAATGTGAAGTTAAACAGTCGCTATTATAATTAGTACGTACTTAACTTTAAGCAACGTTTAAATAAACCCCCAAATTACTTACTTTATTTGTCCACTAAGGGCTCTAAGCATCCACTGTTTATCCGGAACATCCTGAAGACTGTTACAAAAATGACCAAATATTAAATTATCTTAATCACCAAACTTGGCTGAAAGATTGGTGATTGGAGTTTGTTATTGTTAGCAGACAGGGGGACACTGCCCACTCCTATAGTGTTAAACCTTAGTCGCTTTTAATGACACCTACAGAAGAATAGGTAAGTGAGTGTATATTAGTAGTGGATTTTCTTGCCAGTTCTTCTCCTTAGGAACCTACTACGCTTTAGAATGGGCGACTAGCTTCATCTAGACTGACCGACCCCTTGACAATTTAAAAGTGCCTGTAATTAGTTTATTGGATATTGACAAAAAATATTTTTTGTTCTTCTTGTAGATTATTAAAAAATATTGGACACGTAAGTTTTCTTTTTTCACGTAATCAAAAGATTATTAGATTAAAATGTGGTGTGACGTCACTGGCCGGTAGATTTTATAGGTACCGACTTGTGACGTAGCGAGCTCTGCATCTTTAATGCGTTTTATCTAAACCATTTTTTATTAAAATGATAAAACAAAAAATACGTGTCTTATATTTTTTTTATTATCTGACTGACGGACTAAATAGTTTATTTTTCCAGTCAACATCTTTATTGAAATAATTGCTTCGAGTTTGAGATTGATGAACAATTATATTTCGAGAACTATGAGGTCTGTAATTCTGTATGTCCTACCTAACCTAAGTATCTATAGTGTTACTTTTCTGTAGGTACCTACATTATTTATTGAGTTTACGTCTATAAGTACCTAAACATAGAAAAACCAATCGACTATCCATGTCGTTGTATGTGTTATCTAAATGAGTTTTATGTAAGTATTTATAAATAAGTACCTACCTAACTGTTGCCCTAGCTCGCACTCCTTCTTCAAAATAAAAATCAGAAGTCGTAAATTCAAACTAGGCTGAGAATCAGCACTTTTCGAACGCTAAAATTACATAAGACAGTCCCCCAAAACGCTCGCACTTCACCACTTCTGGAAACAGCAGTCATAGCTTACTTAGTGGTGCGACCTTTGGACTGCCAAGTCATAGGTCCTGAATTCGAACCCAAGGCACCTCTGACTTTAGGATTCACGTGCGTATTGTATAAATCACTTGCTTCATAAACGGTGAAGGATCGTGAGGAAACCGGTATGTCTGAGAGATATTTCTCGACAACATGTGAAGGCGACTTAGAGGCCCATTGGTGACATAAAAACTGGTACCAGGTTAGTCACTAACTATTTCTGGACATCCCCACAGTCGGTTAAAAATTAATCTGAGTACCTTCTTTCTTATTTATGTGTTCAAAATTCAAAATATTTTATTTCACATTAACCTACAAGGGCACTTATGAAACGTCAGAAGCTAGGTGCACGGTTCCAATTGGTCGTTTTCTCTATCTTTTAAAAATAATAAATAATGTTATTCTACGACATGGTCTATTAGGTATGTGCCACACATCCAAATGCAAGGCGTGATTGAGTCACAAACATCTTCTGTTGATCCTTCTGAAGGGCATGTTCTCTCCCTGGTTTCATGAAAAGAAGAAAGAGCAGTAAAGTATTTTAGTGGAAGAACTACTGGCACCACTGTGCCAGTAGTTCTTCCACTAAAATAAGTTAGAAGTTGCACTAAAAATAGAAACGCCAGACATTGGAAAACCAGTGGGTTTTCCAATGCCTGGCATTTCTATTTTTAGTTACGTACCTACGTTTCCTATATACAATTATTTAAATAATAATCTATGATTACCTTATGACTAATGATTTGATCATCATCAACATCATCGTTTCAGCCGAAAGACGCCCACTGCTGGACATAGGCCACCGCCATTTAGACCGGTTCTGTGCTACTCGCATGCAAAGGAATCACTCTACCTTGTGGGAGGCCTTCCGACGTGACGACTTCTAACCTTTAATAATTTGATATATTTCTGCAATCTTTTTTTATCACCTATATTACGCATTCTGCGAAGGGGTAGGCAGGTTCGTAGGTAGATTATACCACACAGACTTCAACAGTTAGGTACGTCAGTTACCAACATTATAAGGTTCACGTAAAAAGGGGTAACCCTATTGAAAATAATCGTGTACACATATAGAGGTCTAGCTGCTATTGACAGTTACTTGTTGGAAAAACCCAAACCCAACTATATAACTTTCCCTATCAGCCTGGGAAAACCACTGATACAATAATCTGTTGTTTTGCTTTGCGAATCCCATACTTATACCTATTAACAGTGTAATTTGAAAACGTTGTAAAAGCCAATTATTTCAATACGAGTATATAACCGTGGAGTTTCTTGCTGGCTCTTCTTCTCCATAGGAAGCGACTCAAGCGACCAATTGTAATCGTGCATCTAGCTTCTGACAATTCGTATATATTATGCCTATGTAGGTTTCACAATACTTAAGTATTTTGATTTTCGAAAACTTGGTATTCAGTTTCACTTAAGCCAGAAGGTGCAAAAATAGGTACTTACATTTGGCCTATGATGTTATGAATCAAAATACTTTTCTCTTTCAAATGACCTCAAAACGAACGAATTTGAAGACGGTTGCGGCCCCCTTTTATTGATTAATTAAAAACATGATATTTGTTTAGTTGTTTTTAATAACTTTCCAGGTATAGCTTCATATTAGCGAATCATATTATAATCAACTGCAAATTGCAAAAAACGTAAGAACATTTTAATTTCGTGGACTACGTTAGGGCATCCCGCTTAAAAACCAAATCGTATGTGTGAAAACATCGCTACGCGGTCGCCCGGAGCTGTTCTATTCAACTTTATCGCTTGTGGGTGTAGTACAGGAACACCTGCCAACCCTTCGTGAATCACAGTCGTGATGTTATGTTTATCCCTTACAACCGACCCTTAGGCGTTGCAGGGTGTCTATATAAAGGCATCATATTACAGCCACCAGATGAAACTGGCTAGTCTTCTCTCGTAGCACGAACTTTTTTCTGGTCATGCCTTAAGAGCGTGCATTTTGAAAGTGGGTAATGTCGCAAATATATGTCCAATATTTCGCTGTTTTGATTAATTTGGCAATAGGTATTACTGTATGGAAATATTGAATATGGCTAACTAGTGAACTAAAATATTTATTATGAAATGCAATAATTAATATCATAACACCGAATGCATAGTTTTAGATGTCAAAAGAGTAGTTGGAAACTTTCCAAATGCCTTTTTTACACCTAAAACGGTTAGAACATCAAATTCAGTGTCATAATTGCAATTCATTTTAATATTCGATAGTTCACTAGTTAGCGCATCGAATTAATCAGAACAGGTAAATATTTGACAGCTATTTGCGGCGTTGCCAACTTTAAAAATTTAATAAACATTCTTAAAAATATCAAGGTGGTGTAGCAATATGTATCGAAATAGTCTGTCTATCTACTATTACTGTTAATATGATTTTATTTCCACGAATCGGATATGAATTTCATAACGAAAGTTGTTTAGTATGAAGGGTTAGATCACCCCCTTGACGAAAGCAGGTGACTAAATCACCACCCTGTATAAATGCATCAGCAGCAGACCGAAAGCCTGTCTACCAACATAACGAAAAGAACTCCACGATGGCGATGTAGCGCTACAAAGCCGAGAGGCCGAGTGCTACGTTAATCAGCGCGTGCGCATCGAGTGGGCGGATTGTTTGGTGACGTCATCTCGTGAAGGCCACGTGTAGCAGTATTGTGAGCGCCTTTGTAGCTTATAAATTTATTGTGTTTTCTTCATACTTCCTGTATTCATTGGAAGGGTCGGCAAATGTATTTAGTGACCTTTGTCCCCGGTGGAGGATCAGTTGGTCGCCCTAAATAGTTAATCCCTAGAAGTGCTCCTAAAGCTAGGGTTCTCTAAGACTACGGTAGCCGCCACATAGCGTCAGCAATTTACCGTGAAATAACGTCACTCAAACGTTAAGGGTACGCTAGTCGCTCATTCTTCCATACAAACGTAGTATACAGGGTGGCAGGGACATCGACGCGAAGCCGGTTACCATGGATTCAGTACATGATTCTGAACCCCCCAGCGTTGAAATTTTTCGTCGGTTATTTAAAAAAAAAACAGCTGTTTCATAGAAAAGTGCAATACCTACGCGGTCAAAATGTATGGAGCAGCTGATTTTTTTTTTAATAACCGACGAAAAATTTCAACGCAGGGGGGTTCAGAATCATGTACTGAATCCATGGTAATCGGCTTCGCGTCGATGTCCCTGCCACCCCGTATACATATAGTGATTACTCGTCTGTTTGACGGTGTACCTTCAAAATTACATCAACTTATCTTGTTATTATCTAATCTTGTATGGAAGCAGAATTGAAAAAAAAAATGGTCTGGAAGTTATAGCTATAGGTAGTTATACCTGTCATTACAGTTTTCCAATTTGACAGGATTTAGAAAATTCAAAAATAATTAATATAATCATTTAAGTATTTGCATAAGGTACAGAAGGTTCATCGATCTCTTATTAAGTATGCCTTTAATTTAGGCAGTCGCTACATGTCAAATACTGGTATTCAGCTGCATCCGGTTAGACTGGAAGCCGACCCCAACATAGTTGGGAAAAGGCTAGGAAGATTGAATTATTTAATTTCGGCGTGCAAATACATAATTATTTAGATATTACATATTTTAAGAAATTAATTAATTACTTGAATAATGCATGCAATTAGTAAATTATATTAAATTCATTTAAATTTGGTACTTAGGTAACAATTAATTAATAAATTATATTATAAGTACTACAAACTACAAAATTCACAACTTATAGGTAATCTAAGAAGAGTCTAATCACACTCTTCTAGGATCAAAAACCCATCGATCTGTTTTTATTACAAAGCAGCATAATTAAATTAGCATAGTTTTAAATTGGATGGTCACGTGACCACCTAGTTTACGGCTTGTCGATTGTAGGTGCTCTGACCTTAAATTAAATTAAAGGACGCTAGGTTTTCCCAGAGAGCCAGAGAGCTCATATAAATTGATATGACGTCACATGAAATTGAATGCCACCGTCCTGTTGTGATGCCCTGTATTGTGTGATACGTCTCATTTGACCTTTGTAGCTTCTGTAGAGTTTTTGTCCGAGTCATAGCCATAATAAGGGATATCCTACATTTGGGGTGGCTGCCCCAAATGTAGGATATCCCTCTCATTCAGACTTTCCATAGATTTGCTGGTTTTTCCAATTTCGTAGGCGTACGGAATTCCCGCACCCTAATTACGTAATGCACGATCAATTTTAAATTGAAAGCAATTGATAAAGATTGCCAGTCCATTGCTTCATAGGTCCGACAAAAAAGTTGAGCAGATATTTTTTGTCGAACTTATGAAGCAATGGACTGGCAATCTTTTTCAATTGGTTTCGATTTAAAATTGATCGTGCATTGCGTAATTGGGGGGCTGATCAGGTTTTGTTTAAGACGTAGTTAATGCTAGTGTTCTTGAGTGGTTAGCTTGTGTGTTCTGTACTGAGCTCACGCAACGCGTAGTACGTCCAGCCAGTATTGGGACTCGCCCATTAAGGAGCACTGTCCCGAATTAGACGCATTATTAATTTATTATACATAATAAAAGGTTTTTAATGAAACACGTAAACTAAAACATCATTAATTAAATTATCTTTAAAATGGTGAAGGTTTCAGAAAAATACACTCGATAGATTTTGCGTGATTCTCAGTTTTTTATCCGCGTTAGACATAACTTTACAAATTAATTTCACTATGTATTATAAACATAATCTAAAATATTCGTATATTAAGATTTTAAGAAAATGCTCTAATTTAACATATATTTTTTCCAAATCACTAACACTATTCGTTTAGACGTGAACTTCAGTATAAAATCATTAAAAGTCGGTTATAGTCGCCTTATTAATGAGTCTTGGTCAATTGGACTGTCCCAAAAAATAGGTACGCATACCTTTTATAATATATCCCTCCGTCGGACGGTGGTCACGCAAGATAATATTTGAAAGCGTTATAAAGTCCGCTTGAAAACCGCTTGGAACCTAAATCAATATAATTAATGTTCAAACACCGGTTTCGTGCATATGTGCGACCCTTTAACTCTGAAACTCGTGCCTATTACTCGTATGATCCAATGATTGTAAAATCCGGCCAATAAGGTTTATAAGTGGTAATCATTTGACCTGCTGAATCAAGGTCTATTGTTGTAGATTTTTTTTTTAAAGAGATTTTAATGAGTCCGCCCATATTTGTTTGCGATATCTCCGACGTTATTGGTTCGATTTGGATTCTGTTTATTATTTCTAAAAGCTTATGAGTTATTTTATCGGATTAACTAACATTGTTTATTAAAATATGTTTATTATGAAAAGAATAAACGGAGGCGAAAACATTTTTTTTCTAAAAAATAATCAGTTGTTATTTAAAAAACACTAGGGTAAGTTCATAAAATCCCAATACGATAAGAAAAAAAAAAGAAAAAGGTAATTTTCGATATGTTTTCATGAGTATTCAGAAAAATACGGGTGGTTACATGCCCATGGGCGGCATTGTTTATGCTAATTAAAACAAAATAGGTACCTACTAACGCTTACATATAGTACGGTGCCAGTATGATATCCAATACAATCTACTTAATGTCGTCCTATACACTTGGTTTTCCCAGTGCAGGATTAGTATGGGCATTAAACCACAAACGTTCAACTATTGGGCGGATCGAATCGTCTGACGTCATTATGTAGGTTATGATATTGAATGTAATTTTCCTGTTGTACTATGTGAAATAACTAAAGAGTTTGAATATAAAAGGATTTACATTAAGTACTAGTAGTTTGCATAGGTACAGTCAAGTTTTTCTAACTGAACAGACAGCTGTGGTGCTGGTGAGTTTGTTGCGCCACTCCTTCTTCCCAGCCAGTGGCGCCGTAGTGGGGGCGGCAGGAGCGGCCCGCCCCGGGCGGCACTTTTTAGAGGGCAGCAAAAATTCACAATAAATAATAAAAATATTTGAACCATTTTTATTTTTATCGCAACTACAAATTCGGACCGATTGAAAAGGGCACGGAATTTTTCATTACTTATTCTGTGACGAATTCGATTTCTTTGAATGATATTTTGTAGCGACTGCTGGCAACACCGTCTATAATATTGACTTGCGGGGATTCCCCGTATTTTATTTTGTGCTTGGATTGTTTATGACTAATAAAGTTCTCTAGTATGTAAGGGTCGCGCCACACCTGCCGAACGTACGGTGCGGAAGGTTCGGTTGAATACGCTCCTAATGTTTCTCAATTAGTTACCTACAATTAGCCGAACGTTACGTCGCGTTCATGAGCAAGCGTCACATGACGCGACGGAACGTTCCGTGCCGAACGTTCCGCAGGTGTGCCGCTACACTAATGTATAGTATACATTAAATTGAAATCCTAAATAAGAGGACGGGAAAATTGTCTTCCGCCCCGGGCGGTGGACACCCACACGCTACGCCGCTAATCTCAGCTAAAGCACTAGGAAGTGGTAAAGGGCGGGCGTTTTTCGGGGACTGTCTTATGTAACTTTAACATTCGAAAAGTGCTGATTCTCGGCTTAGTTTGAATAAATGACTTTTGAATTTTGAATTTTTACAATCCTACATACAGGTTAAAAAAAAAGTTAAACTAACTCATGTCTAATTTAAATAAATGTTGTAAAACTAGAAAAGAAAACGTTAATTGTTTTATGGAACTAGATTAAAGGCTCCCGAAGACAGGCGCGACACGACGACGGCGACGGTGTGATACCATTCTGGTAGAACAATTTCCGTGAAGTTTTCATAGAAATTGTTCTACTAAAGTTGAGTCGCGCTGTTGCGTCACACCTGTCTGCGGGAGCCTTTACACAGTGCTATTTATTTCCCTGTGGCATACATACCATAAGTTGAAGCAACAATAGAAGTTGCTCTCAATTTCATGCGCAAGAAAATGGCGTCGTTAGCCGCGAATTACTTATTTTTTTTTAATTCACAACTTGGTCGATTTATCCCTGTGGCATAAAAAAAATCTGTCCTTCCTATCAACAGGAAAAGTGATGAAAGGTAATTGGTTAAGATCTTATTATAATTAACTTACAAAACAAGTACATAACACAAAATGTGCAACTCAAGCCGTTATCTGCAGTATACAAAGTAAAATGCTAGTTTTTTTTAGCAAAACCAGTATGTAAAGTGAAATATACAATCAATCAATCAATCAGCCTATTAATGTTCCCACTGCTGGGACACAGGCCTCCTCTCTTTGAGAGGGTGTGGGCCGTAATCTACCACGCGGGCCCAGTGCGGGTTGGTAGATGTCACATGTCTTCGAATTTTTGGTTCTAAGACATGCCGGTTTCCTCACGATGTTTTCCTTCACCGTTTTGAGAGCAGTGGTGCTGATATTATTTACACAAAGTAAAGCGCCTGCTTGGGTTCGAACCCACGACCTACAACTCGTAAATCGGGGCCGTTACCACTGGGCCACCAATGCTCAAAAAATACAAACAAACGAAACATTAATTATTTTTCTAGTAAATAAATTAAACATATTTATAAGCTTTAATAAAAATACTGGTATTCAGCTGAATCCGGTTAGACTGGAAGCCGACCCCAACGTAGTTTGGAAAAGGCTAGGTAGATAAATTGTATTGTCACTTAGTTAGCTGATCCGGCTGCTGTACTACGGAGAGTGTGCGCAGGAGCTCCACGACCTGATCCCACTATGTACCTTCTACTCCCGGACTACCAGACGTACTGCAGGGTACCATCCGCACTTGGTCGATTTACCGACTAGTCGAAGTCAGCGCATCTCCTCCTTATTTATCATGCGCACAGCCAAAGTGTGGAACTCTCTGCCAGCGTTTGTGTTCCCTTCGACGTATAACCCGTCTGCTTTCAAAACAAGAGTGAAAAGACATCTTATGGTTTGTTCGTTCAATCACATCGTAGACTTCATCCATCGCTTTCCACCAGTCGAGGTCGAAGTCAAGAGCAGGAACACAAAACGAACATACAATACAAAAAAAAAAAAAACAATAGACGACGTATATTTAGTAACCTAATCAGCTTAACTGTTCTTAAGGAGTCAGTGCACTGCGTTCGGCGCTTGGTGTGGCAACATGTCTTGTCTGGGTTCGCAATAAGTCAATCGTTATCCTGAGGATGCCTCGTTGTGTGGTGAAACACGTGTCGATTTCTTACAGAGTTCTTTATGACTCCTTAAGAACAGTTAAGCGGATTAGGTTACTAAATATACGTCGTCTATTCTATTTTATAATAGATTTCCGCAAAGTCACGCCTGAGTCAATTAACCAACATTCCATACAGCAATCTTATGGTTTGGTTGAAAGTCCACTGGTTAATCCTCTGAACTTGCCTAAGGACACGGCTTAAAAGTGATTAAATTTAATTTTCCTGTTGTATTCTGTGAAATGGCTAAATTCTCTGATAATAAAAAGGACGGTAAAAGTAATAATTAAATAAACCCGCTTTATTTTATTGTATAATAAAAAACTTTTAAAAGCAGAAAAAAAGGTAATCTTTAATGCTAAAGTAAACTATACTGTATACCGACTATACAATATAGTGAACCTCAGTGGTAGCACTTGCACTCTACGAACATCGTCCATACTGCTACGACATAAAGGCGCAAATTGTTACTACTGTTGTGCGGTTGATTGTACCTACCCTGATAAAATGTCTTTAAAAATGATTCACGCGTCATGTTCGTGAACGGGCGCCGTCAATTGAGACTGGTCATCTCATATCTGCCAGGGCTTATTTTTTTTTTTGTATACCTATTTTTTAGATTGTTAAACAGAGCAACAAGAATAATGTACTCAGGATTTTGTAATATTACCTATATTTAAAAGAGTGTCCTGGGAGTTTCATGCCCGTTCTTCTCCACAGAGATCTACGTTTTGGAATGGGCAACTAGTTTCAACTTTCTGACTAACTGACCGATTCTTTGACAATTCAAAAGTGCCTGTAAATGGTTTAATTGAACTAAAAGCTTTGAGTTTGAGTTTGATGTTGGTTCGGTTCAAAACGAGATATTTACCCACATGTCACCATCCCACTTAAGAGGGTTAACGTCATACGGTATTTCATACAAACTTTCAAGCCCTTGTTTTTCGAAATGACTGAACCGATTTTAATGAAACTTCATTCGCATATGCAGGATACAAAGGTCTAAAAACTTACTTAAGAACATTTTCGAAAAATTGTGTTACAGCCGATTATTAGACCGATTTTAAATTTTCCATAAAAACAGAGACTGTCTGTTTTTAAATAAGACATTTCGAAAATGTTCTTAACTTGGGCTTGAAATTTTGTATGAAATGCCGTACGACGTAAACCCTCTTAACAAAGACAACTTATGTACAACAATCATCTTCCTAAAAACATAGATGATGTCCATTGTGTGTCGTCAAACTTGATGGTTGGTAGGTACAAAATCATTTAAAAGAGGTAAACTAAACTTTTCTAAACTAATATTATAAAGAGAAAAGGTTTGATTTTTTGCATGTTTGTATCTTTGTTTGTTTATAACTCAAAAACTACAGGACTGATTTAAAAAATTCTTTCACCAGTGCTATATTATCAGTGAGTAACCTACCTAGACTATAATTTATAAAGATATCACGCGGGCGAAGCCGCTGGCGGAAGCTAGTCATTTATATAGATTATTTTCCATTTTGTGAATACGAGAACATTGTAGGCTTTGTAATTTCATAGATACTTCGATTTGTTGACTATTTTCTATCTTGTTCAAAGGCCTACACTGTCCTCCCATATCTATTAACACATTTAATTTGAAAACGTTGTAAAGACAATTACAATTAAAAGAGAAACCGTGGAGTTTCTTGCCGGCTCTTCTCCATAGGAAACGACCAATTGGAACCGTGCGTAGCTTCTGACGTTTCATAAGTGCCCATGTAGGTTTATGTGAAACAAAATATTTTGCGTGGATATGACGAATATTTTCCCTCAACTTGTTCTTTTTGAAGTGAATACCTACTTCTTTAACGGCGTTGAGCACTTTTTTTGGGATGGGTAAAATTTTTTAAACTCGCGTTACGTGACCGTAAGATCCGTTGCCTGGCAACCGACAGTGTAAATATCAAAATAAATAAAGCAATTCGTGCGAAATTATTTCCTATTAACCATTCCAAAATATTCAAAAATGCACAACGTTTTAATGTTTAAGTTCTGCCGGCACTCCCGGAATGCAACCCGTTGTGTTTTTTGTTTTGTGTTCTTCCTTTTCGTCATGTTTACGGCAAATAAACCTATTTTCTTTCTCTTTCTTTCTTTCATGACTTTGAATTAGCTTCACAAGCTAAGTATCCACGGGTGATAGCACTAAGTGGGTAGACTGTGTTGATTGACGTCATGTGCCGTTGAAGGTTACGTAGCGGCCAGTTGTATTGTGTTCAGCTGGTCGAGGAAAGGTTATTCATATAATGAAATGATTATGGCAGTTATACAGGGTGTCATAGATATCGACGCGAAGCCGGTTACCATGGATTCAGTACATGATTCTGAACCCCCCTGCGTTGAAGATTTTTCGTCGGTTATTAAAAAAAAATCTGCTGTTTCATAGAAAAGTGCAATACCTACGCGGTCAAAATGTATGGAACAGCAGATTTTTTAAAAAATAACCGACGAAAAATTTCAATGCAGGGGTGTTCAGAATCATGTACTGAATCCATGGTAACCCGCTTCGCGTCGATGTCCCTGACGCCCCGTGTAGGGATTGTATAGTTTTTTAACAGTTAGACAACTTTATATCAGGAGGGTTCTTCTTAAAAGCCATAAAGGCTCAACGCACGATAAAGGAAAGGCTAAAAGAAAACGGCTTAACTTGCTCTCCGAGACACGTCGGAGGAGTCTCGGTATGTAAAGATGGTCACCCATCCACTGACCCCGGCAAACGTAGCTAGTAGTAGATAAGGCTGTATGGGCTGAGAGGAATGACTCACAAATAGATCACTATCATAGGTTATGTATGGAGAAGCTTAGAGATATTGACTTTCCCTCTGATTTAGGTATCTGCTGTGATCATTTTTGTGTAGATGAAAATCATAGAGTAGTGATTGATAAACTGTATAGTGTTATAGTGACTTCCCTTCGGGAAGCGGCAGAGGGCAGTTCTGGCCTGGTGCGAGATGGTAGGAGACGGCGTCCCGTAATCGGATGGAATAGGTACGTCAAAGACGCTCACGGAAACGCCAGGAGAGTTTTTCTAAATTGGGTGTGGCATAATAAACCTCGTACCGGGTTGTTATTTGAGGAAATGAATGAGACGCGAAAGGTATTTAAGCAAAGATTAAAATATTGTCAAGATCATGAGGATCAAATAAAGATGGACAGGCTGGCAACTGAGCACGGGCGTAAGAATTTTCGGAATTTCTGGAAATCGACTAAAAGGTTGAATCCAAAACCGGCGGTTCCGATGAGCGTTGATGGCGTTACTGAACCTGGTGAGATTGCGGACAAGTTTAGGAGGCAATTTGCAGTAGCTTCACGGCAAGTGGAGAGGCAGAATCTTGTTGCTGGGGGCATCATGTCTGGAGAGCCAATAAACATTACAGCTAAGGAAATAAGAAACATTATTAAAGGTATGACCAGAGGCAAATCTCCGGGGCATGATGGCCTTAGCATTGAGCACTTTGAGTATGCTGGTCCGCACCTCCCTAGGGTCTTATCCATGCTGTTCAACTTTTGTGTGAGGCACTCCTATCTACCTGCTGAGCTGATGAGGACAATAGTGGTGCCTATTGTCAAAAACAAGACTGGGGATACGTCGGTTAGCGATAACTATAGGCCTATTTCTTTGGCCACCATAGCGGCTAAGGTTCTTGACGGTGTGCTTGAGCGTAGAATGGCAGGACAGCTCAATCCACATGATTCACAGTTTGGTTTTAGAGCTGGGTTGTCCACGGAAACTGCTATTCTGGCGCTTAAGCATACGGTTAGGTACTATACCGACAGAAATACTCCGGTGTATGCTGCATTTCTGGACCTCTCCAGGGCGTTTGATCTGGTTGACTACAAGATCTTATGGTCAAAATTGCGGGAGAAAGCCGTGTCTCATGAGCTAGTTAACCTCCTCGAATATTGGTACGACCACCAGTTAAACCAGGTCAGATGGTCGGGTGCATTATCTGGTGAGTATGGACTGGACTGTGGTGTGAGGCAGGGAGGTTTGACTTCCCCAGCGCTCTTCAGTTTATACATCAATCAGCTGGTTGAGGAGCTTGGTTGCACTGGTGTCGGATGCTCTATTGATGGTAAGACTATCAATAGTATAAGCTATGCTGATGACATGGTGCTGCTGAGTCCCTCGGTTGATGCGCTCAGACAGTTACTGGGAGTGTGTGAACGATTTGCCACGGCTCATGGTCTCTTGTATAATGTCAAGAAATGTGAGGTTATGGTGTTTCGTGTGGGTGCCAGAAAACCGACGTCGGTTCCTCCCGTTTATTTGTATGGGGTGGCACTAAAGAGAGTGTCTCGTTTTAAATACCTTGGGCACATCTTGACTGAGAACCTTTTTGATGACGAGGATATACAGAGAGAGCGAAGGGCGTTGTCGGTTCGATGTAATATGCTGGCCCGCAGGTTTGCTAGGTGTACTAGAAGCGTGAAAATTACGCTGTTTAAAGCATACTGCCAGACGTTTTACACCTGCAGTCTGTGGGTTAGGTATACGCAGAGAGCCTACAGCGCCCTTCGTGTTCAGTACAATAATGCTTTTCGGGTGTTGCTGGGGCTTCCGCGGTTCTGTAGTGCGTCGGGCATGTTTGCCGAGGCTGGCATAGATAGTTTTGAGGCTATCATGCGCAAAAGAACGGCATCCCTAATGCGTAGGATACGTGGAAGCTCCAATAATATCCTGAAAATTATTGTGGAGAGGCCAGACTGCCCTTTTCTGATGCACTGGTCTCGTAGACATAGCTGCGGGCCCGGTGCGGAGGAAAGATATATGAATTGACATTTTATGTAAAATTTAAGCTGTGGTCATTTAAAAATTTTATATTCATTTTTATTTAATTTTGACATCATTTTAATGTTAATGTTATTTTAATAAATTCGATTTTAGTTTTATTTTGTTTTGATTGTAATTATTTAATGTTATTATAATTTTAATTTAATTTGGTTATAATGTTGATTTTAGTTTTGATTTTATTTTAATTATTTGGTTGTGATTGTAATATTGTTTTTTGATTTTATTTAATACTACTAACATATTTTTCTAAGTGCAAATACTAATAATATGGATGTTTTTCCGAAATAAATGGTTGAATTGAATTGTAGCTTAACCTGATGGATCGATCCGTGCGGCTGTTATTACTTAGCCACGAACTCCTCTATATTTATTTATAAAATTATTATCAAAAATCAGCTACACAAAGTTCATAAAACCCTGTTGAATTACTATTTCATGACATCATGACATTTGAGGATTATGCTAACTTAAAGCGTTGTATTGCTGATTCCTACGATTATAATTCTGTAAAATAAAAAAATAAAAAACCAACTCACTAACCAACAAAAACCAACAGAAATCTAAATCTAAAAATCTAAACTTTCTGTGAAATAAATGGTATTATTATTATTTATTATAATTCTGTAAAGCCATATTCGTTACGGTCGCATATCAATTTTTAATCAACATACAACCTGACACTGACCTGCAAATTGCAAAAAAAATGTAAGAACATTTGAATTCCACGGGCTAATCAGACGCTTTAGCTTTAAGCTGTTTTCAGACCAGCGCGATTTGTCGCGCGACGCGACACGAACAATACAAAACTTCACGGTATAACAATAACCGGGAAAACAGCTGTGAGGGGTTTTAAGAAAAGTAATTAGGTGAGTATTTTTGCGCCGTCTTTTTAGCGTGTCGTTGGCAATTGAGTCGGCCCAGAATTTCGGTACGAGTCTATCGCCTTCAGCAGCGTCCATCAGGACACGCAGGAGTCATGCACGATATCAAGTGTCCTATCTATCTACCTTTTCCCAACTATGTTGGGGTCGGCTTCCAGTCTAACCGAATGCAGCTGAATACCAGTATTTTACAGAAAGTCCAGTCCAGTTTTTTACTCTCTAAGTTTATATAACCCTATTGAATAACTATTTCATGAAATCATAACATTTGAGGATTACTCTAATATAAGGAGTTATATTGCTGATTTTAATCATTATAATGCTGTAAAACCATTTTCGTTACGGTCGCGAATCAAATTTTAATCAAAATACAATCTGGCACTGACCTGCTAATTGCAAAAAACGTAAGATAATTTAAATTTCGTGGACTACCTTAGCGCATTCCCTGGCACATCACCGCGGATGCAGCATCACTTCCAGTTCTTTTGATCCTTATGTACTGAGCTCATAAAGTGCCGCAGATGTCTAAGTTGCTGCCTTCTCGAATATTGAAAGCTTGTGGATATCTTCTTCTTTTTCGAACGTAGTCCAAAGTAGTTATTTTCTCTTCTATAGAGAATGCTTTTGTTTCTTTATTTTTTGTGTGGTTGTAACTAACCTGAGAGGCAATTCCCGTAATTTTTAAGAACGTTCGCATTCGCATCTCACTCGCAATCTGTCAAAAATACAATCAATTTACCAACATTTTCGACAAGTTTGACAGATTGCGACTAGAATGTGAACGTTTTTTAACTTGTACGAGAATCGGCCTTCTGGTGTCAGAGTTTTAAAGCCGCCCATGGCCCTTTGACATGGCTTCACATGCCGTCGAGAAATATCTCTCAGGCATGCAGGTTTCCTCACGATGTTTTCCTTCACCCTTTTTGAAGCTAGTGATAAATTATACATTACGCACATGAATCCGAAAAGTCAGCGGTGCGTAAGGAGAATACTTTAACAAACACTTATTAACCATACACTAATAAAAAATGAGGTAGAGAACAGTGGTGGCCCACGAGTTGTAGTTCGTGGGTTTGAAACCAGGCGTTTTACTTTGTGTAAATAATTTTGTCACGTCGACCTTCAGTCGAAGCGAGTCAAGTCTTACTTGAAACTGCGATTTATAGTAGAAAATATCTCCTACAATCAATCGACAGATTACCAACCGTCTCTTTGTTATCTGTTTCTTCAATCAAGAAGAAAATAACTTTTAAAACACTAGCAGTGGTGTGCCAGTGGTAACGGGCCCGACTTACGAGTTGTAGGTCGTGGTTTTGTACAAAGGCAAGCGCTTTACTTTGTGTAAATAATTTCATCACCACTGCTCTCAAAACGGTGAAGGAAAACATCGTGAGGAAACCGGCATGACCCAGAACCAAAAAATCGAAGACATGTGACATCTACCAACCCGCCGGTATACCAGCAGTGGGAACATTATAGGCTGATTATATTTGGTATATAAATTAAACCTCGCGGGCCTCCTTTGCTTAATTACTTAGTTGCAAAAACACAGCTGATATTTTAAAAAGATTTAAGATTATAAATAAATAAATTAAAATCTTTATTGCACACCACATCATCCATAAAAAAAAACGCAGTTAAAATCCAAATAAAAAAATCAAAATTCAAATTGAATATAAAAAATTAGAATTAAAATCAAAATTACGAATAAAAAAAAACAACGGGTTGCACTCCGGGGGAGCCGGCAGTAGTGAAAACTTGAACATTAAAGTTGTGCATTTTTGAATAATAATATTTTGGAATGGTTAGGGAATAATTTCGCACGAATTGCTCTAAGTGGTTAAATACAACATTCATTAGTAGTAGTAGTATATTTATTTATTTTCAAAATATAGTCTAACAAAAATAAATAATTTATTTAAACACTTCTCATAATGTTTTGACTGCTTTTTTACCCATTAATATGGGTATATTTCTAACCACGCAATCTTTACGTAATGTCAAAGACTGTTTATTTTGATATTTACTTTGTCGGTTGCTAGGCAACGGATCTTACGGTCACGTCTTGACATTTAACATTTTTGCCATCCCATAACCCATCTCAAAAAAGTGCACAACGCCGCTAGAGAAGCTTTCACTTCAAAAATCAGGATAGTCGTAATTATGACTTTCCCTGTTACTACGGTTGCTTACGTGTCGTTGAATTTCGAACCTTCTCCATAATATTTCCTGTTGAAAAATTATCACGAGCCTTCATCATAATAATTATTGTTATAAAATGGCCGCCAGCCGGTGACACGAATCCAATGACTTGTTATGTTCAGCTGAACAGTTGCTCAATAACCCTTTTATTTTGGTGTTATGTTATTTTAGATACATTGGCATTCCAAATATCTCATTAAAATTGTAATGGAGCTATTTTGCTAACGAATCCAATGTTGATTCTATTTTAACATTTTCAACTTATAAATAGGTCAGTCATGATGGCTATTATTTCACTCTAAAAATGACTCCATAGCTTTATCCTGTTTAGTATTACGTCAATAGGATAATGCTAGTCATTTCTAGCCTTTATAGTGCCTCAACCTGCTTAGCCTTTTTCCCAACTATGATGGGGTCGGCTTCCAGTCTAACCGGATGCAGCTGAATAGCAGTATTTTACATGGAGCGACTGCCTGCCTGACTTCCACAACCCAGTGACTGGGTAACACAATTCCCCTTTGTAACACTGGTTGTCAGAGTTTTGAGTTTCTAACTGCCTGTAACGCGTCTGTCAAAGATCTACGATGACAGCCGGGACCAACGGCTTTTCGAGACACGGAGGGGCCTCGATATGTTCTATAGTATAGCCTTACGGATTGCAAAGCTTTTATCCCAAATGAATGGCTATAATTGATCAACTACCATCCTTTCCTAGGATGCCGTAAAAGGCAGCGGTACGTATTGTGGGCAATACCGCTGCCTCCTTTGGTCAACTTTTTATCTCGGTCTCCTTTGATTAAACCTGGAGGTTTTAATAGTCAGATGGCAGTTTATACCTCATGTTAAACGTATGTATTAACCCAGAAAAAATCATCACTGCGCGTCTTCAATTTCACATTTCAATCACAATCCCTTCGCGCTAGCTCACTCGAGAAACTCGCTTTGTATTAATTAATGACCTTCAAATTTTTATCCTATGTTCGTTAGCATTATGTAAAAATCGAAAATGTTTGAAAAGAGAGGTGATTTCGTGACGCTTTTCTATTGAGCTAATTTTATGTTTATGTTCCACAAAAAGTTTGGAAATATCGACTCATTATTATTTTAATTTTGTACCCTTTTTGTCTCATATCATTTTGTCTTATCAATTTAATGAAAAATAAAAGTTACGATAGGCAATTCTGCTGTCGGCCCCCTCCTAATGATTGATATATCCTGCTGATTAGGCCGAATACCGCCCTGTAATGGTAAAAAAAAAGGTTAGGTATGTCCATTATTTGCAGCAGAATTTCCCTGTGTACCACTTATTGAAGCAGTTTACTTCAGGGCCTTTCAGGCTGAAGGTGACTACGTATAAGTTTTACTTACTTATAGTTAAAGGTAAGTAGACTTTTGGCTGAAATGCTTTTAAAGGCCTTTTTCTTTTTGTAAAATAATTTAGTTTTTCGTGTCTGTGACCGCATTATTCTTCTAAACTACGCAATGAATTGTGATGCAGTTTTCGGCATCATTTAGAGAATTTATTCCGAAAGGTTTGTGTGCATAAAATATTATGAAACTTACGTTTAATAAAGAAATGACTTGACCAAACATCATCATCATCACGGCCGTGTGAAGCAGGGTCGCTATAGTACCTAATACAAATGTGTAAAACAAAAAATTAAGAAATATTCCCTGCGATGTAATGTTAGAGCGAAAAGGATGACCACCAACGTATTATCTATTTTCTATGACGCAAACTACATCCCAATCCAAAAATGAAAACCTTATAATTATCATTTGAGCGCATTGCACTTAGATGTAAGTAGATGTATTGGCGCGTAACCAAAATCGGAGCTTACGCCTCCATTTTGTTTTTCGTTTTTCAAATCTGTCAACGTCATCCGAGCGCCAAAAATATCCTTTTTCTAGCAGTGTACGAACCAATCACGTGGTCGCACATGCAGTGTGCACGCTACTCGTACAGGCTGCACGGAAGTATCGTTTCCTCCTCAATCTAATCGAGGCAATTTCGCACATCCACCGTCCGTTGGACCAGGTTATGCAACAAGTTACAATATTAACAGTCGATCATGCAATTTCACAATGTTGGTTAATTGTATAAGAAAACTTGTTTATTTCGTTTTAAATGATTCATAGCTCTGAATTTGACTAATTCAATGCTATAAATCATTTAAAATGATAAGGAAGGAAAACAATGTTTTTTTTTGTTAACTTTTTAAATTATACCAGTTACTTAGCACTTGTGTAGTAATTTAGCCCTTTAATTCTGAATTATTGCGTTATGGTATTTTCGGTACTAGTTTTCAGAATGTGTCCAGTGTGCCTCTTGGCAAAGGCCACAACAACTTCTTTCTTCTGTCTTCTCTATCTCTCGTCGCAACTCTTCCTCAATTTGGACCCGCTGCATGCAATTATTCGTCTTCCCATCTTTTGCATTGTCTTCCCCAGTTCCTGTTACATTCTGTCACTGTTTTTATCTACTTGATTTCAAGTAAAAGTAATTCCTGGACACTCAAGTTTATGTTTAAGGGGGAGGTACCAGGGTAGACCGCGAAATACAAATTTTCTTAAATTTTTTGCAATTTACAGGTCAGTGTCAGGGTGAATGTTGAATAATAACGAGATATGATTCGAGATTATAACAAAAATATATACAGAATTATAAAGGAATGGACCTCAAATGTCATGACTTTATGAAATAGTAATTCAATAGGGTAATATGAACTTAGAGAGTTGGATTGATGAATTTAATCATTATAATTCTATGAAAATATACATGTTATTGTCGCGAATCATATTCAGATCAACATCACAACTTGATACCGACCTGCGAATTTGAAAAAAATGTAGGTAAGCTCTGCGGGCTACCCTGACGCTTTCGCCTATTTATAGATATTATAAATCGTGTGATAAATGATGAATGATGAATGATTTTCTTCTTTTTCTGTAAGTTGGTTTGTACAATCACTTTAATACCTCAAAAATAAATTAAGTTTTAAAACTAGATAGAGTTCGGTGTTTAAATTAGACGAAAGATAAAACATAAAGTTGGAGTACTTAGCTATTATTATTGCACAGCATATTTTTTATAAACCACATAGGTACATAGATATAAAATAATAAACAAAAGCCACACTAATTTATTAACAACACTAATTTAACCTTATTTAAGAAATTACAAGGAAGGAGTCTCCACGAGCGGTATTCACCAGCAGTAGCAACAACATAGTACCCTATCTTCCTAGATTATGCAGTGCTAAATCATAGTTACCGCGATATTTTTATTTATTTTCTTGTCTGAAATGGTAAGGTAGGAATTGTGTTCACTGGCAACTCATAGCTACTAAATTACTAGCCCTATAATTTGAGGTGAAATCAAAATAACTCTTGTCTCAAACGACCAGTCGTCAATAATTAATCTTGCTAGACAATTAAAAACACTGAAAATAATAATAGTAATATTTTTGGTTTTTTCGTTTTTTTACTTTAAATTAGATTAATTTCTTAAAATCGTCCCAGCTGCGGCTGTTCGTGGATCTTTGACAGTCGTTACGGGTCGTCAGAAGCCCGAAAGTCTGACCACCAGTCTTACCAAGGGGTATCGTATTACCCAGTAACTGGGTTGTGAAGATCAGATAGGCTGTAGCTCCATGTAAATTACGGTATTCAGCTGCATCCGGTTAGACTGGAAGCCGACCCCAATATAGTTGGGAAAAGGCTAGGCAGATTGATTATTATGGGGTGACAATAAATAAAGAAACACTTCGGAGCGTATGAGTTGATGAGACAAGTTCTATTAATATGTGATACGTAACCTTAATTAATCAGTCGAGCATGTGATTAGTGTGTGATTAGAATACGAGAGACGATGCCAAATATTTATAGATTTTGTAGCGGTTTTCCATTTAGAGCAATTATATTTCACGATATCCGAATAGCCACTACTTACCGAATAAATTCAAAAATGGAACAGAATTTGTATGAAATTATCTGTCAAGTAAGTTTATAGGAACTTAAGGCAGTGTATAGAGTGCCACCATTGGCACTCTATCCCTATCGGATAAAGTGCCACTACAGGCACTCTAGTAACACCGCCTCGGCCCGGCTCGAGTGCCGCAAGCATTGGATTGTCATTGTCACTGTCACTAAGTCACGTCACTTGGTATTTTGTTTGATTGTCGAGGTTAGATCGCTGTAAAACACCACATTCCCAAAACATTACATTCTCTTGTGCCTAAACGGACCCTGGCACTTCGCCGGCCGCTACCGCGGCACCGCTCGCTACGCTCGCTCGGCTCGTGCGTTGTGTGGTCACAGTTCTAACCTAACCTAACCTAAATAACAAGTGACAGTGACAATGCAACTCTCACGGCACCCTAGCCGGGCCGAGGCAGTGACACTAGAGTGCCACAAGAAACTCGCGGCACTCTATACACTTCGGGAACTTAATCGTAGGTGGTGAAACAGGCCCTAACACTAGCATATCAATAATCAGCCTATAATTTTCCCACTGCTGGGACACAGGCCTCCTCTCTGTGAGAGGGAGTGGGCTGTAATCTACCACGCGGGCCCAGTGCGGGTTGGTAGATGTCACATGTCTTCCAATGTTTTGTTCAATTATATGCCGGTTTCCTCACGATGTTTTCCTTCACCGTTTTGAGAGCAGTGGTGATGAAATTATTTACACAAAGTAAAGCGCTTCCCTTTGTTCGAAACAATGACCTGCAACTCGTATAGTCGGGGCCGTTACCACTGGGCCACCGCTGCTAATGTTTAATATTAATCAAAAACACTGTTATTATTAATAAAAAACAATTTTACAAAAAAAATAACCGACGACGAAAAAATTTAAAAACGAAATATTATAAGTTTTTAGTGTCTGATCTATTTGAGTCGGCGCTGAACAAACAAATTAATTACTTAAAGCGTAAAATGGTAGCTTGATGGATCTTCGTTGTATGTGTTTGGCGTGTCGACTTGAGAATCTCCTCCTTTTTTTTTCGTCGTTTAAAAAAATATTTACTTCTTGATCGAAGAAACGAAGAAACAGATAACAGACAGTCAGTAGGTATTCTGTCGATTGATTGTAGGAGATATTTTCTACTATAAATCGCAGTTTCAAGTATGACTTGACTCGCTTCGACTGAAGGTCGACGTGACCAGAAGACTGGCCTATTTTTAGGACGAAGAATGAGTATTGCCGTCCAACGTAGCAATACTGCCAACCCTTTGGGCACTTTTTCCATTGTCAAAAACGCGCACGAATTTTTTTATGCTCAATGAGCTATTTTTTTTATATATTCGCTTCTAAGAAATACAAAATTATACCTACTCGAATTGATAAATACTTTGGAAAAGCCCTCGAGCTGTAGAAGTTTTCCTCATTACTAACTAGTACCAAGGTGACCGAGCTCTGCTCAGGTGTAAATAGAGAAAACGAATTTTCCCAGATATGAGACCTAGCTAGATCAATTTTTCGCCCCCGTAAATCCCTATATTGCAACTTTCATCGAAATCGTTAGAGCCGTTTTAGAGAACGTGATTACAAATGCAAATAAACCAAAAACACAAACGAACAAATTTTATTTTAGGACATTTTTTTAAAAGACTTCATTTTTGTTGGTGGTGGTGTTTATAGGTTTTTAGGTGACGTTTCTGAGTGTGGAAATTGTGACTACATTTTTGTAATGGGGGTCCCACCTGTAAAAAAAACAAATTTAAGTGGTAAATGGCAAATTTAAGTGGTAAATGGTGTAATGTGGTAAATAAATAAATAAAAATAGTTTGGAAAATCCAAAAGTGCACGCCTCATACTTATCACTCATTCATAAACGAAAAAGAAATTCAAAACATAGTTTAAAAATGAACAATTTATCACTTTTCATGAAGTCGTAATGTCAACGACTGACAAAGATATTTACTTGGCGGTTGCTAGGCAACTTACTCAAAGGTTGGAAATATTTAGTTAAAGATAATATATTATATTTTAGTTAGTATTTTATTAATTATAATTAAACTACTTTGAACAAAAGAGCCATTTTCAATAGGGTTCCTTCTACGGCTGAAACGAATGTATAAAAAAAAAATTGACTCAATTAATTGATTTTATCGCAAGCTACAATGTTTTCAGGGTTCATAAATTGACGGACAGGAATTTTTTTTCAACTATTTTTATGCTTTTTCCATTTCTGCTGCATTAAATCAATTGTTAAAAAGTACAGTATTAATCTCCATTTAATCATCTATACAATGGTATATAAATTAAGTAGGTTCTGTGTACTAGCAGGAGTGTAACAATAAAAACATTTACAGAAATGGGGCAAAAAATTTTTTTCGATCGTAGAGCACACTCTAATGCTGCCGTCGTGTGAGTCGTGCAATACACAATTCCAATACTGCCCATTCAATCTCAACTCAAACTCAAAAGCATATATTTCAATTAAACCATTTACGGGCACTTTTGAATTGTCAAGGAGTCAGTCAGTTAGTCAGAAAGTTGAAGCTAGTTGCCCATTCCAAAACGTAGATCTCTGTGGAGAAGAACGGGCAAGAACCTCCAAGGACACTGTTTTAAATATTATAGATGTTACAAAATCCTGGGTACATTATTCTTGTTGCTTCTATATGCGAGAACAATGTGAAAAAAACAAAAACCATTCAAAATATAAGATTAAAAATAAGCCTTGGCAGAAAAGAGATGACCAGTCTCAACTGACGGCGGCGCCCGTTCACGAACATGACGCGTGGATCAGCACCATCCAGCTCAACCATTTTGTAGGGAACCGAATGATCCAACACACTCGCCACCATCAGCGAAACATTTAAGTGAGCATGACATATTCTCAACTGCCATGCTCTTTCAAGTCAACATACTCGTACAACATGATAACATATTATACAGCTCCATGGTACTCACATTTACAAAATTGAAAAAATGCTTCTAAATCATACAAAAGTATAATTATACATTGAATAACTTAGTATAGGATAGGATTTCGTCTCGCAGTGGAGTTTGGCCGCATAAAAAGCAAAAAGAAACAGGAAATTGTAGAGGTGTGTGTGGGAGATTAGGAGGCTTTGTTCTCGATAACAGGCCGTGTGCTGCATGGGATTTCCCATCGGAAAAATGGCCAACTCCCATACAAAGTGTCATCCTCTAACCGAAGTTTTTTTTTAACCAAGTCTCTACCTACTTGACCCGTGTAATACCCATCTTGAGCAAGCGTTGTGATCAATGCTCGTGCCTTCTGTGAATGAGAAGAGGTCTTTGCCCTGCGGTGGGACAGTAATAGACTGCTATTATTTATATACCCGTAAGTTAAATTATGTAGTCTTTGAATTTGGTGCACGGTAAAACTTTACTGAGTTTATGTTTGCACCAACTTAAATGTAACTTAAATGACAACTTAACTACTACTGAATAAATAAATAAAGAATTTTTCAAAAATTCTTCGTCTATTCCTTAAGCTATTGCTCATTGCTAATAGATGAAAATACTTAACGCATTCAAGGACACTGAACGAGACGTAATAGAAGTTTTATTGTTATAGCGCTTATGGCCGTTTAGTGACCCTCAAAGTTATAACTAATTAGTTTTTCACTACTCTTGCTCAAAAAATGCGTCATTGTAGCGTACCAGAGCGAAGATAAAATAGCATTTCATCCTCTAGGGGCTAAAGTAAATTTTTTTTAATTTTTGTCTGATGCCAACGAGCCTACCACCCAAAAACGAAAAAGTCTAGTCTTTATACCATTCCTCCTCTAAAAAGCTTCTTACCTATCTTACCTATCTTACCTATCTTGCCTATCTTACCTATCTTACCTATCTTACCTATCTTACCTATCTTACCTATCTTACCTATCTTACCTATCTTACCTATCTTACCTATCTTACCTATCTTACCTATCTTACCTATCTTACCTATCTTACCTATCTTACCTATCTTACCTATCTTACCTATCTTACCTATCTTACCTATCTTACCTATCTTACCTATCTTACCTAATCTTACCTATCTTACCTATCTTACCTATCTTACCTATCTTACCTATCTTACCTATCTTACCTATCTTACCTATCTTACCTATCTTACCTATCTTACCTATCTTACCTATCTTACCTATCTTACCTATCTTACCTATCTTACCTATCTTACCTATCTTACCTATCTTACCTATCTTACCTATCTTACCTATCTTACCTATCTTACCTATCTTACCTATCTTACCTATCTTACCTATCTTACCTATCTTACCTATCTTACCTATCTTACCTATCTTACCTATCTTACCTATCTTACCTATCTTACCTATCTTACCTATCTTACCTATCTTACCTATCTTACCTATCTTACCTATCTTACCTATCTTACCTATCTTACCTATCTTACCTATCTTACCTATCTTACCTATCTTACCTATCTTACCTATCTTACCTATCTTACCTATCTTACCTATCTTACCTATCTTACCTATCTTACCTATCTTACCTATCTTACCTATCTTACCTATCTTACCTATCTTACCTATCTTACCTATCTTACCTATCTTACCTATCTTACCTATCTTACCTATCTTACCTATCTTACCTATCTTATCTATCTTACCTATCTTACCTATCTTACCTATCTTACCTATCTTACCTATCCTACCTATCCTACCTATCCTACCTATCTTACCTATCTTACCTATCTTACCTATCTTACCTATCTTACCTATCCTACCTATCAGACCTATCCTACCTATATGAATAAGAACAAAAGAACTTTTTTTTTTTAAAGCGGCATTCTCTTCGGTAGAATGCGTGCATTGCGTTGCGGCTACAGAGGAAATAAAAAAAAAGACTGGTGCGATATCCTATTTCTAAATTATTCTCCAATAAATTGCATTGGTGACCGTAATATGATTTACAACAGTGAAAATGTCATCATCTAGTGAGAATGGAGACCCTAATTTGGAGATGGATGAGAAAGGAAAAGAAATAATTTTATTAATTTACTATTTTATTTTCTCGCAATCGTAGTGAAAAGTAGAGTGTAACACACGGCGCTAAAAACCCATTATACCTCGGTTTCTGTTTACTCCCTCGCTAAAGCTCGGGAGTAAAACTACCTCGTTATAATGGGTCATTTTAGCTCCTTGTATAACAATCTACTATTTCAGAATATAACATTCCATACATTGTTAGTAAATAGTACTTATAGCCAATTTAGTTAGTAAATTAATAGCCAAGTAACTGCGTCAAACATGGATGTATAAGCTCTCAGTTGGTCACAGTTCCTCAGTGATCGGCAAACTCATTAGTCAATAGAGCCAATATCAATGTGACTAAGATTTCTTATGAGAGCCAATCCTTTCTGTGTTTTTTTTCTTTCACTCCACAACGCTTCCTAAAATTAAGTTGCTAAGAAGTAGCATGCCTTTATCGGCTGATAATAATAATTATGATGAAAGGCATACTACTTAACAAGTTAACCTTGAAAAACTTTGAAAGGTACAGTAAATGATAAATTTTCGATGTCCTGCAATAATTAATATCGTAACACCGAATATTTAGTTTTAGATGTAAAAAAAGTATTTGGAAACTTTTCAAATGCCTTTTTTGCACCTAAAACGGGTTCAACATCAAATTCAATGTTATAATTGCAATTCATTATTAATATTCTAGTTAGTTAGTTATGCACATTTCTTATTTCCTTAAAGTATTATAAAAATATTTCCAAACTAATCAAAACAGGTAAATATTTGACAGCTATTTACGACGTTGCCAACTTTTAGGATGCACGAGCTCTTAATTTTTTGTGAAAATACTTCGGAAATAAGTCTTTGAAATATATTTGAATTCTGAATAAATCCTTGGGGTTTCAGAGTGCGAGCATAGATACGAGTACATACGCACGAGGTGTGGACCCCCTGATGGATATTTGTACAGAGCCGCACTATAGCCCAAAGAGCCAATTACGGCTCAGGAGCCGTGATTTGCCGACCACTGTATCTAACCTAACCCGTTTGGTCGGGGTATCTTAGCTTAGGCTATGAGAAAAAAGAAGTTCATTTATAGCTTAAGCTCACTTCAAAAATATTTTGATTATGGAGATTTTTTTAAAGTCGTCCTGTACGGGGATTCAATAGGAAATGAAGAGATTTATAAGGAAAATCGGCATTTTTGCCGATGGGAGAACCCATCAGCCACACACCTCGTCATTTATACATACACATATATTTTTGTATTCACGTTTTGTTACCACGTGCATGTTTAAATATCAGTCAGGAAGTGGAGCTAATAAGGTTATCTGTGTTGTCCGTGAATACATTGAATACTGGCGCAGTAGCTGTTACTAACTGATTTGTTGCTGTTTCTTGTAGCGTATGTATGATTCATATGATTTATATTTTATTGTTTGCTTTTGTTTGCTTTGCTCGCTTCGCTAGAATAAAAACAGGCCAAGTGAATGTCGGATTTGTAAAAGATGTGTTCCGTACCGTATAAAGGATTTTGCAGACCAGCGTGACTTGTCGCGCGACACGCGCGCTTACGGCTCGTCGTAAGCGCGGCGTCGCGTAGCCGTAGCCGATTCGAAGTATCGGAGCTGCTGATCCACTTTGGTTACGTAGTTACGTAAGGTTGACGACTGTTTGACGACAAGGCGAAAGGCGATACGGTGACGATCCCTTTCCGAGTCGTTATGTGTGCTATGACCTTTAGACAGTTATGTTTATATGCATAATTATGACAGATTAAATTATTTCATTACGTTTCTGTCTACAGAAACAACTCACACGCACAAACAATGCAACACATTACGTAAGTGTCGTTATAGCTCTCATTTTGGCAGTTCAATTATAACATCACTAGCTACGCCCCGCGGTTTCACCCACATACATCTCGATCCCGTGAGAATATCGGGATAAAAATGATTCTATATCCTAACCCAGGTTATGGTCTACCCGTGTGCCAAATTTCATCCAAATCCATTCAGCCATTTTAGCGTGAAAGCGTAGCATAACATAATCAGCCTATAATGTTCCCCTACTGGGACACAGGCCTCCTCTCTGTGAGAGGGAGTGGGCCGTGATCTACCACGCGGGCCCAGTGCGGGTTGGTAGATGTCACCGTCATGTCATTGACTTCGAATTTTTTGTTCTAGGACATGCCGGTTTCCTCACGATTTTTTCCTTCTCCATTTTCAGCAATGGTGATGAAATAATTTACAACAAAAAAAACACAAGAAACAAAAAAACACACTTTTGATCGATACCTATGCGAAGGAAACCGCAGGCGCAGGTTCATATAAAGGCTATTTACTAGAAAATGCAAAAAAAAAAATTGTGGAACGTGAAAATTACTTCAATTAGAAACACCTCGAGATTTTACTCGAGTTTTTTCTTTTTGAGATTCGTTGTATATTTGATATCTCTTTAATAATGAACCTAAATAAGTACTGTAGGCGTTTGCAAGAAGGTAAGTACATTAAACTAAGTATACGAACACTACTATAATATTTAATATCATTATATTTAACAAGCTTCTGTCCAGCCTATAGGTAACCTTCCTCAAGAATCAGACTATCCATTGCAAAAAGAATTTTTCTGGTAGTTCCGGAGGTTACCCCCTACATACAAACATACAAAAAACAACCAAACAAAACTTTAAGTACCTCTTTATAATATTATTATATACTAGAGCTTCTGCCCGCGACTTCGTCCGCGTGGAATAGTTACTTTGGGCTAACGCTAAAAAACCCCCCGATTTTGAAACATTCTTCATTGGTACTCCGCTCCTATTGGTCTTAGCGTGATGATATATAGCCTATAGCCTTACTCGATAAATGGGCTATCTAACACTGCAAGAATTCTTCAAATCGGACCAGTAGTTTCGGAGCCTATTCGGTACAAACAAACAAACAAACAAAAAAATCTTTCCTCTTTATCTCTCTGTATATTAATAGATAACATTTGTGATCAAACCATATGTCTGT
Organism: Conistra vaccinii; assembly: GCA_948150665.1. Lineage (NCBI taxonomy): Eukaryota > Metazoa > Arthropoda > Insecta > Lepidoptera > Noctuidae > Conistra > Conistra vaccinii. The sequence goes on along the minus strand of OX411331.1, from coordinate 3,345,244 downwards.
ATACGAAATACATACCTATCTAATACCTATCATATACTTTGTAAAACCTGTTTTTCATGTTTATGCATTTTTTTTGACTTGCTGAATTGGTTGGACATGTAGCTTCTAGCTATAATAGATATCTACTTAATAAAAATCTTAAATTCACTGACAACGAACGCACAGTGTTAACCGCAAATATGAAGCTTGCAAAATAGTTCTTTATTTAACAATATAATAATGATAAAGTATAAAGAATAAGGAGGCTCTCGTTGGGCAGCTGGATCAAGGGCTTGATTCAGAAAGCGGTACTCCTGGACACGGCTCGCATTGTCAGGAGGTTCCTCTCTCTGGAGCCCTGACCGCCGCCGGTAGCTTGGACCTTGTTCCCGATACCGGTGGGCTACTATTTTTTATATTTTTAAATGTTTTTATAATTATTATTTTAATATTTAAAAATGTAATTTATATGTTAAAAACTAAATAAAGGAGAGTATTAAAAAAAACATCAATTATTGTAAATAAGGCACTTTTGAACGTCAAAATTTTTATTAAAAAAAAATTGATTCTAGTCGCTCCTTCCAAAAGATAGTTTTCGTATAGAGAAGAATGGGCAAGAGAGTCCATCAGAAAAACAAAATAGGTATTATATCAGGTTCGATTATACAATGTGGAGACTACCATACAACATATAATTAAAATACTGGCACTACTAATGCTTAAGAGTATTTTGGAACTGTCAAATAAATCCTAGCTTCGAAATAAAAAAATGAGTTTTTCAAACAAATTAAATGTAATGTATGCCGAGCAGCTAACTCAGGGTTAATCCAATAATTATCTTTGGATTAATCCTGAGTTAGCTGTTAACTCCAAGTTTTATAGCTAATAACCCATGAACGCGCATGTAGGCCTAAGAGATTTAACACAGCTTTTTTAGAAGTCTCTATTCAATCCCATGTTTCAAATTTTTAAAGTTTTCAGTACTTTCAGGTGTTGTGTAAGTAGTTTTAGGCATCCGGTTGAACACTCGGGAGATCGTCACGATCACGATGAACCAGACGTCAGACTGCCAAGGAAACCCAACCTTTGACTTTTCGGATTCATGTGCGTATTGTAAATATAATTTTATTATCACTTGCTTCAAAAACGGTGATGGAAAACATCGTGAGGAAACAGTAGGAATTAAATTCCCCTGAAAAAATAAATAAAATATTAATATATTTATTGTTCTAAAAGTTAAATATAATATAATTAATAAAAAATATCATTAAAAAGGAAAAAAATAACATAAAAATCCCCTTTATATAAACTTTCTCTAGCTATAATCATTAAAATAGAAATTCAAATTCTTCATGCCTGAGAGCTATTTCTTCGACGGTATGTGAAGTGTTAAGCCAAGTCAGAGGCCCATGAGCAGCTTTAAAACTCTGACACCAGCACGCGTAGCATGACGCTATCTATGACTACGAAGAATAGACAGCTCTTTCTATACAAAGTGACATTTCCTTTCTCCATTTTTGACATCGCACCGTAGAAATCTTTCTACAATCTGTCATTTTGTTTTTCGTTACTAACTACGAGTATCTTGTCTAGGTCCTTTTGTATGTAGACTATTTTAGAAGAAAGTTTTCTGTCCCAAATTGTCAAAATCACACTGACAACTAACAGCTGTCTAAGATAGTGAAACTTTCTACTCGACGATCACAAAGTAGGTACCTATAAACGGTTATCTACAAAATCATGATTTTACAGAAGAGCGTTTTAAACGCAAAACTGTGATAATTAATAGAAGAATAAAGCTATCTTCTCGTATTTTACATCATTTAGTTAATATTACGAAGGAAATGGTTAAAGCCAATATTACTGTAATATTTTTTTGTTCCAAAATACAGTAGGTACTTCGACACTTTGTCTACTCTTCCGTCGACAAAGCGGTGCTCATGCTATGCGTGCAGGTTAGTCACTCCACAACCACATGAAAAGAAGAAGGTCCAACAGGACAAAATATTACTTATCGTCACGTTAGAATGATTAACATTTTTAATACACGAAAGATTTTAATCCTCAACGGTTAAGCTCTTGGCCTGCATCTCACCTGATGGTAAATCATGAATAGGCCGAAGGTCGAAGTAAGCTTCACCCGCAATCCCCAACCACAGAGGAACTGGCTATCTTACCTCTACTGCCGAAACACTTGGAACAACTGCGGACTTAGAACAAGCCCTACTAACAATCAAACCGAGCAGATTTTTTTTTTGCCCACACTGGTAATCGGACCCTGGACTTCTGGTTCTGAGACAGGTGGTTTAACCACTAGACCACAGAGGCTGTGCAAGTGTATGCAAGTGTTACGGACCTTCAAGGGTATACCTACCGCCCTGACGATCCCCCAAAATTGTAGGATGGAAGAAATGGTTGGGTTGGCAGAATTAAACAAGTTTTTGTATTTTTTTGGTCAGCTTATATTTTAATCACCTTTACAATCGCCTTTTGTTTCTCCTCTCTCACACCTTTTTCTTCCTCTAACTCTTTTAGTTACGTTCAGAAACAGATTAAGATATTGTTCAGAAATGATATAAGAATCGACTAAACTTACTAATCCCCGTAGATAAATGAAGTACAGGTGTCAGGGACATCGACGTGAAGCCTGTTACCATGGATTCAGTACATGATCCTGAACCTCCCTGCGTTGAAATTTTTCGTCGGTTATTTAAAAAAAAAAACAGCTGTTCCATACATTTTGACCGCGTAGCTATTTCTATGTATTTTATTCTATGAAACAGCAGTTTTTTTTTTTAATAGCCGACGAAAATTTTTCAACTCAGGGGTGTTCAGAATCATGTTTTGAATCCACGGTAACAGGCTTCGCGTCGATGTCCCTGACACCCTTTATTATAAAATAGCCCACATACATCCATAATACTTAATAGTACCTTATAATTATGTTAATATAATATTTATAAAATAAGGTAATCGGCTTTACACATCAATAAAACACATTTAAATAATCTAATAACTACGCTATACAAATTTAAGTACCGTCGTAACTAAATAAACTCCTAAGTTATTAGCAAAATAATATAAAGTCCAGTAAAAATGCCACTAAATGTAAAGTAACAGCATTTTGGCGTGGTGTTGGTGTATTAATGAGTTGTCCTAATTTTGTCCTGCGGACGAGGTCACCCCCGCCCCGCGGTCTAACCTCGATAGCGGGTATAGCCTACGTTGTTGAGAGCTTATTTACTGAGCTACATAGAGCTATGTAAGGTAAATAAAAACTATAGTTTTGTAAGTAGAACATCGTTTTGGAATAGTTTTCGAAGTCTGGTCCTGGAGTCGGACCGACATAGTAGTAGTGTTTTCATATAGACACTGCAGCACCTCGATTTACCGATTATGAATCTGTCACCGTAGAAGTACAGCCCAAGTTTCGATCAAATTTTTTTCTCGTAGTCCACAAACATTGCAGAGATGCAGGTTATACTCTTCGGTCTTCTGTACAACCTCTCGCAGCGTATGTATGTGGTCTAAACGGCGCTAAAACCTTTACAGACCCTTACCTTACATAGCTCTATGTAAGGTAAATAAAAACACACAGTTTTGTAGGTAGAACTTGGTTTTGGAATAGTTTTTCGTAGATATGGTAGTCAATACCATGATGATGAAGGGCTTGTGGCTACGTAATAACAGCCGCACCGGTCGATGGATCAGGTTAAGCTACGCTTGTCGCGGTTGGTCTGTGGTTGGGTGACCATCTTTACATACCAAGACTCCTCCGTGCCTCGGAACGCACGTAAAGCCGTGGGTCCCGGCTGTTATTCGTAGATCTTTGACAGTCGTTATGGGTAGTCAGAAGCCTGAAAGTCTGACAACCAGTCTTACCTAGGGGTATCATATTACCCAGTAACTAGGTTGTGGAGGTGAGATAGGCAGTCGCTCCATGTAAAATACTGGTATTCAGCTGCATCCGGTTAGACTGGTAGCCGACCCTAACATAGTTGGGAAAATGCTAGGTAGATGGGCAGATCATGGTAGTCAATTACCATTCTTTTATATTTAACTTGCCCGATAGTATTTCCCATTGGGCAAAATGACGACCCAAATACCCAAATTACGATGTTTATTTAATTTTACATTTTTTACATACTTCCTTGACATACCGCCAGTTGCAGAAACGAACTTTAACTTTTAAAGCTGTCATTAAATGCTAAATCTCCCATTAACTTGTTGCAGAAAGCAACATTAGACTCGATATTAATGGTTCTTTGAACAAATTAATGAAATCATTAGCGTTAATGATGCATTACGTAATGTGTGTCTTTATGCAACTGGGTTTATATCTAATTATTTGACATTATATGCCTACAATTATAATTTCAACTATTTTTAGTGACATTTGTGGACAGGATAAGTAATAGTGGCAACCATGACATTTGGTTTAAAAAATAAAACCTTTTTAAACCAAATGTCATGGTTGCCTGGTTTTATTTTTATTATTTTATTTATCCTCTTTATTTTATAAATGTTGTACTTGTTGACAGGCCAACACTGTCCTCTCATTATCAACACTGTAATTTCAAAATATTGTAAAAACCATTTATTTTTAAAAGAGTTACCGTGGAGTTTCTTGCCGACTCTAATCCATGAATTGCAATTATAACACAGAATTTGATGTTGGTTTTAGGTGTCAAAAAGGCATTTAGAAAGCTTCCAAATACTTTTTTACATCTAAAACTAAATATTCGGCGTTGCGATATTAATTATTGCATTTTTATCCATATTTTAGTTCACTAGTTAGCCACATTTCACATTGCCATACAGTAATATTGCTAAATTAATCAAAACAAATAAATATTTCACAGCTGTTTGCGACGTTGCCAACTTTTAGGATAGATTTTTATTAAATATAAGAATGAAATGAAAATGAAAATGAAAGAATAGCCTACTAGGTACGCGCGTACGTTCTAAATAAACCTAAAATATAAATACCAACAGTGCTTTTACAAGAAAACCTGCTATATCGTGGACATACTAAGGTACGCTTTATATAAGTTTGTAGATAAAAAAATATATGCAAACGTAACGTATAAATGTATCCTAAGTATAACTAAAAGGTTAGGTACAAAATTATACGATTAAAACAAAGGTATCAAGACTATCAAGTAAGGAGAAGAAAAAAAACATGTTTACATGAAACAAGCGCCTTTAATTTCATAGATTATTTTTCAAGTAAAAGAGTTCAAAGGCCTTTTAGAATCCTTTGATTTTATTTATTCCGGAAGAATCTATACATATAATAAAACAGTAGAATCCGGTGTGTACATTGAAGAAAAATACTATAAATAGAAAGGGGGTCATCTAAAGTAGAGTCAATCTGCCTAGCCTTTTCCCAACTTTGTTGGGGTCGGCTTCCAGTCTAACCAGATGCAGCTGAATACCAGTATTTAACATGGAGCGACTGCCTATCTGACCTCCACAGCCCAGTAACTGGGTAATACAATACCCCTTGATAAGACTGGTTGTCAGACTTTCGGGCTTCTGACGACCCGTAACGACTGTTAAACATCCACGAATCATAGCCGGGACCAACAATAAAGTATGGATTGTGTATGGATTGAAAATAAAGGTACTGTCACAAGTCGAAGTGCTAGAAACCGAAAACAAATAAAACCTTACTTATTGTGTTGTGTTAACTTGTGTTGTGTTCTCAAAACATTGGTTAACGAATAGACAGATATTTGCGACCTGCTCTCAATGTAGGCCATCGCGTCCCTTTGTGTACATGCCACCGGTTTTCAGTTACAGCTCTCGTCTGCAGTTACAATTTGTTGATATGACGACTGTATATTTCAGACTGTACACTTCCATTGCTGAATATTTTCTAGTATGTTTTACAGCATTATTAAATATAATACTTGGTTATTAAAAAAGACCACAATGTCAAATTACCATTATGAATTCAATTGACTATGATGACGAATTGATGAAATATTAAGAGGCCTATCACAAAATTGCGTTTTGACAGTTCGAACAGCCAACGCATTCGCATTAAGTAGCAATTTGACAGTTGTAATTATGTTTATTTTGAGTTATATAATAAAAAAAAATCTTGAAGTATGCTATTTTAATTTTTTATGAACCAACTTTAATTCTGGTATACATTTTACGTAATAATATTAATGTAGTAAGGAGAAATTTACAGTTAATTCTGAGTGGTTTTTATGATTTTCAATGGGATTCTTTTTTATATTCCATTAGTATTTCATAATTCTGAGGCCACTATGAACTAAACCACTTTTTAAGAGATGTTACTATATATTTTTCATTTAATTTGGTATGTACTTACAGTAGTTCAATCCACAAGCTCGAAAAAGTGCCGTCTCGCATTTATGAATTTTGGGTTTATTTGTATAGATAAGAACAAATTGCGAAAAGCTAATAACTATTCTTCACAACTCAATAAGTCATAGTTGGCGAAGTCTCCGTTTCCCAGAATAAGAACGACAAAGTTGCCCATTTAACTCAAAAATCACCGACGAAATCAGTCGAAATGTAACAGGCCTCTTAAAACTAATTTGATAGAATGGTATCTATGTTTTTTCAATTTTATTAAAGTGTAAGGAGTACGTAGTAAGATATGCATATTTAGTAAATTACTACATATCCTACGCTAACGTCGGAGCGTGTTAGATTTGTTTAGGTTTTCTCCTACGCTAACTTCGTAGCGTAGCGCGTAATAAGATTAATTTTTCTGTCAAGGAGTCCTCGTATGCTATCGTCATAGCGCGTAGCAATATCCAGACTTGTGTCCAGGCCTTTAGGAATTATCTTAAAATCCTCTTGTCTGGGAATACCGCTACGCTGACTTCGTAGCGCGTAGCCATATACATACCTTGTCTAGGAATCCCCCTATGCTGACTTCGTAGCGCGTAGCAACAATCATAATTGTCTAGGACTCCCCCTAGGCTGACTTCGTAGCGCGTAGCAACAATCATAATTGTCTAGGAATCCCCCTAGACTGACTTCGTAGCGCGTAGCAGCAATCATAATTGTCTGAGAATTTCCCTATGCTGACTTCGTAGCGCGTAGCAACAATCATAATTGTCTGAGAATTTCCCTATGCTGACTTCGTAGCGCGTAGCAACAATCATACTTGTCTGAGAATTCCCCTACGCTGACGTCGTAGCGCGTAGCAACAGACATACTTGTCTGGGAATCCCCCTACGCCGTCGCCATAGCGCGTAGCCGCAAACATACTTGTCTCGGAATCCCCCTACGCTGACGCCATAGCGCGTAGTCACAAACATACCTGGTTTGGGAATCCCCATACGCCGACGTGGTAGCTCGTAGCCACATACATACCTTGTCAGGTAATCACCCTACATACATATATTGTTTGGGAATCCCCCTACACTGAATTCGTAGGCCTGGAACATAAATACTTATCTGGGAAGGTGTTAGGGGCGCCTAGCGTAGGGGGACTACGCTGACGTCGTAGCGCGTAGCAACATAAATTATTGTCTGGGAATCCCCCTTACGCTGACTTCGTAGCGCGTAGCCGCATACATACCTTGTATAGGAATCCCCCTACGCTGACGTCGTAGCGCGTAGCAACATAAATTCTTGTCTGGGAATCCCCCTACGCTGGCTTTGTAGCGCGTAGCCGCATACATACCTTGTCTGGAAATTCCAATACGCTGACTTCGTAGCGCGTAGCAACACAGAAATTAAAGTAAATAAGAAAATATTTGACCCAGATTCTGCACTTTATGTAGTACAAACAATGGATAATCTATATACTATGTAACGGCTAGGGCTGCGCACTAGGCTGCGCAGGCCGTTAACGGATAGATAGGTAGAGGTAGAAGATAATTAAAACATCAAGGAAAGTTAATACATATAATTTAGAGTAGGTGGTAGCAGATAACACGGCTAGGTCGTGGGTAAGGTCCAGAACATTGAGTCTGAGCACTTGCACTTAAAGATAGGAAGGTACCGTCCTTGGCAGCACGTGGTAGACGTGGGGGCCTGTCATCACAGGCTCAGCAGTAGGCCGGAGGTGACAGGTAGTGAGCGTCGGTAGCACGTGGAGACGTGGCCTGCTCAGCATAGGCTTGCGGCGGTAGGCCATAGGTAGGCGAGGCCTCGGTAGCGTGCGTAGGTAGCGTGCAGATAGCTACGCATCCGTGGCAGGTAGCATGCAGGATCGAATAAGGGGTCCTGCGCTTCGCCCGTACAGACAACCCCTAGATTCGGGGCTCATATCTGACTTTAGAGGTTAGCTTTCACAGGTTCAGTAAGCTGAAGTCAAATGCTAGAGCTCCTCTGAGATATTAGTGCTGTACCACGTTATTAGTGTTGTGGTTAGGAACTTACTAAATGACAAATCTTAGCAACACTCGACTATTTAGAGTTGAGATCTCTCACAACGCTACAACTAATATAATAAAGCCGAAGAGTTTTTTTTGAACCAGACGGATCTGAAAAATTAATATATTACCTTTTGCATTTGATAGCTCAATTCTTTAGGCAGGTTGTAGGCTATCTTTAACACCACATCACGACCGTTAGCAGTCAAGCAAAAAGAAAAAAACAACGAGTTGCACTCCTGGAGTGCGGGCAGAAGTGAAAACTTGAACATTAACGTTGTGCATTTTTGAATATTTTGGAATGGTTAGGGAATAATTTCGCACGAATTGCTTTATTAAAATTTATCAGTATAAAAATACTATAATTTATGTGGTTAAATACAATATTCATTAGTAAGTAGTAGTAGTCAGTATATTTATTTATTTTCAAAAAATAGTCTAACAAAAATAAACAATTTATTTAAACACTTTTCATGAAGTATGTTTAGACTGCTTTTTTTTACCCATCAATATGGGTCAAGGCTACTGGATCAAGCCACAAAGAAGCAGTAGAAAGAGTTCAAGTAGCTGTAAACAAAGTTTAAGACTGGACACAAAAGTGGAAGATCAAGCTGAATGAGTCAAAATCAATTCACATTGACTTTACTAACAAACACTGCAATTACCACCCAATCTATATAAATGGCATGCAAGTGCCTTATGCTAATACAGCTAAATACCTTGGCATAACTCTTGACGCCAAGCTGCGTTGGAAAGCTCACGTCAAAAAGAAAAGACAGGAACTCGACATACGTTACAAAAGTATGTATTGGTTACTCGGAAGGAAATCCTGTTTAACAATACATAATAAAATGATATTAGCTGTTATATAATATTGTATATAACTTAGAGAGTTGTATCGATGTGTTTAATGATGTTAATTATTTTAATACACATTTGTTACATCATAAAGCCTGAGACTGACATGCAAATTGCAAAAAAAAAAATAGTTTGGATAATCCAAAAGTGCACGCCTCATAACACTCATTCATAAACCAAAAAAAAAATCCTAACATAGTTTCTAACAAAAATTTACAATTTATCACTTTTCATGAAGTATGTTTTGACTGCTGTTTTACCCATCAATATGAATAAAAAAAGAGCCATTTTCAACAACGAACAGACGAACAGTTCAATGGTTCACTGGGTGTTTATTATTATTAATTTAATTTAATTGTATACTAACATTAGGCTAAGTTATACTACTACTAACATTATATGGATGTACTTATATCTGAAATAAAGAATTTGAATTGAATTGAATAGGGTTCCTTATATGGCCGAAACGAACGTATTAAAAAAAAATTGACTCAATTAATTGATTTTATCGCAAGCTACAATGTTTTCAAGTTTCATAAATTGACGAACAGGATTTTTTTTTCAACTCTTTTGATGTTTTTTTCATTTCTGCTGCATTTAATCAATTGTTAAAAAGTACAGTATTAATCTCCATTTAATCATCTATACAATGATAAATAAATTAAGTAGGTTCTGTGTACTAGCAGGAATGTAACAATAAAAACAGTAGCAGAAATGGGGCAAAAAAAATAAATCGATCGTAGAACACACTCTAATGCTTCGCAGTATGAGTCGTGCAAAAATGAATTTTGCGGGATACCTCGGCGGGATACCTTGAACGAGTTTTACAAACAAATAAGTAACTGTAGTCTTTTCAATGTAAAAAGTTATACACCGTAAACTAGCCAAATATTCTATCTAGGTAGGTAGGTATATCTAACTATGGACAAATACATTTATAATATCATCAATGCTTAGTTAGTTAGATCGATTAGAAAATGAAGTAAGCTTGTGTAGATTAATTATGACCAAAATGCAAAATACCTATAAAAATAATAAAAACACTCGAACACGTTTTTAGATAGACAAACTGAGTTTAAAATGAAATAAAAAAATCCATTAAGTCGAACATTCGCATCTTGGCTTTCGTCCGCCATGTTGCTACAGAGTCATTGACCTCTTTACTGCTAAAACCGTAACACATCACGAACACACGACTATAAAATAAATAACGTTTCAACTTCAAAATAAAGAAAATGAGTGTAATAGGTTTACAGTATTGTGGTCAAACTTTTCATAGTGAATAAAAACTTATTCTGTAAATCCTCCTTTTGAAGGTTTCACTAGGACCTCTTGCTGGCTGATTAAATTGAAAAAAAAGTTGAATAAAAACTTATTCTGTAAATCCTCCTTTTGAAGGTTTCACTAGGACCTCTTGCTGGCTGATTAAATTGAAAAAAAAAGTTGGCCGCCAGTACAATCCTAAAAAAGAAAAAAGAAAATTATTTTTAATGTTTTTATTGGCTATTGTTATATTTTTGACGTGATTTGGCCAGCACAGCACTATTAGGTACCTTTGTTTATTTCCTACCAAACGGAGTAAATAAAATAATTTGATAATTAATAGAATATTAATTGGCAAAGCTTAATTATTTACATTTTTTTATATTTATTTATTATTTGTTTAAGTCCATTACAATTGTAATTTAAACTTTTTGTAAAATGTGGCAAAATAGCGATGCCATAAAGATACGAAAAAAAAGTTTTATTTGACAGGTTGATAAAACAAATAGTGAGTTAAAAATTAATCTTCTTTTAATTGTCTTTTAAGTTTTTTTTAATGTTTTTGTTTATTTTTGTTTGAGGTACCTAATTAAGTGATTGAATCAAGCAAAGAATAGTACTTTATAAATAAATAATCATTTCGTAGTATGCCAGTGGTTATCTCAGAGCACCCAAAGAAGACCAAACTGCTGCAGAAAATCAATCGGGTAAGTTTAATGTAGAAGGGTATTTAGTTTTTATTTTGCATTGATTATTATCATAAGTAGTACTATAAAACAGGTTAAGTTAAATGTGTTATCTTATTTCAAATGGAGTAGAGGTATTAAACAGAGCTTTCCCTACTTGTGAGCTTATTGTGGACTGACGTTTTGGTCAGAATGGCCGTGAAAGTACCTACTGAAAATTGATTTACCTTACCACCGACATTAAAAGTCGAGGGCGAGTAAATTCGTGCGAATCAACTAATAAGCCGATAATATTATACTAACAGGTTCACTGTCCACAGACCACACGTCGGTCTGTAGAGAGTAGCTCCATACCAGTCCACAGACTGTATATGGTCTGTTCGCCAGTGCAATTTCTAAGCCATCTGACACTGTGGACGTAAGAAGAAATGCTCCTATTTATTGCGGTCTTGGCAGGACACATCAAAGGATTATAAAAAGTGATGGGACACAGGGAAATACTCGTTTTTTTTTCTGTAGTGTATTTAATAATCTGGACGTAAGGACCATTCCACTCCAGGTTTAGGTTACACATTACATATTTAAACTACAACTTGTAAAATTCGTCTCAGGTGACATCGCCTTGCATTTGTGTCATATACTTAACTTATGTATCAGTTTTGGAGTATTTCCGGATAGTTTAAAAACAGATAAAGTGAACCCTACCTACCCTACAGTTGCAGGCGTATAGTTTTTTTTTTTTAGAAGAGATCCAGTTACAGTCGTATAGATTTTTTAGAAGACACGCAGTTACAGTCGTGTAGATTTTTTAGAAGAGTCGCAGTTACAGTCGTATAGATTTTTTAGAAGACACGCAGTTACAGTCGTGTAGATTTTTTAGAAGACACGCAGTTACAGTCGTGTAGATTTTTTAGAAGACACGCAGTTACAGTCGTATAGATTTTTTAGAAGACTCGCAGTTACAGTCGTATAGATTTTTTAGAAGAGACGCAGTTTCAGTCGTATAGATTTTTTAGAAGACTCGCAGTTACAGTCGTATAGATTTTTTTGAAGAGTCGCAGTTACAGTCGTGTAGATTTTTTAGAAGAGTCGCAGTTACAGTCGTATAGATTTTTTAGAGAAGAGTCGCAGTTACAGTCGTATAGATTTTTAGAAGAGACGCAGTTACTGTCGTATAGATTTTTAAGAAGACTCGCAGTTACAGTCGTATAGATTTTTTAGAAGACTCGCAGTTACAGTCGTATAGATTTTTTAGAAGAGACGCAGTTTCAGTCGTATAGATTTTTTAGAAGACTCGCAGTTACAGTCGTATAGATTTTTTAGAAGAGACGCAGTTACTGTCGTATAGATTTTTTTGAAGAGTCGCAGTTACAGTCGTGTAGATTTTTTTGAAGAGTCGCAGTTACAGTCGTGTAGATTTTTTAGAAGAGTCGCAGTTACAGTCGTGTAGATTTTTTTAGAAGAGTCGCAGTTATAGTCGTATAGATTTTTTAGAAGAGTCGCAGTTACAGTCGTATAGATTTTTAAGAAGAGTCGCAGTTACAGTCGTATCGATTTTTAGAAGAGACGCAGTTACTGTCGTATAGATTTTTTTGAAGAGTCGCAGTTACAGTCGTGTAGATTTTTTAGAAGAGTCGCAGTTACAGTCGTGTAGATTTTTTAGAAGAGTCGCAGTTACAGTCGTGTAGATTTTTTTAGAAGATTCGCAGTTATAGTCGTATAGATTTTTTAGAAGAGACGCAGTTACTGTCGTATAGATTTTGTAGAAGACACGCAGTTACAGTCGTGTAGATTTTTTAGAAGAGTCGCAGTTACAGTCGTGTAGATTTTTTAGAAGAGTCGCAGTTACAGTCGTATAGATTTTTTAGAAGAGTCGCAGTTACAGTCGTGTAGATTTTTTTAGAAGAGTCGCAGTTATAGTCGTATAGATTTTTTAGAAGAGTCGCAGTTACAGTCGTATAGATTTTTTATCCATAAAATATCACGCCTGTAATCCCCGAAGCGTTAGGCAGAGATGTGTCTATTAGCACACCCACATTTCGCCAGTTATGTTTAAGTCCCATGTAATAGGGGGCGAGCCTATTACCAACAACCGGGCTCAAATCCGGACTCTGGGCTGCTACTGAGAAATTCTAGATGAAATAACCCAATAACACTTTACCCGAACCGGGAATCGAACCCAGGACCTCATTTTCAGCAGTAGCGCTTGCGCCCACTAGATCGAAGAGGCAGTCGATTTTATATCCATTACAAGAATAACGTAGTGTTGTATGTACCTACTGTTAACGACTACTGGCAACACCAAGTAGGCGTCCGCCGGATGTGACTTATCATGCAGTGGTGTATCCCATTAGAATTTATATGAAGGAATGCTCTATACTTGATTCGATTATTTTACATTTTCGTTTCGATAAATATTTAATTCAGTATCTATGTTAATCCTCCTAATCCTACAAATATTGATAAAATGTGAAAGTTTGTATGTTTGGATGTTTGTTACTCAATCACGCAATAACGGCTGAACGGATTTGGATGAGATTTGACACACAGATAGTTTATAACCTGGATGAACACATAGGATAATTTTTATCCCGGCAGTACGTTCCCGTGGGATAATTTTCGACCACTACGCGGGCGAAGCCGCGGGCGTAAGGTAGTATACACTATAAGAACGAATGGCATGGTGCCCCTCCACCTAGGCCAAATATTTTTTGATATTCGGATAGCTCATGATGCTCTAAAGAGGGCACCTCTTATGAAATTTTAGGGGTATGAGGAACAGGGTTTAAAGTTCACTCATCCACCATAGAAAAGGAAGGATCCTCCAACCGACCTCCGACGGGTTGTTATGTCTGGCGGGCAACTGCCCATTGATTTTGGATAGTCTTATCTATGTTTTTCGCTCGGTAAACTCTAACTGCGTGATGCAGGAATTGAGTGACGTCATGTCTTTGTTGCGTAGTTCGTATGTGGCGGTGTAACCACTACAAAATCACCTCTTATCTCTAAAGATTATGCATTAAACATATAAAAAGAAATGTATCTATCCGCGTCACGGGAACTTTCAATAATTTGTTGATTGTATTTTGACTAAAATTGTTAAAGTATAAACAGGGTAGAACATAATTGTTACAGTTAGTCTTAGGAAATACTTTGCTAAAAACGTGGCGATCATATACCGTTGTGTTAAAAGTATTGAAGAATTTTATTCGGCCACGGGGGAGTCGGCCACGGGGGAGTCGGCCACAGGTGCCTCGACCACTGGGGGCCTAAGCCCACCCAACCCACTCCTGCTTCGTTACACTATATATTGGTCAAGCGATTTACTACCTTGTTTTCGTAGTTTGCGCCCTCATTAAAGATTCCTTAAGTCTTACCTACAGACTTCTAGGTTAAATGAATACTCTGAAGTTTTCATGCGTGCCTTTTCATCCTTTAAAAGCATTTAAAGCGTGAATTTCCTCTGGAATCTTTTCAAAGAGCTACTCAATCATTCTGCCTAGCCTTTTCCCAACTATGTTGGGGTCGGCTTCCAGTCTAACCGTATGCAGCTGAATATCAGTATTTTACATGAAGCGACTGCCTATCTGACTTCCACAATTTAGTAACTGGGTAATACAATACCTACCCCTTGGTAAGACTAATGTCAAACTTTCGGACTTCTGACGACTCGTAACGTAACGACTGTCAAAGATACACGAATGACAGCCGGGACCAACGCTTAGCGTGCTTTCCGAGGGACGGAGGAGTCTCGGTATGTAAAGATGGTCACCCATCCACTGACCAACCCCGGCAAACGTAGTTTAACCTGATGGATCGACCCGTGCGGCTGTTATTACTTTACGCCACGAGCTCCTCCCCTCTCAAAGAGCTACTTGTGGTTAGCTATTTCAATAAGTTTAGATTAGCAAGCAAAATAATCTGTGTTTATGCTTTAGACGCGAAAAGCTTTCCATTTTGACAGTTCAACAATATTCATTGCGTTATTTACATTATCGAGTAGACGAATTTTAGAACTTAATAAATTAGGAATTTCCTTCAAAATCCTTCAGATTGTTATTGAAATGGGGTGTTGATATCTGTTTAAGGAATTGCCCAATATAAACCTTTCCTTCCTGAAAGCTACTAAATTGAGGTATCCTCAAGGAAATAATAATTTATGTTTGGTAATATTGTCGATTTTCCCTTTCCTAACGAATCATGTAAAGTGATATTTTTTAACTTAAATGTTGCATGTTTTATTTGGCGAAAGCACTTCTAAGAAATACAAACTGTTTTTTCTAAATTGAAGTAGTATTTCATTCATGTCACGCGCATCGTAAACTTGCCTGATTAAAGGCTCATTTTCATTGGTCGATAGAGGTCGTATGCGGGGTGCGAGAGATTTCTGTAAAGCATGCCATAGGGCCCATTTCGGGCAAGGGAACGATTGCGGTATACAGTGAACCTGCACGTTTGGCAGTTGCTTTGAGAGACTCACACCCAATGAAAATGACCCCTTCATTTTCATTGGGTGTGAGTCTCTTAGACGGTGTACTGACCGCGTTATCGACATGATACCTGCAGGGCAACCAGATAATATATCGACCGACTAATGAAAATGAGCCCTAAGTTTGAGTGAGCCACATGATTTGTAGTCTGCATTGACATTAATCATATGAATAAATAACTTTGGCAACATACTTTTCCCCATGCAATGTTAGTCATATTCAAACGTATTTTCTTAAAACTTTTATAGACAGTATTAAAATTAATTAATCGTAAATTATTAAAATTCATTATCGTTTGCAAAAGTTAAAGACAAACCGACGAAATTATACGGGTTCTGTTTTTGCCGTTTGGTTACAGTGTGGCTACCATGAGTTTCATTTAACCTTCTCGATCAAACGCATCGACCGCGTTTGGCGCTCCGATTGGCAGCCGGCCAGCCTTCACCGGTGAAGGGCCAATCGGAACGCCGAACGCGCTCGATGCGTTTGATCGAGAAGGTTAAATGAAACTCATGGTAGCCACACAGAACCCTTAAAAATTGGTTGAAATTGAAACGATGTTTACTTACCTAATAGATAAAACATACAAAGGATTGTTTAATGATGAAATCTCAGATTAAAAAAAAACTGGTTTGAAATTGAACGTATTTAAATTACCTACTAAAGTGGAAAAGAGATTCTATGAAAAATCTTACAAGATAGTTTTGATTTCATTTGAGAAGAAAATAATCTTAGAACGGATTTTCTTGGAAATTTCAATTACTTTATGTTCAACTACTCGTACTTTGTGTTTCATTTACTCTATGTTTTTGTTGCGTAGGTAAGTATTCAATTACATTATGAATATTTTCTGTGAATATCATGTAATATCATTATGTATTTTTTATTTCCTTAAAATACAATATACAATCTAATACTCAAATATTTATATTTATACAAGCAGTACAAGTAAGTACATGAAGGACAAAAAATTTGGGCATCAAAAATTCGTCCGCATTGCTGTCAGTGGGAAAAATGCCCAAAAGGGTGGCAGGCGTTGCCACGTTCGATGGCAATGCTGATTCTTTGGCCTAGCAATAAGCCAGCCCTCTAGTCACGTGAAGAGTCTACTAACCGCTTCCTGATGTCCTGAAATACTCGATGAGCACTCGGTCCCCACGGCCCTACTGTTTCAACCCTAAACGGCTCAAACATAGTTCCCAAACTCCCGAGAAGTTTGTTATATTTGCGCCGTTTGAGGATTTTTGCACCTACAGCAGCCGCCCCAGCACAACCCAGCAATGCTAGGAAGATGGGATAGCGCAAGGGTGTCGCCACAGGTTGCATCCCACACCAAAAGCCTACCCAACTTCCAAGGCATTATGGTCATTCCGTCTGGAATCTTCCCACCGTCGCGTACCAAGTCATTGGGTTCTAAAACAGCTGACACTCCAGCAAGACAAGAGCCCGAAAAATTCATTGTTGCTAATATTTTGTAATGAACAAAGTTAAATTCTTCAATTAGCAGTTAATTTTTTGTGCTTGTTTTTACGTTTTCATTGTTCGAAAAATCTAAATTACTTTCTCAGGCTTCCGGTCTTCCTGTAGTACTTATTTTATTTTTGTTTGGTAAGTCTTCACGGTTAAACTTTCAAGTCAATTCCGTTGTTTAGCAGAAACGTTTTCAGGATAATGGTACGCCGAAAAAACCAAGTTTTTATTAACCCCCGACGCAAAAGAGGGGTGTTATAAGTTTGACCGCTGTGTGTGTGTCTGTCTGTGGCTAGCTCTTAAACGGGTGAACCGATTTGAATGCGGTTTTTTTTTATTTCAAAGTTGTTTTCTAGCGATAGTTCTTAGACATTTTTAATCAAAATCGGTTGAGCCGTTTGAAGGTTATCAGCCTTTTTCTAGTTGATGAATGGATGTGACCGTCTTCCACAGGTCTGATCGATTTGAAATTTGGTATTCTGTTACTTCAATGATATTAGAAGTACATAGTAACCTTGAACTGATGCTGCAGCATTACCTGAGATTTGCAGGACACCCAATTCCCTTATCAACTTACAGCAGAGGTATCGTGCTTGGACTCATTGGAATGGTCTCAATGAATAGGTTATAGATAGATGATGAACAGGTTCTGGTGATGGGGTAGGAAAGAGAAATTAGGAAATGTGAGTGCCGGAGTTTTTTTTTACATTTTATCACATTATTTTCTGAGTAGGTATTCAATTACCCTGTATCCTGAATATTAAGAAAAACTTTGCAAGATGATATCTTTTACACAGCTTAGGTAGGAACATTTGTACGACCTAGTCAACAGTTTTCATATGGGTTGAAAATAACACAAAATAAAGTCACGCCTGTATTCCCCGAAGGGTTAGGCAGAGGTGTACGTATAGTACACCCACATTTCGCCTGTTATGTTTAAGTTCCGCTGCAATTTATTTCATACATACATAAACTCACGCCTTGTTCCCATGGCATTGGGGTAGGCAGAATCAACAGAACCCCACCTGCTACGATCCTTACATACTCCTTCCCCTGCAATTTATTGTGCGCTACTAATAAAGCAATACCTGACAGGTTTATCTAAGTCACACGTCTTAAGGAGGATGCGCTAAGGTAGCCCGCGAAATTCAATTTTCTTTCGTTTTTTGCAATTTGCAGGTCAGTATCAGGTTATATATTATGTTGAAGTTTTCTCTGTGGTTGCTTGCTGTTTTGACGCAAATAGTTTGGAAACTCCACAAGTGCACGCCTCATAGCACTCATTCATAAACGAAAAAGAAATTCAAAACATAGTTTCTTAACAAAAATGAACAATTTATTTGAACACTTCTCATGAAGTATGTTTTTGTTTTTTTTTGTTGCAAAAAACGTAAGAAAATTTAATTTGGCGGGCTACCTTGGCGCATCCCCCTTAAGTTTAGACAACATGATTGCCTCTGAAGACTCCTAAAGTCTCGAAACTTGTATGTCCCCTCACCCTTAAGTTTGACCGCGCTTTAGAAGGATATGCAAATTTTATGCCGCGTATGCGATAGACCATAAACACTGCTTTATTGCTTTTAAAGGACCTTTATTGGGTCTCACACATAAACACGTTTTATTAGTTTTATCTGTACTTAACTACAGTAGTTTCATAAACTTAGTACGTATTTTTGCTGGTACGTAGTACGTACGTTTCTATATTTCCTATTTGCCAATTAAAGTCAATTAATTAGTGGGTTATGTGTACGTTCTTAGTACCTTATTATAGTTAAACTAGAAAAGGTATGCGTTTCGGTAATATTCGTGCATCCGATTTAGCAAACTTTGCGCCACAGAGTAAACCCCAACCAACAGAGGCAAAAATTCTCAAAATCAAAGTTTTGTACTGCCGCACTTTGTAGTAGTGCAGACTAGTGCATCTATCATTCCGCGTTTGTATGAAGTTCCCTCTCTGTCGGACTACCTACTCCGGTCGCACCTCGTCATCTGACACTCAACATCATTCATCTGCCCTTATCTCAATTTATCAGTAGTCGGCGCAACATGTCCCTTTCTGCCATACTTCTCTCTTAGTCGTCATCTCGGCAGTCACCTCCTTTCTAGCCATATCATCTTTCACACAGTCCATCCATCGTTTCTTTGGTCTTCCCATACTCTTATAGCATTCAAACTCAAAACTGTACTCACGACATTTTTCTCATTCCTCCGCATCACATGCCCATACCATGACAACCGATTTCTGCGCAACTTTTCGGTTACCGTTGCCACTTTCAAACTCGTCATCTGATACTCAAAAGTTTTTTGGAATTGTATAGAGTTGTTAATCTATGATTTTATAACCTAATACAAAATAGCCAAGTACTTCCATGGTCGTATCAGATCGATATTCGAGATCGCGAGTTCGATTTCTTGAAAAAAGATGAGGGATGGGAGATCTGTCTTTTCCTGTTGCGTTGTACTCTAACTTGGGAAAGTTGTAGTTTTTTTTACAAGGTTATTTATACAATCTTACATATAATAAGTATAGCTTTTACAGTCGAATCCACGTCTCAATCATGATATGATAAGTATGATGGATTCAATGTGCATTGAGATGCGAACATGGTATTGCATGTGTAGCATTTTAAGGCTAGTGTACATACGGGTGTAACCTTTATCAGAGTGCAAGATCTCTCGTTACAGATAATTATAACTATTTATTTACTTAACACATTTTTAGAGTTAATTTAAACGATATGCTTTATTAAGTAGGTACAGACCTGCAGAATAAAGAACGTGTTCCTTTGGATGTCCCATAACTCTAAGGTCTGCTCTAAGTAAAAATAATACAAAATGTCCTAGAACTCGTCACTGTCCAAAAATGTACAGTTTCGAAAATAACATAAGAACTAGACTCTCGATGTGTGATCTAAGTTTCATTGATAAGTACCTACGAGTAAATAATTTTCTTTCAAACCGACCAGAAAATGCGAGGTTGACATTTTTTTATGGACAAAATTTGTCAGATTAAATGTTTTTTATGTTTTTTTTTATATTTCACATAAGGGTGTTTTATATAAATAATAGTGACTGTCGAATTATTTTGACAGAAAAATGAAAACGAATAAAATATTGAAAAATAAGTTGTTGATGCTTTCCCATGGTCTCGTTAATATCCTAGAGTTATAGGATACCTAAAGGAACACGTTGTATAAGAGGAAGTCTAATAGCCTGCGCAGACGACGGATTTTTGTCCGCGGACTTAAAAAGTGGCACCAGTGACTAAAAAGTTGTGTGGAAATCGGAAGTCGGTATGGGGAATGAGGAAAATGTCATGAGGAAAGTATTGAGTATGAATGTCGAAGGCTATTAGAGAAGGGGAAGACTAAAGAAACGATGGATGGACTGTGTGAAAGATGACATGGCTAGAAAGGGGGTGACTACTGTGATGACGACTAATAGAGAAGTATGGAAGAGAAAAACTTGCTGCGCCGACCTCAAGTTTATTAGGATAAGGGCAGAAGAATGATGATAATAAGAGCTGCAGCATCGGCCTATCAGTTATAAAAACTCGTATTTCACGTGCTACTAGCCCAGGGGGAAACTCGCAGGACAAAGTATCGAATATACATAGGAACTCTTTGACTAAAAATGCAATACTTAGCGGCCAAATATCGCTTACCTACGCTTGGCATGAGAGCAATGGTGGCCAAGTGGTAACGGCCCCAACTTACCAGTTGTAGGTCGTGGGTTCGAACCCAAGCAGTCGCTTTACTTTGTGTAAATAATTTCATCACCACTGCTCTCAAAACGGTGACGGAAAACATCGTGAGGAAACCGGCATGTCTTAGAACCAAAAAATTCGAAGACATGTGACATCTACCAACCCACACTGGGCCGGCGTGGTAGATTACAGCCCACTTCCTCTCTCAGAGAGGAGGCCTGTGTCCCAGCAGTGGACATATTAATAGGCAGATTATGAGGCTTGGCATTACTCTTCGAAGATCCTGTTTTCGAGGCTTTGTCTGGAAAATCTTAACTAAGTATTTTCTGTTTGTAAGATTACATAATGTCTGCTCCAAAAGTATCTAATGAAAGTATAAATAAGCCTTGTTCAGGTTAAATTCTCACGCAATCACTCCCTAAAGGGAGTTATTAACACATTCATGTGTATTTAGAAAGTTTCAACTTTAGATCTCACCACTTTTTACAACTATTGTTGTTTGAATAACATTATTAAATAAAAATAAAATAAAATTAAATACTTAATCTTTATTTCGGATAAGCAACATCCATTATTAAATAAATTGTAATATTGAAAATGCATCGACGAAAACTGAGTTTATAAAATTATTAAATTAACCTTAGCTGTCAAATTAAGAACACCTTCACTGTGATTTAAAATTAGAATTCCGGGTTTTTTTCAAACACTACAGTAGGCATCCACAGGTACGTTATCAATTTAATTTGTTTACATATTCATCAGATACAATTGGAACAGAGCATACCTACCTCAACCTAGATATTCCAGTTCAAATTCAAATTCAAATTCATTTATTGGTGTGATTTTTGGTACATTTTACAGTTATTTTCTATAACTTATTTAACCACTAAATATATCAAAGTTTGTTTGAATAAATCCAAGCGGCATACAACCATACACTATCAATTCAATTTTCCGGGTAATTTGCTTGGATAACAACGCGATTGAGTATCTTTGTAACGGTACATTCATATTACGGTGTCTATACTTTATACAGGCCTACTTTGATAATAATATTATCTATGCTTACATAGGCGTTTGTGTTCATAACATTTGTACGTAATAATAAATGATTAAGTATCCGAATATCTTAGCATTTCCGTATTTAATGAACGGTAGGTATAGTCGACCTTCTAATATGCAGCTGCATCCGGTAAGACTGGAAGCCGACCCCAACATAGTTGGGAAAACTGCCCAACTGAACTGAACTGGCCTTCACACTCACTTACAACACCTACACCGCACAGATTCACGACCGCACACACTTTAATATTAATAATTATGTCACTCTCTGTATTTCATTTTCTGTGTACTTCCTAATTGGCGTAATGTTTAGAATTATTATAATAATGTTATACTTACTGTCAGCTGTGAAGTTTCCTTATAACAAATAAATAAACTAGACTTTTTCCAACTATTTTAAGGTCGGCTTGCAGTTTGCAGATTGTTTGCAATCGTACATAGTGAGAGCGAGTCGTATGTACAACGTAACCTGCCAGGAAGCTGACATCGACATTTTCAATACTAGTGTTGGCAAATTGAAGAAAAGTTTGTCTAATGGCTTTATCGACTTTAATATAGTTTATTTCATCGACTTTCTGTTTTATATAATTTTTACTACATGTGGAAACTTTTAATTGGCCATATTTTGTGTAAAATATTACTTACTGTAACTGTTTAGCTGTAAGTTTTCCTAAATATAAAATAAATAAATAAATAAATAGACAACCTCGTAATTTCTTTACCACTTGTAAAAAAATCCGTAAATATAAACTTCCCTAAGTTTGAAACTATCACATAGACAAATAGTACACTCGCGTCAAGCGGTAATATTTTGTGTTGTCATCTGACATTATGCTGAGCTGACGCCCTATTGGCATTATAAGAATTGTTTTCTGTTTTTATAGTTCTAAGGTATATTTTTCTGTTGTAATGCCCATAAACGCATTTTTCTTTCTTTCTTTCAAATAGTCCTTATAGTTTTACGTGAAGGCTACAGAAGACAGGCTCGACGTGACACCGGCAGAACAATTTTCCGTAAAGTTTTCATAGAAATTGTTACGCCAAAGTCGCATCGCACCTGTCTGCCTTCACGTAAAACTATAAGGTCTATTTGAAAGAAAGAAAGAAAAATGCGTTTATTGACATTACAACAGAAAAATACACCGTTCAACCATATGGTGGAATATTATCATGGAGTAGAATGAAACCTAATTACTTAAATATATTTTTCATAGAGTAGTTTGGGAACTATTTTTGGAGCACTTTGGGAATAACCCTTTAAAGTTATTACGAGGTCGACTATACAACTATTGATTTCGAAATGTATAATGAGTAGTATGAGTACTGATGCAGGATGAAGTGAATGTGGAAAATTGGATTTGTTCCCGGATTATGTTAATAGGATTGCCATCCTACATAGGGGTTATTAATATAGGTACACCTCTGTATATTTCCTCTGGTAATACAAACGTGATGATGTTATGCATAAGTATCAACGCAGTATAATAATTATTATCCCCTGAGTTTACCACTGTTTTCCATTGCCGGCCACTTGGGGCTAATACAAGCTATAATCGTAATCGTACAATAACTTATTTATACAATGTTATTGTCGCACTTTCAGGGAAATGTACAAATAAGAGAGTATTTATAACTATGAGTAGTTTCTCGAAATAAGTAAGATTATAATAAAGGTATTTATAAAGACGCTAATAATATACAATGTGTTTGGTCTCGGACTGTACAAACTTAAAGGGAAGGTAGTTTGCTCTATTTTATCAATAAAATTATTCTACATGGGGGGTCGGAACCCAACCCCCCCTGAATGGCAGCCATTTTTGTATTTTGATCGCATTTTATGAAGCGTGCATATTAGAAAAAAGTATTAACAATGGGTTTAATAACTCAAATACTGACAATAAATGCTGCATCATATTGAAATAAATGCTTTGCGTTCGGCTCGTGTCGTAGCAACACTTCGTGTCCGAGTTCGCAACAAGTCAATCGTCATCCTGAGGATGCCTCGTTGAGAGGCGAAACACGTGTCGATTTCTTACAGGGTTCTCTAAGACTCTTTAAGAACAGTTAAGCGGATTAAGTTCCTAAATACGGGGTGTTAGGGTAAACACCGTTATCCTTCAAACCAGTGGTTTGGTTTCGTTTATAGAACATAAATTCAATGGAAAATCACAACTTTTTTTTTTAAAGGTGTACATTTAGAATCGTCACGCAATTCCTAAGGTAGTTATTTTTGCCTGTCTTAAGCCAGGAAAAGGTTGTATATTCATGTGTTGTGTAGGTAGGTAGGATGGGCGGCGATCGATTACGTCACTCGGGCGGGCGCATATCCATGAATTTGCGGACGGTGTCGGACAATAACCTTTTTAATATTGTTAAAGAAATTACGTAATTTTTTGTTTACTCGGTTTTTTATGTTTATATTTAAGCCTTTACCCTTCCATCCTGTACATCGTCTATTGCACGACTCGTAATGCGAAGCATTAGAGTGTGCTCTACGATCGAAAAATATTTTTTGCCCCATTTCTGCAACTGTTTTTATTGTTACACTCCTGCTAGTACACAGAACCTACTTAATTAATATACCATTGTATTGATGATTAAATGGAGATTAATACTGTACTTTTTACCAATTGATTTAATGCAGCAGAAATGAAAAAAACATCAAAATAGTTGAAAAAAAAATCCTGTCCGTCAATTTATGAAACTTGAAAACATTGTAGCTTGCGATAAAATCAATTAATTGAGTCAATTTTTTTTTTAAATAAGTACCTTTGTTTCGGCCATAAAAAGAACCCTATTGAAAATGGCTCTTTTATTCAAAGTAGTTTAATTATAACTAATAAAATACTAACTAAAATATAATATCTTTATCTAAATATTTCCAACCTTGACCTAACGTGTTGCCTAGCAACCGCCAAGTAAATATCTTTGTAAATAGACTTTGACATTACGTAAGGATTGCGAGGTTAGAAATTTACCCATATTGATGGGTAAAACAGCAGTCAAAACATACTTCATGAAAAGTGATAAATTGTACATTTTTGTTAGAAACTACGTTTTGAATTTCTTTTTCGTTTATGAATGTGTGTTATGAGGCGTGCACTTTTGGAATTTCCAAACTATTGTATTTTATAATGGATTTCCGCAAAGTCACGCCTGAGTCAATTAACTATCAAATTAGTTAAAAAAAAAAATCCCGTCAATCAAGTGGGGAAACCTGAAAACATTATAGCTTGCGAAAAAATCAATTAATTCAGTCAATTTTTATTTTAATAGATTTGTTTCAGCTATATTAGGAACCCTATTGAAAATGGCTCTTTTATTGAAAGTAGTTTTTTTTTATACGATCAAATGAGCATTATGAGTCGTGCACTTTTGGATTTTCTAAATTCCTATACTTTGCAAGCACCTTCACCTTGAAGCGATGAGATGTGCAATTGTATCGCAGTTGTGCTATGTATGTATTTAGTAGGGGCTAGCTTCTGCCCGTGAAGTGAATATTTAAAACATATTCTATTGCACTCGGTAGTAGAATACACGTAATGGCTTTCTATCAGTGAAATAATGTTTGTTACAGATCTGTACTTCCAGAGGTTACCACACAAACAAACAAACAATTTTACCTCTTTAGTATTCTTTGTTCCCAAAACGGTGAAAGAAAACATCGTGACGAAACCGTGGCATGTCCGGGAACCAAAAATTCGAAGACATCTACCAAGCCGCACCGGGCCCGCGTGGTAGATTAGGCTAACTCCCTTTCACCAAAAGGAGGCGTGTGTCCCAGCAGTGGGATCATTATAGGCTGATTATGCTAATGCTAGTATTCAAATAACATATCTTACCTTGTAATCCGCGTTCGTTACTTACCCCATACTTACTGAACCACAATGCTGTCCATTCCAGGACTTACGCCTCGTTCGTGTTGCGTCATAGCATCTGGTTCTTGGCTTCCTACATCCGGTCCTTCGGCGCCCGTTTAGCTGAGATACGCTCCATAATTTGACCGGTTGACGTAATCACGTCAACGCCGGCTGTCGCTGAAAACCAGCGGTGGGGCTCTGTCTCGTATAGGGTCTCAGCATTATGCTGAGCGCAGTGGTGGCCCAGTGGTATCGGCCCCGACTTACGAGTTGTAGGTCGTGGGTTCGAACCCAAGCAGGCGCTTTACTTTGTGTAAATAATTTCATCACCACTGCTCTCAAAACGGTGAAGGAAAACATCGTGAGGAAACCGGCATGTCTTAGAACCTAAAATTCGAAGACATGTGACATCTATCAACCCGTACTGGGCCCGCGTGGAAGATTATGGCCCACTCCCTCTCACAGAGAGGAGGCCTGTGTCCCAGCAGTGGGAACATTAATAGGCTGATTATTGGATTTTTTTATTGGATTATGCTGAGCGATGGCCGTTTTGCGTGGGTGTGACACAATCATATTTTCCCTCAAATTGTTACTTTCGTGTATTTATTCTTACTTTGCGTCATGTTTACCGCAAATAAACTTATTTTATATTTTATTTATTTCTGTATCTATCTATCCGTGACATCACTGCGGGCCCAAAGACCAGCGCTGCGATATTTATTATACAATGTGTTCCAGGGATAAGTGACCGCCCGGCGTTTTTTGAATATTTGTACAAAATTATTAATAATTACATTTATATTTGTGACTTAGCGGCTTTTGTTTTTTTTATGATTTTTTTTCTTTTTTTTGTAAAGACGCGTGGCGTGCTGCAGTTTTTTTACGATATTTCCTAAGTTTGTTCATCTTTTTCCATTATTTTATTTTTACTGACTAGCCGACATCATAGTTTATCAATTAAAATCATTAAACATAACTAAAATGCAGTAAAACATTTATTAAATAAAAAACAAAACTAAAATTCGAAGAAAACTCTTCTTTTCAGTTTTTTCAAAATAAATCTAAAAAATGCCCCCTTAATATCACATTTTTTTAATTTATTAATTAACTACATGATATTTCCTACACACTAACGCCGGGCGGTCACTTATCCCTGGGACACATTGTATATTAAATGTAGCAGCATCTTGCTGGAGCCTTTTGGCGTCGCACAGTACTCTGCTTCTATTTTAATTTTCCTTTGTTTTATTTTTATTATTTATGTTTCAATAAGTATGTTTTAGTTTAATTTGAGATCTTCTGTGCTTGTCTCAATAAATACTTTTTCTTCATTTGCTTTGCTTCTTTCTTATTCGTAAGTTTCTTTCGTTACTTAGTTTTATACTTTATTTCTAGACCAAAATTCACATAAAACCCGAACACGAGTTTTTACTTCGGATGTAATTTTTATTTATAAACCTACTAATTGCTTACTACCTAGAAACTATCAAATGAGCCAGATAATTATCGTTATAATCCAGTATATGCCCTTTGCTTCGCATTCACAGATGCCTAGAGTCCAATTAGGCTAATTAATAGAGACTTTAACTACAGGGTGTAGCCACATCACGGTCTGTTCACCGTTTTAAGTATTAACTTGAATTTTATGGATCAGACATGATTTTACATGGGACTCAAACATAACTAGCGAAATGTGGGTGTACTATAGGTACACCTCTGCCTAACCCTTCGGGGAATACAAGCGTGATGTTATGTTATGTTTATGTATCAGAAAACGTAGGTGTGCCAATTTGTAGTGCCAGTTACAAATTGAATGCTTTAATTTAATTATTTTAATACTGAAATTCTAATTTTAAATCATCTTATATGTTAAGGTTAATGTAAACCTCAGTTTTCGTCGATAATTTTTCAATTATAATTTAATAATGTAAACTGACGACTGGGGGAAACTGACCAGTGATACGCGGACTCATTCAAACAGTAATTGTTGGAAAAACTGGTGAGATACAGTTGAAACCAGAAGACGTACTTGCAGATTATCTCCAGTGATCAAGTAGGCGTGGATACCAATTTCTAGTGCCACTTAGAAATTGAGTGATTTGATTTGTTTTTTATTTAGTCGCTCACAATGGGCCTTATCAGAAGCCTTAAAAGTCACCCAAAGGGCAATGGAGAGGGCTATGCTTGGAGTTTCCCTACCTGATCGAATCAGAAATGAAGAAATCCGTAGGAGAACCAAGGTAACAGACATAGCTCGAATAATTGCCAAACTTAAGTGGCAATGGGCAGGGCACATTGCTCGTAGAACAGATGGCCGATGGGGCCGAAAGGTCTGGAGTGGCGACCGCGTACCGGAAGACGAAGCGTTGGAAGGCCTCCCACAAGATGGACCGACCGTCGACTATCGGTACATCGAGGTGTTAAAGTGCCTATACAAAGACGCCACTATGTCAGTCCGACTCCACGACCAGACCTCGAAACCTATCCTTCTGCAGCGAGGTGTGAGACAAGGAGACGTTATCTCTCCGAAACTGTTCACCGCTGCACTGGAGGACGTCTTCAAGGTTCTGGACTGGAAAGGGCTAGGCATCAACATCAATGGCGAGTATATCACTAACCTTCGGTTTGCCGACGATATAGTTATCATGGCTGAGACCATGGAGGACCTCAGTATAATGCTCGATGACCTCAGTAGAGCCTCCAAAAGAGTGGGTCTTAAAATGAACATGGACAAGACAAAGGTCATGTCAAATGGCCATGTAACACCCGCCCTCATAAAGATCGGAGACGCTACGCTCGAAGTTGTAGACGAGTATGTTTACCTAGGACAAACTGTCCAGCTAGGTAGGTCCAACTTCGAGAAAGAGGTCAATCGTCGAATCCGACTCGGCTGGGCAGCGTTCGGGAAGCTACGCAATATCTTCTCGTCCCACATACCACAGTGTCTCAAGACGAAAGTCTTTGACCAGTGCGTGTTGCCAGTGATGACTTATGGCACTGAAACGTGGTCGCTCACAATGGGCCTTATCAGAAGGCTAAAAGTCACCCAAAGAGTAATGGAGAGGGCTATGCTTGGAGTTTCCCTACGTGATCGAAACAGAAATGAAGAGATCCGCAGGAGAACCAAGGTAACCGACATAGCCCGAAGAATTGCCAAACTTAAGTGGCAATGGGCAGGACATATTGCTCGCAGAACAGATGGCCGATGGGGCCGAAAGGTTCTGGAGTGGCGACCACGTACTGGAAGACGTAGCGTCGGAAGGCCTCCCACAAGATGGACCGATGACTTAGTAAAGGCCGCAGGAGTTCGGTGGATGCGGGAAGCACAGAATCGGTCGAAGTGGCGGTGCTTGGGGGAGGCCTATGTCCAGCAGTGGACGTCTTTCGGCTGATATGATGATGTCGTCCATTGGGAAGTCCGAAACACACGTATTGTGCAGGTTCGTGTGCTGCAGTAATTGGATTTAATAATGTACTTATGATTTTTAAAAGTAATTCCACATTATCCCTTAAAAAATTATGACTTTACACTTCAGAAGTTTTTCTAAAGCACAAGATGTTTCTATAAAATTGTATTGTTTGTCTATATTTAAATGAAAATTAATGGAATTGAAACGCCTCTGTTAGCTGAACAATGTATAACCCTATGTTCACTAGTGTAATTTGAGCTCAATGATAAGCAGCTGATAGATACATTGTATGTTTAATTGCACCAAACAGTTTGTTTTGTGTATGTTTTTGTTTAATATACTCTCCAACTTCATTGTCTTATAATTTTTTCATTTTGTGCTTCCAGCTCTATTTAGTTCATCAATAGTAGTACCTATAGTAACACTTAGGAATCAATCATAGATTCCTAAGACTTACTAGATATACAGGCTGTTCGGTAAAGAATGGATACCTAACTTGAGACAGCATATAAAAAACCTCATGGCCATTCTAAAAAAAATACAAAAAATATATCCCAAGTGGTACTTACCTAAAGCACGACTTAAAAAAAATACTTACCTACTGTGCGATTTATAGTCACATAATTAACTGCCTCTCTGTCGGCAAAGTCAACGTACAATATTACAACAACAAATAACCGATGGAATCCATTCATTTGTGGTCATGTTGAAGAAGAATGTAAAATAAGGTTAAAAAAGTTAGTTAAATTACTTAGATACAAATAGAGTTTTTTTTTTTCACTTTCATCAGTTCTCATATTATTATATGCTATTTCAAGGTTATCCATTCTTTACCGGACACCCTGTATAAACTCTGCCACTAAGCTGGTATCAAAGGGCCAAGGGTTATCTCGTACCAAAATTAAACCAAAAATTAATTCAGTACAACGTTTATTATTACTGCAAGTTGATTTACTTAAAATTACTTCACATATCAGTTTGTCTTGTCAACGATCATTCACTCAGTACCTCAATGACAAGTCAGGAAAGTCGGTAAAGTCGAACATTTTTTGTAACAATTGACAATTGCTCGTGAATATCTTGATTAACTCCGTGACATAATTCGGTGACGTATACAAGGGGCGTTTAGGAACCCTATAAAAATAAATTACAATCGTACCTTTAAAACTTACCTGGGGTAGTAAAATCTTACCTGCGGGCTCAGTAGGACACAATAGTCATGCAGTTTGTCTTATTTCTCGACATATCTCGTAACTTATGTCTGTCCTAAGGATCATCCTTTCAGTGAAAGTATATCACTGATGTCTATTACAATATCTTTCTTATACTACGGCCATACCCCGGCTACGTTAACCACGGATTAACGCGTTACAAATAATGCCTCATTTAACTACATGGAGTCTTCATACAATCAAATCAAATAAATGGGTCGGTATTCTCAAATCAAATGAATCATCTTCGTTTGGATTTTGTTCGCTATACATTTATTAAAAAAATTAATTCTTAAGAGCGCTAATCCTAAAAGTTGACACCGTCACAAATAGCTGTCAAACCTGTTTTGATTAATTTGCCAATATGTATGGAAATATGAAATTTGACTAACTAGTGATCTAAATTATTGATTATGAAATACAATAAAATTAATTTCGTAACACCGAAAGTTTAGTTTTAGGTGTAAAAAAAATATTTGGAAACATTCCAAATGCCTTTTTTACACCTAAAACGGTTACAACATCAAATTCAGTGTTATAATTAATGCAATTCATTATTAATAGTTCTAGTTCGCTAGTTAGCCACATTTTATATTTCCATACAGTAATATTGCAATATTAATCAAAACAGCGAAATAATTGTGACTGCTATTTGAAAGAAAGAAAGAAAGAAAATGCGTTTATTTGCGACGTTGCATTTCAGAATAAAGGCTCTTAAGGAAAATAGGAAATCCTCTCATGTTCTAAATGACACTACGTGCTGAAATAACTGCTTAAAAGTACTAAGATAAGCCCCCACGGTTACAGTACAGTACAGATCGCGGCACATAGCTACGTTGAAACAAAATGGCGGTCGTCCGCGCAGGTAAATCTATGATTATACTTCGATTGAGACCCGAAAATGTTTTTCTGCGCATATAAGGTCATAGTTGAACTTTCGTGTCGCGATCTGTAACACATTTTCGGGTCTCAATCGAAGTATAATCATAGTTTTACTACCTGCGCGGACGACCATCATTTTGGTTCAACTTATGTGCCGCGATCTGTCATCGCATTGAAGAGGAGTGGGGCGCGTATTTCGCGAATGGCGCTATCTATACCTGCAGTTGTTTTCGCAATTTTTTTCCTTATTTACTTAACATGCCTCAATAAAAAAAACCCGCGTTAAAATCATGACATTAATCGTACCTAGGCCGTAGTACCAACGTGACAGCTCGTCACAATCAAAACATCTTCCTCACGATTTTAACCTTACATTACAAAAATATCTAGAAAATTCTCCGTGGATCTAATCAGTTCGTTCTAGAAGTTTCCTCACGAGTCTCCAGTCTTCCATGATGTCCGCGTCAGGCAGCATGTAGACCACGTAAGGAGGAGCTACTGTCACTTGTCTCCGGCGCCTCTTCCTTCCCCACTCCGGTCCGGTTGACCAGAGGTCCACCGTATGACGCTCCTCTTCAAGTTTCCTAATCTTTTCTAAGGTTTCCTCTTTCAGGTTCTCGTAGGCCAGCCATTTTTCACTCTGTTGACAACGGAAAAATTTTGTTAAATAACTTGCTCCTTGACCTTTGGGAGGTTTGGGGATCTTACTGGCAAGATTCCCTTTTAATACTTTGATGGTGTTATTTCAAAGGGCAGTTAAGGATTTGTTTTGGGTTCCTATCAAGAATCTTCCTAATTTATACAAGGCTATTCTATTATAGGTTATTTTATGTCCCATAATTCTAGGATATGAATGAGACCAGTTCACAGAATTAACTTTACATTTTTTATTCAAAATAATTCGACAGTCACGATTATTTATGTAAAAAACCCTTAGGTGAAATATACACACATCGAGAGTCTAGTGGTAAGTTATCTTAATAAAATAAAAATAATGTATAATTATGCTAGTTGATTATTTGACATGGTTTCATTAATACCCTAGAGTTATGGCAAAAGACCTTGTAGAAATTCATTAAATTAAAGTTAATGCCAGTATCTAGACTGAATGTTAAATACTTAACACTGCTAGCATCTGTGTTATGTATCAAACAGATAAAAAACACATTCAATTTTCCATTCCTTCATTCAATTCATTAACTTTCAAGCTAACTTATTCGGATCATCGTTCAACCTCGCCCGTTTAACGTCATAACGTGGGCTGAGCGGCGCGCACGCAGGGTAATTTTCGACCAAACCGGTTTCTGTCCTCGCCATGATGAATTTACCTGACACTATTGAAAAAACACCAGGCTGTCTGACGGGCCAGTAGTTTTTGGGTTTTATTGCAAATTTCAATTATTGAAGGCGTTTAAATGTATGTGGAAAGGATATATCTGTATATGTACTGTACATGTTTAGGTAGTTGGTATATAATTAATTGAAGTGCTTTTAGATCTATTTGTAGTTACGTAAACGTGTATACTTCTTTATGCTTACTACAAAATCTATATCTTAAAAATCTATAGCCGGGCATTAGTCTCGTAAAAACTCGAAAATGGCTCGACCGATTTGAATAATATTTATTTTTGTTTTTCCGCCTCAATACAGGGGTGGTTTAGAACAAAAAAAAATTGGAGAAACTCAAAGGAACAGCCAAGAAATCAAGTGTGCAAGTGTTAGATGAGTGTGATTTCCGCAGTCACCACGCCTGAGTCAATTAACTACTAACAATATTTTCGAAAACTGTAGCTTGACTAAGAACTAGAACGAAATAGACGAAACCTAGATAAAATGTAGACTTTTATTGAATTCAGTACTGATTTGGTATGTTAATAATAAAACCTAATTATCGGTACAAAAGTAGATTATGCACTCGGTTATAAACTGAAACTGAATTATTTCAGTAAATTAGGTACTACTGAAATTAATAGTTTCATGCATTTGTGCAAAGTTTAATTATACGCGTATATATTCGACCTGGAGCCGGATATTTACATAAGTGTGGTTTTGCTTTAATACCTCATGTAGCTTCATTTGCTATGTAGGTGTTAGTGATGTTGTTTCAAGTAGAATGTTTAGTTGCATATAAGTGGGTATTACGTAAATAAAGTGCAGAGGAAACTGCAGTAGAAACAAAGTAAACAGAATAGTGTTTTTTGTATAGGTAATTTTAACGTTTATTGATAGTTCTAGAAATGTCCAATTGTTAACTTATGTGTGGTAATGATTCTTCGACATCAGTAGAGTAGCTATGGTAAAGTCCTTTAAGAACAAAATAAATGAACTAGCGAAACTCCGCAGACGTGACGGATATCTGAAAAAGATAAAACAACACAAAAAAAAACGGTACCCATGACGTCTGTGTGGGTGCGCTAGCTAATTTTATATTTGACGCTGTATAGAGAACCCCAGTTTTAAAAGAGTTCTTGATATTGGTACTATTATATCGTAGTTCGTAGAACGTACCTTTTTTTTTTTTTTTTTGTTTTCGGGGGGAAACCTTCAAAAGGCGCCCGGTCTTTGGGGATAAGACTGGGGAGTGTGGGATTCTTACCTCACTAAAACCACCCCGGTGGTCACCATCTACACATGGAAGGGGCACCGTTTCCTCTCAAAAGACCAGTCCGGAACCCCCTCTGTGCAGCGCCTGTTAGGGCACATCTCTGGGGAGACTGTAAAGGGGTCTCCCCAAAACCTAACTGTGCAAGGCAGCACATGACCACTGTGCGCCATCTTCCCTGAGGTCACTTAGTGGGCGGACAGAGTCCCCACTCTGAGCGCC
The DNA here is from genome assembly GCA_948150665.1 of Conistra vaccinii. Lineage (NCBI taxonomy): Eukaryota > Metazoa > Arthropoda > Insecta > Lepidoptera > Noctuidae > Conistra > Conistra vaccinii. Next base: position 3,311,174 of record OX411331.1, on the reverse strand, counting down.
CGTGATCCCTAATTCCCGCCTGCCTTCAAGATTGCAGGCGGGGTTTCGGCGTGTTAGGTGTCGAGGCGGTTGCCTCCCCGACGCCTTCTCCTACGAGTGGGATCAGCCCTCTCACGATCCCGCTCGGCCGCCTCCTTCTGAACCATCACGGTCTCACAGAAGGCGGCCACTTCCTTCCAGTTCTCCACCTCTGCCAGCATAGACCCAATTACTGCTGGCAGAGACAAATCTCGCCCGATCTTGGCGACCAGGACCCGTCTTTCAACAGCCCACGCAGGGCACTCCTCGAGCGTGTGCTGTGCAGAATCTAAGCCGCCCCCGCAATGATGGCAATTTGCAGTGTCCTCTCGCCCAATTTTGTTCAGGTACTCACTGAAGCAACCATGCCCGGTCAGCACCTGAGTGAGCCTGTAAGAGATGCGCTCCCCTCTTTTCAGCCAGGCTTCGAAGTGCGGTAGGACGGCTTCGACAACGCGCTTACGCGAATATTGCGGCTGTTGCAGCCGCTCACGCCACCGCTCGAGCGCGTGTCGCCGTTCCTGCCGCCTCAGCCGTGCAACAGCGATTCCTGGCACGCCATTGCCACTTTGACGGATGACACGGATTCGGTTATAAACCCTCGCGTCCATATCCGCTAAGATGTCCAGCGGCGGAAAGCGTGCCAAGAGAGTTGCCGCCTCAAAGGACACAGTCCGGTATCCTCGTGCGATACGAATAGCCATTTTCCGCTGCAGGCTGTTGATTTTAGTTCTACAGCGTCGGACGCCTGACAGCCTATTTGACCAAACAGGTGCGCCATAAAGGACCATCGATCGCACGACACCGGCGTAGAGGCGACGAACTTCTTCTCGTGGTCCACCGAGATTCGGCAAGAGTCTGTGTAAAGCCCCCACTGCCTTCCCGACGCGGGGTACTAGGCGTTCGAAGTGCTCTTCGAAGCCCCATCGACCGTCTAAAGTAAGGCCAAGATATTTAATGTATCGACCCACCTGGACTTGCGCATTTCCAACTCTGACCAACGAACTGGGTGGTTCTCTGCTCCTCGGTAGTTTATGGAACCAAAGCGCCTCAGTTTTATGAGGCGCTATCTCTAAACCCAGCCCGCGGATCGTCGCAACGACTTTTGCCACTCCGAGCTCGGCAAGCTGGATGGTCTCTTCGAAGGTGTCCCCGCCGGCCAGCACTAGGGTGTCATCCGCGTAACATACAACATTAACGCCAACGGGGAGGTCGACACGCAGAACCACATCGTAAGCGAGATTCCACAAGAAAGGACCTAAAACTGACCCCTGCGGAACCCCACACGTAATCTCCCTGCGATGAACGCTACCATCCCGACCCACATAGCAAATGTGCCGATCTCGAAGGTAGGCCCCGATGATGCTCTGTAAATAAATAGGCACTCTGTGATGTACAAGTGCCGCCCTAATCCCATCCCAGGGCAAAGAGTTAAAAGCGTTGACGATATCCAAACTTACCGCCAGCACCACTCCACCCCGAGACACCACCTGTTCCGCCAGCGAGCGGACGCGTAGAATCGCATCCACAGTAGAACGCTGCTGCCGGAAGCCATACTGGCAATCGGCGAGGTCGGGACCAACACGTGATAGATGCCCGACGAGCCTTTCGGCAATTATTCTTTCGAATAGTTTGGAAACCTCATCGAGCAGGCAAATGGGACGGTATGCAGAGGGAGACTCTGAGTCCCGGCCTTCTTTCCTCAATAAGACCAATCTTGCCTCCTTCCAGCCGGAGGGGAACACGCTCCCGCGGAGGCAGCTATTGAACAATCGTCTAAGGCGGTCCCCTAGGGCAGCCAAAGCAAGAACCCAAGCCCGACCAGGAATACCGTCCGGGCCTGGCGCGGTGTTACGAGCCCCCAAACGTCTCACGGCTCGGTCTAGCTCGCCTTCAGTCACCCCCAAATCGTCGGACCAATCTGAAGAAGACAAAAGTGGCGAAGGACTGTCTCTGACTACTGGAAAGAGCGTGTTTACTACTCTCTCCAGTAGACCTGGGTCCATGGTTTCTGTGATAGGGGGCACCCATGGACGTAATTTGGCCATGACCAACTTATAAGGTCTTCCCCATGGATCCCTGTCCAGCCCGTCGAGAAGCTCCCGCCAGGATCTTGACCTGGCATCCGCAATGGCGTGTTGGAGATCCATTGTCGCCTCTCGGTACACTCTATAGGCTCTGTCTATTTCCTCCTCCGTAGCTCTCGGCTGTCGTCTGCGTCTGGTGCGCTGATAATGGCGTCGAGATCTAAGACAGAAAACACGCAACTGCGCGATTTCTTCCGACCACCAATAAACCGCACCAGGACGCTGGGCGCACCTGACCCGGGGCATGGAAGCGTCGCAAATCAATGTCATCCTATCACGGAACCAGACCGCCTCTTCCTCCGGATCGGGCAAGGTCCCCTGGGAACTATGACTATCTTCCGGCCATGCTGCAACGTTAGCAGCTGCGACGAGCATGTCTCGATTGAGCCGCTTGAGGGCCCAACGCCGCGCCGGTGCGTTAGAATTTGTACGGCTCAGGCCGTCCAAGGGGTGAAGTTTTACTTTAAAAACGATGTGGCGATGGTCCGAAAGTGTAACTATCTCCTCCGCTACTCTCCACTCCGACACCATGCGGGCAACCGAAGGAGTTGCCCATGAGAGATCCACAATTGACTCCCCCTGCCACCGAACGCATGTGGAAACGGACCCCTGATTCAGAAGACAGAGGTCGAGTGACGCCGCCCAGTCTTGTACTGCGTGTCCCCTCGGTCTGTCCTGGGTGCTCCCCCAAGCTCTGGAGTGAGCATTGAAATCACCCAAGACGAGCACCGGACGGGGTGAACATTTGTACCGAATGCAGTTCGCAACCCCGTCCAGATATCCCTCGAATTCGACTAGGGAAATGTTGGGAGACACGTAGCAGCCCACTACGGCCAGAGGTCCCCATTCCACTGCAACAAATCCTTGCCCCCTATCTAGTAAGGAGCAGTGAGGCCCTCCGCTTCCACCCGCCCAGTAAACAGCGACAGAGTCCACGGTGTCCCGGAACCAGCGAGGATGATCACGGAGGCCATAGGGCTCCGCTACCACCGCCAAGGCAACTGACCACTCCGCAATTGTCTGCAGAAAAAGGTTCTGCGCGTTGCGGCAGTGGTTCAGATTGCACTGAAGTACTTTTAGGGCTGTGAAGGCGACGTGTCCATTTCCTCCGCAGGGTCTGGACCCATTGGTGCCTGTGCTGACCCTTGCGATGTGGCGGGAGCAAGCGAGGCCTGTTTCTTGCGCGGAGCGCATTTCTTACCCCCCAACCGATGATCCGCTGGAAGACCATGATCTGCACACAACGGACACCGCATGTTTTGCGACGTGCATTCTCTCGCTTTGTGATTTCCCCCACAAGCATAGCACTGGGCGCTCCGGTCAATCGCACCAGTACAATGGCGGCGGACGTGCCCGGGCTCGAGGCAACGGAAGCACATCATACGACGCGCCTCCAAAATCTGAACCCTTACTGTCGTCCAACCTAAACGCATGCGCTTATCGGACGCCAACTTCTTTATCGCCACCAGGGGGCCACGGACCCAGACGTGTCCCAAAGAAGTGGGCGGACGACGAATTTCACCCACTTTTACATCTTCTGGTGAACAGCCACCCACTTTGGCAATAGCAGCTGCCACTTCCTCTGGTGTGACGGCATCATCGAGGTCCATAATCCTCGCCTCGGCTCTTTTGGTTGGGCGTGAAATCTTCACATCGAATTCGGTGAGGACCTCACGCATTCGGTTGGCAAGACTATCCGCCTTGGCAGAAGAGTCGGCGCCGGCGACAGTTATCACCATACCACCATCTACAGCCCTTTTCTGGCCGACAGTGTCAATGCCAACATCGGCTAAACGAATTCGCTGCCTTACGGCGGACATAACCTGACCTATATTGGCAGATGCTCCCTCTCTTAATGAAACTGCAATAGCCGCTGTTGTGGGAACCCTAGGCAATTTCACTTGTTTCTTCCCTTTTACAGAAGTGGGCGTCGCCAACGCGGCAGGTTTTGCGTTCTTAGCCTTCCTCCCCACCACAGTAGACCATGCCCCTGTCTCAGTCATTGTTTCATCCCGCAGAACCTGCGATGCTTGCGTTGACGCCGCAGACACAGGGGCCAACTCCACTACTGGAGCGACAACTTTGCCTTTGCCCTTTCCTTTACCATTTCTTCTCCCCTTTTTCCCTGCTAGATTAGGCTCCAAGCGCGGCTCGTCAATTGGCTGCGCCTGAGCAACCGTTGGTGCAGCCTTCCTCGCGTCGGTGGCGAGTGGCGGACGCAAGGGCTTCTCTGGGGGCAACCTCCTCTCTATAGCGGCTAGTTTGGCGTCTACCATGTTTCCTATTTCTAAGGCTATAGAACGCCGAAGCTGAGCCTCCGACTCATCAGATTGAAAAGGTCTGGCCACTGCAGCGACCTGACTAGGTCCCATCGAAGAGGCTGCCACTATGGGGCTCGCCATAAGTTCGCCCTGGCGATTAAGCAGAGTGACCTGCGCTGTCAGTTTCTCGACCTGTGCTGAGAGACCGATAAGCCGAGCTTTCAAGTCAGCGTTTTCATTCTCCAATCTCTCAACGTTGACTTCAACGGCCGATCGCGTGGCTAACTCAGCCACCGCAGCCTGCACTGTAACTGCCGCCAACTTGAGGCTGTGAACAAAGCTCCCTTTGAGGTTGCGTGATTCGTTTGCAACCTCCTCTATTGTTTTAAGACTGTCTTTGATGCAGGTATTCAGTTCCGCCGTTGGTTGTGCCTGCATCGTCTTGGCCAACATCTCCGGTTTTGGCAGGTTCTGCTTTGCAGTTGACCGAGTCTTCGCTTGCTTAATTGGTGGACTCGCAAGGTCAGAGTCCCTACCATCCTCTCCTCTACCTGTCAGTGGCTTGCTAAGGCTTAACGGCTTAGCAGGTTTCTCCCTCGTCGTGATCTGCTCGCAGCTCTCTGGCGTCTGCGTTCGCTTGCGCGTGCGGGACCGAGTCGATTTAGTCGACGTTTCAGAGGCGTATGACATTTGCGAGCAAGAAGACTCGCAGGAGTCACTCACCACCTCGACGGCAACCGGGGTAGGCGGGCGCACAAATTGTGCCCGTGTTGGTCTCTTTGTCACTTTCTGTGACTTCTTCGCAAGAGCATGTTTTGACACCTCTGTGCTGGACAAATCTTGTGAGCCATGCTCTTTCAGATTGCCAGAGGGCTGGTCGGCGGTAATCTGCTCTTTAGGTTCCGATGCCACGGATGTGCTAGGAATAGAACCCAGCGACTCCTCATCACCGGTAAGTGAGCCACCCTGGCTCAATGCGCCCTTAAAGGACGGATAAAAATTCGATGGGAATTTTAAGCGATCAGTGTCCCCCCCAGAATACGAGTTGGGACTGACCGAGCTCTGCTCGGTGAGGGATTCTCCTGCTGCGGAGCAGCAGGTACCCTCCTGGGGTAGTTGTTTTATTAGATGCGCTTTCATAATTGTTGCTGAACTCAGCTTTGCCTTTTTTATGGGGTAAGGTCCCCAGGTAGTCGATTTTTAAAGGGGTTATCTCCCCACACCTCCCTATAGTCTGCCAACCATGCCTGGCTAGCAAACTCGTCGCCTCAATGTAGCCTCGTGCGACCGCTCAACATCTAGGACTCCTATCCTGTCCCCAAAGCCACTGGTAAACCTTCTTAGTTACGTTTGATGTTCACACTTGTACTAGAAGTGAACCTCCCTTCCCCAGCCTGCCTAATTGGGCCCTGATCCTCAGCTCTTGACAAATAACCCCACCCCAGATTCGCTCCACGAAGATTTCGAGGAACGAATCACAAATCACGTACCGTCCGATAAACCCGCTCCGTGAGCCATCGCACGGCACACGACGAAATTCCCCAACCCAGATTTGCTCCTCTAAATAAAATTAGAGGAGAGAATCACAGTCACGTACCGCACGATAAGCCCGCTCCGTGAGCCATCGCACGGCACGCGACGAAATTCCCCATCCCGGATTCGCTCCTCTTAATAAAAATTAGAGGAGCGAATCACAAATCACGTACCGTACGATAAGCCCGCTCCGTGAGCTATCGCACGGCACACGACGAAATTCCCCATCCCGGATTCACTCCTCTAAATAAAGTTAGAGGAGTGAATCACAAGTCACGTATCGTCCAATCACCCGCTCCGTGGGTCATTGCACGGCACACGACAAAAACCTCAACCCCAGACCCACTCCGCGAAAAATTCGATGAGTGAGTCGCATGTCACACACCTGACACACCGTCCGATAAACCCGCTCCGTGGATCATCGCACGATGTACGACGCAAACCTCCCTATTCACTCTTCTAAAACTCTGAGAATGAATTGCGCATCGTCCAGCAACACAAACACTGTTCATATCCCCAAGCGGTGCGCCCCTCGCAGAGGTCCGATGTTATGGACCCTGCCCTGTGTCTCTCTTAGTCTGGTCTCTCACTTGGACCTATCCGGCATGAGTGACTCTACCGGCAAAGCTCCAAGATCATTGAGACACACAAGCCCCACCACGACGACAACGTGAAGACACCTTCGGTGGGGTCGTAGAACGTACCTAGAAGAAAAATTACAATTTTAGGCTTCTTCTGTCACCTATGGTTAAAATAAAAATAAATATCTTTACATAGATAGGTGACTGCTCTAATGAGAAATTACGTGTGTTTACAGTCTACTGTCATATTATTATACATAGTAATAGCTGTTCGTTAAAAATAATCTATAGGAATGCATCAGTGGCATCAATGACAATTATATACAGGACCGCAGGAGTTCATTAATTCACTAAAACGGAAAAACTTTGCAATTTAAGCAATGGGAAATTGGTACTAAAGGCTGCGGGTGTCGACCTCAGGACGAGCTGCTTCTCATACGGACAACTGTACGTCGCTTGCTCCCGCGTCACCAGTCCTAACTTTTCTATATATTTTGGCGACAGAGACCAAAACTACGAACGTACAGGATAGTTTCATAAAAATGTGGCTGTTAATTTAGAATATTGTGGTGTCTTACGACTTCCACGTGAACGAAGTTGCGGGCACAAGCAAGTACTCGTAATTGTAATAAAATGTTATTAACAACTTCCACCCCACAGCAACATAATGTAACCTACCAATATAATAAAAAAAAAAGAGTACCCGACAATAGTGAGCCGTGGCTCGTTGGGGCACTCAGGTAGATCGCGATCAATGGCCTGCTAATAATAATATCCGCACATCTGCCCATGAAGGACGCAGGCGCATGTTCTCTTGCACGTATTGAGATGTTTTATTTGTTTTGTAAGATATCCTACCCTTGTTTGTAAAAAAATTATGTCTGTGACGACGGTGTTCGAAGGGGTAGGTTGTACTTACAAAGGTCACTTACGTACGCAGGTAGTAAAGTTAATTGAGTAGTTAATAAAGAATTTGTGGACAGAAAACATGAAAGTTAGTATGTATGTACGTTATGTGTTGTTTTCTATAGTATGTATGTTTATATATTTAAGCTTTATGTATTTATTTAAGTATATATTAATTTATTACGTTATTCGTGTAGGTTTATTTCCATATTTTAGTTTAAGACTGCATATTTATATTTATTCCTCTTCTTGTTCTCACATACGTCTTTTGTGTTGTCTACATTTCTTCCTCATTTCTCCTTACGCAGGTCTGCTGGAAGAAATTTCTTAAGAAATAAGCAGTACTTTTGTACTCATAATTATGATTATGTCGTATCTGTATGTATTTTAATGTGTATACATAAATAATTTGTTGATAAACTACGTATGCAACGTAAGACTTAATTGGCAGCCAGTTTGTTGCCAAAAATTAAAACATGACACAAAATAAATGTTTTTCAAAATAAAACAAACTCAAAGCATGTATTTCAATTAGACTATTTAGGTACATGCACTTTTGAAGTGTCAGAGGAGTCGGTCAGCTAGAAAGATGAAGCTAGTTGCCCATTTCGTAGTAGGTTCCTTTGGAGAAGGACGGGCAAGAAACTCTCACTAACTGACACTCGTTTATATTTTATCTATAAAAACTCGATTCCTAGATACTCGAATAAAGGTGGAAATGAGTAAATTGAGCAAAAGAGAAATTGTTCATAAGGAAATAAATAAATCGAAATATGTTTATTTCGTTGAAACCGTACTATCTTACTCCTTTTCATGAAGATAATAGGTAAAGTGCCTTTACGTCTTGAGGTGCTGATAAACTTGAGCATTCACTTGTAATGAGCATTCTAGCGAATGTTACATTACGGAAAAATAAACGGGAGCGTTTTAGCGAGCGTTCTAGCGAGTGTTCTAGCGAACATTCTAGCGAAAAGACAGTAAATTTGCTTCGAGCTGTTTGCCGAGCAGAGCCGTTCTGTCATTGTTCCATTTCCATCTTCGTGAAGAATATTTTTTGACGAGCATTGACTTGAGCGTTAGCTAGAATGATCGTGAAAATGTTCGTAGCAATGTTTGGCTCTGTGCTTGGCTCTGTTCGTTGTTCAGTTCGACAAATATAAAAACGGCGAATGCTCCATGTTCTGTTACAAGTGAATTCTCAACTCTATCAGCACCATTACAATCAAGTTGACGCCTGTGTAGGCACATTTCATGGAACTGATAAGTGATAACTAATGTCATTAAATAATCATTAAGGGCTCTTTAAAAAAGAAAGTACGACTATTAGAGTTAATATTTCTTAGAACGTGTCGTCTATTTCGAAACAACTAATGCCCGCTTCCTATAATTTACGGACCGTTATTTGTTAAAAATTAAAATTCTTGTATCTTTAGCAATTTAAAGCAAATACCTTTGTATAGTAGACCCATGAAAGTAGCAGTATTATTATAAATGCCAAAGTGTGTTTGTTACGCTTTCACCCTAAAACAGCTGAACGGATTTGGATGAAATTTGGCACATGGGTAAACCAGTACCTGGAGAAGGTAATAGGGTATCTTTTATCCCAATATTCCCACGGGATCGAGACTTATGCGGGTGAAACCGCGGGGCCCAGCTAGTCGATTTATATGCCCAGTTTGGCAATAAACAGAGCTACCATTGGTAAACCACCATTGGGAAAGGATTCGTTTTGGTATTATGGGAACCGAGCATAAAACAGGCTAAGTTCATATACCTATTTAATTTGAAAGTACTTTTTCGCTGACAATAGACAAAGTAGACGAAGACAAAGTGCTTATTGTATCAAAATTTTAAGAAAACTGACAGAAGGAACAAAAGATACAAACTTTTAAGTTTCTTTCGAATTCATTTCTATTGTTACATTCACAAATCACTGAAGTCATTTTGACATTTTTATGTAGGTAAAGAAACATAAAAATGTCATATTTGTTATCCTTTTTGGTCAATGGGTTTCTCGCTACCAGTAACTGTAGGTATTTTGCATTTTCAGCATCACTTATATGATATCTGTACGTTACCTACCTACTTCAAACTTATCTGCATTTGAATGCAATCTGAATATAAAACAATTAAGGTCATTACTTCATAAGTTAATGACCGGCCCACTATTGTTTTATCATAAATCGTATTCGGACAATCACATAATAAGCATTGTTCGAAAGAATTTTAGTTACGAGTACGTTGGATTTATTTTGCTCCTTTTGTGAACTGAAGTGATCGGGTTGTGCTTGTGGGTTATTTATAAGAGTACTAACGCTGTCTATACGTATTCTTTCTGAATTAATGTGTTATCCTATGCTACAGAATATCTATCGACCGAAATAGCTCAAAGAATACTTCGGTATAAGGCTTACATTTTTTCTAATCCATAACCTCCAACAAAATCTTTAAAAACAGTGACCTAAAACAAAAAAATACACGCCATCATAATTTCATATTGACGATCCAACTTACTAAAATGTTCTCTTGCCACGTTCGTTCCCCTATCGCTTGATTACAGCGCATACGCATGTGTGCGTCACGTTGAGCGTCCCGTGCGCGCTCACAACATGGCGGCCGCGCGGCGCAGTCGCCGTTTCCGGGAAACACAACGCGCGCCAAGCCGCCAACCGACGCGACCGCCATCTTGTTTGGTTGCGCGGTAATTTATGTGAGCGTTTAGAAATGAGGTTTTGGAATTTTGATGAGTGTGACTTTTGTGTATTGGTTAAATTAATGTAAAGTTTTAGTTTTCGGTAATTTAGGTACTATTTTCAGCTAATTTCAGTATCAGGAATGGATACAAAGTTAATACTTGGTCGATCACCGTTAAAGATAAACACCTAAAAATCTAAAATTGAAACTAAGTCTGATGTCGTTTACTTAGCCTAGTTAGTATTTAATCGGTATAATTGCCTATTAAACGTTAACTAGACATTGCAACACATTAGCTTCATATTATAATATGAATGAATGATGCATAAGTAAATAGAGAAAGTCTATTTACTATTGAATGATGCAATCAAGTAAATACGTGTCGTGAGTAGATACTAGTTGCATAATTTCATTACATCGTAATTTCAATAGACATAATCGTCATTATAGGCAAATCTAGAATAGTCATGAACACTTCCATAAACATCATAGAAATCTTTCAAGTTTTAAGTAAGTACCTGCAATTTTTTTTTTATATAAAAAAAACAAACCGGCTTCCAAAGAAACACTACAAAGTGACAAACATAAAAGTTTTTTATTTTTCTCTTTTTAGCTATGGTACCTACCCCAAACCAATTCGTAATACGTATTATCGAAGCTACCTCAAAAACGACTCAAGCAAAGTTAATACAATTTGTATGGGATCACCGCGCAAGCTTCCTCTACCAAATGAAAAAAGAATTTTCAAAATCGGTCCACAATTGACGAAATTGTCGATGAACATACATAAAAAAAAAATCATACAGATGAACATATAACCACCTTTTTTAAGTCGGTTAAAAAGAGGGCCACCCTATACAAGTACTTAATAAAAAATCGAGAAATTAGATTTAATTAGCATAGGAAATTCTTTAGTTCTTGTTAATACGAAAAAATGCCTTTCAGGTACTAGGAACCATAAAATTAGTTTGTGGACATAAGAATAGAGAATTTAGACTGAAAATTATGTCCTGAAACTTTTAAACAGAGTGCTGACGAATGGTATTGGGCACAACAATAATTATTCAACAGATAATTATTTAAGTTTTTATTAAGTAGGTATATTATTTTTATTTATTACTTTTCCTGATTAGATATTCTTCAGACTGATCATGTGCGTAGTACTCGCAACCGGTACGTGTATGACCTATCTAATTACGCAACACATTTTCGTAAACGATTCCGACTAATCTGTTTCATTTTGACAGGTCAACAATATTCATTACGTTATTTACTTGTTGAGCAGATTTTGATCTATTAAAGCGTGTTCTTAGTGCTTTAGCTGGGAAGAAGTGGCGCAAAAAGCTCCCCAACAGCACGTGTAAGGGTGCACATGTAAAGTGAGTGTAACATATTGTGTGTAACTTTAACATTTAAAAAACCCATGCATGCTATATAACTATGCAAGATTATCCAGCACACTAGTACACTATTGTTTTTTTTTTTACTTTTTTAATCTTCGCTTTTCTTTTCTACGTATGTTTTGAAATTTTTACAATACTGAATAGTTAAGTTGAAAGTTGTTCAGTTTGATAGTCACACAATCAATCTTCCTAGCTTTTTCCCAACTATCTTGGGGTCAGCTTCCAGTCTGACCGGATGCAGCTGAATACCAGTATTTTACATGGAGCGACTGCCTATCTGACCTCCACAACCCAGCAACTGGGTAATACGATACCCCTTGGTAAGACTGGTGTCACACTTTCGGGCTTCTGACGACTCGTAACGACTGTCTAAGATCCACAAATGACAGCCGGGACCAACGTCTTAACGTGCTTTCCGAGGCACGGAGGAGTCTCGGTATGTAAAGATGGTCACCCATCCACACCCATCCAGTTTGATAGTCACACACCCTTAAATATAACCAAATCTTTCTAATAATGTTGAATAACGTAAGATTACTGCTACAAGTAAATCTGAGCAAAGTTAGCGTCGCGCCAGAGTACACAATACCTACACATGACGTCACAAACAAACAGAGACGACATTGCGATGTATTAACGTCGCAGCAAGTACGGCCATTGTTTGCATAGCTACATTATGTGTTAGACAACACTTGGCAAGGTCAGCAGATTTGACTAGCGGGCTGCGCTGAAGCTTACCGAAATTAAGTTGAATTTAGTTAGCTAGGATCTTTTATCTGAAGAATAAGACACTCCCTTCCTTTTCTTTGGTTTTTCTGGACTTGACGAGGCGTACTTACCATCGCATCGAGAGAAATAGCTTCACCATAAGACCAGTGTTTTTCAACGTGTGGGTCCCTCTCTAAGGGGGTCGCGAGGTCTCAAGAACGAAAAAAAAAGTATAAAAATATATGTTTTAAACTTTAGATAGGCATTTCCAGATTTTCTTTTAGGTTGGTTCTCTAACTTGCCTCATATATAACTGCATTTAAAAACGTAATTACTCTACTGAGAAATCCCTTGTAGCCATGACCATCATAAATCCATCAATTATACGACATAAAATTTACTTAAAATATACTGAGGATTTAATTAGGAGTGGGATACGCTGTCCCCACAAAACCATCGTATCGCCTTTCCGTGGAGGCGTTTGGCGACATTATACGAGTATATGTCTGTTAATTATGTAATAATTGATATTTGTATAATAATTCAGATTATAAACAGTAGAGGGAAGGGGGTCGCGAAAAAAAATTGATGCTAAAGGGGTCGCGACATGAAAAAGGTTGAAAAACGCTGCCATAAGACTATTGTCTTCAGACTCAGATTCATTTATTTAATGTCTTATGGTGGTCAGGTCCAGTTGACAACCAGCGTCAGACACTTATAGTTGTCTGGGACTTTTGCTGAACTGGGCTTTTTTGGGGCTGCCGTGAGGCTCACTTTCCTGCTAATTTCTTAAATAGTAACTTGAACTTAAAAATAAAATGTGTCTGCTGTATAATACAATGCGTGCGTTTTAGTTTGTGCTAAATAAATGTATTTTCTTTCTTTCTTCATCTTTACCCAATTCATTTCCTTCATCGGATGAGCAGTTCTTTACACTATGAGTATCACCATCTAATCCGGTTTTGAATTTAAAAGACTCTTGAATATTGGAAACAAGCTATTCTTAGTAGTTAAACTTCTTCTGAAAGAGTTCATCCGGGGAAATATTACTGCAGTATCCTTTTCTCCAAGCACCATTAATAGTTAAAGCAAGGGTTCTTCAGATATTACTGTCATATAATATTAGTCTTTTATTTAAACTTTGCAAAGTTACCAATTGATGCATTTCGGGCCATCAAATCATCATTTCGTCATTTCAGCCAAAGCCTATGTTCAGCAGCACACGTTTTTGGCTCCCCCAAGCACAACACTTGGATCAATTCTGTGCTTCCCGCATCCAACTGCGGATTCCTGCGGCCTTCACAAGGCCATCGGTCCATCTTGTGGGAGGCCTTCTAACGTTTTGTCTTCCGGTACGCGGTCGCCATTCCAGAACCTTTCGGCCCCATCGGCCATCTGTTCTACGAGGAATGCCCCTGCCCATTGCCACTTAAGTTAGGCAATTCTTCGAGCTATGTCGGTTATCTTCGTTCTTCTCTTATCTCCTACGGATCTCTTCATTTTGATTCGATCACGTAAAAGTAAATACAGTTAGTTAAGTCTACAATAAATACTCAATGATAGTCACAAGAGCTTAATATTGAAAGCTAGCATACCAGACGTCTTACCAAATTAAGTTAGTTTATGGAGGGCGTTTAAGCTTAAATTAACGGCTTCTTGTCTATAAATTGTAGTAATCCCGCTAATGGAACTCTGGTATAAAATTGGAATAAATAGGTTTACGTATTCAAAGCGCTGTAACTGTAACATTAAATGAAAATGCCTTGGAAGATGACGTCTAATGTTAATAAAATAACAAATATGAATAGGATAGCACAGAAACCAAACCATAGACGGAACTAGGAGTAGTAATACTATTGTATTGTATTTGATATAACAGGTTATATTCATTGATAGTGCTGATTGACACTTATAAAAATGTCCGAAATCGATTTAGTTATCGGTTCCAAACAAACTACTTTCAGAACTATAGTTACTCGTTTTATAGACAGCTGTTATATATCATGAAACACATCCATAGTCTGGGTTTTCTCTTTCTCTTAAACAATGCTTTTCTATTCTAGTCTGTACCCTGACGTCACCAACAAAGCGTACATTTTCCGAGAACGATGCATGATGCATAGTACCAGGAATTTGAATCACTAACATATTTTCGCCAAACATCTGAAGGCTTACGAAGAAGTATGAATCATGGGATTTTTGTGCCCGATCGCGTTGTTTTTTGACGTCATGTGATCGAGATGGTGTCCGAATATGGTTTCAAATGTAAGATTGGATAATATGGCGTTATTAGAATTTAAGAAATGCAGGATTATTATAATATCCCGAACAAACTTTCTTTAAACTCAGTGGACGTTATAGGCTAGGTTACTTTAACACTTTCAACTCCACTCATTTTGACAGAACTCATACGCCATGCCGCCATTACGATTGCGCTAAAGTTAACCATCGCGAACGGTGAACGGCATTAGGGTTAAAACCGTGTTATGAAACACCGTAAAACGAAGTAAAAAAATAGTGTTTTCAGGGGGTCTTATCGCTATACGTAGTTTCCAACCTTTTAAATTTTTAGTGCTTAAATGTAACAGTGAACAAAAAATAAAAATGCTTGGATTAAAAAACCAACACATATACTATAATGCTGTATTCGCTAAGAAAACCTACATTTAAAATGAGCCCTCCGCGAGGGCTCCCGGCACTGAACGTGTTAAAAAGACTAATTACCTCTTACAGTTTTTCTACATGACATTCGATAACTTTTGTTCTAGGGCTTTTGATAATTCACTACTACATAGTAAACATGTATAATTATATGGAAATAAAATGTATGGAAATAACGATAATTGTTTTTATGTTATTGCTTACGTCAGAGACATTGACGTTTTATGATAGTTTACAGTTTTAGCGACCTCGCTGCGTGAGCAGTTTATCAATTTGTTCTCTCGTATCGACACGAACTATTAAATAATAGTTTATACTTTGGTAACAGTATTAGCTATTCAGCAAGGTGGTAGTGATAATGACTACCCAGATTGCGTCAGACTGCCTCAATGGTCTAGTGGCTGCAAGAGTTGTATATGAAAGCCCCTTTCAAGGATAAAACAGACTCCATAGTACTTACTTTATGATAAAATACTTGGCGACCGAGCTATTTATAATACAAATATTGCTTATTTTAATGGTATAGGATATGCTGTGATATTGGCGACGATTCGTGTTGATTTTGACATAAATAGAGGATAACTTACGAGGAGTGTCTTGTTGGTCTAGCTACTACTAAGCATGAGGTACTCCTGGGTTCGATTCCTAGGTCGGGTTATTGGGTTTTTCTATCAGGAATTTTTCAGTAGCAGAGTCTGGATTCGTGCCCAATTGATGGCAATTAGCCTTGCCCTCTATTACATGGGACTTAAACATAGCTGGCGAAATGTGGGTGTACTATAGGGACACCTCTGCCTGACCTTTCGGGGCATACAGGCGTGATGTTATGTTATGGTATCAATCAATCAATCAATCAGCCTATACTGTTCCCACTGCTAGGACACAGGCCTCCTCTCTGTGAGAGAGAGTGGGCTGTAATCTACCACGCGGGCCCAGTGCGGGTTGGCAGATTTCCCATGTCTTCGCATTTTTGGTTCTAAGACATGGCCGGATCTTCACGATGTTTTCCTTCACCGTTTTGAGAGCAGTGGTGATGAAATTATTTACACAAAGTAAAGCGCCTGATTGGGTTCGAACATGGGTTGGGACACCACTGCTTCTCCACTCTCTTGTTATGGTATACATTTACCTAAGTATCGCTTCTTGTGGCGGCTATTGTTATTTTAAATCTTAACTTAAACAAGTCGAGAACGCCCATGAGAAAACCCGTAATAAACAATCGTAAACGTCTATTGTTTTTTGTTTATAACAGTTTCAATAACACGAGGAACAGTGTGATCTTGTCGCTTATCAGTCAGTTATCGGATGCCACACGTGACACGACTGTCTTATCTTGTGAATAATGGCGTCGTAACATATCATACCTACGTACATTGTAATGTGTGGAATTGTTTGTGAGATGTCGCACTGGATCAGATGGATTTGTAAAATAGTAACTGTAGGTATAAAGTTAATAAAACAAGGCCGGCCACATACATAATCGATTCGGAATTTCTAAGGAGCAAATCCATACAAAAGACCGGCCACACAGTCGGAATTCCGTTTCGGCATTTCGAATCGGAGAAAATTTCGAACGGAGAACTACTGTACACTACCTGGTATTATATTAAAATTAGGAGTTTATGGTTTACTTATTTAATTATTATTTTTTTACAAGAATTAAATATGAATTAGTATTGTTAAATTTTTAATTTTATAATTTAATTGAGGGGTTTAATTGCTTATTCTGATAGACCCTTGATTTTGTATGGATTTGCTGCCTCCTAAAAAAGGAATAGCAGCTTAAATTATCTATTGGCGCAGTTTCTTTTTAAAATCAGCGCGTGCGCATTTATGTTGTGGTAGTATCAAAAATTTTATTAAACGATTTCATTGCTGGATTTACACAAGAGAGTAGGGTTATACTCGGCAGTGGGTAGAACAAGGTTGCAATGAAGATGATGTCTGCTGGATTTAAATTTAAATAAAAAGACGAACAGCATTACTAAAAACGTTCTTGTTTAACGTTCTTGTTCTTGTTCTTTAGTGGAAGCTTTAATTCACAAAGCCATGCGAGACTCAATCAAAATCAAAATATTTAATTTCACACTAGGGACCCGCTCCTGCTTCGCCCGATTTTTACGACTTGACAAAACATCGAGATTTCTTAGTTTTACGTAACTTTAATATTAACGTATTATACACATAAACTTTTCGGAATAAATTCTCTAAACGATGGTGGACACCTCGTCAAAATCTGTTGCGTGGTTTAGAAGAACGACGCGGAGATACAGACAAACGCGAATAGCGACTTTGTTTTATAATATGTCGTGTACCTATAGATAAATCTACATTGTTACTTTTGAAACGTCAGAAGCTAGGTGCACGGTTCCAATTGGTCGTTTCCTATGGAGAAGAGCCGGCAAGAAACTCCACGGTTACTCGATTAAAAATAAATGGCTTTTACAATGTTTTCAAATTAAAGTGTTAATAGGTATGGAAGGACAGTGTAGGCCTGTGAACAAGTACGAGGTACTTAACAAAAAAATAGGAAACGGTCTACAAATCTACAGTCTATTAAGGCTACAACGTTCTCACATTCACAAAAATAAAAGATAATTAAAATAATAAAAATTAAAAACTATTTTTGCCAATCATTGCCATAACAACTATAACAAATCTGAATTAATATCCTGTGCACAAAAGCTATTAATATTAAAACGAAATTAGAAAAGATTATGTCAAGGAAGAATGTACAAAATAAAATATAAATACCTCGTAATTTAGGAGTACATAGTTAATAGACATTTACATCGTTAGACTCCCGGGAGTAACGTAACAGTAAATAATTAATTACGTTTGATTAATCAAACTTGACAGGTTAAAAAAACAGTACAATAGAGTGCAGATAATTAATATAATAAACTGATGACAGTTGACAGCTATCGTGGCATTCAATGGGTTTCATTTCCCCAAATTGGTTTATCATTTGACCATCTCCATCTGCCCTCGCGACCCATATACAAGATGTCAAGGTTCATATTATCATAATAAATTAACTTTAACGTTATTGGAGATGTTATTGCCATCTTTCAAAATTTATTCAATATATTTTGAAAGAGAGAGAGGGGGATAGGAAGTGTATTACAAGCAATATAAGCGATGAATAGGTATGTAAATTTATTTAGGACTTGAATGGAACTAGATCAAAGCGTCAAATGATTAAATAAACACCAAAGGACCATGGGCAACTTTGTATGGAGTCTGGTACCAACGCTCAACAGTGATGAGACTCATGCCATGTGAAAGCTTTTGGGATTTTATTTAATTCATTCTATGGCAGCTAAGTCGAAATCGAGCGCGAACATGGTGTTTTTGAACATTCAAAAAAAGTTAGGTTAGGTTAGGTTAGGGATGAAACTCATGCCATGTGAAAGCTTTTGGGGTATCCTTTAATTTATACTTTGGCAGCTAAGTCGAAATCGAGCGCGAACATGGTGATTTTGAACATTCAAAAAAAGTTAGGTTAGGTAAGGTTAGGTATAAAACTCATGCCATGTGAAAGCTTTTGGGGTATCATTTAATTTATACTATGGCAGCTAAGTTGAAATCGAGCGCGAACATGGTGATTCTGAACATTCAAAAAAGTTAGGTTAGGTTAGGGATGAAACTCATGCCATGTGAAAGCTTTTGGGATTTTATTTAATTCAGTCTATGGCAGCTAAGTCGAAATCGAGCGCGAACATGGTGTTTTTGAACATTAAAAAAAAGTTAGGTTAGGGATGAAACTCATGCCATGTGAAAGCTTTTGGGGTATCCTTTAATTTATACTATGGCAGCTAAGTCGAAATCGAGCGCGAACATGGTGATTTTGAACATTCAAAAAAAAGTTAGGTTAGGTAAGGTTAGGTATAAAACTCATGCCATGTGAAAGCTTTTGGGGTATCATTTAATTTATACTATGGCAGCTAAGTTGAAATCGAGCGCGAACATGGTGATTTTGAACATTCAAAAAAAGTTAGGTTAGGTTAGGGATGAAACTCATGCCATGTGAAAGCTTTTGGGGTATCATTTAATTTATACTATAGCAACTGAGTGTTTTTGAACATTCAAAAAGGTTAGGTTAGGGATGAAACTCATGCCATGTGAAAGCTTTTGGGGTATCATTTAATTTATACTACGGCAGCTGAGTGTTTTTAAACATTCAAAAAAGATTAAGTTAGATTAGGTGGGATGAGAGGGCGGAGCGCATTCATAAGAGGGCGGAGGACATCCACGGGTGGGTGGAGGATATCCATGAGTATTTTCAATGTGGCAACAAAAAACCATATCAAGGGATGCCATGCTGCTCATGCCATCTCTGAACTCATGCCATGTGAAAGCTTTTGGGGTATCAATTAATTTATACTGCCAGCTTAGTCGAAATCGAGTGCGAACATGGTGTTTTAGAACATTAAAAAAAAGTATAAAATAAAGGACAAATAAAACAGTAAGCATTGTATAATTATGAAAATAATAATAACATCTCTGAATGCTTAATTAAGTAATTAATTATTTTTTAATAACATTTAAGGTAACAAAAGTATATTTGTTTTTAATGGTAATGTTAGAAGCCGGAGGGGAAAGGCGATAAGGTAGATAGCTACTTGCGTAACAGTTATAATTAAGTAAATTGTAGTGGTTACACCGCCACATACTAACTACTCATCAAAGACATGACAAAAAGTGTTCACTTGGTATAAGTATCATCACTGTTAAAAGTCGCGTCCAAAATGACGCATGGGTATTGAATGCATTGGAGATGTCCAACGACACCGCCGACATCACCCTGCCCCGGGATTCCGCTTCCTCCTCACGGCACGGTGAACCTAACCTAACCTAACCTAACCAAAAAGGGTACCTTCCTACCTTACCTACCTACATAACTTCCTACCCTACCTACCTACCTACCCTATCTACCTACATACCCTAACCCAAGCTAAGTTTTTTTTTTCCGGGTTGGAAAATCATCAATCCTCCGCCCTGGGGCGGGCGAAGGGATCTGTCAGAATCCTACTGACAAAAAATACCCCATTGTTCCCTTCCCACACTTAGACCGGGAATCATGAGATCAACCTAACCTAACC
Source organism: Conistra vaccinii (assembly GCA_948150665.1). Lineage (NCBI taxonomy): Eukaryota > Metazoa > Arthropoda > Insecta > Lepidoptera > Noctuidae > Conistra > Conistra vaccinii. The sequence continues at coordinate 3,291,217 of OX411331.1, read as the reverse complement.
TATCCCAACCAAACATAACCTAACCTTTTTTAATGTTCAAAAACACCATGTTCGCGCTCGATTTTGACTTAGCTGCCATAGAATGAATTAAATAATACCCCAAAATCTTTCACATGGCATGAGTTTCATCACTGTTGAGCGTTGGTACCAAAATGACGCATGGTCCTTTCCTTAAATTTGTTGGGAATTAAAGTAACCTTAGGATAGGCTAGCTTTTATTAGCCTTTGATATAATTGATAGTTGTGAAGAGTTATCTTTGCTTTAAAAGTCGAATAATGCAAAATTGTGGAGGTTTTATGTTATCATCCTCTAAAAATACAAAAAAAATAGCTTTATTAAAATAAGTTTTTAATCATTAGGGAGGGAGGGGGGGGGGGGGGGTAAGAGTAGTCATGTGTTTAAATAATATAAAAGATTCATAGTGAAAATAAGGATAATATCTAATTTCGAATTATGAATTTCGTAGCACTTACCCCGCTACGAAAGTGCTACGAATTTTATACATTTTTGTCATATTATTATAACAATGAGTTTCCATAAACCTATATAATAAAAATAATCGCACGAAAAATCTCAAGTTTTGAAATATTTTTTTTAAATAAAATATAATTAAAACTTATTTAACTTTATTATCCACTCCTTTAATATGAAATTAATCAGAAATATAATATAATTATACATAATATACAAGTGTACACATGTATAAGTAGTACATATTCCATTTCGTAGCACGTCTGGTGCTACGAATTTGCTACGCGCTACGAGGTCACTGATCGATCGGAAAACAGACAACAAAGTCCAGAATCCATTTTTTTACGTACGAAAACCTGCTTTCCTTTACTTTAACAATATTACTTTATTTAGAACCTTATGACGATGCAATACGATTCAAAATCATGTACTGTATAGTGAAACCAATATTTTTACCGAGCTCTCTTTTGCGTATCTTTTAGAATATGAAAGGTATCTTTCATTACGGTCTTCGTAGAGGCAATAACATTTGTTCTCATTAAATGAGAATATTTTATTTTGCGAACTCATTTTATAATGCTACGGCTTCATTGATGGGATAAAGCGAACTACACTTCGTGCGCTCTCTGCGAGACTTCGAGCGGTGAGCGAGAGAGAGCGCGCGAAGTGTAGTTAGCCTTATCACGACAATGTGGCTGCAGTATAAGCCTTGTACTCACATCCTCATTCTCCAGCCTTTATCCAAATTATTTGTGGTCGGCGAAACATGCCCTTTCTTCCATACTTCTCTATTAGTCGTCATCTCAGTAGTCACCCCGTTCCTAGCCATATCATCTTTCACACAGTCCATCCATCGTTTCTTTAGTCTTCCCCTACTCTTATAGCCATTGACATTCATAATCAAAACTTTCCTCACGACATTTTCCTCAAGCCTTGTAGTCACAATGGAAATTAAAAACCTAGTTGATGATGTTCTTGTATTAGTCATCTTATAAGATGAGCTACACATTCTAGTAATATCTTTGGTTCAATGTTTCATATTATACTGGATTTATGTTACTATGAACATGGATTTGTTTTGGAATTCCCCTGACTCCCATCAGTGGCAGGTCCTCAATACATTGATATAATAAATGCAATTTTTAGGATAACATAATAATGATTTTGTTACTATCACCAAAAGGGTCTTACTAAGTGTTTTATTGCTAACGAATTTTAATAATTCGTATCCCATACTTACCGCCACTTGTAGAAAGGAACTTTAACTTTTAAAGCTGTCATTAAATGCTAATCTTCCATTAACTTGTTGCAGAAAGCAACATTAGACACGATTTTAATGGTTATTTGAACAAATTAATGAAATCATTAGCGTTAATGATCCATTACGTAATGTTTGTCTTTGTGCAACTGGGTGTTAGTCAGTCACACAGTTCTTAACCTTCTTGGTGACTAAACATTTTTATTTCGACACGTACCTAATCATTTTGAATTAATAACAGCCCCGAGTCGATCCATCAGATTTAGCTGCGCTTGAGTTGGTCCGTGGATGGGTGACCATCTAACATACCGAGACTCCTCCGTGCCTCGAAAAGCACACTAAGCCGTTGGTCCCGGCTGTCATTCGAGGATGTTTGACAGTCGGTACGCGCCGTCAGAAGCCCGAAAGTCTGATAACCAGTCTTACCAAGGGGTATTGTATTTCCCAGTTACTGGGTTGTGGAGGTCAGATAGGCAGTCGCTCCATGTAAAATACTGGTACTCAGCTGCATCCAGTTTAGCTGGAAGCCGACCCCAACATAGTTGGGAAAAGGCTAGGCAGATTGAATCATTTTGAAGTAAGGTTTAGATCATAAATCTCAGTCAGTACCTAGATAAGTTACAAAAACCAGTGTATTCATTTACTTTGTTCTCATAATGTGGTCACTTTAATAGCAGCCTCAGTGGCGTTCATTAGTACCTCAAAAGTTCAGGTGTATAGGAACTTGGGACATTCCAGCAGGTAGATCATGTTTTGGATAGCACCGCTCTCACAATGAAATGAAATTGTTTATTCTGTATAGGATATCGGAATCATTTTTACACGTCATATAAAAAAGCTATATGAGGTCGGCGTGTCCTAACTGACTAATCTGAGAAGAAAGGCCGAAACAAACTCAGAGGTCGCAGTCTCTTTCAAAGTCCAGACATAATCTTGGTCAATACATATGAGAAACATGTACTTAAGTAGATTAGTGTCTGAAATGGTCTTTTGAGGAAAGAACCACACAGATTTGAGTGGACCTGTCCAGTCAGTGCATGCATTTGTCAGTAATGTGTGTCGAATGGGTTTCTAAACCCCCAATTTGCCAAGTTATCATTATGAGAAGTATTATTAGGATGTACATTTATTTATGCTTAGCTCAGGTTCAATTCAAAGTATGAATATACGAATTTATAACCGTAGCAATGTTACATAAAAACGAATCGAAAGATTATATAGGATTAAGATAACGTTTATCAGCGATTATTTTAGATACCTGCACGTTTTGTAGATATTGTGATACGGTGCAAGATTATTTGAAATAATTTTACTCATATCGCCCTTTTGGAGTTTACGCACTTCCTCCAAATGTTAGTTTATAAAAACGAGAGAGTCACGAGTTACCTACACGCTAAATCTTGTAGTACCTGCTATGTATTATGCAACACATTTTCGTAAACGATTCCGATTAATATGTTTCATTTTGACAGTTCAACAACATTCATTGCGTTATTTACGTTGCTGAGCAGAATTTATTTTCGAACTTTTGAAGCAATGGATCAGAATCTGAATCGTTTTGAAACAGATTGCTAATCTGTTTCAAAACGATTCAGATTCTGATTGATCGTGTGTTACTTAATTAGGGTACTGGTCGGCCGAGCTCAGCTCGGTTGAAAATAGAGAATGCTCATTTAGTAGTATACAATTCATACTAATTTCATGTTGCCATGATAGTAGGTACTTACTAATTCCATGCTTCCATTCTAAGGTAGCCATTTTGTTCTACACTTTGGGTGACCGAGTTCTGCTAGAGTGAAAACACGGAGGAAACGAATTTTCCCAGATATGACACCTAGCTAGATCGAATTTTCGCCCCCATAAACCCCATATTGCAACTTCCATCGAAATTGTTTGGGACGTTTTCGAGAGCGTGATTACAAATACATGTATTATTTGTTTTATTTATTAATCGTTTATTTCAGGCATTAGCACCCATAAAATAAAATTGAAAAACTTATCCTAAAACAAAAATGACTTACATAAAAAATAAACAATAAAGAAAAACAAAAACAAAACAACCCACCAAGGAAGCCAAAACAAACAATGTACCCTACAACATTGATGCGTACATTTATTTTGTCTCCCTCAGTAAATGCACAGAATGAAAAACAGCTTGGACAATATTATTTTTACTTGCCACCACACGGGAAAAGAACGACGCCCTGAGCTTCCCCATGAGCGCAAAGAAGTCGGTTACTCTGCTCTCAGCAAACATCTCAGTCGCACTACACCGCCAGGGCAGGCTGAGCATGACCCGAAACGCGTTACTACAGGATGAAATTGAATTCATGCGACAACTCTTAAGGGGTCATTGTACTCATCATTATGAACAACTTTCACTATGGGACCAACCCGAAACGCGTTACTACAGGATGAAATTGAATTCATGCGACAACTCTTAAGGGGTCATTGTACTCATCATTATGAACAACTTTCACTATGGGACCAACCCTGAAATCGCGAAAAAAAAATCTGCTGTTCCCGACATTTTGACGAGATATGCGAACATAAATGTAGGGAACAGCTGTTTTTTTTTTCGCGATTTCAGGGTTGGTCCCATAGTGAAAGTTGTTCATAATGATGAGTACAATGACCCCTTAAGAGGTGTCGCATAAATTCAATTTCATCCTGTATATTGTACACAAAGAATGTTGTACGCACTCTTCGCTCAAAAAAAAAAAATCTAAATATATCAAAATATTGCTCTTTTATTAGTATAGGATACATATTTGCTGTGATGTATCTTTCCTTAACACTTTGTATTAATCTTGACATTTTATGAATTAGGTAAAACCCGTCTTGTCAATGCCACCAGGCGATTAAATACTGTCAATTTAGATGCAAGGTTCCAAAACGTTTTTTCTACAGGAAATAATATAGGTAATTCAAACCAGACAGGTTTATATAACAGAGTTAAACCTAATATTTATCTATTATAGTTGTTGACCTTTACATAAAAGAAGTCGTAATAACTTTAGGAGATAAAACGTCTTAGTTCTGATTAGAATTTAGACTATTTTTCTGATTAAACTATTTTGGGGCGCCTTCCAATTTGCCGCCAACTGCCGCGCGGAGGCAGCGCGGCTGCAGCACTGCGGCCGCGCTGCTTTGAAAATCCACATAATATATTACGCGCGACTGCAGCGCTGCACCAACGCTGGGGCCGCGCATCAGTTCATTGATGTTATTTATATCTATATCTTAATATATATAAATCTCGTGTCACAATGTTTGTCCTCAATGAACTCCTAAACCACTTAACCGATTATAATAAAATTCGCACACCATGTGCAGTTCGATCCAACTTGAGAGATAGGATAGTTTAAATCTCAAATTATAGTCGCAATTTTAATTTATTGCAAATTAGGGCTACCCATGCGAAGCTGGGACGGGCAGCTAGTATATATATAAAAATGAATCCCTATTTCCTTGGTCACGGCATCACGCGTGAACGGCTGGACCAATTTCGCTAATTCTTTTTTTGATGTGATTGTTATAATAAGGAGAAGGTTCTTAAGATAGGTAGGTGAAGGTAGGGTAGGTAGGTAAGTAGGTATGCAAGTAGGTAGGTACGTATGTAGGTAGGGTAGATAAGCGGGTAGGGTAGGTAGGTAGTCAGGTAGGTAGGGTAGATAGGTAGGTAGTATGTATGTAGGTGTAGGTAATTAGGTAGATATGTCGGTAGGTAGTTGGGGTAGGTAGGTAGGTGCGCCGTAGATAAGTACTTAGTGCTACCCGTGCGAAGCCGGTACCCTAATTACGTAATAAACAATCAATTCGTTTTGAAACAGATTACTAATCCATTACTTCATAAGTTCGAAATTTAATTCTGCTCTGCAACGAAATTATCGCATTGAATGTTGTTGAACTGTCAAAATGAAACAAATGATCGCTATCGCATTGCTTCTGCAAGATAGGTAATAGCCCTGCCGGGCGGGCAGCTAGTTAATTTATACACACTTTGCGGCCTTAGAATTGACGAATCAAGTATCAATATTATCCTAGTTCTCAACAGAGAGCTAAAGTTATGATTTTACAATCAGTTTTACGTAAAAACGAGTCTCAAAAGAATTTAAAAACTTAATTCTAGCTAACTCCAAGTTAAAATTAGTATAAAAGTTTACTTTGTCAGTATTAAGTACATAAAGCCGCGTGTAACTACATATGTGCTTACGTCATGATCTGCAATGCGCGTCACTGACAATATCCAAATTGATAAAAGAGATTTGTAAAATATATACAGGATTAATAAAGGTCATAATACATTATTTTTAAATTAACTATGTGCGATATTGTTTTTTATACGTGAATTATTAATTTAAGCCAGTTTGCCACTGCAGTTTACAGATTCAAAATCCCATAAGAAGCTCACATTACACACAATAAAACACTCATTTAGATTTGAAGCGTAATGATTGAAATTATCAAGATTGCACGACTCATAATGCAAAGCATTAGAGTGCTCTACGATCGAAAAAAAAATTTGCCCCATTTCTGCAACTGTTTTTAACCCCCGACGGAAACCGAAGGGGTGTTATAAGTTTAACGTGTGCATCTGTGTATCTGTGTATCTGTCTGTGGCATCGTAGCTCCCAAACGGTTGAACCGATTTAGATTTTTTTTGTTTTGTTTGAAAGGTGACTTAATCGGGAGTGTTCTTAGCTATGATTAAAAAAAATCTATTCAGCCGTTTGAAGATTATCAGGTCTTTTCTTATTGATGAATGGATTTTAGCATCTTCCACAGGTCTGATTGAATTTAAATTTGGTAATCTGTTACTTCAATGGTATTAGAATAACATAGTAACCTTGAACTGATGCAGCAGCATTACCTGGTATTTGCAGGATACCCAACTCCTCAACAGTTTACAGCAATGGTATCGTGTTTGGGCTCATTGGAATGGTCTCAATGAATAGGTTATAGATAAAATTATATATTTATCAGGGTCTGATGATAGAGAAGCAAAAAAAAAATCCGGATAAATTAGTAACTAACTTTACTGTGGGAAAAATACGTACAGCTGCGTAGATTTAAGCGAGGCACGTGTCGATCGTATCGTATGTACTAGTAATACGTATATAAAGTTTAAAAAGCTGGAAATAAAACTTAAATTTAAAATTTAAAAAACCCCCGACACAAAAAAATCCTTTTAAAAGCTAAAAAATAAAATATACTGGCCCTTTAAGTTTAATATAATTTGTAGTTAATATTTTGTCGTCGCGTCGGGGGACGGCGAATGAAAAATTGAAAATATATTTTCTACAATAGCATGCCACGTCCCCCGACGCGACGACAAAATATTAACTACAAATTATATTAAACTTAAAGGGCCAGTATATTTTATTTTTTAGCTTTTAAAAGGATTTTTTTGTGTCGGGGGTTTTTTAAATTTTAAATTTAACTTTTATTTATTGTTACACTCCTGCTCGTACACAGAACCTACTTAATTTATATACCATTGTATAGATGATTAAATGGAGATTAATATTGTACTTTTCAACAATTGATTTAATGCAGCAGAAATGAAAAAAGCATCAAACAAAATAGTTGAAAAAGAATTCCTGTCCGTCAATGTATGAAACCTGAAAACATTGTAACTTGCGATAAAATCAATTAATTAAGTATTTTTTTTAATACATTCGTTTTAAGCTTAGAAGGAACCCTATTGAAAACGGCTCTTTTATTCAAAGTAGTTTAATTATAATTAATAAAATACTAACTAAAATATAATATCTCTAACTAAATATTTCCAAATTCGACCCTCGCCTCGTGCGTTGCCTAGCAACCGCCAAAGTAAATATCTTATTACATAGTCTTTGACATTACGTAAGGATTGCGAGGTTAGAAACTTTACCCATATATTATGATGGGTAAAAAACCAGTCAAAACATACTTCATGAAAAGTGATAAATTGTTCATTTTTGTTAGAAACTATGTTTTTAATTTATTTTTCGTTTATGAATGAGTGTTATGAGTACTTATGAGGCGTGCACTTTTGGATTTTCCAAACTATTTTAAATTTTATATTATACGGCCACTGTCAGCTCGCTAAGCTGGGCCCTAATGATTGTTTTCTGATATTTTCTAAACGAAATCTGGTGTTGGTCCCATATTCTTTTGCCATTTAACTTATAAACTACTTGCTGCGCCCCGCGGTTTCACCCGCAGGAGTCTCAATCCCGTGGGACTATCGGGATAAAAAGTATCCTATGTCCTAACCAGTCCTAACCCAGGTCATGGTCTACTCATGTGCCAAATTTCATCCGAATCCGTTCAGCCTGCCTCAGTTTTAGCGTGAAAGCGTAAAAAACAAATAAACTCACTTTTCCATTCATAATATTAGTTAGAATGAATGAAGGCTGTCTGGTAAAACCAATATAGTACCAGACCTGTGGTTATTATTATTTTTCAGTTTTTTTTTGTTTTTGTGTATATTGGGTGCTTTAACCTAAGACAAATAAAATTTTCTTTCTTTCTTTTCTTTACCTAACGTTGCATTTGAGGAGCTCGTGGCTAAGTAATAACAAGCCGCACGGGTCGATCCATCAGGTTAAGCTACGCTTGCCGGGGTTGGTCAGTGGATGGTTGACCATCTTCACATATCGAGACCTTCCGTGCCTCGGAAAGCACGTTAAGCCGTTGGTCCCGGCTGTCATTCGTGGATCTTTGACAGTTGTTACGAGTCGTCAGAAGCCCGAAAGTCTGACACCAGTCTTACCAAGGGGTATCGTATTACCCAGTTACTGGGTTGTGGAGGTCAGATAGGCAGTCACTCCATGTAAAATACTGGTATTCAGCAGCATCCGGTTAGACTGGAAGCCGACCCCAAGATAGTTGGGAAAAAAGGCTGGGAAGATTGATTGACCTAACGTTGCACTTGACTGATTTATATGCGTCAGCGTAAACTTCCAATTAGATGTTATTGTACTTTTTGCTTGTCGACTGCATATGTCAATACCTACATCAATCTTCGTCAATATCAAAGCATTTAGTTACCAGACTCTTTTAAAAGGGGCTAACAGATACTCGTACAATACTCAACAGATTATTTTAAGTTTTCACCTGAAATTTCGCAATAGCAGCCCGGAGTCTGGATTTGTGCCCAGTTGATGTTGATGACTCGCCCCCTGTACCATGGGTTACAAAAATAACTGGCGAAACGTGAGTGTACTATAGATACACCTCTGCCTAACCCTTTGGGAATACAGGAAGGATGTTATATCATATTTTAAGAATCTCAAATTGGTAATGAAGCATTTTTAGAAATCAAGAACCGGGGATTTATGATATCAACCTTAGCAAGCTCGGGCTATATCAAGATCAATATTTTCCTGCATCATAATTTAATCGCCTTTTATAAGTCCTTTAAATGACATTTATTTACCTGCCAACAGATTACAAATTCAATATGTTAACTTAGTCAGGGCAAGGTTTGACTCGATCGATTCAATCCAACGTTGTTAACATCTGAATGGTTCAATCAAAATTAGCAAATAATATTTTTAAAGTCATAAATCAAATCTAATGAAACTAATTTACTTTATAGATGTCAATGTACTTTGTTTGTTTTTAAGAGTTACTGATTTGAATTGCAAATCTTCTTTGACTGAGAAATATAGCTAACTAGTGAACTAGAATATTAATAATGAATTGCAATAAGAACACTGAATTTGATGTTGTAACCGTCTTAGGTGTAAAAAAGGCATTTGGAAAGTTTCCAAATAACACACTTTTAACACATTTTATTACATCTAAAACTCAATTCTCAGTGTTACGATATTAATTATTGCATTTCATAATCAATATTTTTAGTTCGCTAGATAGCCACATTTCTTATTTCCATGTAGTAATATTGCCAAATTAATCAAAACATCGAAATGTGACAGCTATTTGCGACGTTGCCCACTTTCAGAATGTACGCTATTAAAACAAGATTTTTCACGCGAAGGAAGTCGCGGTTAGAAGCTAGTATTAGGTAAATTGAATTTCTATGATTTTTGAAGTGGCAAATTATTTCATTAATGTTTTAGCTTCACTTTTATGCAATTTAGTTTCACTTTTCTACATAACGATAGTTGAATCTAGTTTCGACAGAGCGAAATGTTCAAATAGCTACTTGTACATAATTGTTTTGCTCAAAAGGACAGTTGAATTGCTAGGCTTTGTAGTACAAAACTAGTTATAAATAATTTATTTATAAACAACCAGTACCAGTACGTAAGTAAGTATTATCTCATATTAAAGTTTTATTTTAGTAAGTGAATTGTTTTGATTTTATGTATTTTACTTTCTCTCTACTCTTACACACGGTGTCTACATCCTCTGTCCTATCGCAGGTATGCTGGAAGAGATTTCTTTAGAAATAAGCATCACCTTTGTACGTATTTTTCTGTTTCTTTCTTCTTGGCTATTTTTAAATGTGTATAAGTACATAAATAAACAATATAAAATCAAGCTTGTAATTCTTGAAGGGGAAGGGCAGAGGTGTGTTTATAGTACACCCACATTTTGCCGGTTATGTTTAAGTCCCATATAATTAAATAGGGGGCGAGCCTTTTACTTATTAATCATTATTTACTAGTAAACAATCAAGAACAATACAAAAAAATCGTCGCCAGGTATAAAAATACCTCCTGAAGAACTATCGAGCGCCTTCCGTTGGACTTATTTAGTACATAATCCTTATGTACTGTTTCCGTACGTCACGGCCGCATCGCGTCGTCGTCATGCGCACTACAGCGATCGATTCAACCTTACTGTACTAATACATATTATTCTATTTCAAGACTTTATTTAGTAATCATTGAGGGTTTGGGCTATTTTTATTGGTTATGTATTGGAAACTTTGTTCTTTTTTCGATCGATTCATGAAAATTGGTATTCTTAATTGTTCTTTTAAGCGGATTTGACTAATAGGATAAAGGAATTGGTCGATTTCATGCTATATTTGGTTTTAAGAAGTTTTACGTTTACTTTTAGAACTTCTTTGATGCAAAAGTGTAGGAAATAAGTAGAGATTATGGATAAAATGTAATTCAATGCTTTATAGTTTGTTTGCATTCAATAAATCTAAACTTGACTTACGTGTGGCTCTTGTGGGCGATCATTAATTAGAACAGTATAGATTCCAATTGATTTTTGTTTAAGGAGCTCGTGGCTAAGTAATAACAGGCGCACGGGTCGATCCATCAGGCTAGCTACGCTTGCCGGGTTGGTCAGTGGATGGGTGACCATCTTTACCACGTTAAGCCGTTGGCCCTGGCTGTCATTCGTGGATCTTTGACAGTCATTACGAGTCGTCAGAAGACCAAAAGTCTGACACCAGTCTTAACAAGGGGTATCGTATTACCCAGTTACTGGGTTGTGGAGGTCAGATAGGCAATCGCTCCAAGTAAAATACTGGTATTCAGCTGCATCCGGTTAGACTGGAAGCCGACCGAGAAAAGACTGGCAGATTGATGGATCTTCCAATTGATATTTATTTGATGTTATCGTTTAATTGTTAAGTAGGTACAATGTTTCATTAAATTTAGTTTATCATTCATTATTTCAGCCGAAAGATGTCCACTGCTGGACATAGGCCTTTCCCATGCATCGCCATAGTGGCGATAATATATGTAACAAAAAAAAATGTTAGTTAAGAGACTGAAAGGTCAAATCACTGCACTGCGGTTGGCGTACGTGTTAGCTAGCCGCCCAGCAGTTAAACCTACGTCAACCATTTACTAGTGCGTCATACAATAATGTTTACAGCAATTTTCCTTTATAGCCAACTGTTGTAATGAGTTTTAGTACCTATTTAGCAGTGCTTTAGGCTGCCTGTCCACTGGAGCGGAGAGGAGAAAAGAGGAGCGGAGATGTGCCAATATTAACCAATATAATCTTGACTCAGGATCACTGATCTAAACTCAGGGGCGGAGTCAAGATTCTATTGGTTAATATTGACACATCTCCGCTCCTCTTTTCTCCTCTACGCTCCAGTGGACAGGCAGCCTTAGGTTCTAAATTATTTTAGACTCGCGTGTCTACTGGAAAACATCAAATTGTTGTTGAACAACAGCTAACCTTTTAGTTTTTAAACCTTTTCTTGACTAAAATACTGAAATCGATTTTATATTATATTACTGATTCTGATCAGTTTGCACATTATAAATATCTAAGCATGATATTACTATCATGCTTAGATAAATATCTAAGCATGATAGTAATATCATGCTTAGATATATATGTAAAATAAATATGTAAAATTGTATGTATGTGATAAATATGTCATTCATTAGTGTTAATAAAATTACTTTTATTGACACCAATGAATGACGTATTAAGGATCCAAAACCTAATTTTTACAACATTTAACGCATCTAACTATTTACACTAGGTACTAAATAAAATGACGTAACTATATATTTTTGTTTTTATATACAAATAAAAACAAAAATACACTTAGTAACTTTAGTAGTTTTTAGTAAAATTAGAGAATTCTTTTTTCTGCACATTTTAGAAGACAAAGAAAGAAAGAAAGAAATTAAAATTTAGCAAAGACAGACAAAGGCACACAACACAACATATTGTATGTACTACAAGTAAAAGATAAGTATTAAAAACAAAACAAATAAAAAGCATAAAGTGCGTTGTAAGATTTGGCAGGAATGTGTGCCTCACGGCTGCGCCAAATAGGCCCAGTTCAGCAAAAATGCCAGACAACTAGTGCCTGACGCTGGTTTTCAACTAGACTTGAAGTGTGAGGTCTATACCTATTTATATAATATTACTAGCTTCGCGCGGGTAGCACTAAGTACTTATACGGCTGCCTACCCTACCTACCCCCTACCTACTCTACCTACCTACCTACCCTACCTTCATCTACCTATCCTAAGAACCTTCTCCTTACTATAACAAACACAACAAAAAAAGAATTAGCGAAATTGGTCCAGCCGTTCACGCGTGATGCCGTGACCAAGGAAATTGGGATTCATTTTTATATACAACTAGCTTTACCCGACCCGGCTTCGCACGGGTGGCACTAAGTACTTATCGACGGTGCACCTACCCTACCTACTTACCTACCTATCTTAAGAACCTTCTCCTTATTACAACAAACACAACAAAAAAAGAATTAGCGAAATTGGTTCAGCCGTTCACGCGTGATGCCGTGACCAAGGAAATTGGGATTAATTTTTATATATATAGACAATGCGAAAGTCAGCTTTTTTAATTGTTACGCTTTCACGCGAAAACAGCTCAACGGATTTGGATGACATGGGTAGACCATAATCTAAAAAAGGACATAGGATAGGTACATGTTATCCCGATATTTCTTCGGGATCTAGCTAGTAACTATATAAAACAACGTGAATATATCGAAGGAAAGACTCGGCGGCATATCTCTAATATTGGACGAAAAACGGGCCCGCGTTCCGAGTCGCTCTTACAAACATTCAATCATCATTCCATATGTATTACTTCGTGGAATTACTTTGACATTCTGTCGAATAGGCAATGATTATATACATCCTTATTTGGAAAACTGATGAGTTACCATGGATACGTAAAGATTTGTATTGATGTCTCTCCTTATAGAGTTACCACGCTGGTCTAGTCCAGGGCTCGGCAACCTTTTGAGACGAAAGAGCCAAAAGTTACAATTTACAAAATTTCCCAGTTTTATTTAAAATAAACGACTATACTACTCGTAATAAATAATATTTATCATATAAAACATTTTAAAAAAATCATCACGAAACATATTATAGTAGGTACCTATTTTAGCTAGCTGCTATTTTATTATTCTAGAATAATAAAATAATTAATATCATTACAGCTATTTCATAATAGATAGGACAGGTACCACAGATATAGATAGACATAGATAACGCAAGAGCAACTACTTCGCGTGCCCAGCTTACGTACAATAATCGTAAGCTGCCACTTTCGCGCTCAGTCTGCATCGTTGTGCCACGCTAGACGGACGTCAGTAAAATAATTTAAAATGGTTAATAGCTCAGTTATACATTGTAAAAACTTTACAAATGTGAGGAGAAAAAATAAAGGAACCGATTCTTTCCATCGATAAGTCATTTTGTGATTAATATTATGCGTATTTAATATTAAAATCAATTATATTTAATCTAATACTCTCTGTAATACCAAATTTGAGAAAAACATAGGTCATCAAACGTAAACTGAATATTCGTATTACATTGCGGCTTTTACTTGAAGCGGTTGATGCGACGTTTTGTTTTAACAAGTGATGAATATCGAAGCAAGTGATACTATCGTTTAACGCATCGGTTTCGTAGTACAGGAGCTTTTATCATTTTTCTGTCAATTTTAGCGATTAGTGCTGTTCATCGTATGCAACACAAATCGATTCTCAAGAATCGATTTCGGAAACAGAGGAATGATTTTGTATTTTATAGGTAGTAATTATGTAGGAAATTTTAATAAATTATCGTAACGTTTAGTGATTTTTTTAGTTTCCCACATGAACCCAATTTAAAAGAAAAATGGATTGAGGCGACGGGAAATAAAGATTGGTTCCCAACAAAGCATAGCACTATTTGTTAAATACATTTTGAGGAAGCATGCTTTGTTGAAGGGAAAAAGTAACGAATATTAACAAAAGCAGCATATCCGACTATTGATGTACTAAAGATCACAACTTTCTTTATCTTTTTGCTGTTGTAGCTCAAGTAATTTTGCATCCATTTTAATTTTATTATATCGTATTTTACTGGGTTTTCGTTTACCTTCTAAAATTTCTTCTCTGGTTTTTTTTTTGTTTCTGAAAGATAATCTACAACAATTACAAGGAATAAGTAGGGAAATACTGACAATTTGAAGAAATTATAAATCCCTAACTGCCTACTAAGCAGATCAGATTTTTTTATTTTCCTCTGTTTATCTCATTCCTCTGTCTATCTCATTCCTCTGTATATCTCATTCCTCTGTCTATCTCATTCTTCTGTCTATATCATTACTATGTCACAAAATCGATTAATTAATATATTTAAGCGATTCTCAATAATTCTTTACTGTACACGATTACTCAATAAATAGAGAAATGGTATAATAAAAAGGCGATCTTTATTCAAAATTGAGATGAAAAAGGGTAGAATCTCGTTGCTTTTGTAAACATTAGAACTAAATTGAATATAAGGTATTTCAATCGAATATTCATGTATTTATAATGGTAAACTTACTTGAAATTTTGGAAAAGGTATCCAAAAACAACGTGTGAACGTCGACGGAACGCGCACGAGCACACAACCTCTCAATGCGAAGACTTTTAGTTAGCGTACTGCTGGCTGGGTGAGCGCTGGCGCTAGGTGGGGGGGGGCCTAGCGCCAGCGCTCACCCAGCCAGCAGTACGCTCGATCGACGTATCGATTTCAAAGATAATAAAATCGATTCAAAGACGCTGCCGCGTGCGGCGGATTTTATTTTCCCATCACTAAATAATGCTTGTGACGTCATAGTAGGTAGTCAAAAAATGGCACGCTTGGTTTTCATACAGATCGTGATACTTGCGTTATCTATGTCTATCTATATCTGTGACAGGTACAATCATCAATAGGAGCATTGGCTTTGCATGCATTTTGAAAGTTTGGTTAAATCTGGCTCATAACTATAAATTTTGCGTATGGAACTGGGGAGCCGCAACTTTATATCGAAAGAGCCGCATTCGGGTCGCGAGCCGCAGGTTGCCGACCCCTAGTCTAGTCTACTGGTTGCAAGCGTGACTGTTGAGCTTGTGTGGGGTAGGTCATCATTTCAGCCGAATGTCGTCCACTGTTCCAGCAGTGGCCTATGGGAAGTAGCGGTGCTTGGGGGAGGCCTAAGCACCGCTACTTCGAACAGTACCCTAATTGCGTAATACACGATCAATCAGAATCTGAATAGTTTTGAAACAGATTGCTAATCCATTGCTTCATAAGAACTGATTTTTGGGCGGTCACATGCCATGGGCATTGTATATAGGAGTAAAGTATGTCAGTATTTTGATAAAAATTGTAAGTATAAATATTAATCTAAACTTTGTTTACGTATGGATGGATTGTTTCCAGTCGATCGCATAGCTAAAAGGAGGTTTCGTAGCAACATCAACCCTTTCTCAGTCGATATTATTTTATTTACGGCCTGTGGGGAACTCAGGTAGCCAGGCAACTTGTACAAGCCGTGTTGTTGGTTTTAGATTAACATAAAATTGAAGCATTATTGAAATAACGTAGGTGTAGCTTGCTTTTACCAAGAGGAGTTTAGTTTTCCTTCCATCTATAGTTCTATAGTAATATTATAAAGAGGAAAAAAAAATTTGTTTGTTTGTACCGAATAGGGTCCGAAACTCCTTATCCGATTTGAAGAATTCTTTCAGTGTTAGAGAGCCCATTTATCGAGTAAGGCTATAGGCTATATATCATCACGCTAAGACCAATAGGAGCGGAGTACCAATGAAGAATGTTTCAAAATCGGGGGGTTTTTTAGCGTTAGCCCAAAGTAACTATTCCACGCGGACAAAGTCGCGGGCAGAAGCTCTAGTATATTATAAACTTAACTTCTTCAAGCCATCTTGTATAAGGTCAATCAATCTGCCTAGCTTTGTCCCAAGTATGCTGGGGTCGGCTTCCAGTCTAACCGGATGCAGTTGAATAGCAGTATTTTACATAGACCGACTGCCTATCTAACCCAGTCTAAATCTAATATAACCCAGTTACTGGGTAACACGATATCCTAATAGTACAAATAAATAATAATGAATTGCAATTATAACACTGAATTTGATGTTGTAAATGTGGTGTAAAAAGGGCATTTGTAGTTTCCTAAAACTTTTTTTTCATCTAAATCTAAATATTCGGTGTTCGATATATATGTCGCAGGCATATTGTATGATTCGTCATTTTACAAATGGCGCCGTCCGTTTACAAACGCTTGCGGTTTTGCAAAATGCCTAAGGCAAAATGTAAATTGCCTAGTCACTATACAATATGCCGCAACATTTGATGGACAATTCAAACGCCGTTTCCAAATGCCGCGGCAAATTGAAGAATTTAGTTCTATTTTTTACCACGCGCGTCGCTGCTAATCAAAACAAGAAAAATGGCGTCGAGCTGTGGTTTTGTGACTGAATAATATTGAAAACAGTGCAATTCTACGTGTGCAAAGGACTTTCCACAAAAAAAAAGTATTTTATAAACATTTATTAAGAAAATTATACGATTCACGAACGGGAACAGTGGAAAATGCCGTGGACAAATAACGAAGTTTTCGAGGTTATCCGGCTCGTAAAAAACCTCAGGTGTCCATGGAATCTGGTGCTCGCAGGACTAATGCGGAATATTATTAGTACAAACAGTATGAGAGTATTTTTGTTACTTAAATACTTTACAAGTACCTGTAGCGGTTATACCGTCACATACGAACGACGCATCAAAGACATGACGTCACACATATCTTACATAGATTAGAATACTCGACATCAACTTTCGGGCAGTTGCCCGCCAGACACAACACCTGCCTGGTCGGAGGATCCTCCCTTTTCTATGGTGGATGAGTGAACTTTACACCCTGTTCCTCATACCTCTAAATTATTAAGCACATATTATAATTTACTCTTACGTAAGTCTTCATAATATGTAGTTATTGTAGGTACCTGATTTCTCGTATAATATCTGTTTTGTCCAAGCTGTGTTTTTGTTATGGTCGCCCTACAATAACAATGAATGTCGAAATTATAACTATTGAAATTGGCAATTTGCCTTAGGCATTTTGCAAAACAGCAAGCGTTTGTAAACGGATGGCGCCGTTTGTAAAATGACGAATCATACAATATGCCTGCGACATATATACTATAATTAATGATGAAACAATATTTTAGTTCACTAGTTAACGATATTTAATATACATAGTATACATACAGTAATAATGCCAAATTAATCAAAACAGCGAAATATCGACAGCTATTTGCGATCTTGCCCACTTTCAGAATGCACGCTCTTAAATAACTGAAAACTTCTAAAGGGGTCACTGTACTCATCATTTTAGTTTTCGCTATTTCGGGGTTGGTTACAAAGCAAAAGTTGTTTATAATGTTGAGTACAATTACCCTTTATGAGGTTTGCAGTTAGGGATGCATCGATACGCCTTTTTGCCGATACGATACCGATACCGATACTCTTATAAAAATATCGGCGATACCGATACCGATTCCGATACGCTTATTGAATTCAAAAATGAAAGTAAAATAAATAAAACACATGTCAGGTTATTTTTTTTATAAATATAAAAAGAACAAATAACAGGACTAACTAAATAAAACCGTTTAAAAAAATAGACAGGTTGAGATTAGACGCACGAGAACAGTCATCCTAGCGAAATGGGATAGTTAAGCGAGTGCGAGGATAAAGGGGGCAGGCGAAACAAGACATTGAATAAAGCGCGGGGTTTCCCCGAGTATAGTTAGCGTTCGTACCTCGTTTGCAATGAAATAGACGAGACAACATGCGCGTTTACATTACATTTTTAAAGCGCGATATTTGAAAAGTATCGTTGAATCGGCCATAAAAATATCGCCGATACCGATATATCAGCAAACTTCGAATATTGCCGATATATCGGTATCGGTATCGGATGCATCCCTTGCAGTTATTTCAATTATGTACACCTAGTAGAGGCTGCAAAATATAATCCTATAAGTATAATAATAATTATAAATGCGAAAGTGAGCTTGCGTATTTGTTTGTTACGCTTTCACGCTAAAACGGCTGAACGGATTTGGATGAAATTTGGCACATGGGTAGACCATGACCTGGAAAAGGACTTAGGATATTGTTATTCTGATATTCCCACGGGATCGAGAATTATGCGAGTAAAACCGCGTGGCACAGCTAGTTTTTAATAAATCCAATATTTAAAAACCCACAAAATAATTATAAAAGAGATTAGGTGACGAAGAAAATGAAACATTGCCATGCCATAGACAAAGAAGAATGAAACAGTATCCAGATCTCTTCCTACTTTTTTTACAGGGTCTCTAATGTCCCACTGCAGGTCAAAAGGGCTTCCTACTTTCCCTCCACATTTCTCTTCCACAGACCTTTTGCAAAAAAAAATCAATTTTCTTATATCCAGCATATCAAAATCAATCTGCTTAGCCTTACCCCAACTATGTTGGGGTCGGCTTCCAGTCTAATCGGATGCAGCTGAATACCAGTATTACGTGAAGCGACCGCTTATCTGACCTCCACAACTGAGTAACTGGGTAATACGATACCCCTTGATAAGACTGGTTGTCAGACTTTTGGGCTTCTGACGACCCATAACGACTGTAAAAGATCCACGAATGACTGCCGGGACCAACGGCATAACGTGCTTTCCAAGGCACGGTTGAGTCTCTGTACGTAAAGATGATCACCCATCCACGGTTCAACCCCGGCAAGCGTAGCTTAGCCTGATGGATCGACCCGTGTGGCTGTTATTACTTAGCCACGAGCTACTCCATTTATTTCCAGTATATAAAGAGGGAAATGAAAAAATACGGGACTGCAAGCACTTTTCACAATATGTGGTTCATACTCATTCATCATTTAAACGACGCAGAGTGCTACTTTGTAGTATTGTTTGTATTCCCGGTGAGCGAGCAGGAAATATAAATATGCAGTGTTTTTGCAACACAGCCAATAATATGGTCAGCTAATTATAGAATGAACTCCACCAACCTTGCAGGCAGGAGTAAAAACTGTTGTATGCCGCGAATTACGAATAAGGTATTGAAGAAATGTAGAAATACATACACAGTGTTCTTAAACAATACAAAACTGAAGGCCATTTACTACATAGTTTCCATTGATATAGGTACCTACACTAATAATAAAAATTAAAAAAAAAAAAGATCGATACAAAATACCTCTATAGTACACGATAAATTAAAAACTAAGAAACATATTTTGCTACCAATTACTTTTCCCTAGAGAAGCCTTTCACCAACAAATGCTAAGCCGAGAAACACTGGTATTGAATATATCCAAATCATGTTCACTAGACAGTTTATTAAAACTTCTGCTTGCACGGATTAGAAATGAATTCTGCCTTGAGGCGTGTTATACAACGCCATCAAAATTATTAGTCTTTTATTACCAAATAAGATAGACCCAAGAACCAGTGTCGAGGGTCAATACAGGACACGATCCCATGGAAGCTTTATCTTGAAACGTTTTTTTCTCCCCGGTAGATAAGCAGTAACCAGGTCAGTATTTATAAGGGCTTAAACGAAGTTGCAGCACGTAGAGACCATTTAGAGAACTTTAATTTAAAATGTAATTATTATTATTAATTATTATTAATTTATTTATTCAAGTTACTATGACTCATTACAATATTCAGAAACACACACATACACCAAACAATACATTAAAATTACATTACAATCACAGCACATTTAATACTTACACTAACACACCATTAATGGGACATTAAATGAAGACTTAGGACTTACGGTTCTGTGTGGGTTGTGGAAATGAGTAAGTCACCCGTCCATTCCCGTGGCCGCCTGGGTATCGTAAAAAGGTGACTAAGATGGACAACAGAGTCTTCCCTTCCTTACCTTACCCACGGGTATCGTAAAAGGCACCGAAAATAGACAACAGTCTTCCATTCTGCTAATAACATTGCCATGCGCAGTGTTTATGTGAAATTTCCATACGCACATTCGGTAACACTTTAATTGCGAGTTAAACGCCTTGCAGGAGTCTGTGTTTACCACTGGCCACAGAGAACGGAGGCGCCTCGACGACACTTGCTAGAGACGATTGTGGCGGCATAAACATCACACATGCGGATTACGCATCACATTGACGTCATGCAAAATCGTGAATCGCACAAGCAGAATTTACCGCGCGACTAGCATATATACAAAGTCCCAACAACAATCAACGGGCAGTAGTCCATCAGTCACAACACCCTGTTCCCCTATACGACAGTGGCAACACTGTTCATAGGAACAAACCAAGCGTGTCAGTGAATTTCACCGTTTAGGTACATACTAGGTAATATAAACTCGTGATGGCCCAGTGGTTAAAGTCTCGCTTCTCACACACAAGGCTGTGGGTTCAAATCACGTACCAATGTGTCTCCTATAATTCACAAGTACTTTCCGAGTTTATCTTGGATAAACTAACGGCCCGTGACATCTCTAACTATGGCCGTGAATTGTGATAGCCAAAACTTGCGCTCAGCGCTACTTGCGCAGGTACGCAATCGCATATTATTAGTAATGGCATCTCTAGTCGCTGACGGTATGGCGATTCTGTGCTCTATGCCATTAGCTAATAGTCTTTAGTGAATTGGTTATTCCTAAGCAAGCGTGCACTAACGTCGACAACATCACCGCTTACCATCAGGTGAGATATAGAGACTAAAGCAAGCTTATCAATTAAAAAACATTTCCTTGTTGATTGTGCCCAGTAACGGAGAGGAGCTCGTGGCTAAGTAATAACAAGCCGCACGGGTCGATCCATCACGTTAAGCTACGCTTGCCGGGGTTGGTCAGTGGATGGGTGACCATCTTTACATACCGAGACTCCTCCGTGCCTCGGAAAGTACGTTAAGCCGTTGGTCCCGGCTGTCATTTGTGGATCTTTGACAGTCGTTACGAGTCGTCAGAAGCCCGAAAGTCTGACACCAGTCTTACCAAGGGGTATCCTATTACCCAGTTACTGGGTTGTGGAGGTCAGATAGGTAGTCGCTCCATGTAAAATACTGGTATTCAGCTGGGAAAAAGGCTAGGAAGATTGATTGTGCCCAGTAACGGGCCCCATCAACTCATTTCTTAATGACGTTGAGAACTTTAGGCTGACTGTGCCCTATACACTTTAGGGACGTTTAGGACTCTTAAATGCTAGATGGTAGTTCTGCGAACAGTTGCCCTCGCGAGTACAATTTTTGAAGTGAAAACTTCTTTAGCGGCGTAGTGCACTTTTTTTGGATGGGTAAAAATTTTAAACTCGCGTCAGATTGTGCCGTAAGATCCGTTGCCTAGCAACCGACTAAGTAAATATCAAAATAAATTTAATAGTCTTTGACATTACGTAAAGATTGCGAGGTAAGGAATTTTACCCATATTGATGGGTATATGTAGTGGTTACACCGCCACATATGAACTACGCAGCGAAGACATGACGTCACTCAAATTCTGCATCGCGCAGTTAGAGTTTACTGAGCGAAAAACATAGATAAGACTATCCGAAATCAACTTACGGGCAGTTGCCCGCCAGATATAACACCCGTCTGGTTGGAGGATCCTCCCTTTTCTATGGTGGATGAGTGAACTTTACACCCTGTTCCTCAGACCCCTAAAGGTAAATAAAAAGCAGTCAAAACATACTTCATGAAAAGATATTTTTTGTTAGACTATATTTTGAAAATAAATAAATGTACTACTACTACTACTAATGAATATTGTATTTAACCACATAAATTATAGTACTTGTATACTGATAATTCTGATAAATAAAGCGATTCGTGCGAAATTATTCCCTAACCATTCCAAAATATTCAAAAATGCACAACGTTAATGTTCAAATTTTTACTTCTGCCGGTACTCCCGGAGTGCAACCCGTTGTTTTTTTTTGCAATATACCACTTTACGAATAATAAAACCAATTTAAAATAGGATAATGCCCATATTTTATGTTTTCATAAACATGGTGAATACCCCGTTTTAAATAACTTTACTAGAGAAAATAACCATGTCTGAAAAACATAAGTACTTAATTCTATAAAGTCGTGAAACCGGTATACCAAGTTTCGTTCAGATTGGTTGTAAAATAAGACCTGTAGAGGAGTACCTACTAACAAACTGACACTCGAAAGCAAATTTTACAAAATTTGAAGCAGAGACGCTTCGATTGCTCGGTCAGTTAGTTTTATCACGTTTGCTTTTATAACATAATAGAAAACTTTAGAAAGAAAGAAAGAATGAAAAAGTATTTATTGGGACAGACACAGGAGATCACAAATTAAACTAAGACACAATTGAGACATACTTAAATAAGAATCAAAAACAATAAAAGAAATGAAACTATGTAAAATTAAAAAGGAAGCAGAGTCCTGTGCGAGGCCAAAAGGCTCCTATCTCAGCACGATGCTGCGACATTTAATAATAAATATCGCAGCGCTGGTATTCTGATGGGGCCCGAGGGCTTTAGTTCTATCTTTCTAAATAATTGCTTAACCTTAGTATGTTGGATAGCAATACGGCATAAAATGAAAAATACATTACAAAACGGCTTGTTTAAAAATCCAAAATAAGGCATTTGCGTTATAAGCACAACAGTCCTAGGAATGACGTAAATAAGGTATAGGATGAAAACTAATTTCACTAAAGTTTTAACGAGCTCGTAAAGCAGGTCATGAACAACTTATTTATTTCATAAAAGCTCAAGGACTTGCCTAGATTTATACCAAACCACATTTTCTTTTACATTAATAAATAACTAGATTTTGCCTGTGGCTTAGCTCGCGTGCAGGTCGGAAACTAGCCCACGGGAACATACTTAGATAATTACCTGGATAAAAAGAATCCTAAGTTCTAAACCACGTCATGGTCTACCTGTGTACATCGAAAGCCCTGTGTACCGATCAGCCGTTAAGGCATGAGAAGGTAACATATCTACATACAGACAGAGTTGTAGCTTTTATAATATTAGTATGTATGTTTGGAAAATAATAATTTAGGTTGACAATAGGCAACTTTTGATGGTGAAAAGTTACGACGAAAGACTTCCCGAAACGCCAATTCCTAGTGCTTAGTTGCACCGGTGGTTCACCTACATTCCATAGGGAAAAAACCAAATAATTCATAGAAACATCAAATTATTTCGTAATTAGAGTGTTGAAATGTGGACATTTTTGAGGCCTGCCCTTGGTATGAAATTTACAGTCACTAGACTAACTTTGTTTTTTTTGTGAGTTACAAAGAGTACTTTCATTTACCTACACTCAAAATAATGCTGTAAGTCTCCATTGCTAGTAGAAAATCGTTATTTTCTTGATAACGAAAAAGACATAAAAATATAAATATATCACAATACACTACTGCTTGGTTGCCGGAGGTGTATTCATGGTACACCCACATTTCTAATGAGCCAATAAAACTTATAGTGACATCAAATTATTTGAAATTAAAGTTAGAGCATTGAAATATGGACATGTTAGAAGCCTGTGTTTTGTACGTCGTTCAAGGGCTCATAACATAACATCACGCCTGTATTCTTTGAAGGGTTAGGCAGAGGTGTACCTATAGTACACCCACATTTCGCCAGTTATGTTTAAGTCCCATGTAATAGGGGGCGAGCCTATTACCAACAACCGGGCACAAATCCAGACTCCGGGCTGCTACTCAGATTCCTAATTGAAAATTCCAATAACACTTCGCCAGACCTTGGAACCGAACCCAGGACCTCATTCTCAGCAGTAGTCCTTGTGACCACTAGACCAACGAGGTCGCATACCTAATAAAACTGTTCTTTTTGAAAATACCTATTATACACCGTGAAATTTGAATCACAGTTTTGCTAGAATAAACGTTGTTCAGACCATGGTCTACTACCATTCTATACCGTCCAATATGTTATTAAAACAAAATAAACTAGGCGTTCTCAAATAAGTCTTATGTGGCTCAAATGCATTAACCGTAACATCAAAGGACTCATCGCGGTAGCAATATGGCATTCTCAAGAGTTATGAGCAGTCCACGTGGACTACAAGGATGTCCGGCCAATGCGGGCCGAAATGCAAATAAATAAATCAGTCTTTTTGTGTTTTTTCAAATATCATTGACGTTTTTTTTTATTGAATGGTATATAATGGTAGTAGACCATGGTCTGAACAACGTTTGTTCTAGCAAAACTGTGATTCAAATTTCACGGTGTATATTTTTAAAAGAGTTACCGTGGAGTTTCTTGCCGGCTCTTCGCCATAGGAAACGACCAATTGGAACCGTGCGTAGCTTCTGACGTTTCATAAGTGCCCATGTAGGTTTATGTGAAATAAAATATTTTGAATTTGAATTTTGAGTCTTTTCATTTACAGTAAAAACAAATGCTGTAAATCTTCATGCCCTAGGTAAAAAGCAGTAGAAAATCGTAATTTTCCTTGATTTTGATTGCATCTCTCAGGCGATGCAATCGGGCCGTCCGTTACGCTGAAACAAATTAGATAAACACACCGACCGAGGCCAGTGAAATGAAACTTTCAGGAGGAAGGCTCTTTGTTTTACTAAGTCTACTTGAAAGATAGTTAGTTTTATTCCTCTTTTATTTTTCATTGAAGGTTCTTTCTGGAGATATGAAATGAAAAGATGGAAAAAACTAATCTTGTTTAAAGATGTACTTTTCTTCTCTATGGCACAGATTGTTTGTAGGAAAACTGTTGCTTTGTATCGTATATACAAAAAAAAAACGTAAATATTACATGGCATGATATACATATATGTTACACGGTCTATTTGGAAGTGAAAACTTCTTTAGCGGCGCGTTGTGCACTTTTTTTGGGATGGGTTTAAAATGTTAAACTCGCGTCAGATTTCGGCGTAAGATCCGTTGCCTAGTATCCGACTAAGTAAATAACAAAATAAATACTCTTTGACATTACGTAAAGTTAGCGAGGTAAGAAATTTTACCCATAGTGATGGGTAAATAAAAAGCAGTCAAAACATACTTCATGAAAAGTGTTTAAATAAATTGTTTATTTTTGTTAGACTATATTTTGAAAAGAAATAAATATACTCGTACTACTTACTACTACTAATGAATATTGTATTTAACCACATAAATTATAGTACTTTTATACTGATAAATAAAGCAATTCGTGCGAAATGATTCCCAAACTATTCCAAAATGTTCAAAAATGCACAACGTTAATGTTCAATTTTTCACTTCTGCCGGCACTCCTGGAGTGCGACCCGTTTTTTTATGTTCGTTGGATGATTGAGTAGGGTTTTTTAGAGGTATATTTGATGTTTTTATCAGATTGATTTTGATGATGAACAGCTGACAAAATGAACTATCGCCGTATCAATTTCTTTATCATCTGTGCTTAACTATACTTCTATACTAATATTATATATAGGTAAAATTTGTTTGTTTGTAAGTTTTAGGTAGGGGGTAATCGCGTTGACAATTGAGGTTATAAAATTAACCTCAATTCTTAAATGAAAAAAAAAAAAAAAGAAAATCTTTTTAAAATAAGAATTTCGGGTTAACCTATTCAAATAATCAAATCTAACCACACAATAATTTGTAATTGGCACTACAAATTGTCATCCACAGGTACATTTTCTCATGCAATGTTTA
The DNA here is from genome assembly GCA_948150665.1 of Conistra vaccinii. Lineage (NCBI taxonomy): Eukaryota > Metazoa > Arthropoda > Insecta > Lepidoptera > Noctuidae > Conistra > Conistra vaccinii. The sequence goes on along the minus strand of OX411331.1, from coordinate 3,265,098 downwards.
CATTTTAATCAAATACTTTTGAAGCAGACCATAATTTGTTTAAAGTGAGAATTAGTGGTGATAATCAAATAAACTAGTATATTAAACCAATGTAATCTAAAAATCTATGTAGGCACATTCCAAAAGGCTCGTTGAACTCTTTTCTACACTATTTTAGCATTCAGAAAGAAGAAAAGAAAGAAAGAAAAATTGTTTATTCTACACAAACAAAACGCACATTTAAATCATAAAAAACATAAAATACACACATACAAAAGTAGTCAAAAACCTAGTATTCAACAAAAAAAAAAATTAAAGTAATAGTTTGACAATGTTGTTGTTGTTTGAATTCACATTTTCAACACTTTCAATTAATGGGCTTTCCCATTAATTGAAAGTGTTGAAAATGTGAAAAAAAAAAAAAAAATTCGCGGGCTACCCTGACGCTTTCGTCAGGGTAGCCCGCGAATATTTTTTTTTTTTTACGTTTTTTGCAAATTGCATGTCAGTATCAGGTTGTATGTTGATCAAAATATGATTCGCGGCTGTATCAAATTTATTTAAAAATTAAAAATCATCAATACATCTCTGTAAGCTCACATTACCTTATTGAATGACTATTTCATGGAATGCAAAATGTGAGGTTAATCTAACTTCCTGTAAAGCCATATTTTTTATGGTCGCGAATCGTATTTCAATCAACATACAACCTGACACTGACCCGCTAATTGCAAAAAAACGTAAAATAATTTGAATTTAAACACTACACCAGCGCCACTCCTTTAAAAAAATATATCTCGTAACTGAGTAGGAGAGAGCAGTGGTGGCCCAGTGGTAACGGCCCCGACTTACGAGTTGTAGGTCATGGGTTCGAACCCAAGCAGGCGCTTTATTTTTTGTAAATAATTTCATCACCACTGCTCCCAAAACGGTGAAGAAAAACATCGTGAGGAAATCGGCATGTCTTAGAAACAAAAAATTCGAAGACATGTGACATCTACCAACCCGCACTGGGCCCGCGTGGTAGATTACAGCCCACTCCCTCTCACAGAGAGGAGGCCTGTGTCCCAGCAGTGGGAACATTAATAGGCTGATGATGATGATGATGAACTGAGTAGGAAATATGAATAACGCCTAGTATGGACCCTCGGTAAGTGTGTCTTAGAATTTTCTAATACCTTTTATAAAGTTTTATATTAAGACACGAAGCAACACAATACGATTTAGAGGAATGTGGCCGCCTCTCTTTAGATCGAATTTTGTTGCTTGTGTCAATATGAAACTTAATTTTGAATTTCGCGGGCTATCTTAGGGCATCCCCCTTTTATAAACCACTACTTTCACTACACATATTTAATTATGCATATTGTATTAGGTGTTAAAGTTTTTGTCGACTGTGTCCCAGTTGTCAGTTAATTGGTTGGTAGTTTGCATGTGACCTACTCGGGCGAAAACCTCGAAAATGTTCAAATTGTTTAACCTCACCTTGCTTTATGAGGTTTAGCAGAGGTTCAAGACTTGTTAATATTATTATGTGCTAGTTGAGCGTTTGGGGAAAGTTCTGTAAACTTAACAGATACCCCTTTATTTACAAACGTTGCATAATGCATAATAATCAGCTTATTATTTTCCCACTGCTGGGACACAGGCTTCCTCTCTTCGAGAAGGAGTTGGGTGTAATCTACCACGCAAGCCCATTGCGGGTTGGTAGATGTCACATGTCTTCGAATTTTTGGTTCTAGAACATGCCGGTTTCCTCACAGTGTTTTCCTTCGCTGTTTTGAGAGCAGTGGTGATGAAACTATTTACACAAATTAAAGCGCCTGCCTGGGTTTGAACCCACGACCTATAAATCATAAGTCGGGGCCGTTACCACTGGGCCACCACTGCTGTGCTGGGCCACCACTTTAAATGTCAAAAATGTATGGACAAATTTTAAGCAACGTTTATAAATATACCCCTTAGTTGTGATCTTAGAAAGAAGTACTTAAATGGATGATATCTAGTTTACAGTATTGAAAGAGACGAGATAATGAGTTAAGTAGCCAAACTCTAATAATCCTGAATTAATCTGCGCAAAAAACTGAAGATATTGGTAACATAAATGCTCCAGTTTTCTATACTGAAGAGACCGAGAATGATTGAATGGATGAATGGTTTTCGTTGCTATGTCAAGCGGGCAGTAGACTGCTCCAGGCTGATGGTAATGATAGCTTACTATCATGTCTCACTTGTGTGTTCTCTACCTAACGGCCCTCGCCCACGGCGACTTTTTGTAGCGCGTTTTGTAAACGCGCTTCTGCATCGCTACTATCGCGCAGCATTCTTCATACATAATTACAGCATCGCAGCAGTATCGATACACATGTGCGACAGCATCGCTACAAAAAGTCGCCGTGGGCGAGGGCCCTTAGGCAGTTGCCCGCGACTTTAGTCAGCGATCCAGGATGAAAAATAGTTAATGTTCTTATTCTTCAAATTTCATCCAAATCCGTCCAGCCGTTTTTGCGTGATCGAGTAACAAGCAAATAAACTCAGTTTCGCATTTAAAATATTAGTTACGGATTTTGTTTGTACTTAACAAAAAACAAATAGTTTGGAAATTCCAAAAGTGCACGCCTCATAACACACATTCATAAACGAAAAATAAATTTAAAACATAGTTTCTAACAAAAATTACCAATTTATCACTTTTCATGAAGTATGTTTTGACTGCTGTTTTACCCATCAATATGGGTAAATTTCTAACCTCGCAATCCTTACGTAATGTCAAAGACTATTTATTTAGATATTTACGTTGTGGGTTGCTAGGCAACACGTTCAGTCAAGGTTGGAAATATTTAGATAAAGATATTATATTTTAGTTAGTATTTTATTAATTGTAATTAAACTACAATGAATAAAAGAGCCATTTTCAATAGGGTTCCTTCTATGGCCGAAACGAATGTATTAAAAAAAAATTGTCTCAATTAATTGATTTTATCGCACGCTACAATGTTTTCAAGGTTCATAAATTGACGGACAGGATTTTTTTTTCAACTATTTTGATGTTTTTTTCATTTATGCTGCATTAAATCAATTGGTAAAAAGTACAGTATTAATCTCCATTTAATCATCTATGTAATGGTATATAAATTAAGTAGGTTCTGTGTACTAGCAGGAGTGTAACAATAAAAACACTTGCAGAAATGGGGCAAAAAATATTTTTCGATCGTAGAGCACACTCTAATGCTTCGCATTACGAGTCGTGCAATATTTGCGAATGCTTACTTTCGAATTAATGATACTAGAATTCTCACACTTAAGTAATAGTAATCAATATTTCTTGTTTAAAATTGTAATCACTTCTAATAAATACGAATAATATGAAAACATTTAGGTAAAAAAGCGAAATGCCAAAGAATTACCTAGTAACCCAAATAAAACCGTTCACAATTTTATTCTAAACAATGAGTGGTCTAGTTTTTTAGCGTACACTTCAGTTAGTAAAGGTAACAAAACAGCCTTGAGTAACTAGGCCAGCGTGTCGGGTGATCCTGCAAGGTGAGCGGTGTATATCTACGTACTTGTGTTCTCCTCGCTTGTTGGCAACCAATGCGGGACAACTATGTTAGAGCTAGCTCTTCTACTGTGCCAAGATTTCCAATGATAAATCATTTCTTGCAAAAAAACGGGCATTTTCAAAATAAAATTTCAACGTCAGTACAGTCAAAATTTATACATTTTGCTGATTCTTTATGATCAAATCGATTTGCACTTTGACAGTTTGTACAAATTGAAGGCCAAGTTTCTAAATAAGTAATTTAAAACTATATTAGCTTAATTATTAATTTTGTACAACTTCTATGCATGCTTAGTTTGTCTATGATTGTTGCACTGCTGTATTTATATATTTTGCATGTTACCTTTGGGCTGTGTGTGGCAAAACAAAAAACAAACAATCGTGTGTGTATATCATAACTTGGGCTAAATAAATGGGGTCTTCTAGATCTAGAATACTCTAGAATCTAGATAATCGCTAAAGTCAACGGTATTCCTTAATTATGTAATTGTTTTCGCTTGCCACAGTGTTGTTCTAAGCAGTTGTGAAAGCGATGTCTGTTCTATGGACTCTTTTGTAGCTCTTTATGAAAGTGTCCACACCCTCTTTAACGAGGGAAGGTGTTAGGTGGTTTCTATGCCAGTCATAACTGATGTTAAACATAGAACCACAGACATAGATCGGTCTATTCATTGTGTAAAGGTGATCATTCGTTTTTAAATAACTCCATTTCAACAACTCTTTTCACTCAAGGATACTGCTCTCAGGCTAGTAAGAGATCTCTCTCACAGCAATTCCCACTGGTAGTCAAGTACCTAAGTGATACAAACTATAACGTCCAAACACTTTAAAATCCACATTGTGATACTTATCCTCCATTGGCAGTTGCTAGTTGGTAGAAACTGGGCAAAGTGTCGTGTAGCGAATGCAACAACGGTGCAACCTACAAAACCGACGTTTGTAACTGTTCGCCCCACTCGCCGAGCTGCGTCGACCGACAATTGATACTAAACACATTATTTTTTACTTTACGGCCTCGATGGTCTAGTGGTCGCAAGCGCTACTGCTGTGCATAAGGTCCTGGGTTCGATTCCCGGGTCGGGCAAAAAGTTATTGGGTTGTTCTATCTGGAATTGCTCAGTAGCAGCCTGGAGTCTGGATTTGTGCCCTGTTGATGGCAATAGGCTCGCCCCCTACTACATGGGACTTAAACATAACTGGCAAAATGTGGGTGTACTATAGACACCTCTACCTAACCCGTGATGTTTTGTCATTTTATTTAATTCTTCACCTTTATAAGCTGATCTAGGTATTATGGCGGATAATATCTCAATAATCTTTGAGGATTTTGTTTGTCTGAAGATTGCACGACTCTTAATGCGAAGCATTACAGTGTGCTCTACGATCGAAATTTTTTTTTTGCCCCATTTCTGTAACTGTTTTTATTGATACACTCCTGCTAGTACACAGAAGTAGGTTCTGTGTACTAGCAGGAGTGTATCAATAAAAACAGTTATTATTATAAGTATATATTTAATTTATATACCATTGTATAGATGATTAAATGGAGATTAATACTGTACTGTTTTTAACAATTGATTTAATGCAGCAGAAATGGAAAAGCATCAAAATAGTTGAAAAAAAAATCCTGTCCGTCAATTTATGAACCCTGAAAACATTGTAGCTTGCGATAAAATCAATTAATTGAGTAAATTTTTTTTTATACATTTGTTTCAGCCGTAGAAGGAACCCTATTGAAAATGGCTCTTTTATTCAAAGTAGTTTAATTATAATTAATAAAATACTAACTAAAATATAATATCTTTATCTAAATATTTCCAACCTTTGACTTGATGTTGCCTAGCAACCGCCAAGTAAATATCTTTGTCAGTCTTTGACTTTACGACTTCATGAAAAGTTATAAATTGTTCATTTTTGTTAGAAACTATGTTTTGAAATTCTTTTTCGTTTATGTATGAGGCGTGCACTTTTGGATTTTCCAAACTATTAATTAATTTTATGATTAACGTCTTTACAATACCTAACCTGTCTTTGTCATTTTAATAATGATAAGGCGACAATGAAAATAAATAATTACGTTTACAATATTATCAAGGTAACATGACTATATCCGCTTACCAATTGCGGAGAGTCGTATATGATAAATGCTAGGTTCAATACTGTTCTGTTTTGAACATTCAGCTTCATCAAGCTAAACTAAAGTCAAACTATAGTCAGACCATAGTTACTAACCCGAGCATTTCAGGTCTGATTATTGTTTCTCCAAAACCGTATTATTGAATATAGAAAAAGTTACAAGACCTCAAATTCTGGAACAGCTACAGCTTTATTACAAAACAATGTTTATCTTTTTAGACCCTGGTTTAAAACATCGAGCTATTTTTTTATTCCGAAAAAGTTAAAGTTCTAATTACAAAAGAGTGGCGTCAAAACCAAGTCTAAGGGCCTATTTCACCACCTACGAATAGCCACTACTTACTAAAAAAATTCAAAAATGGAACAAAATTTGTATGAAATTATCTGCCAAGTAAGTTAATAGGAACTTAATCGTACTCGTAGGTGGTGAAACAGGCCCTAAGTTGACAATTTTGTATTAAGAACTACTCGTATACCGTATTCTGTATAAAGTTCATAATACAATAACTAGCTGAAAGGTTTAGGTTTGCACGAAGTTAGAACTCGTTTAAAAAGAGGGAATTTTTCGTGTTACAAAGACGGCTAAAGTTTTACCAGAACCTACATGCATGAAAACATATTTTCGTGAATTATTTGAGTGCCCATTCAAGGTGAAAAACGCACTTTTTGTTTCGCTTTCTGCGTTTTTTTTTTTGCGATAACGTTAATAAGCCTTTTGAAAATGCCAAAAATATCAAGTATAAAATAATTCTTTGAATATGGTCGCCATTTATTATGCCAATAGTTTTTAGTGTTCATATCGTGTTCAACACTGGATCGATTGGAAAATGACCTTGTCACCAAAAAAATGTCTTGATATAGACCTGACATTCAAAAAGGCTCTATTTTATTAACCATTGTTAGTTTCTTTTGAATGTAATGATAGGTCTAGTATAGAAAGGCTTAGTTATAGCCTGAATGAATGACTGATAGCTTTTATTGTGAACATGAACTGCCTCTGCCTTCTTGGCTGGTTGTCACAAATAGATGTTTAAATCCAGTTTTTGGTGTGGAATTTGAACAGAAACTAAAGCCAGAAATGAGTATGAAAGCCAAAATGTTGCAGTTTTTTAAAGAAGAGTGAAAGAGCACTATATTTTCATTTCGTCATAATATATACCTACGTGTATAAAATAATAAATGTATACGTATTTACTATACAGTGTGTTTGGTCACCGGTGTCCGACCCGTTAACGTAAAGCAATATGATCAATTGTATCGACAAATCTAGCATAATAAGGCATTTTGCCCCTACTGCTTTGAAATAAGTTAAGTAAAAAAAAACCAGCCAAGTGCGAGTCGGACTCGCCCATGAAGGGTTCCGTAACAGCAAGTAACATAATATAAAAGTTCTTGTAGTTCGTTAAAGGTAAATTGCGGTTTACGATTTATGACGTATTAAAAAAAAACTACTTACTAGATCTCGTTCAAACCAATTTTCGGTGGAAGTTTACATGGTAATGTACATCATATATTTTTTTAGTTTTATCATTCTCTTATTTTAGAAGTTATAGGGGGGGGGGGGGGGGGACACACATTTTACCACTTTGGAAGTGTCTCTCGCGTAAACTATTCAGTTTAGAGAAAAATTATATTAGAAACCTCAATATCATTTTTGAACACCTATCCGTAGATACCCCACACGTAGTACGGGTTTGATGGACAAAAAATTTGATTTTCAGTTCGAAGTATTGGGAACCCCCAAAATTTATTGTTTTTTTTCTATTTTTGTGTGAAAATCTTAATGCGGTTCACAGAATACATCTACTTACCAATTTTCAATAGTATAGTTCTTATAGTTTCGGAAATAAGTGGCTGTGACATACGGACGGACCGACAGACAGACATGACGAAACTATAAGGGTTCCGTTTTTTGCCATTTGGCTACGGAACCCTAAAACTATCTTTTAAAAGTTTTAATGGGTCAAAGTCAAATCATTTATTTCAAATAGGCCCTTGAAGGCACTTTTGAACGTCAAAATTTACAAAATAAAGTATTGATTCTACCGCCCCTTCCAAAAGGTAGTTTTCGTATGGAGAAGAATGGGCAAGAAACTCCACCGTTACTCTTTTTAAAATGTTTTACAATATTTTGTATAGGTACATTATTTATATAATTATATGTAAAGACGATGCACCTAGAATAAAATTACTGTATAAAGTAAAAAGAATTTAAAGTCGAGCAAACGACAGATAAATTAATTATGTGGTAGATACATGGTGTTCACATATTCACAAACATTGTAAAAAATAGACGCATCTACTAAAAAATTACAATTAATAAGTCAGTGTGTGAGGAAGTAATCACAGGATGTACTCGTAAAATCAATGTCATATAATAAAAAACAAATACAATTAAGTAAGCAACCAGTTTGATTTTGTCTAGGGTGTTTTTGATAAACTGTTTAGTGTCAACTATTGCCTACTTTTGTAGCTGTCGAACGAAACCTCTATTATATCTGTAGGACGTCTACATCGGTAGATATTGCAAAATAAATGAAATAAATGTACTAAATAAAAAACAGTTGGGGCAAAATGCCTTATTATTGTGGATTTGTCGATAAATTGATCATATTACTGCGCCTTAACGGGTCGGACACCGGTGACCAGACACACTGTAGATTGTACGTTTTATTTAAATAAGTGAACAGTTTTTGGTTTTGCGTAGTTTAATTTCTCTTCTACTCTTTTACGCGATGTCTAAGATCTCTTTTTCACTGATTCTCCTATCGCAGATATGCTGGAAGAGATTTCTTTAGAAATAAACATCACCTTTTATGAATTTTTCTGTTTTTTTCTTTTTTCTTGTCTGTTTATATGTGTGACTGTATAAATAGATTTATAGCCTTGATTATCGAATCAAGAACAGTAATCGTATCCGGTATAGGTACTAAACTGTCTAATAATTTTAGGTACCTATAGTATATCTTATTCTGAACCTAATCTTTTGAAGTATGTTTTATAGAAATTATATAAAATTTTCTTTATAATTAAACATCCAAAAGAATCGGGTTCATCGCTGTTGCTCGTTGATTTACAAAAACCTTTAACATTTTTGAAGAACTTCTTAATTTAACAAAAGTTATTTTTCTTTTGAATAGTTTCAATAACATTTTCCGAATATTTTAGCTTCATCCGCCCGGCTCTTCCAGATTTTCAGAGCTTACAAGTCTAGTAAACTTAATACGAAGAAACTCGTTTACATGTATTCAAGATGTCGAGAGCCGATTATTATAACTTGCGCAAAGTTTAATTTTGTTTGTATAGAAACTAGGTTAGCGCAACCACGTAAGTACCTGAATAGGAGAGGTTTTCTCACTAATACTTACTTATAATTGTGAAAGTTTGTAAGTTAACTTCGACGCGAAGCCTGTTACCATGGATTCAGTACATGATTCTGAACGCCCCTGCGCCAGCGTTGCCAGTTTTTTTTTTGCTAAGTCGGGATTCTGAAACTTTTTGAGTGAAAAAAGCGGGATTCTTTCATCGAAAGCGGGACATGGTTAAAAAACGTACCTATATAATCAGAAGTTTTTAAATATTTATCTTTTTATTTGAGTTTTAAGGGCGGCCAACCCGCCATACTTTTCATACAAACGCTCGTACGTGATTATGGCGTAGTATCACACCTTTCTTAATTTTTTTTAATGTAATATGTATCTTGTGCGGTGTCACCTTGTTTCGCAGACAGAAATTACATAGAATTTCGTTTCGCACCAAAATGTTTCATATTTATTTAGTTCTTATATTTTTATATCGAATATTATTGTTTCAACAACTATTTACTTGGATGAAACATTATTTCACAGAAACACAATTCAATGAATTTTTAATCATATTTTTTTATTTAACAAACTTATCAAACAGTAGAATAATTTTTTAAAGAATATTGTTTGTTCAGTTATTTCAACGAAAATGTAAGAATAGACGTTATGCTATAAACAACAATAGTGTGTGTGTGTGTGTAGTGTAGTGTAGTGTCTAGTAATAACTATTAGGGCACTCCGACCATATAGGTTAGGTTAGGTTAGAACTGTGACCAACTACGCGCGAGCCGAGCGAGCGAAACGAGCGGTGCCGCGGCAGCGGCCGGCGAGCGCTACATCGGATTTGGTCGCAGTATCAAGATTAGGGCACTCCAACAGATGAACCGCTTTCATCTAACTATACTACGGTATATAGTGTGTGTGTGAGTGTGTAGTGTATTGTCTTTTAATATAACTATTAGGGCACTCCGACCATATAGGTTAGGTTAGGTTAGAACTGTGACCAACTACGCGCGAGCCGAGCGAGCGAAACGAGCGGTGCCGCGGCAGCGGCCGGCGAGCGCTACATCGGATTTGGTCGCAGTATCAAGATTAGGGCACTCCAACAGATGAACCGCTTTCATCTAACTATACTACGGTATATAGTGTGTGTGTGAGTGTGTAGTGTATTGTCTTTTAATATAACTATTAGGGCACTCCGACCATATAGGTTAAGTTAGGTTAGAACTGTGACCAACTACGCGCGAGCCGAGCGAGCGAAGCGAGCGGTGCCGCGGCAGCGGCCGGCGAGCGCCACATCGAAATTGGTTGCAGTATCAAAAATATAGGGCACTGGAGATTTTCTTGGTAATAAGCTTTATACTAACTAAACAGTATGAGAATAAAGAATATTTGATTTGTTATTCTATGATATGAATATCGAAACTTTTAATTTTATTTGTAACAAAAATCAATGATTTAAGTTTATTCAAAGTAAGTATTCTGCGTATTGATTATTCTGTGAAATGATAATATATGAAAAATTTTATGTGAAACGAAATTCTATAAAACTATTTTCTATAAAACAACGTACAACCATCTTGTGCACTATGTCTAGGTTTCTATGAGAACAAAAAATAAAATAAATTAGAAGCAAATTCAGTATAAGCCTCCAAAAATCAGCTTTTTTGCGCAAATTTTACCTGAACTTTGGCCGGTCATGATGTACTCGTGAATTGGAAAAGTAAAGAAAACATCTTCCTAGAAACCTCGCACTTGTAATGAAGATTCTAAATGACAAACATTTATAATATAATAATAATAATTCCTTTATTATCAGGCAACAAAGGCCCATAGATAAAATACACAAAATATTCTTACATAATAATAAACTAATACATAACTTTTAATACATAAACATTATTAACTAAGTAGTACGTTGGGTCGGCGACGTAATGCGCTGAGTCGAGGTGTCATGTAGCCTTCCGCGAAAACGCCGATACACGACACCCTTCGGCCAAAATTCTTCCTTCATAAAGGTCTCCAGGTGATGAGTCGGAACGCGCACCACAAAAGATTTAAAGTTCACTTTGTGACGCGAATAAAAAGATTGTGCGCGCGTTTATTTCACAAACTTGCCAGGCTTACTCAAAAACACGTATGGCCTGAAACAAATCTTTACACACTATTCTTCGTACAATGTTATCGCGTTCTCACTTGCTTGTTAGTAGTTCTCACTTGCGCTGGATGAAACAACAAGCTTTTCGACTACGCTCGCGTTGACGATAGACGGACCGGGAAGGACCCTCTTAAGTTACCTTTACGTGACAATATATAAATAGCCATAGAAAATGTATTTTAATAAAAATATGATATTTTAAATCAGATTTACCCTATCGTTAGATAGATGAGTCTTACTAGACTTCTGAATAAAAAAAAATTTAAAGCAAAAATCAAAGTCAATAAAAGTACCTATTATTCATTAAAAAAATGTGGTGTTTCAAATAATATAATCTAAGGAGTGAGTTTTACAAATAATTATTTATAAGAATTACTAATTCATGATATTTCTGTGAAGATTTAACTTCTTTTAAAGTATCCTTGATCTCTCGACCGCGCTTCCTCAGCACTCGCCCGTGCGTGCAACGGGCGAGTTATTCCCGAAAAGCGGGACTGAGCCTGTCCTACGCGGGACATTTAATTTTGATTAAAAAATCGGGACGCTGCCCTGCGCTGAAATTTTTCGACGGTTATTAAAAAAAAATCTGCTGTTTCATAGAAAAGTGCAATACCTACGCGGTCAAAATGTATGGATCAGCAGATTTTTTTTTAAATAACCGACTAAAAATTTCAGCGCAGGGGGTTCAGAACCATGTACTGAGTCCATGGTAACAGGCTTCGCGTCGATGCCACCCTGTATAGTTTGTTAGAAAAAACAACTTTTTTAATTTCGTAGCTAGGATTAATTTGATGGTTCCAAAATACTCTTATTTATTTATTTATTACAGCATGGAAGACTTACAGCTAAAAATAACAGTAAATAAAATCTGTCAAGTGCGAGTCGGACTCGCACACGAAGGGTTCCATACCATGTCGTACAAGATTTAACACTATGAATTTTTGTAATACTTTCGTAAAGGTAACAACAGAGGCGCTATAAAAAAACAAAGATTTGTAAAGAAATTGTCTAATTTTAATGAGAAAATGTTGTTGTGTTAAAATATAGGTGTAGGAGTATATTTCATTTATTTTAAGAGAAAAATATTAAGTTAACTTTATCCAGTAACATGCATTAACTAAAGTCAAAGTTATTTATTTGCTACTAATATAGTATTGGTAGGTATAAATAGGTATATATGGTAGGTAAGCAGGTAGATATGTAGGGTAGGTAGGGTAGGTTAGGTACCTACCTACCCTGGTAAGAAGGGTAGGGTAGGTAGGTAGGGTAGGTAATTAGGTAGAAATAGGTAATTATGAAAGGTAGATGCGCCGTAGATAAGTACTTAGTGCTAACCGTGCGAAGCCAGGCCGGGTAAAGCTAGTTACTTATAAATAAAAGGATTTCTCTTGCTACATAAGACTATATTGTACAAAATAGAATGTAAGTAGTACGCCAAATTTTAATTATAACTGTGCGTTTGCACTGGCGAAACATTCACAACAAAACATGTTGGAATCTCTATTTTCTGTCAATTTTTCATACAATGTTTGACAGGAACTAGAGATTTCAACATGTTTTGTCGTGATGTTTCGCCAGTGCAAACGCACGGGTCAATACAGGTATTTATTTACGTTATTTTTGATAGTCATACAGAAATCTATTATTTCTTACTTATTATTTTTACACATCCCATCGGACTATGAGAGTGAGGGAAGAGAAAGTGCACTCGTGTCTGCGCACACACTTGTGCACTATAATATCTCCCGCGCCGAAGGCCAGTCTCCGTTGAGATTGGCCGCCATGACCGAATATTTTTACACCAATAATTTTTCTCAATATGAAATTGTATCCACAACGGTTTAAGCTAGGTAACTGAATAGTACACTGTATGTGCCAGCATTCATTTCACGATATTTCAATGTTACTGAATATATTGTTGTACACACATCAACACCGTCTAGGGATACTTTGAAAAAAGTCGATAAAGTTCTTAAACTCAAAAAATACTGGCCGGTTTTAAAATCTTGTGAAGAAAGTTTATTTTGTAGACCTTTTTGGATGATCGAAATTGAAATGATCGAAATAGTATATGCTGCCATGATAGTAGGTACTTACTAATTCCATGTCATTACTCCGACTATTAAATAGTTATCTGTGGAATTTATATCGCATAATATTAGCATGAAATACAAAATTATTACTTTAAGTTGCAGAAAATCGCCCATATTATATAAAATACGTTATGAATCGGCGTTTTTAGTATTTGTTGATTATAAACAGTATATGTTACATGATACACACAAGTTTCAAATTCCTAATTTGTTTAGTTGTTGAGATAGAGCTCGTATAAAAATGGTCTAAAACAGACAACTTCTACGGCCCCCTAATTCATAATTTTTGAAGATAAAAACAAATAAAAATTATATTTATTCTCTACTCGATGAGCTCTAGAAAATGATACCCCACATGCCAGGGTCAGATAATTTTTTTTTCAAAATTTAATTTTATTGTATGGCGACCCCCCTTTATTTTTTAATTTTATTATTTGTTGCTCTTACGGCAATAGAAATGCTCAATCTGTGAAATTTTCAACTGCTATTACGGTTCATGAGATAGAGCTCGCTGACAGACAGACGGACAGCGGAGGCTTATGAATAGGGTTCCGTTTGTCACCCTTCGGGTACGGAACCCTAAAAAAGGAAACAATAGTCGACAGAAAGCCAATTACAAGTCTTCGCGTTTAGACTACGCATGCACGCTTATGCATTAGTATTGCCAGTGTTTTCATTTATTGTCGTATTGTAGTCTCCACATTGTATTTAATTCCTGGAAATTCGAAATCCACTTAGTCAATGATCAAATAAGCAAAAGTAATCAAATGGAAATCTAATATCGGGAAACGAGCTGAAAAGCTGTCAAACTTATTTCATTCCATTACTTTCTGAATCAGCCGCGTCAATCTTAATTTACCGTGTTTTCAAATCAACGTTCAGCTAAATATATACCTAACTTAGAAGTAGAAATATTCAACTTTTTATCTTTTCAGCAAAACATTTACTAAAGACTTAATTTTTTTATTTTATTTATTTGATCTGCACATAACACATTTTACAATACTTACATTATTATTGTAGGTTTTTGTACATGAACCCTGTCAGGGCACTGCAAAACACAATGTAGGTTTGCGATGAGTTAGTGAACAAAATTAACATAATTTGAGTCAAAACTTATCACAAGTGAAATAATATAAAAATTTAAAAAACCCCCGACACAAAAATTTCCTCATTTCTCTTTCCTACTCTATCACCAGACCCTGTTCATCATCTAATTAATTAAGACCATTCCAATGAGCCCAAATACCTGTGCCGTAAGTTGGTAAGGGAGTTGGCTATCCTGCAAATTCCAGGTTATGCTGCAGCATCAGTTCAAGATTACTATGTTCTTCTTATGTCATTGAAGTATAAAGTAGTAGAAGTATAAGTAAATGGAATACCCAATTTCAAATCGATCAGACCTGTGGAAAACGCTCACATCCATTCATCAATTAAAAAAAATTAAAAAAACCCCCGACACATTTACAAAATCCTTTAAAAAGTTTCAAAATAAAATATTATACTGGCCCTTTATGTTTAATATAATTTGTAGTTAATATTTTGTCGTCGCATCGGGGGTCGACGAATGAAAATATCTTTTCTACAATAGCATGCCGACCCCCGATGCGACGACAAAATATTAACTACAAATTATATTAAACATAAAGGGCCAGTATAATATTTTATTTTGAAACTTTTTAAAGGATTTTGTAAATGTGTCGGGGGTTTTTTTAAATTTAACTTTTATTTCCTGCTTTTTAAACTTTATTGTATACTAATTACTAGTACATACGCTACGATCGACACATGCCTCGCATAAAATATCTGCGCAACTGTGCGTATTTTTCCTACAGTCAAGTTAGTTACTAATTAACCCAGATTTATTTTTTCTTCTCCATATCACACCCTGATAAATATATACCCTATAAATATATAACCTATTTATTGAGACCATTCCAATGAGCCCAAACACGATACCACTGCTGTAAGTTGGTGAGGAGTTGGGTATCCTGCAAGTACCAGGTAATGCTGCAGCATCAGTTCAAGGTTACTATGTTATTCTAATACCATTGAAGTAACAGATTACCAAATTTAGACTCAATCAGACCTGTGGAAGATGCTCAAATCCATTCATCAATTAGAAAAGACCTGATAATCTTCAAACGGCTGAATAGATTTTCTTGAATCATACCTAAGAACACTCCCGATCAAGTCACCTATCAAACAAAATAAAAATAAACTAAATCGGTTCAACCGTTTGGGAGCTACGATGCCACAGACAGATACACAGATACACACGTTAAACTTATAACACCCCTTCGTTTTCCGTCGGGGTTTAAAAAGAGCTGATAATCTTCAAGCAGCACCGCTTCGGCAGAACCGATTTTGATAAAATATGTCTAAGAACCATCGCTAGAAAACCTGCTTTCACATAAAAAAAACCGCATTCAAATCGGTTCACCCGTTTAAGAGCTACGGTGCCACAGACAGATACACACACAGCGGTCAAACTTATAACACCCCATCTTTTTGAGACGGGGGTTGAAAACACATTTTTTATGAAATATTCGTCCTATTTCGCTAGCAGCATATTATTGTTCTACCACAGGGAAATACACCGCTAGCTGACGGTGTGGCCTGCGCTTCAGAGAAGGCAGAGAAGATTTAGATTTCAGGTGTATTGTAAGAATAGAAAATTCTTTTAGAATTGATTTGAATTAATACTTCAAGGTTCTGTAATGCTAAACAGGCTACAGACTAGTAGATAATCCTACTAGTGTCTGGTTAGCATAACCACAGTATAAAAACCTACAGCTAGCAGTTCGGGAACGCGCTTCCCCCGTCTCGCCCTTCACGCCCCGCAGCGTAAGCAGTTCGGTACCCGTCTCGCCCCGCACGATTGCTCTGTCTAGACGTCTTCGTCGGACGACTGTATGATGTTTAGACTGTGGGTCTGTGGCCTAACATAATGTCACGCTTGTAGGTATTGCCCGAAGGGTTCGGCAGAGGTGTACTTAAAGTACACCCACATTTCGCCAGTTATGTTTAAGTCCCATACAATAGCGTGGGCGTATGTCCATTAACCAGGCACAAATCCAGGCTGCTACTGAGAAATTCCAGATGGAAAAACCCAATAAAACTTTGCCTGAACCGGGAATCGAACCCAGCAAGCACCTCATACTCAGCAGTACCGCTTGCGACCACTAGACAGTCGGTGTCTGTTTAGATAATACCCGTAACGCCAAATTGCCTAAGCAGTAACAATTAGAGCTAAAGCACTAATAACAGTTAACCTTAGTCCTGTAGGGTTAATTTAATGGAATCGGGTTGGGTTAATCAAGTTGCAGTTTCGAGGTTACAGATAGGCTAAGAAAAGAGCTTCTGTTTGTTAAACAAAGCTTGACTTAGGACATATAATTAACTGAGAGTAATAGATATAATGTAGTCACCGCTTCCCGCTACTAAATACCAATCTCACTGAGGTGATTTTCGCCTCGAACAAATACGTGGTTTAAAAAAAAGAAGCTTTTTGCGCTCTTGACCTCGATCTCGTATGGTGGAAAGAGATGAAATGGAACGTGTGATCGAGCGTGCCCAGAAGATTTCATGCTGACTGGTTACAGCTAGAAAGGAACACAGACCCTGGTAGAGAGTTCCACAATAATATATGTGGAGGAGAAGCGAAAGGAGTATTATTTCAACGTGGACGAAGCAAAAGGAGTATAGTTTATGTAGAGAGGGATTGCTGCACGTGGAGCTCTGTAGTTTCGGTCCACACTTTTGGCAAAAGGCGTGAGTATAATAATAATTATGTAAGTATGTTTAGCGTATCCAGTGCATATTTTTAGTTCATTGTTTTGTATTTGGGAGGCTTATATACCTATTAATATGTCCTGAAGCAGGCGCTTTACTTTGTGTAAATAATTTCATCACCACTGCTCTCAAAACGGTGAAGGCAAACATCGTGAGAAACCGGCATGTAATTGAACCAAAAAATTCGAAGACATGTGACATCTACCAACCCGCACTGGGCCCGCATGGTAGATTACAGTCCACTCCCTTTCACAGAGAGGAGGCCTGTGTCCCAGCAGTGGGAACATTAATAGGCTGATGATGATGATGATGTCCTGAAAAACATTTACACCGTGAAAATAGGCTAAGAAAACTGTACATAAAACAAGGCTCATATCAGTTCCGAATAATCTAAATAGTAAAATATACTAAAGCAACATTTGTTATAAATATAAATGTACAGAAGTGGAGTTGTGTGGGCAGACAGACGGTGACGTCACTCGATGACGTCAGACCCACTAACGAATGTAATGGTGTTGGATTGATGAATCTGTGAGCTATTGAAGGTTTTATGTTTATG